>VMOF01000379.1:11691525-11750292 GCA_011764245.1 Trialeurodes vaporariorum
GTTAAAAAAAAAAAAATTAAATTAAAACCCCCAAAAAATTTTGTTTAAATTTTTGGGGCATCTTTTTCAAAGGGGGGGGTTTAAAACGTTTTTAAAAGGGGTTACCAATTTTGCTTTCAAGAGAAAATTAAAAACGTTATCGCCCCCTTCCCAATTTTTTTAAAACATTTTTTTAAAATTCAATTTTCTTTAATTTTTAAAATTTTAAAACCCTTTGGGAAATTTGGGATTTCGGGATTTAATTTTTAAAATAGGGGGGCTAAAATGGGTTTTGCCCCTTTAAAATTTTCCCCCCGAAAAAAAAAATTAAACCCCCACTTTTTAAAACATTTTAAAAATTCCCCCAAATTTTTAAAAGAACCCGGGGAAAGCTTTTTTCCGGAATTTCCCCCGAGGGGGCTCAAAAATGGTTTAAAACCCCCAAATTCCCCCCAAAAACCTTTTTAAGCTTTTAAAATTGAGTTAAAAAATTTGGGGAATTTTCCAAATTTTCTTTAAAAAACATAAAGGGGGGGTTCCCCCCCCCCTTTCCCCCCAAAACAAAATTTTTTTTGGGGAAAAAAATTTTATTGAATTTATTTACAAAAAAAATTTTAATTTCCCTTCCCAATTTTTTCAAAAGTTTGGTTGGGGGAGGAAGAGAAGGAGGGGGGGAAGGAGGAGGAGAAAGTTACTTTCTGTTACCCCTGTAAGATGGCAGCAGTTCAGGTTCAAACAAAAAAAATTATTCTCTGAGAGAACAAATTAACTTTTCAGAGAACATACTGATCAGAACAAGACAGAATCAAACAAAGAGAGGAATTTGCAAAACTTAAACTGACAGTCTTTAGCCGAGCAAACAATCTCACCAGATTTGGAGAAAAAAGATTGAATATTTTGTACATCATTGATTCAAATAGAGGAAAATCCCACCTGTAGTTTACAACTGGCAACACTGCCCTCTGGGAAAAAGTCTTAAAATAAACATTTACAGGGATTCCCTCCTGACTCCAAAATTCTATGAAAACAAGTCCCCCCCTCGTATAAATTTTAAATTTAATTATTTTATTTTCTTGAGATGGATTGAAAAGCGAACAAAAAATTTATTTACACAGTGAAACTGATTTGTTCACTTTCTCACTGCTAACGAGGGTAGAAATTGAAAAATTATTGCACTAGTGCAAGGATTTACAGCTGTTTTGTATTGAACGCCAGAATCAGAGTTAGAATCAATAACATATCTTCTCAAAAAATGAGATGAATAATGGGAAAAAAATCATGTTTCCCAAAATAAATGCCTAAAATATAATCATTATTCAGACAAAGTTCCATCCAGTGATTCCAGTCATTCAGTACCTTGAAAATTTGATTTCTGTGTAGTTTTAAATTATTATTGAAGGAATGTCAGTGTCAGGTAATCCATATTTTGACTGTCAGAGAGGACAATTTTAGATACTTTCTTTACAAGTGAAAAAAAATAAGCATTTTCCCCAAAGAATGAAAACCTGGGATTAAGTAGCTTTGCACTACAGTATATCGGAATTGTCTTTTTGTCATGAAGGTGAAAATTTTCCCATGAAACACATTCAATTCATCGCTGCCTATGCAATTTAATGGGCCTGCCAATTTTAAAAGATCTGAAGATTAATCGATTCATTTGTCAGGGGGTTTGGGGATCCTTCCTCCAAAAAGGGTCTGTGGGGGGTATTATCCTGACTGGAACAGTTGCGAGGGGAGTTCGGGAATCTCCCCAGATTATGATTGTTAAGAGGAAGTGATCTTGAAGCATTGTTTTTAGTTTTTTTTTAAAGATTTTCAGTTTCAAATTCTGGTTCTCATGAAAACGGTTTTCATAAACAATAATAAAAACAACATTTTTATGCTTCTTGAGCAGACAAAAATTACATACCCATGAATAGTACAGATGTAATCAGTACTTAGTTGAGTAGAGTCCGTTGCAGAAGAGTAGGCACAGCTTACCGAAATCTTTGGCAAATTTTCAAGTTACATTCATTCATAAAAAAAGAAAAAGCTTCCCTGGAACTTTGACCCCTTAAATTTTAAATCATTCCTCAATGAAAAGCCAACGCTTACATTCTTTTTTATAAATTTTTTATTCAGTAAAGAGAAAAATCATTTTTCGTAGAAATCCAAAGATTTTTGGTCTAGGTGTGCCTACTTTTCTATGTCATCAACCAATTACCAAAGAAATTTTCCTTTGGATGGTCCTACTCTGCAAACTAAACTTTGAAAAGCTTGAGCGTCAAGATTGATGTTCACTTACGATATCAACTGAAGCATGGGTTTATGGCGGAGCGTGCAATCTGGCAATGTTACATTTCTTCCATTGAAACTCATAAAGCTATCGATTCGAGGGAGGTACGGTTCACCCCCAATATTTGACCTTTTAATGACTAAACATGGACTAGATGCAAGTTGCCAAATTGCACACTACGCCAAAGGGGGGAATTCAGGAATGAATTTTCCTTTCTCCCCACCCATTTGAATTCAAATATCGGAAATAAAAAAGAAAAAAAAAAGAGGAGTGCTAAGGGCCCTTGTTTGCTCCTCCTCTTATCCTTTTACCAGACACATTTAGATGGGCAGAGAAAAAGATAAATGCATTCACCTGTGAGAGTATTTTTTATTTTTTTGGAAGGGGGGGGTGGGGGGGGCAACACTTGACAGTGAGGATGAATCATTAAACTTGCTTGCTACTTTTTTATTGCAAAATTCCTATGAAGTTTTATTTGTCATGAATTCTCAAAGTGAATTTATTCTTGACTACTGCCAACTTTGTTGAAATGTTCTGTTCTAACAGAGCCAAGCTCAAGCACAGTGTAATTTTTCACTGCAAATTTTAAAGATCCAGTTCAGAAATTTTGGTTTCTTCCACCCATTTGAATTCAAGTATCGGAAATAAAAAAGAAAAAAAGAGAGAGAGATAGCTAAGGCCATGTGATAGCTCCTCCTCTTATCCTTCTTTACCAGACACATTCAGATGGGGAGAGAAAAAAATAAAAGCATTCACCTGTGAGAGTATTTTTTATTTTTTTGGAAGGGGGGTGGGGGGGGGGAACACTTGACAGTGAGGATGAGATCATTAAACTTGCTTGCTACTTTTTTATTGCAATATTCCTATGAAGTATTTATTTGTCATGAATTCTCAAAGTGAATTTATTCTTGACTACTGCCAACTTTGTTGAAATGTTCTGTTCTAACAGAGCCAAGCTCAAGCACAGTGTAATTTTTCACTGCAAATTTTAAAGATCCAGTTCAGAAATTTTGGTTTCTTGAACAGATCTTCGACTCGACTTGAGTTGGCTGGCTCAACAATACTCAAATGGGGGCTACTTGTGAAATGAGAGAGGGATGATAGCTAGAGCATGGAAAAAGATGAGACATTTTTAGCTTTAAGGTAGTTTAGCTATCAGCAAAAAATTTTACGATTGCTCTTCACTATCTCACTCTTGAATATTTTTGGTCCCTCAAACATCTCAGTTCTTATTGGATTTTATTGAACCAACTTGAGTCGAAGAGCCTCTAAACCGAAGTGTTTGAATGGTGCTCATACTTTCTGCCCTTTCCCTCACAGATATTGGTTAGAATAATGGTTTTATTGAACTATTTACTAGAGTCACAAGTCTGTGTCATAAGTTTTGAGTATCAGGTTCTGACAAGTAGCAGTGCCTGCTTCCAAGATGCATCTAAACGCATTAAGAGCAGTTGGTTAATTCAGAGTTTTGCCTCAACCCTAATCAACCACTCACTGATGCACGTTGGAAGCAGGCACTGCCACTTTTCATAACCCCAAAACTCAAGATATATGAGTTCTAAACTGTGTAAAAATGAAAATAAAAGGCCTGTTCTTTGGGATTCGAGGGGCAAAACAATCTCCATCGGTGAATTGGTTTTCAACTTAGGTGCTCAGAAAAAAAGATCAAGGGACAGAAAATCAACATCCGGATGATATAACCCTGCTGCGTATTAGCACCTTTACTTGAGCTGACTTGGAGAATATTGGAATGATAAAACTTTCCACTACACTATAATGCTTCAATTTGTTCCACATTTAAGTCAAATAAAACAATCACACGTAATGGCTTAGCTGACAAACAAGCTCACAGTAGGGTCACACATAACCATGGGTGCTCAGCCAACGCAAAATGCTTCCAAATTTTTACTAATAGGATAACAGAGAACAAACGGGTGACGATACTTCAACCACCAAAATTGGACTGGACTGATCAGAGGTTCAAAATACACAAAAACCAGCACTCAATTTACAGGAGTGTTATGCAATGTAGGTATACAATTACTGAGTAGGTCATCTCAAAATTCAGTATTCTAGGTTAACCATTCATTCATTTACAGGGACATGGGTGGATACAGGAATTGGTCTTTCACTCTCTGTCATCCTTTGAACACATGCGTTAGAGAAGGATAGCAAAAAGGATCATCACATGTCTTTAGCTCCTATCTCTGTCCTTTTCTAACGCACACATTCAAATGAGAGGAGAGAGACAAAGTCAAATTCCTGTATCCGCCAATGCACAGGGAGGTTGCTACGGTAATACTGTTTGCTAGATGTGATCTCTGTAACTTTACACATCAACTTGGGAGCCTTTCAAGGAAATCTTAGAGCAATATTTGCTGATAAATTAATCAATACAGTGAGCTGGAGAATGTTAAAAAAAGCATAAGAAAATTAGAATGAGAAAGATTCACTGCTGTTTACAAAGGTGTTCATTCCGCTTTCAAGCCATGGCAAACTGTGCAATGCAGACTCGTCTCAAGTGAAAATGAAGACCTTCTAACAAAATCACATGGAAATGAAGAGCTTTTAGAGAGAATTCAACTAAAATGTTGAGGAAGTTACCTTCAAAACAAACCGAGAGAGATATACACAAAGCAAGTACACTGATACAGACACTGTTAAATGATGGCACATCCCAAATTTGCACGGGCACGAGACAACGAGTTTGCTTGAGCACTGAAAGCTAGCGACAAATAGCGAATCAAGAGACAATAATAGGGTAAACATTGGGACGAAAGACAATAATTCAGATGAACTTGAACATTGTAAAAAGTGATCGGATCGTTGGCGAGCGTCATGGGAACAAGATCACAAGTTATATTGTAGAGAGGGGATTCAAGCTGAAAATATTCACAAAACGTATGCAGGAAATGAAAGTAGACTTCGTCGATTTTTATTAGGCACAAAAACGATGATGATGAGTGGCAGAAAAGTTTTAAAACATTGCTGATTAAACTAACTCATGCATGCTTACTGAGAGCTCCCTGGCCGATCTGTTTTTGTTCTGACTGAGGTTATGAGATGAGACCGTTGAGTGTTGCATTGCTGGACTGCATGCGCAGTAACTCACTGCGCAGATTATTCCGTATTTGGCACTACTTTCAAATTTACGGGGAAACTAAAATACCAAAGTTTTTTCAATTAAATATCAACAACCGACGCGAATCGAATTTCCGTTACGACGCCATTTTTGTTACTGAACTTTTGAAATGCCCCAGCGTGCCTAGATTTGTTGAAAAGTTCGGTGATCGTAACCGAACAATTCAATGAAACACTTACTGAACGCGAGACCGTGATGATCACGGACCGGTTCGGTGATCATAATTAGCAAGTTGGGTGACGGTCAACGTATAGATCGGTAAATCCATTTACCGAACGGTTCGGTGCTCATCACCGCGCGGATTTCTTTCCGTGCTGATTCCTGAACTGAACTGTGTAATCTTTTCTCAACCGGTGGAATCATCGGTGAATAAAAAAATAGCATTGATTATACACGCAAAACGGCAGCCCTGGTATCAATTCGAAGGAGTGGACCGAGCACCTCCTGCCCCCTCCCCCTCGCAATTCGATTTTTTTCGATTTTACGAGTTTGACGCATGTAGTAGTACGCTATAGGTCGATTACTTAGCATTAAAAAACCCGAAAATATTTTTATGTTTTGATGAAATTTTAATTTTGGGTTTTTGGTCAGGTTTTTGAGGCAAATACTCCTACGTGAGACATAACTATCCGTGAGACATTAAATAATGAAGTAAAAAGCCTTTTCATTGATCAAAAGAAATTCATTAGACTGATTTTTAAGTTACCCTACAATCATCCATGTAAAGAAATTTTTATCAAGAACAAACTTCTCACATTGCCCTGTCTATACTGTCTGGATCTTTTAAAATATATGTGCTGTCAAAAATGCCATTATAAGTCCATCTGAGCTTAGCCCATCTCATAATTATAATAGCCGTCATCTTTTTATAAAAAATGCTAAGATCAGATTAGAATCATCAAAAAGCAATGTTCTTTTTCTGCAATCCAAGTATTTAATGCTCTGCGTAAAACCTTAAAACCCCATTTTAAAAACGGAGAAATGAGTAGTTTGATAAGCTATAAGTAAACTTTAACAAATTAAAATATATTTTTCTTAATTATCTCTAGCTGTAAGAAAACAAATGTATCGTTTCTTCTATGACCTGTACCCAGTCAGTTTTTCTGGCTAACTATGTACCAAAAATGAAAATAAATAAAAAAAAAAAAAAAAATAACGCCGCGCCGCACTATGTGGTATTTGACCGGAAAAGTTGGCATAAACTGTTTTTACAGTCCTAATGACTTGGAATTTGGTATCTGAGGGTATTTTTTACCGCTGAATTCAAATTTTGCATCAGTTTTTGAAAATTCGAAAATCCAAGATGGCTGCGGATAATTTTTTTCGGTTAATCGGTCGGCAGCCATCTTGGATTTTCGAATTTTTAAAAACAGATGCAAAACTTGAATTCAGCGTTAAAAAGTACCCGTGGAGAGTGAGTTTCAAGTCATTTGGACGGTGTTGCCAAATTTCACTCGTCGCCTCTACAACACGTGAAAACGAGAATTTCGTGCAAAAACGCAAAATTCGAACTAATTTTCCCGGAAAAGCCGCATTTTTCCGCAACTTCTGACTTCAAGGCCTATTAGTACGCACTAAGGACTACCATTTCTCATATATATACCCGCGGGATGTGGCAGGATGTTTGAACTTAAGTTCTCTTGAAAATCGGAAAATTTACGTTTTTAGCTAAAAACTTTGAAGTAGCAAAAATGTATCAAATTCAAATTAAAATTGGATAAAATAGGCATAAACTGATTGTAAATACCTTCAGGCAGACGATCCATGTACAAAAATTTTGTTTTGACTTCATTTGAAACACTTTTTTTTTACTTTGATTATAGTCTCGTGCATGAGGCTAAGTTTAATGGTGGTAAAACTGATTTTTCCCCTGGTGGATTCTAGGTGAATTAATCTAGTTTAGACCCGCTAAATACAAGTTTCTAATGCAAAAATCTATGTAGATTCCGAATATCACAACAGTTTTTCCCAATAGCGACTTTTTTTTGAGTTTATGCCAGCTTTTTTGGTCAAATACCACATAGTGCGCCGCAGTAAAAGGGCAGAAATAATATACCTATACTCCCCTCCCCACCCTTTCAAAAGTTGAGCTATAGAAAAATGGTTAAACCCAAGTATTAACATGTTTTTAGGTTTGGACCTGAGTCCATCATTGAGTCCATATCCTGAGTCCATATCCTGAGTCCATCCATATCCAAACCTTCGCCCATATCCTTTCGGATTGGCTTAAGCCCGAGTTGCAAAATAGGAAAGCAGGAAAGCTAAACTCGCCGAGTATCAAGAGCAATGGCTGCCATTGCTTTTGATGCGAAACATTTTCATGTCAAGAGGCCTGTTTGGAGATTCCGGCAGTATACCTATAAGTATATAGGTACCGTTGCGAGCTGACTCACAGTGGGTCGGAACTAGATATTTCTAGGACATAACAGGGGTGCAAAATGTTCCAAAACTTCGGAAGTTTCACGCGATCCATGACTTATTTCCTCACAGGATTTTAAAAAATTTCCTCACAAAAATTTGAAAGTGATGACTTTTTTTTTATTATATTAACATTTCAACACTTTATGTTCGCAAAATGACCGATATTTTCCTATGTTTTACACTATTTTCCTGGGAAATCCCTTATTGTCATTATTAAAAAAAAAAAAAAAAAAAAAAAAAAAAAAAAAAAAAAAAAAAAAAAAATTGACGAATTTCCTCACTTTCCCTGAAATTTCCTCACTTTCACGCGATCCGCGGATCGCTAGATCGGGCACATTTTGCACCCCTGGGACATAATTTTAAAAAAGTAAAAATTGAGATTATATTAACAAAAAAGTAGCAATCTTTAACTTTTACATATGTGTAAAACCATTCATTTTAGAGCTTAACATGCGTCCAACCAACATAGTTTTGCAATGAAATATCAACATTTCAATTGATTTTGAAGCAAACAAGCAACAATTTATGTGTCCATAAAAACCCGCATGTTTTGTTCCAGTGTGGGGCGACGCGGCGTTGTAAAAATTTGAGACAAGTCTCTTTTAAAAATACACCGTCTGAGTAGTACTGCAAACATTTGAGTTTAAGAACTTTCGGTTAAAAATAGAGCTCAGTCGCTGTTTGTTGTAAGTGCCAAAACAGCTTCGAAGGAATAATAATGCAGTTAATAAAAGGTCCGACTAGAATAGTTTAACATTTGTATGTACTCATATGCACCCTTTTATCTCATTCTACTTTTTTTTGTCTTTTGTTTTTTTCTCTTTCTTACTTACTTTCTTTCTCTCTGCTGGCAGCTAGTGGCCGGCATGGCACGGCACTCTCCTATATGCTTTACTTTTATTTCGTGTTCGAAAGTTATATGCTTTACGAGGAGCTGAGTTGAAACAAAACGAATTAAAGCAGCGCCAGTTTTGTACTGTCTCGTTGCGTTTGTGTCTCGACCAGAGAAGTTTTATTTTAGTTCGTTTCCCCCCTGATTTCATCTCTCTTGCTTTCCTACTCTTCTTCATCAGAGGCGGCTGGTGCAGTTTGGCAACCATGCTTACTTGTCGTTTAGACCTGCTTTAAAGTATCGAAGTCTGGTAAGCAGGGCTGCCGTTTTGCGTATAATCAATGCTATTTTTCAATTCACCGATGATTCCACCAGTTGAGAAAAGATAACACAGTTCAATTCAGTGCATGAATGTAATAAACTAAAATTCTCGCATCTGTAATCTTTTCTCGGCCGGTGGAGTCGTCGATGACTTTAAAAAACTTGCGGATATTTTAATTAATCAACGGAGTTTCCACCGATTAAGGAAAGATTACAGATCAGAGTATTTTCGTGCATTACAGTCATACACTGAACTGAACTGTGTAATCTTTTCTCAACCGGTGGAATCATCGGTGAATAGAAAAATAGCATTGGTTATACGCAAAACGGCAGCCCTGCTAGTAAGTGCAATCGCACCTCCTGAAGATACATTGTTTTATACCTAGGTTTAAATGGAGAGAATGCATTGTTGTCACATTGCACGAGTCGCCGCTGTTCTTTATGCTTATCCACCTCTCTCACTGCACAGGAAAAAAAACTGGTACAATTTTATATCTGCATACCTGATTTTGGAGTCTGCTATAAAGTACGGTAAATTTTACCATCATATGGTAAATTTTACCATCATATGGTAAATGCAACATATACCTTGTGATAAATTAAGATAACCTGTTGATGCATTTCACCACAAGGTACGCTGCATTTACCATATGATGGAAAAATTTACCATACTTGATAGCAGACTCCAAAATCAGCTATAAGAAGATGGTGAATTCTACCAGTCTTTTTTTCCCGTGTGATATATTGCCCTTTGCAGAGACGTCGCGTGAAATTTGGCAACATCTTATTTCGTCCAATCGAACCATAGAAAAAGTTCGAACTGTTGGAGGTGCATTCCCTCGAAACGATATTATACACGGATTGAAATGGAAGGAATGCAGCGTTGCTTACAAGCGACGTCACTGGTCCTCTGTTGCTAATTGCTGAGTAGTAGATCTATTGCTGGTATCCCCCCTCCCCCCCCCCCGAGCTGTTCACTGCCTTTTTTCGGCAGAGATGAACATAACAGAAACCCACACCTTGTAGAGTCATTGACCGGTTTAAAAGGAGAAACAAGACTCACTTTTCTACTATTTTCCAAGGTCGAAATTATATTTAAATCAAGTGAAGCCATTTCTGTATTTAGGAGAAAACTAGCACATCAATATTTACCCTCCCGGAAAATAAGATTCGAAAGTTTGCCGATTTCTGCCCGCTTGCATCTGGAAATACCATAACAGTGGTGGCTTGTGAAGTTTGACAACAACGGATCCTCTCCATCTAAAACTCAATTCGACGAAATAATCGATCTTCAGGTTGATCAATATTAAACCCCGGAGAAATCGATACTTTTTGACAGTTCAAATGGCAAAAAGTATAGTTGTCAAACCACACGAGCCGGCCACTGTTTTCAGTTGCATCAAAAAGTCACCGGGACACCAAAACTTTCGTTTGTCATCAAATTTAAAAACATCACTTTTAATTGATTTCCCCATTCGCCACCCCCCCCCCTTCAACTTTCTTCTCGGTGAATTTTACTTGATTCACTGTGAGCAACCGATTGCTAAAATAATGATGTGTCAGTAAATATCAGTATTCAATTAGCTACATTCCGCGGTATCAGTATTGATCATTTCTGACCCAATTTTCACCGGGGTAATTGTGAACGGCGGTGGGTACTGGGTTTATACGATACAGAGACGATGCTCCGTGAAAAGTTTTCGGTCTGATAACTAATTATACAATTCGAAAATGAGAAGAAACTTGCCGCACGCTTGTTCATGGTAGAGTAGCTCCAGAGGGAATATTAATCGTTAGCGCACGGTTTCTGTCACCATCAATCTCGGCCCGATTAGCCATCAAACCAGTAAAGCAACCATTTAAGAACGATATTAAACCAATGCACTGTAAGAGGGTGGAGGGGAAGCGAAAAAAGAAAATGTGGAGAGCAGAAAAAAAAAAAAAAAAAAAAAAAAAAAACCAGAGACGAGTTAATTTTCCCTTTGGTTTGGTTTTGATGGAGAATCACTTGTTATGTCCAGGGCTGCCGTTTTGCGTATAATCAATGCTATTTTTCAATTCACCGATGATTCCACCGGTTGAGAAAAGATTACACAGTTCAACTCAGTGCATGACTATAATAAACTAAAATACTCGCATCTGTAATCTTTTCTCAACCGAAGGAGTCGTCGATGACTTTAAAAAACTTGCGGATATTTTAATTAATCAACGGAGTTTCCACCGATTAAGGAAAGATTACAGATCAGAGTATTTACGTGCATTACAGTCATACACTGAACTGAATTGTGTAATCTCTTTTCTCAACCGGTGAATAGAAAAATAGCATTGATTATACGCAAAACGGCAGCCCTGGTTATGTCAGATGCAACAAGCGTATCTGAGCTCGATACGGCGTCGTTGGTAGAGAAATCAGCCAAGTATGTATTGATTTAGTTCAATCGCGGTACTCAAGTGCGCTTACTGCTCAGCTCCACTGCAGAAATACTTTTTGGATGTTGAGTTGCAAATTTTGTGGTCAAATCGAAGTCGTCATGCAGATGCAGCTCTGCATCAGCTCAGCTCAAACAGGACATCAACTTCAGGAAAGTCAGTGCGCAGATTCGGTAGATCTCGAACTCAATCCAAGCACTGCAGTAGAGACAAATAGAGACCCGGCGCGAAGCTTGCGACAGGGAGTCCCTATTTTCAGCTCAAATTCGGTCGGTATACCCATGATCCACAGATGTTATGTCCAAAATCGTAATGTCCAAACGGCAATGCCCAAAATTATAGTCCCAAGCTTGACTGTCCAAAATGAAATGTCCAAATCGTTAATGTCCAAATAAACGGATGTCAAGTTAGACTAACAAAATGTCCAAACATCGTTGCGTCGAGTTTGTAATTTGAAATTAGGACCGAAAAGTTTTACTGTTGCGCGCAGAAATTTTGAATTGTAGGTTAGAAATAATCAAAAATACTATCAAAAATATGTATGATAATACTGCTGCTTTTGTTATGACAAATTGTTGATAAAGTATTAACAAATGTAAAATGGCTCCGCTCAGTGGAGCCTTATACGTATCGATATAGAGTGAATCAATTTAAAAGAGAAAAAATGAAGAAAAGCTAATACAAGTAAAGAAAAAAAGAATTCTGGACGTTGGACATTATTTTGCTCACATTCATAGGTTTTGGACTTTTCTATTTGGACTTGTCTATAATTAGACAGTCTTATGGACGCAAGCGCGTTGGACATTAAGATGATTTGGACAAAATATATTTTTGGACGAAAAAGTTTTGGACCATCATGTCTTGGACTTATCATCTGGGAACCATACCCATAACCGAAGGAGCTGATTCTGCTCTTTGGGACAAGACGAGACGAGAAAGCGGGAATCGACCTATCCCATTTGGTATAAACGGCGTCACTCGACAGATTTCGAGCCATCCCAGGGACGAGGAGTTATTCGGTCTGAAATGAACGACTCGAACCTTTTCAAAATTGTCACGTGACGCCGTTTAAACCAATGGGAACGATCGATTGATACTACTTGATGAATGGGACAAAGATTACTTATACATACAGATATGTTAGAAGCCCGATTTTTGTTAAGTCGACTCCGGCCGTGATACAACCGGGCATACAGAGCTGATCATAAATATTACATAGAAAAGATTACATTTTCAATGTTTGTCTATTACAAAACTGTTCCATATTCCACGTTCCACTGTTCACGTTCCGTGTTTGTTCTAGTTCTGCAAACAAACAAAGGAAAAGTGGGAAACGTAATATTTTCAAACCAGAATTCTGTAATCTTTATGATCCCCTCTGTATGCCCGGTTGTATCACGGCCGGCGTTTTAACCATTTTTCACTTAACATGGGCGAGATGGCTTGTGCCACATCTGTATGTACAGGGTGGTCCGAAAGTCCCGGGACGGCTTCATAACTTTTGAACGGCTGCAGATACAAAAACCAAACTTGGGGGATGTTTATAACTTAATAGGAACTACTTTTTGGCGTACCCGAAAATTCCGGGGGGCACCCGTAAAGGGGGGTTTCACCCCCCAACTCAAAATTTTCAAATGGCAACCCCCATCTTGTGATACCTTGTTTGAAAGGACATAAAATTCTAAGACTTGTGATACAACCGGGCATACAGAGCTGATCATAAATATTACATAGAAAAGATTACATTTTCAATGTTTGTCTATTACAAAACTGTTCCATGTTCCACGTTCTACTGTTCACGTTCCGTGTTTGTTCTAGTTCTGCAAACAAACAAAGGAAAAGTGGGAAACGTAATATTTTCAAACCAGAATTCTGTAATCTTTATGATCCCCTCTGTATGCCCGGTTGTATCACGGCCGGCGTTTTAACCATTTTTCACTTAACATGGGCGAGATGGCTTGTGCCACATCTGTATGTACAGGGTGGTCCGAAAGTCCCGGGACGGCTTCATAACTTTTGAACGGCTGCAGATACAAAAACCAAACTTGGGGGATGTTTATACCTTAATAGGAACTACTTTTTGGCGTACCCGAAAATTCCGGGGGGCACCCGTAAAGGGGGGTTTCACCCCCCAACTCAAAATTTTCAAATGGCAACCCCCATCTTGTGATACCTTGTTTGAAAGGACATAAAATTCTAAGACTTTTGGCGCAAACCGGATGTCAATATCGTTTTTCGTCTTCGATATATCGATAGTCAAAGTTCGATTTCGACCCATTTTCAAAAAATCAAAACTCCCATTTGAAAAGTCGAACTTTAGAAAACTAGGAGTCAAAAATACTCTAAAATGCAAGTCCTTTTCAGAAAAAAATACGGTTTTGATATTTATCTAGTCTTAGAGCCCCCCAAAATTATTTAAAAAAATGACCCCTCAGGGGGGCTATCTCAAAAATTCCGAGCCACGGCCCCTATCGAGTGATACATCGCTTGAAAGGACACACAAAACTGAGCATTTTGGCTCAAACCGCAGGTCGATATCGTTTTTGGATTTCGATATATCGAAATTTGCCAATGAGTAAAAATCCAACTTTGTCATTCGATATATCGAAAACCAAAAACGATATCGACCTGCGGTTTGCGCCAAAATGCTCAGTTTTGTGTGCCCTTTCAAGCGATGTATCACTCGATAGGGGCCGTGGCTCGGAATTTTTGAGATAGCCCCCCTGAGGGGTCATTTTTTTAAATAATTTTGGGGGCTCTAAGACTAGATAAATATCAAAACCGTATTTTTTTCTGAAAAGGACTTACTTTTTAGAGTATTTTTGACTCCTAGTTTTCCAAAGTTCGACTTTTCAAATGGGAGTTCTGATTTTTTGAAAATGGGTCGAAATCGAACTTTGACTATCGATATATCGAAGACGAAAAACGATATCGACATCCGGTTTGCGCTAAAAGTCTCAGAATTTTATGTCCTTTCAAACAAGGTATCACAAGATGGGGGTTGCCATTTGAAAATTTTGAGTTGGGGGGTGAAACCCCCCTTTACGGGTGCCCCCCGGAATTTTCGGGTACGCCAAAAAGTAGTTCCTATTAAGTTATAAACATCCCCCAAGTTTGGTTTTTGTATCTGCAGCCGTTCAAAAGTTATGAAGCCGTCCCGGGACTTTCGGACCACCCTGTATAAGTAATCTTTGGAATGGGACAAATAGCTCGCTCGCTCGCTCGAATTACCTACGTGTCTAGTCAAATATCCATACTCCTTGTTGTGTATTTTGCATATGACTGTAACTGAAGGCGCTCGATGATTCACCGTTCTTCAAATACTACTACCGCTCTCACCTTCGTATTCCTTCCTATCTTGCGCTCTGGGGCCAGAAAAATGTTTGGTCCCGAGCGTAACTTATGCACGATCATATGACGTGCGCAGGCTCTCTGATTGGTCGAAACCGCCCGTAAGATGAACACAAGTCAACTTGCGCACCTACCGGGATCATACATTCTTTGGTTCCTGGCACGACCTCCGACACCTCCATGCAGACAGAGCAATCGTTGAGCTGTTCTCTCTGTTTCTCTCTATTTCTTCCTTTTTTACTCTTTTTCTCATTTCCTCTTTTTTGTCTATAGTTTTCTCTCTGTTTGTTTCTACTCTTTTCTTCTCTTCGTCCTCCTTTCGTGAAGTGAGGCCTGAGGTCCTCTAAAGCCTGGTTTCCGCAATGAGACGCAATGCCTTGCGCACTGTAGCGTTGCGTTCCTTGCGTTTGGTAGCTTTGCGACGGAGGACGAAAAGTCGTTCCCAATGAACGCAAGCATCGACCAATCAGCATCAAGGATTTCGAAGAATTGAAGGGCGCGAATCGAACACTCAAAATGGAGTCGGTTCGTTTACATTTCAATTTTCGACTGCGCTAATGAGGTTAGGTTAGTTTCGACCAAAGAGTAAACAAGAGTCGCAATTGAATGGAAGGCCTGCGTGGTCAACGTAGATAAGGGATCGGAACGCGGGCTGGCCTCTGATTGGCTGCAACGGGTGGAGCAAAAATGACTCGGGGTATAGGGAAAATAACACGAGATTTTCGTTCCGGGGCGTTTATCTCGAAACCTGAGCAAAATCGTATCTAAACAATTTATAGCCAGTGGCGGCTCGTGCAATCTGGCAACCGTGCACTTTTGCCATTTAAATGTATGCAAAAAGATCGATACTAGGTGAGGCGCTACGCCTCACCAAGTAATCGATTATTTTACACAGTTTTAAATGGAGGAAATCCATTGTTGCCACATTGCACGAGCCGCCGATGATTTATACGAGTCGATTTAGCAGATTTTTCCGAACAATTTGATAGGTCATAAAGTGCCACTTTATTGCAAATTCGAAAAGACTGTTTCAGTTTAAAAGTACGCACAATAGTGTGATTACATGCTTGGCGTATGTTTGAGCAGTGTTTGAGTAACTCACTATTGTGAGTACTTTTCAACTGAAACAGTCTTTTCGAATTTGCAGTAAAGTGGCACTTATGACCTATCAAATTGTTCGGAGAAATCTGCTAAATCGACTCGTATAAATTGTTTAGGTACGATTTTGCTTAGGTTTCGAGATAAACGCTCCGAAACGAAAATCCCGTATTATTTTCCCTATACCCCGAGTCATTTTTGCTCCACCCGTTGCAGCCAATCAGAGGCCAGCCCGCGTTCCGATCCCTTATCTACGTTGACCACGCAGGCCTTCCATTCAATTGCGACTCTTGTTTACTCTTTGGTTTCGACATACAACTGCGCGTTTTCTCGCTTTTACTTTGCATGTTTTTATTTTCGTGTTGTCTCGTTATTATTCGGTAACACCAGCAAGATTCACAAATCGAATGGGAATCGAATCAAAGGCGAATTCCGCCGAATGCATTATTTCTTCTTCGGCCTCGGCCGTTTCGCGTCGTTGCGTTCCGACGCAAAGGTTTTGCGTAGCATTGGGGACGATCCCATCTGTTCGCGTGTATTTCAACTTCGTAGCGTTGCGTCGTTGCGTAGCTTTGCGTCTCATTGGAAACCGGGCTTTAGGTCTGAGGCCCTACGCAATTGGCAGTTGCGTATTTTGCGTAATGGTAAATCCGGCACTGGTTTAATTGTAGAAATTACATTAATGGGGCTGTTCCACACTTTTGCTTTAAACAATTTAATAATAACAATGACAGCACTTAAAACTTCCAAAATCCACTCCAAAACTCAATAAATGTTTTTGTATTTTTTGCGCTAGTGTAATGGTGGCATAGGGCAGTAATAATGGGAGATTCCTATCTTAATATCGTCACTCTCTCAAGGCTGACAAGGATGATTCACAGAGTAATTTGTCATCAGAAGAATGATCCACATCCAATGAATGGTACTGTGACACCTAGTGACACGACACCGGTGTCGAAGGAAAGTCATCTTTTATTGGTCACTTCTTGATGGCGTTACAGTATTGTTTTATGGGAATCTCCCATTATTACGATTTTTTGACGACATAGATGTGTCCGCCCCCAATAAATACAAAACAAGGGTCCCTGGACACAAACATGGATTTGTTTCTTATAATTGGACCGGTAATTGCGTGAATAACCGTCATCTCCGCTGAAATTGACCTGCCGAGTTTGAATTTGGCCTTAGTTTTGATCGAAATATTCTAGATTTTCCACAATTTAAAGAGGTTCATTCAAAATTGGCATTTTTCGCCCACTGCTTGTTTTTGACGAAACTTTGGGGATCGATTGGAGTTACTATTATTAGTGGATCCTGAAATTTTCGCGACCTAAAACCAATTTTTAGAGGGGGGGCGGGGGGTCAAAGTTGAAACCTTCAAACTCAAATATCTCGCTAACGAATAAAGCTTTTGAAATGTGGTTTGCGCGAAAAAACGCTAAATAAAATTTCCTTTCTTTTGACTACCCACATGATCCACAAAATTTTAAACAAACACTTGCAATTTGCAATTTTTTGATTTTCAGGCTCCAAATTTTTTACAAATTTTGAAATTCTGAAAAAACGCATTCTTCGATTTTGATCTCTATGAGATATGTTATTCTCTATAAAATTTACTACAATTGATTCCAAACCGCATGTTGGGGAAACTTTTCGTTTCTGAGTTATGAATTTTTAAAGTTTCAAAAATCGCTAATTTAGCGTTCTCAGTGACAGCGACGAAACCTAAAAAAATAATTTCTCCGCTTCTAATCAACAAAACTTGATGAAAATTGGGATTTGGGGGTTTTGAAGGTCGTAAAATTCAATTCTGCTATCAGATTTGAAGAATTTTGAAATCCAAGATGGCTGCAAACCCATCTGCTTGGTAGCCATCTTGGATTTCAAAATTCTTCAAATCTGATAGCAGAATTGAATTTTACGACCTTCAAAACCCCCAAATCCCAATTTTCATCAAGTTTTGTTGATTAGAAGCGGAGAAAATGTTTTTTTAGGTTTCGTCGCTGTCACTGAGAACGCTAAAATAGCGATTTTTGAAACTTTAAAAATTCATAACTCAGAAACGAAAAGTTTCCCCAACATGCGGTTTGGACTCAATTGTAGTAAATTTTATAGAGAATAACATATCTCATAGAGATCAAAATCGAAGAATGCGTTTTTTCAGAATTTCAAAATTTGTAAAAAATTTGGAGCCTGAAAATCAAAAAATTGCAAATTGCAAGTGTTTGTTTAAAATTTTGTGGATTGTGTGGGTAGTCAAAAGAAAGGAAATTTCATTTCGCGTTTTTTCGCGCAAACCACGTTTCAAAAGCTTTATTCGTTAGCGAGATATTTGAGTTTGAAGGTTTCAACTTTGACCCCCCGCCCCCCTCTAAAAATTGGTTTTAGGTCGCGAAAATTTCAGGATCCACTAATAATAGTAACCCTAATCGATCCCCAAAGTTTCGTCAAAAACAAGCAGTGGGCGAAAAATGCCGATTTTGAATGAACCCCTTTCATCGTGAAAACTGTTTAAAAGTAGAATATGCGTAATCAGGACGAGTTAAGTAGAAATTAATATCATTTTTGACATCAGCGTCCCAAATACTATGTATTTGCATAGTTTTAATGTAATTAACAAGAAAATTCATTGAAATACGTTAAAATTTAGTTAAAAATAACACTGGTGTTTGGTGCTGTTCGCGGACAGTTATGTCGTTAAAGAGGGCTACTTTTCATTATTACTGCCCTAAGCTAGAGTACCAATATAAGTACCTAAAAAAGAGAGAGTATAGCGGTTTGTGAATCCTACGCTGATTGGCTGCGACATTTTAGGCGTTCATGGAGCTGTTAGGGCCCAATTTCAAGATGGCCGACCGGGTTAAACGTGTAACCATTGAAGTAACGTTTACATTTTCTAGCGGAAAACGGTCATCATACTAACCCTTCACCGACACCGTTCTCATCAACAATGTAACATAACCTCAAACAACACGACCGCCGCCATCTTGAATTGGACCGTATAGGAGCTCCATGATCGCAGGCCACCTTACTCTCTCTTATATGTATAGGTGCTCTACCCTAAGCCACCATCACGCTAGCGAAAAAAAAAAAAAAAAAAAAAAAAAAAAAGAAGTTCATTGAGTTTAGGAGTGGATTTCGGAAGTTGTTTAGTGCTGCCATCATTATTTTCGGAGATTTTTACACCAGAATTCACTATTAAATTGCTTATAGCAAAAGTGTGCATTGTGCAACACCTCCATTATTCTTTCAGATTCATTCCAAAGTGTTTGATGGCGTAAAATATGCAGTATCTTATCTTTTGTATTCATGGATGAATAGGTACTGCTACACTGCTAGGGGGGGCCGTCAGTACTTTCCAGACCGAGGAGGTCAAAATGTTTAAGTCGATGATACTTGAGAGTTATCGCGGGTATATTTGATTTGATGTAGTTTTTCCTACTTGTCTTGTCAAAGGGACACGATAAATTTTTCTGTGTGAAATTTCTCCACTCGCCTCTCGCTGTCTAGCTCGTCCCTGCCCCTCCGCCCTTCCGCCCCTCAATTTCGACGTTCCTTCTCAAACAGTAAATACACGGGAAAACTTCGCTATTTATTTGGAGGGCTACCCCGGCTACCTACGTCCAAAGAATTAAAGAGTTCCAACTTTTTTATGATGTTCAGACACTCGCGAGTCTGTGTGCTGAGTTGGGCTTGGCCTGGTCGGTCGGGCCGAGAGAGAAGCTTGGTGGTGCATAATATTCTGCCAACATCGAAGCATAGCAAGCAGACGAAAGGCAGTGCGGTGGGCAGGTCAGGGGGCCCAGGGGGAGGATGGGGGCCCGGGGGGGAGGGGGGAGTAGAGCTGTGCGCATAAAACTGCCAACGTGAGAGCACCACATTCCTGCGTCAGTCGGTCGTACTCTAGTTCGTCGACCTGGACTTTCATGAAGGTATGTGTCCTCCCCTTCCCGCCCCCACCCCTTCGCTCGGCGCTCATCTCTTTCTGAGACCCCCCCCCCCCTATTCTCCCCGCGACCCCTCGCTCTCCCATGTCTAACCTTTCCCGTCCGTTTCTCTCTTTCTCTTCGCCCCTCTCTCCAATTCTTTCTCGCTTTTCTCTTCGTCTCTCTCTCTCCCTCTTTCTCTCCCTCTCCGTCTTCCTCTCTCTCTCTTCTCTTCTTCCTCTCTTTTTTGCACCTTCTCTTTCTTATCTCTCTTCTATTTTAACTATTCTTCTCAAGGTTTCTTTTTTTCCTGGTCATTTAGTTTTTTGAATTAATTCCAGCAGACGCACACACGACTCGCGGATTTTCCGTTGCTCTGTCAGTGGTCGAAACTTTTAAAGAGTGAAGTTATTGCCTCTGTGGAATTGTAAATGTAATCGAGCCCTTTGAGAGTGCAAAAATAATCGTCCGGATCCCTTTCGGCTCTCTCGACCGTCTGTGACTTGGGTTCGGTGACCTCCCTGTGCAGTGCATGCCATCTCGTAGCCGAGCCGAGCTTGTTCTCTCTGCAGCTAGTACAAGTTGTAGTTCCGATGACCAATCGTCATGAATCGAGAGGACACTTTTCTTTTTTTTCTTTTTTTTCCCCCCAGAAAATCCTTCCAGTTCACAAGTCATTTTTGAACGAAGTAGACCCTCCCCCACACCCTTCATCAGCAGCCTGTCACATCCTCGTTATGATCGAAATTTTGCCTGTTGATTAGTCCAGGTAGGTACCACAGAATCATACAATCAGAACGGACCCATAAGAGCCAATGGAAGCAAGTTTGGAATTTAACGGCACCAATAGGCAACGCTGTGGTCCTATATCCCAACATGGCGGACGAGTGTGATTTGTGTTGAAACTCATTTATTTCTGTAAATTCTGGAAAGAAATCTTAAGTTTCCGGCCTCACTATTATTCTATTGGCATTTCAGAATGAAAATTTCGCGGATCATGTCCTATATTTTTTTCTTCGCGCGCGAATCCAGATGTAAACATCCTATATCCCAACATGGCGGACGCGAAATGAATTTGCTTCAAAATCCGACAGAGTTTCCGTTCTGATTGTATTATTCTGTGCAGGTACTGTGTGCGATTATACATTTTGTATATTTGCACAAGTCAAATACTAAAAAGAGGCGTGTATTTGTTAGAGAAAGAAGATCTCGCCCTAATCAGAAACTCATTTTGTAGAGGGTGGCAGGGTGGCCCCTGCCCCTGGTAAAAATAGTCCGTGTTAGTCCACACCCAATTCCCCCATAAGTACATCACTGAAAAAAAAGCAAAAAAGCTATAGTCATAATACCAGATTCTATAGTCATATTACCAGAAGCACAAGAATATGTGAACGATAGAAAGTCTAGTACTTACTTTTACAAGAAAGTTCTGGTGTTAATACCAGAATATGGTCATTGAACTAAAATCCCCTAAAAGTTTTCAAAAATTGTAGGTAGGAACACTAGAATTGAATTCTGGTAATGGGTCTGTTGCAAACTTTTGCTACAGCGATAATGAGTGTTAAATGTTAAGTAAAATCACGTGAAAAATCCACTAGTGGTATCAGAAAGTCATAAAATGCAGTATTGAGCTCTCAAGAGGCGTTTAGCTGAAACTCAAGATGGCGGTAAAATATCGAGCAACCTGTGTGCACGCACCGTGAACATCCATGATGGCCAATTAACGTTAACAACCTCACAGCATCGGAGGTTATTATTTTGTTTGCGTTGTGATTAGTTGTTGTGAGGTTGGCTATCTTGGATGTTAATGGTGCTTGCATACAGGCTGCTCGATATTTTACCGCCATCTTGGATTTCAGTTAAATGCCTCTAGTGAGTTTATTATTGCATTTTATGACTTTCTGCTGCCACCATAATGGAATTTTCAGGCAATTTTACATGAGATTGATCACTATAGCGCTGTAGCAAAAGTTTGCAGCAGACCCATTGTACAATCCCGTACATAGGTTCACATTTTGTCATGCTTCTGGTTATATTTTTTTGTGATGCAGTATGGATCTTAATGAATGTACACGTGTGTTGGTGTTGATATCAGTGGCGTTGCGTGCAATTTGGCAATGTTGTACTTTTTTCATTTAAACACATGTAAAAAGTTGAAAGCGAAGGTGTTCACCGAACACCCAATACTTCGATCCCTTTCATGGGTTTAAATGAACGAACTGCAACGTTGCCAAATTGCACGCTACGTCACTGGTTGATATCCTCTGCACAGATCAGTATGGAGCCACACACAGTCATACTGTGTATGGTTATGGACCTGTATGGGTATGTACTATGTATAGACCATTTTCACACGGGGCATAATGGGGATTTACGCAGTAAACCCATTTACGACCTGGTTATGAAGACAAACCAATGTTTAATCGCTCAAATTAAGTGGGTAGTTAACCCTTTACTGGCCAAGCCCGCGTATACTCGTTTTTCTCCAGTATATACTCTATCTCACATTGTTTCGGTCTTCGGTATATACTCGATTATCAATGAAAACACTCTCACAGGATAAGGTTGGTTCGGGCACCTTCAAATCGCCGTAAAGGCAATTCCAACTCCCCCGTGTACGAACAATTAACTTTCTTCCCTGTATAAACGGAAAAGAGGCGTTTTTCTGAACTAAACCTGACCCTTAGAGGGTTAAAATAGTCATACTCCGCGGTACGGATTTTGCATATACAATCGATGGAAGGCGCCCGATAAAATATTATTTTTCAACACGTATGTACAAAGTGGTGTCGCAATTATTGTGAATTAAGAAACTAAAATTGTGTGAGGTATGTACAATGCCTTTCAAAAGAAAGTATCGTAATAGAAATTTTCATCGTTTCATTTCTTGACCAACATGCGAATTTTCATGATTTTCAGGTATTTCAGAGTCTCACACAATTGCCGCTTATGACACTATGCCTAAAAAAATTTAAATCGATGGAAAATAAAACAAAAATTCATCGAGAACAATTTCAATGAGAGGACTTTCTTTTGAAAGTCATAGTACATATAGTCACAGAAACGAGCATACTCTGTATACTCTGGCGTTGTATTGAAAGGGTAAAAATAAAATGTTATCATACAGATTCCCTGCAATGGGCAGTGAAGTCGAAATATTGTCCCCTTCTAAATTCCCCAGACTAACAACCCCTTTTGGACCAATTTCTCTTGGAGTAGAATTCCGGCCATTTTGGTAAAAAAGTCTGCCATTATGAACAGAATAAGCTGTTGCTAAAGCCATAATTTCTGGCCAACGAGACCAGAATCCTATTGAACACTGCCAGAATTCCTATTCTGGAACTTTAAATGAGAATTCTGGCCATTTTTAGTAGGACACTTTTCGCGGTGCAGCATATTATTTAGTGGAGCACAAATTCCTGGATCCGCCTCTGCGGCGCGGGCGAGGCCACGAGAAAGTAATTGAAGCAATCTTCCAGAGAAGACTCGTGAAAAATCAAGAGTGTTCTTTCCACAGGGGCGGGGGTAGCCAAGGGGGGGTGTCCAGGGGGTCTAGACCCCCCCCCTGAACACCAAAATTTGTCCCAAAAAGGTCATTATTTGCGTTTACAAATTTGACCAAATTACTATCTTTGGACCCCTCCCCGTTGATAATTTTCGGACCCCCCCCCCTAGAAAAATTCCTGGCTACGCCACAAGGTATATGGAAGAACGGGTATGGACAGGAGGCGGGGTTTAAGGGGCTCTCGAGTTTTCCCGCCAAATTATGACGACACGCTTGCTTTGGCGATGACGTAGCCGTCACCTACTGCAGTAGCGACAGATGGGGATCATGGGAGAGTGAGTGAGATAGTTTGAAACGGTAGGCGAATTTTATCGCGACCGTCTAGAACATCTGTGACGTAGCCGTCACCTACTGAGATAGGCTCCGCCTCCTGTCCATACACCTGTTCTTCCATATACCTTGGCTACGCCACTGTCTTTCCAATCAATCTTATTTACGCCACTGTTCTGTACATTCATTGTGAGATTTTGTGTAGCTGTGGCCTGGGAGGAGCTCCTCACAATTACCGAGGAGTGTGAGTGTAACAAGATCTAAACATACAATGTGAGGCTTGTAAACTTTTTGACAACATGAGGAGTGTGAGGGATATAAGTTCACAAGTAGGCCTCTTTAACGACATAACTGTCCGCGAAAGCACCAAACATCAGTGTTTTTTTAAACTAAATTTCAATGTATTTCTATGAATTTTCGTGTTAATTACATCAATAGTGTGCTATAATCAAAAGTATTTGGGACGCTGATTTCAAAAATGATATCATTTTCTATTTAACTCGTCCCAATTTTACGCGATTACTACTTTTAAAAAATGTTCGTGATAAAGTTTAAATTGTGGAAAATTTAGAATATTTCGATCAAAACTAAGGCCAAATTCGAACTCGGCAGGTCAATTAACATCGCTCTGAATCATAAGCGTCGGTAGACGCAGACGGCAAGTCAGGTAACCCCACCCTACTACCACCCTCTCTACGACCTGACAAGTCTGCGCTGCTTAAACGCTTATAATTACAGAAATTATTTCATTCCCCCAAACCGTGCCTTGATATGATCCTGTAGCGAAAAAACTACGCAACCAAACTCATCAAACTTGGTCTAATTTTAACCAGCGTGTTCTGTGCTCGTGCCTTTTTTTTGTTTGAACGCAATCCGTCTAATATTTATTGAGAAATGATAAAAAAACTAAATTTCTTATTATAACGGCTATTTCAAACTACGCGGTAACTCTACTCTCATTGGCTACTGCCTTTTAGTATTTGAGATCGCCTCGAGAATCGACGCTTCATCGTCAGTCAACAACAACTGCACATCATTTCAAAACAAAAACATTTCTCCCTGCTTTGACACTTTTGAAATAAACTCGTTACAAATACATGAGTGATACAAGTGATTATTGTTTCAATTGCAACGGAGGCCGTGAATTACGAAATTTGTCCTCCTCAGTTCTTCTTTTTAAATACATGTACCAAACATCTTTTCTAGTTATTTCTTTTGTGTGCTTCTAATTTGCTGTATGCACGCGTATAGTAAAGGTTGGTTTGCTCTCACAGTTAGGTACTTTTGCATATTCATTTACTTAATAACTATTCGAATTTGGGCATAACCGCGGAGCTTCATTTTCCACTTCATTGCTTGCAAATGCAACAGCTGAGTACCGTAATACTGTTGATCACTGGAGGGAGAGTAGTTTCTGATGTGTTTACAGTACCTTTGTGATTTTAGCACAGAATTATACAATGTATTATTCTGTGATTTTAGTATAATTATTCATAAGCAAGTAGTGACAAAAGTTCTTTGCTGTGTACTTGTAGAGTTTACAACTGATATGTTTATTTGATGAGAACTGGTAGTGACAGTACCTTATTTCCCTGAAGTTACAGAATTGAGCTATAGCGGATCTGCCAGCGGCAGAGTAGCCAGTGGCGGATCGGCCAGAGGCGGACCGGCCAGCAGCGGATTACCCATTGGCGGATCGGCCGGTGGCGAATCGCCCAGAGGCGGACCGGCCAGCGGCGGACCGGCCAGTGGCGGACCGGCCAGTGACGGATCGGCCAGCGGCGGCCTAGCCAGTGGCGGATCGGCCTCCGGCGGACTACCCAGTGGCGGATCGGCCAGCGGCGGACCGGCCAGTGGCGGATCGGCCACGGCGGCCTAGCCAGTGGCGGATCGGCCAGTGGCGGACCGGCCAGCGGCGGATTACCCAGTGGCGGATCGGCCAGTGGCGAACCCTAGGCGGACGGCCAGGGGATCGCCAGGCGGATCGGCCACCGGCGGCCTAGCCAGTGGCGGATCGGCCAGAGGCGGACCGGCCAGCGGCGGATTACCCATTGGCGGATCGGCCAGTGGCGAATCGCCTAGAGGCGGACCGGCCAGTGGCGGATCGGCCAGAGGCGGACCGGCCAGTGGCGAATCGCCCAGTGGCGGATCGGCCACCGGCGGACTACCCAGTGGCGGATCGGCCAGCGGCGGACCGGCCAGTGGCGGATCGGCTAGCGGCGGCCTAGCCAGTGGCGGATCGGCCAGCGGCGGATTACCCAGTGGCGAATCGGCCAGTGGCGAATCGCCCAGTGGTGGATCGGCCACCGGCGGACTACCCAGTGGCGGATCGGCCAGCGGCGGACCGGCCAGTGGCGGATTACCCATTGGCGGATCGGCCAGTGGCGAATCGCCCAGAGGCGGATCGGCCAGCGGCGGATGACCCAGTGGCGGATCGGCCAGTGGCGAATCGCCCAGTGGTGGATCGGCCACCGGCGGACTACCCAGTGGCGGATCGGCCAGCGGCGGACCGGCCAGTGGCGGATTACCCATTGGCGGACCGGCCAGCGGCGGATCGGCCAGCGGCGGATTACCCAGTGACGGATCGGCCAGTGGCGAATCGCCAAGTGGCGGATCGGCCACCGGAGGACTACCCAGTAGCGGATCGGCCAGCGGCGGCCTAGCCAGTGGCGGATCGGCCATCGGCGAATTGGCCAGCGGCGGACTAGCCAATGGCGGATCGGCCAGCGGCGAACCAGCCAGTGGCGGATTGGCCAGCGCCGGACCGGCCAGTGACGGATCGGCCAACGGCGGATTACCCAGTGGCGAATCGCCCAGTGGCGGATCGGCCACCGGCGGACTACCCAGTGGCGGATCGGCCAGCGGCGGCCTAGCCAGTGGCGGATCGGCCAGAGGCGGACCGGCCAGCGGCGGATTACCCATTGGCGGATCGGCCAGTGGCGAATCGCCCAGAGGCGGACCGGCCAGTGGCGGATCGGCTAGCGGCGGCCTAGCCAGTGGCGGATCGGCCAGCGGCGGATTACCCAGTGGCGAATCGGCCAGTGGCGAATCGCCCAGTGGTGGATCGGCCACCGGCGGACTACCCAGTGGCGGATCGGCCAGCGGCGGACCGGCCAGTGGCGGATTACCCATTGGCGGATCGGCCAGTGGCGAATCGCCCAGAGGCGGATCGGCCAGCGGCGGATTACCCAGTGGCGGATCGGCCAGTGGCGAATCGCCCAGTGGTGGATCGGCCACCGGCGGACTACCCAGTGGCGGATCGGCCAGCGGCGGACCGGCCAGTGGCGGATTACCCATTGGCGGACCGGCCAGTGGCGGATCGGCCAGCGGCGGATTACCCAGTGACGGATCGGCCAGTGGCGAATCGCCAAGTGGCGGATCGGCCACCGGAGGACTACCCAGTAGCGGATCGGCCAGCGGCGGCCTAGCCAGTGGCGGATCGGCCAGCGGCGAATTGGCCAGCGGCGGACTAGCCAATGGCGGATCGGCCAGCGGCGAACCAGCCAGTGGCGGATTGGCCAGCGGCGGACCGGCCAGCGGCGGACCGGCCAGTGACGGATCGGCCAACGGCGGATTACCCAGTGGCGGATCGGCCAGTGGCGAATCGCCCAGTGGCGGATCGGCCACCGGCGGACTACCCAGTGGCGGATCGGCCAGCGGCGGCCTAGCCAGTGGCGGATCGGCCAGAGGCGGACCGGCCAGCGGCGGATTACCCATTGGCGGATCGGCCAGTGGCGAATCGCCCAGAGGCGGACCGGCCAGTGGCGGACCGGCCAGAGGCGGACCGGCCAGTGGCGAATCGCCCAGTGGCGGATCGGCCACCGGCGGACTACCCAGTGGCGGATCGGCCAGCGGCGGACCGTCCAGCGGCGGGTTGGCCAGCGGCGGCCTAGCCAGTGGCGGATCGGCCGCCGGCGGACTACCCAGTGGCGGATCGGCTAGCGGCGGCCTAGCCAGTGGCGGATCGGCCAGCGGCGGATCGGCCAGCGGCGGACCGGCCATCGGCGGACCGGCCATCGGCGGACTACCCAGTGGCGGATCGGCCAGTGGCGGATCGGCCAGTGGCGAACCAGCCAGTGGCGAATTGGCCAGCGGCGGACTAGCCAGTGGCGGATCGGCCAGCGGCGAACCAGCCAGTGGCGGATTGGCCAGCGGTGGACCGGCCAGCTGCGGGACGGCCAGCGGCGAGACGGCCAGTGGAAACGGAACTGTAGGTTAGCATATGGATCAGGGAAAAGAAAGGGAAATGAGACTGTTGTCCCTATCGTAAAATGAGCACTCGAGAGTCTATGTGAATGTTGTCCGGAAACTATTCATAACTGCTGACTAGTCAGCTGATGGATAACAACTGTAGCTTTTATTTGTGGAATGAGAAACTGGAATTTTACAAGCTAAAACCAGAGTATATCCCATCAAAAACCTTTCCAGGTGCAAGCAGACGGCATCAGGTAATTATGTCTGTCACAAAAAGCCGTTCCAATGCATCCACTCAAAGATATGATATGATGGGAACGGCAAGTCTCCTCCAAAAGGGCATCCAGCAGGGCGAATGTTAATCATTTTTCAAAATCAACACTATCCATCTGCGGCGAATTTAGTGAAGGAAAAACTTTGAGGGATGTATTTCTTTATTTTTTATTTTTAAACGCAAAAACTTGCCGCCGTTCATCGCCTTAAAAAAAAAAAAAAAATAATAATTAATATTTTTCTTTTTTAAGGCGATGAACGGCGGCAAGTTTTTGCGTTTGAAAATAAAAAATAAAGAAATACATCCCTCAAAGGTTTTCCTTCACTAAATTCGCCGCAGATGGATAGTGTTGATTTTGAAAAATGATTAACATTTGCCCTGCTGGATGCCCTTTTGGAGGAGACTTGCCGTTCCCATCATATCATATCTTTGAGTGGATGCATTGGAACGGCTTTTTGTGACAGACATAATTACCTGATGCCGTCTGCTTGCACCTGGAAAGGTTTTTGATGGGATACAGTCTACGCGATTTAAGGTCCAGTTATACGAAAAAAGCCCATGTTTGTGTCTAGGGACCCTTGTTTTGTATTCATTGGGGGCGGACACCTATGTCGTTAAAGCGTAAAAATCTAAGTTCACGCAAACACCCGGTTAGGTTAGGTTGCTAGGTTAGGTTAGGTTAGGTTAGGTTATTTTTGCAAAATAAGTTTTTTTTTTCATTGTGACTATAGTCCCTGCCCCTAACTCCGTTCTTTTCTAACACATGCGTTCAAACGGGCGAGGAGAGAGAAAGACTGATTCCTGGTTACTGCTTTGACAACAATGCAGACCCGTTAACCTGAACTGAGAGTCTGAGCTGAGTAGTGAGTACCTCAACTCAAAGCGGGAGCCGGCCGGCACACAGTGTTCGGAGCGACCGGGATCTTTGGCGGAAACCTCTAGCACGCTCGCATTTCATTGAAACTTGGCACTAAGGGGTTATTTAAATCGTAGATTTCATTTTTTATATCAGATTTAACTATAGATTTCATTTATTATTTTTTTATTTTTATTTTCGGGAAAATGACTAAGTCCCACACCAGCCACAGAGGCACTTTTAAACACAAAAATACGAAAGGGGGGCAAGTTGGGGCAGGATATTATTGTTGGATCGTTCAGAAAAAATGTTTTTTTGAACTTCCCTAACCATATTTTCCCGGGGCAATGCTGGGAAAAAAAGATATTGACACGCGAACATGGCTCATCTCACGATCGTGAAAATGACTAAGTCCCACACACGCCGCAGAGGCACTTTTAAACACAAAAATATGAAAGGGGGGCAAGTTCGGGCAGGATATTATTGCTGGATCGTTCAAAAAAAAATGTTTTTTTGAACTTTCCTGACCATATTTCTCCGAGGCAATGCTGGGAAAAAAAGATATTGACACGCGAACATGGCTCATCTCACGATCGTGAAAATGACTAAGTCCCACACAAGCCACAGAGGCACTTTTAAACACAAAAATACGAAAGGGGGGCAAGTTGGGGCAGGATATTATTGTTGGATCGTTCAGAAAAAATGTTTTTTTGAACTTCCCTAACCATATTTCTCCGAGGCAATGCTGGGAAAAAAAGATATTGACACGCGAACATGGCTCATCTCACGATCGTGAAAATGACTAAGTCCCACACAAGCCACAGAGGCACTTTTAAACACAAAAATACGAAAGGGGGGCAAGTTGGGGCAGGATATTATTGTTGGATCGTTCAGAAAAAATGTTTTTCTGAACGTTCTTTGCCTTAGATTTGCCGGGCAATCCCGGGCATTTTTTTAAACGTCCTCCAAAAAGGGCACAAATGCAGATGAAAAGTCGATTTTTGAGGGGTCCAGCCCCCCCTCATAATAAACATGAAATAAATGTTTAAACGGCTTAAAAGTAAGTTCATATGTCCTCATTGAAGTACAGAAGTCTAAATTAGAATGTGAGTAAAAGAGTATTGTTTTTTTACAATTATGTGTAAACCCACCCAAGTTGACTCAAAATTCGCGTCAAAACCGGTACTTTCACATGTCTGTGGGGGCAAGTATGGGGCTTCCAAATTGATCAAATATGGCTAACATGCATGTTCTATACCCTTTAGAAGGTAGGTAAGGCCTTTAAACCAACTTCAGAGCCGATTTCAAATTTGAGGTTTCTGCCAGAGATCCGGGTCGCTCCGAACACTGTGCGGCATGGGGAGCGGGGAGCACACCTCTTTGACTTGATGCGGCTTGCGTTGGCCCCGGCGCACAGTGGAGGGAGTCAATGTGAGAAACCGGACATAAACTTTAGATGCTTGTATCTGAGTTAATATGCAACGTAGACGTTTGAATGTGTTATCATTGGTTTTCTCGTTAATTTGTCTACGAAAAGCACTCCGTACAATGTATTTTATGAAGGTAAAAACTCATATAATTTGTATTTTTAGTTATACATACTAGAGTCCCTGTATGTAGAGAGTTAAGACAAGAGGGTAGTCAAGTCAACTTCTGATTGGTCGATGAATTTTAGGCTCTACAGACGCCGCCATTGGATGCCATTTTGCACTTTTGTTTTGTTTACCAACGGTCTTTTACGGATAAAAGAGTTAATTTGCGATGAATCTGTTAATTTTAATCATAATGCACCACAAGAATGTCCATAAATCTCAAAAGAATCGTTAAAAAGCGTTAATACATGTCGATCAACAAAAGCAGGGAAAGATTACATCGTTACAAACTTAGCGGAACTGTAATCTTTGCAGTGGAGCGAAACACAACAACGGCCTCAGAATGTAAACAAATGTGCAAAATCGCATCCAATGGCGGCGCCCATAATTTCTCTTGTCTTAACTCTCTACATATAGGGACTCTAATACATACATCCCATGTCCGATCCCTCCAATTGGCTCGCCCCACTGTGCGGCATGGCGTGGCGTGGCGAAAGACGCAGGCGCAGTCTGAGAGTCGCAGTGAGTGTCGGCGAGTCCCTTGGACTTGGGTATCGGTGCTGAGAAGTGTTTCAAGAAGATAGAAGATAGAATAGAACCGACCGCCATGCCCTGAATACATGAAACATGAAATCATGCTATTGTCATTGCTCCTTTCAATCGAATTAATATAATAGACTGTTTCAGTGGCGAAGCGGGAAATTTAAAATCCATGCATTTGACGGGCATAGCTGCTTAGATGGTGTTTTGTAAATGCGTGATACCAATATCTGATTGGCCAATCGTCAATTTTGAAATGGGGCAGTTGCAAGGGTATGAAATGTTGTGTTTTTTATAAAGAAAATGAAAACACTTGATTAGCTGAGAACAAATATGCCTTTGGTTTCTCCTCAAGTCCAATTGTTCTCGAGATGAGATTTTGGCCCAAAATACATTGTTTTAAATGGGAATTCCGCGTTGTGACGTCTACGCACACCATTTTCTACAACTTTACACTTGTGTATCTCCGAAATCGGAGCACTTAGGAAAAATTCCAAAGGCATCATTGTCTTCAACTCATCAAGTATACTATCATTCTCTTTATAAAAAAAACACAACATTTCAGACCCTTGCAACTGCCCTATTGCTGCTTCCAGTGGCGTGGCGTGCAATTTGGCAACGTTGTATTTTGTCCATTCAAATCCATGAAAAAGATCGAATGCGAAGGTGTTCACCCAACACCCATTAATTCGATCTTTTCAATGGGTTTAAATGACCAACAAAAATCCTGGTCGTATCAATTGCCGTTCGGGGATTTCTATGCGGGATCCGATCAAGTTGGCGAAAGGTCAGACTTGACATGACATAACCTCACTCTTGCTTTTGACGACGAGGTTCACTAAAACATACTAATAATATAAATAAACCAATGCTGGGGTTGGTTTCAAAAGTGGCATGCACCAGCGGACCCGGGAATTTTTCTTTCTCTCTCCATGGCCAAATTTGATCGCGTGCGTTAGAAAAGGACAGATAAGGGGCAGTCACGTGACTTTCGTCCCCTCTTTCTATCCTTTTCTAACACACGCGATCAAATGGTCATAGAGAGAGAAAGACAATCCACTAGATCCGCCAGTGAAGAGTGGGCGGAGCTCGTCAATAATCTCTAGCGAATTTTCAACTTTTATTCCTTCAAATCAAAGCAAAAATTGCCAAAGACTTTCACTTTTTGTTTTTAAATCGTTTTTTAATGAAAACTCAAAGCTCATGTCAAATTCATTTTCACTTATTTCCAGTATGCAATATAAGAAATAAGTTGGAAAAATTCCCATGATTTTTAGTCGGGGCCTTATGAAACGAGTCGCTCAGAGCCAGTGGCGTCGCGTGCAATTTGGCAACAATGTATCCATTTAAACTCATGTAAAATATCGAATTCAGGGGGTGCACAGTGCGCAAGAAAAATTCGATATATTTAATGAGTTTAAATGGAGCAGTTGCATTGTTGCCAGATGGCACGCGACGCCACTGCTCAGAGCCTATAAAAGCCCTATAAAAGTCTGTAAATATGACGATGAGAACACTAAAAAATCAAGAAATTCACTCTCAAAATCGGACTTATGGTATCGGAGAGACGCATGGCATCATAGGAGATTCCTATCTAAATTGAGACATAATTATCTCTGTGTCTCTGCAGAGAAAGTGACGTATTAGACAGGAATCTCCCGCGATACCTGCATTAAAATTGATTAAACCGTCATTACAATCCGTATAGCAGATATGTGAGTTATTTTCTGAATTTTAGACTTACTTAGTGTGGTATTTGTGATTTTCGCTGGTTTTTACACGAGATTGGACTATTTATTTGCTCATATGCAAAAGTTTGCAAGAGTCCCATATTGGACTCTGCATTGCTCTTGTCGTCATCTAATTCATTCAGTTGCCAATGTCGGTGCGAAACACACGTCTTTGATCGCCATTTTTCGTCGCAACAATAAGGGAAAACCTATGAATATTACTAAGAAATTACCTTGTTGCATTGCATACAGTAATGCGATATGTATGTACTAGCGTTCGACATGACAACATGTCCTCATATGGCGAGGAATCAGGTTTTGGATGAACGCAAAAATGTGCTTGGCGACGGTCGGTGAATTAAAATACAGGGTGGCCAGAAAGTCACTACACACCCCTTGTAACGTTTTTTCTATTTGAGATAAAAAGATGCGGTTTGCGCCATTCTTCATCATTCAGAGGGGCTGATGAGCAATTTTGAAGAATACTGAAAATACTGAAAAAATTGTCTGCCTTGTAAAATATTGCCTCTGACGTACCTCTGTTGTAATAATGTGGGAGCTCGAGAACAATTTTCGGTTGATATTTTGACGTTGGGACTGTTTTCAATGAAAATCTCGAATCAAAATTTTCGGAAAAATTGAAAAATTTTCGGGGGCCCAAAAACCAAATTTTTGTGAGATTTTTTGGATGACAGTATATTTTTTTCTAAAAGTGCTTGTTTTGAAGAGTATTTTACACCGGTATTTTTTAAATTTACGACAATTTAAACGTGAGCTAGGATTTTTTTCAAAATCGGTCTGTATCGAACTTTGAACTTCGATATCTCAAACACGAAAAGAGATATCGACCTCTGGTTTGCGTCAAAAGTCTTAGAATTTTATGCCCTTTTGAACGAGGTATCGCAGGATAGGGGTTGCCGTTTGAAATTTTTGAGATACGGTCCGCCCCCCCCCCCCCCGCGGGGAGGAGGGTTCCTGACACCCCCCCCCCCATAAGGCCAGCCCCTCTGAATGATGAAGAATGACGCAAACCGCATCTTTTTATCTCAAATAGAAAAAAAGGTACAAGGGGTGTGTAGTAACTTTCTGGCCACCCTGTATGTCAGATGACATGACGTCTTACTGTCTTAGATTTTGTTTCAGGAAGACTCCCTGCAATTCTTATCCCATTGGATTAAGCATTGCGGATGGCCGGCCTTCCCGTGCCTACATCTGACGCGTCTTCTGACATTATGTAATTCGTCGACTGTATACCTACTAATGTAAGTATACCATGTCCCAAACATGCAGTTTGCAACGATGCTGCGATATTTGATGCATGATCATCGATGTCTTAATCTTGAAACTGCACCCCTGACCAATCAGATTCAAGGAGACGCAACTTTTACTGTCATCGGGGGACCATCCGTGTTAAACAAAATTAGGCCTCAGGCATGGCCGTATAGCTCAGCGGCTGGGCGCAAGGTATATGGAAGAACAGGTATGGACAGGAGGCGGGGTTTAAGGGGCTTTCGAGTTTTCCCGCCAAATGATGACGACACGCTTGCTTTGGCGATGACGTAGCCGTCACCTACTACAGTACGAAGAGATGGGGATCACGGGAGAGTGAGTGAGATAGTTTGGAACGGTAGGCGAATTTTATCGCGACCGTCTAGAACATCTGTGACGTAGCCGTCACCAACTGAGATAGGCTCCGCCTCCTGTCCATACCTGTTCTTCCATATACCTTGGGCTGGGCGATAGGTCAGAAAAACAGGGCAAGGGAGAAAGGAAAAGAAAGGAAAAAGAGGGGGAAATACCTGCAGCCATCCCTGAAAAAAAATTCAAAAGTTGCAGCCACCCCAGAAAAAAAAAAAAAAAAAAAAACCCGGTCACGGTCATGCATGTACTCAGGAAAACGGTCTGTTTATAAAATAGGGTGGGTTAGAGAAAATACTTTGAATTATCGTGACAATAAATAATCAGCCGAGGAAAGAGATAGTAAAAGTTGCAAAACAGTGCATCAAAGCAAGAATCTATTCGACTCCGATGCGGTGATTGTTTTCCGATACCCTTCGTTTGATTCAGTTGCGATGTCATCATACGGAAAACTGAAAAAATTCGGTGCGAAACAAAACACTTGGTTTCGATCTAATTTTGATTGTGATGTCACACTGAAAACGGTCTGTTCATGAAAGGAAGTTGTTGCACACTTTGGATACAAGCATTTTGGTTGCCGAAGTTGTTGTAAAAACCTCCAAAAATAACAATGGGCTCATTGAAAACTTCCGAAATCCACTCTTAAACTCAATAAACGCTTTCATTTGCGCGAGCGTAATGGTGGCGCCCCATTGGGTTGGGATTGAGGAAATATTTTGAAATAGCATGGCAATCAGCCGATGGAAGAGTGGTCAAAGGTTGCAAAATGAGTGCATCACAACAAGAACGATACACTGGCGGATCTAGCCCCCGCGACCAGGGAGGCAAACTTGGGATTTCCCCCCCCCCCCGGAGACCCCTTTTTCCCTTTTTCTCTCTTCCTTTCCCTTTCCCCCTCTTTTCCCCCTCTTTTGGACGCAAGAGCGGGTGGTCTCCCCCTCCAGTATCCGCCAATGAGAACGGATCGAATCGACTAAAGTTTACATCCTCCGTTTGATTCTTGTCTCCAATAGACTGTTTTAGTAGAGCGATATATCGTATCGATTACCGTCCGAGGGCCTCTGGTTCCAAACAAACTCTGGTTCAATGTAATTTCCGCAAAAGCGAACTTTTGAACGGAAATTTAGGGTATTAAATCAAACAATTAATGCGACCTTTTTGCGATTATGAATTCTACGTCCTCGAAAATGCTTAATTTTGCCTGTTTCCACCCGTAAAACTGCCAAAATCAACAAGATATTGCAGATTAAACGATGCGTTTGGAGGTTGGAATCCCCCAAATGTTATTGTTGTTGTTGTGGAATTGGCGGGATTTCTGGCGATTCTAACCTACGAATGCAACATTTAATATGTAATATCTTATTGATTTCGGCAGTTTTGGTCAAGGAACCAGGCATAATTAAGCATTTTCGAGGACGTAGAATTCATAATCGCAAAAAGGTCGCATTAATTGTTTGATTTAATACCCTAAATTTCCGTTCAAAAGTTCGCTTTTGCGGAAATTACATTGAACCAGAGTTTGTTTGGAACCAGAGGCCCTCGGACGGTAATCGATACGATATATCGCTCTACTAAAACAGTCTATTGCATTCGGGAAAGCCGAAAGTTGAGCAGCCTGAGCGAGATAAATAATTTTTTGTTTAGATCCAATTTTGATCGTGACGTCACACTGAAAAATGGTCTGTTCACGGATTGGGGTGGGTTCGAGGGAACGCAGTGAATAGCATGACAATCGTCGGCGGAGGAAAGAGAAAATAAAGAAGAAGAAAAAAGTTGATTGTTAAATGCTTCGTGTTGCGTCACGAGCACACTCGAGATCTGACGAGTTCTCCGACTTCCCCTCCCGACTGGGCATCGTCGCCGTCGCCGGTCTCCGTCTCCCCCCCCCCCCCCCGGCCCCACCCCACACAAGAGTAACGTTGGCTGGTTTGTGAATGAAGTTGGACCTCTGGGGGCCACGTAGTGGGGATAAGATCGAATGACGATGGAGAGGGGGGAAGAGGAGGAACTCGGAGTCGGCACTGTTCAACCAACAGTATTATATCTATCATATACCTCGGCATTGGAGACGAGTTAGTCTGAGCGGCTGCACGTGTGTGACGGTGTTACGGAACCTCCATTTTTTTTGATCAGTGCTGTTAGCTATTTCAACCCGATTCGAGTATCAAAATTGTGTGATCATTGACAAGGAACAAAACTATTCTCATCTCTACCGCTTGCTGCTCTTCATCAACTACCTCAAATCCTTGGATTAAAGTTTCTCAAGTTCGAAGTGAATGGATTTTTGACTTTACCGAAAGTGACTTCTTTTTTTATCTTTAAGTCTGATCTAAAACCGCCGTTGTCGCAAGTTTCAACATGCATTGAAAAACGAACGTTGGAAAAATATTATACGGGTGGTGTTTTATTCGATAGTTCCGGAGATATTTCCGTTCAAAACTTTTCGGCCGTTCAGATTTTTGATTCTGTGTTTCGATTTTTATTTTTTAAACAGTTGTTTTTGTCAGTTATTACGACGAGAATTCGTATCCGGTTGGTTCGAGTATTTTCGGAGATTGGATTTTCGTGGTTCCGATGCCAACTCTTTGCTCTGTGTGCCGAGGCATTTATATTCCTTCGCTCTTGCTACGTACTCCAAATCGGTTTTTATATTTTTTTTTTTATTTTTGTGTGAATAAATACATCTTTAAAATCCGATTCCCCGTGATCACGTTTGAGATCGTTGCCGTGGATTCTCGCATTCCAATGTCCCAGTGAACCTTTTCTCGAAGTAAGTTTGAATTATTACTCTTCGTAACATCATGTCTTCATGGTTACTTTCTTTTCATTTCTATTTCACCGCAGTTGTTGTCTCATGAATATATGATTTCTGACCTTGGACTGACGCTCGGATGTGGCCAAGATGTCAGACTGTTGTTTCTTCTTCTTCACTTCAATAGTTCTATACGTCGGCACTCCCGCACTCACTTGTGAGAACAAATCCGTCGAATAAATTTCCCTGTTTATTCCATAGCAATTTTTCACAGATCCTCGCTCGTATGTACCTCGACACGCCTTTCTCCCCCTCAGCTATGCCAATGTATTAGAAATACATTATATTTTGAATTTCTAGTACGCATTAAATTAATCTTGTTAGTCTCTATCACATTGACGCCCCTTTTGTAGTACATAATTTTAGCTAGGTACTACACGTCTTAGTACATGATTGTTGCTTCTTTGCTCAAATTTTTTCCCAGTCGATCGACACAGTTCTTTTTCCTCTGTCGTTACTTGTCTTCTTTTGAATTTTTTTGTTGTTTCTCGCGCCCTTGTTCGAACTATTGAGTCATCGTCTTCCGGTGCAGGTTCAACCAAGTGATTTCTCAAATTCATTTCTTCAATGTGATTGTCAATTCGTCGTCGAAAATTACATGCGTCCGTAGCCATTGCTCACTATTGAAATTAATATCATATAGACTTAATTGCGTATTCATTCTTGTTAGACTCAATTTTTATTTCATTCCTTTAATTTTTATCGCCAAAATATTTTCGGGAGTTGAAGTAAAGCCAGTAGGCCCATTTCCAATTCATGGTGAGAAACGTGTCAGTAGGAAGGCAGTTGGAACTCGTGGTCAAATCTGAATTCAAAATCCTCTCAAGATTTTAGACTAGTTCAAACATGCTTTCAATCGATTATGTCGTGCAGTCTTACTGACTTTCATTTTGTCGATCCTTCATGTCTACAATCACCATTCAAGGATTTTATCAAGCTGAAATCGCATTTCTCTGCAAGCAGAGTTGGACAACCAACTATTATGAGAGATGATGACATGGAACCAGCAATATTGAAAAGTGCGTTTGCTACCTGAGCTGAGGAAAGGAGAACATGTAGAAGGTATGGGTCAATTGTAGAAGTTTATTCCTACATTTATTCGATTGACTCGGCGTTGTCTGACTCGCCAAATAATTTCCGAATAATTTATTGCCCCACTCTGTCTGCAAGAATGTCACGAAGACCACCCCACCCAGAAAAGAGTTTGATTCATTTTCCGCTCTACACCAATGTTGCTAATTATCAACGGCTCCAAAGCCGAAAGCAATGTTAGGGAAGCATCATTAGCCTTAGTTTTTCATGGTCTCAAAATTCTTGCATTGTTAACTTTTTTTTTTTTTTTTTTTTTTTTAGTGAAACTTGACAATCTCCGTACAGTTTTTTTTTTGGTGTGTAAAATAATGTAGGGATAGTTGTAAAATGAGTCTTATCATGGCAAATGATGTATATGCGCTTTCCGTGTAGCCATCTTCCACAAATGCCTATCTCTAAATGGCACACTTCATTCTGAGCAAATTCACTGATCGGTAGTTCGGAGAAATTGACGATAAGCGGAGTTCGTTGACATGGTAATCATCCTTCGCGCGTGGTTCGACGACTTTTATCTGTCACTGCAAGGATGTGGGGGGGGGGGGGGGGGGGGGTTCGGAATAATCTAGTTTCGCTAATTTGGCAAGTGGATTATTAGAGCTACAAAGGTGATATATGACGCGAATTCTGCTCTGGGTGTAACAGTTATAACACCTGCCGTGAGAGTTCTTTCGGCCTACACTCAACAGTGTAGTTGAACCAATGTGTGTTTGAAAGCTCTCTGTGTTCTGAAACTGAAGTGTTATCTGCCACGTGGCACGGTCCTATGAGCCGTGGAACGTGAGTTCATCAGTTTCGGAACCCCTGGCCTCGGTCGAGTGAGCAATGCTGTCAGATTGCCTCGGAAGACTACCCTCTCTCTCTCTCTCACTCTTATCAGTGATGAACGGGTTGGATTTTCACTAAACTTTGGCTAGACCGGTCAAGTGGAGACATTTTTCATTTCATCGGTGGGATCGACTGAAAGTTTACACAGTTCAGTGTACGTGACTGTGGCATGATAATCGCATCTGTAATCTTTTCTCAACCGGTGATGTAGTATCCGTCGCTAACCGCAGAAAATTTACAGTCTTAATGTAACAGTGATTAATATTATCAGATGGACGTATTTTCGTGCTTTTCAGTTTTACTCTCAAGTTAATGCGTAATCTTTGGGCTACCGGTGTCTTGAATCGGTGAATTGAAAAATACTATCAAACAGTGGCGTCGCGTGCCATCTGGCAACAATGCAACTGCTCCATATAAACTCACTAAATATATCGAATTTTCCTTGAGCACTGTGAACCCTCTGAATTCGATCTTTTACATGAGTTGAAATGGATAGAATATAAAGGCAAAGACGGCAGCTCCGCACCGATGGCTGGTAGCTTCTCCGTTCATTTATTAGCATGAAGACTAGTTTTCGCTATTTTTGAAGCGTGGAAGAGGCAGCATGGAGAGTCAATGGGGGGGGGGGTTTTCTTTCTTTCTTTCTTTCTTTCCTAGTATTATTTATGTTTTCTTTTCCTCCTCCGTCGCCAGCGCCATGATTCATCAATTTGTCTCGTGTCTAAAGAGGGGTGTCCCGATATCAGCGTTGCCAACTTTTTATCCCCAACGGAAATTTCCCTCCTGCGAACCAGATTCTACTCTGTGTTTGTGGTGCAGCATTTTTTGCAGCCCTGTCAGGCATGGAAACCCCCCCCCCCCCTTTAAGGAAATCACAGTTATCGCGAACTTTCTCGTGCTTATACCGATGACAGATCACGCGGCGCGCTGCGTAAAGACGTGTCTGCGTTCTTGCACATGCGCAAAACCGCAAACTCGTCTCAGCGCAGTAAACAAACCCATCTGTCATCGGCCAACTTTCGTGAAACGACCAGAGACAATATAAAATAGAGACCATGCACTTATCTATCTTGCCCATGTTTGCGCGCGGTGGCGACTTTTTTTTTTTTTTTTTTTCTGGGTCTCAACAGAACACCGGAAAACATGGACCATACGTTGACTGATGAGAAACGTCGTTGAGATTTTTGCTCAGTGAATCCGAAGCACCGAAATTGCATCAGTTATAACGCATGGTCCATGTTGGATGGTGCTCCTTCATGCTCCCTGTGTTATTTTCTGTTGAGCTCCGAAAAAAAAAGTCAGCCACCGCGCGCAAGGCTGGTGCGTGGTCTCTATTAGGCATGTAATGTCTCTGGAAACGACCCCTACCAAACGCGCTAAAGTTTCGGCAGTGGAGAATTTGCACCGAGAGCAGGAAGGCGACATGGAGGGTTGGGTAGCGTTCTAGAATTCATCAGTTCACTGCATCGGTGCAGAAAAGATTGCACTATCCTGTGATGTAGTATACCTATGTATATTTATCAGTACTGCTATTCATAATCTTTTCTGCATGGAGACAATTGAATCGTATAGTTCGAAAACACGCCATCGTCATTTTTAAGGAAACTACAAAAACTGTGCAGCTCGGGCGGAAAAGTCATTGCAGAAAAAATCTTTTTGGTGATACGCAAGGTATTTTATAGTACTTCTTCCTTAACTCCGAAAAGATTTTTTTGCATTGACTTTTCCGCCAGCGCTGCACAGTTTTTGTAGTTTCCTTAAAAATGACGATGGCGTGTTTTCGAACTATACGATTCAATTGAGGGATAAATTCTAGAACGCTACCTTGTCCTGCGGTTGAAAATTCATCGTATTTGTGTTGGTAAGCAACTTGACAAATAATGTAAACTGAAGTCCTTGTCTCAAAAATTCGGCTGTCAGTGATTTTTTGCGACCTTAAATGCCTCCTCCCTGCGCTCAGTGAAAATTCTTGATTGCCGAAACTTTCGCGTTTGACATAGTACGAATATTATTTTTTTTAATTCGTGGTGACCATTTTTTTATTTAATATTCGTCCTTGTTTCAAAGAGGAGAAAGTTCAAATCTAAATTGATCCTCATAACCGCAATTTACTTCACGAGGTTTATCGAGTAACTTGATCGGTGCATCTTCCTAGAGATGCCTCGATTTTTATTCCTCGAGCACCTGGTTTTGAGTTCGACCGGGGTCGACTTCTTGGTTAATTTTTACTTTCTGCGTCGCGTCGTTCGGAATAATATTTTCGATTTCGCAAAAAATTACACACCGACCCTGTCCTGTTTATCTGTAACCAGTTCCAGCCGATGCGCGGCCGCTCGTTTTAGTTAACATTATGTTCGGATTCCGGATTTCATGTTTCAAAATCTGACAACATCGGAATTGGATACCTATTCTGAGAACCTTGCAGTTTGCGAAGCAGCTTCTTCGCCGGTCTCTCTGCATGCACCCCCCCCCCTCTCTTTCTACTCATCTCCTGCCCTCCATTGCGGGTTCCACGTTGTTGCTAACCTTTTCTGAGAATTTCCTCACATCCATACCTACCCTCTTGAACGCTGGCATTTTTTCTCTCTTTTTTCCCCCTCCCTGACTCACTCTTATTCTAATCGCTCTTTATATCAAAACACCTCTCTTTCTCTCTCTCCTATGTCGACCGACGAAGTTTTGAATACCATAGAGATTTCTCCCCCTAACCTTACTGCAGGGGCATGGTGTCCATGTAATACCCTTCTTATCCTCGGGGCGATATCGAAAACCGTTCTCCAGTAATCTATTTTTTTTTTTTTTTTTTTTTTTTATCTGTAATTTTATTATTCTCAGTTTCAGGCATTTGGTTGTATCTCCACCTCTCCCCTCCTTTGTTACTTTGAATTTTAGGTTTCCCACGCTTGTTAAATCGTAGACGATCTTTGCTTTTTTCAGTGAAAGCAAATGATTATGATATCGTTATTCGCTGGGCTGAAAAAGATTGTGGTATGCCTGCCTGGGTGTTCAGCTTATCGTGGTTATCGAAAATTTGACTTTTGGTCACCCCTTTCTCCCTTATCTTCAGCTTATCGGCCACTTCTGATATCATTATTAGTCTCATTGGATGGATGGAAGCCACCAAAGTTTTTTCGACGTATCTTAGCATATTCAGTTCCACATCCACAAAATGTTGTCTGATAGCATCTCGTGTTTCTTTGGTTTTTATCCTCCTCGTTTGTTGGTTATTAAAATGATTTTAATTTTTGTGAACGAGACCGAATCAACGAATATTTAGAGTGATACGTAGACCGACGAGCTTGTAGTCTTAGATCTGTTTCACGGTGAAAAGAAGAATTCATCTGCTGCATCCTATTTAATTGTGACCCAATCCTTTGAGTGTGCAGACCGACAGGGGCGAGAAAATAATGCGCTCTCAGTGAATTTAACGGTCAATTTAACTGAAACATCTAATAAATCTCTGAACTCTCCAATGTTATGTTCTATCGACGAATTAAAGATTGTCGCGATATTTTCACGAGCTAAGTTCCGCCTTCAAGGTTCTGGTTTGGCCACTCATATTCCTCACACCTTGCAGGTGAGAGGCCAGTGCGGGTGGAGTGGGAAAGCCGTTGCAAATCAGTCCCACACACACACGCACCCATAGCTGAAAATGTGTGAAAACCTCGCGACAATCTTTAATTCGTCGATAGTACAGTGATTTTCCACACAAAAAAAAAAAAAAAAAAAAAAAGTACCCAGGTCGAAACGTTTACAAATGTTGGCTACCTTATGCAATTTTGCGGCGTTCCTGTGTTAAGGACCAAGTAGAATTGAGCATTTAAGTACGTCATAAAAAATCGAGATTTAAAACTACGAAAAACTTTCGCTGTAAGAATTTTGATCGGGGGCTCACTAGCGGATCCATGCAATTGTTCGTCTCTCTCTTCTTCTGTTAGAACGCATGTGTTACAAAATGATAGAAGAGGGGGCGAAAATCACTTGACTGCCCCCCCCCCCACGATATGCCCTTTTCTAACACACTCGTCACTCGTTCTAACGAGAGAAGAGTTGGAGGGAGAAATTCCTGGAATCGCCAGTGAGGGGACTTTCTTTTGAAAGTCATGGTACTCACGTTGTTCCGACCAAAACCATAATCTTTGGCGAATTTTCAACTTTTATTCCTTCAAATCAATACTGAATTTGCCCCTGACTTTATTCTTTTGTGTTTAAAGTTTTCCTCTTTGAAAAGTGAACACTCAATTTTATTTCTATTAATTTTCATCGAGTAATATCAGAAATAATGTTGATAAATTCCAAAGATTATCGGTCTAGGTCCGCCTACACTTCTGAAACGTGCTCTTCCAGGGCTGCCGTTTTGCGTAAATCAATGCTACTTTTCTATTCACCGATGATTCCACCGGTTGAAAAAAGGTTACACAGATCAGTTCAGTGTATTACTGTAATGAACTAAAACACTCGCATCTGTAATCTTTTCTCAACCGGTGGAGTCGTCGATGATTTTAAAAAACTTGCGGATATTTTAATTAATTAACGGAGTTTCCATCGATTAAGGAAAGATTACAGATCAGAGTATTTTCGTGCATTACAGTCATACATTGAACTGAACTGTGTAATCTTTTCTCAACCGGTGGAATCATAGGTGAATAGGAAAATAGCATTGATTATACGCAAAACGGCAGCCCTGTGCTCTTCCCTCGTTGCGAAACTCTGCTCCTTTTATTTTCGTAGCTCTCGCGATAGAGGATATCAGATCCGACATTGTCTATCCTTGCTTAACATTCGAAGAGCAAACTTCATATCGTTCGGGGCTCGAACCCGGAACTCGTCTTGTTTGAGCCTTGGAGTTCGGCCCTCTCCTCTCTTCTCCTCTCCTACTCCACCGCGCACCGGTCTCCTCTCTCCGTTGCGCCGGTTGGTTCCAATCAGCAACTTCTACGCTCAGTGCACAAGAGTTATTAGCAGCCGGGGAGAGTGGGAAAGAAAGAAGGAGAGAAAGAGAAAGAGAAGGAGAGAGCCAATGAGAAGGATGAGGAGGGGTCAACAACCTGGGTGGAAAAATATGCGAGTGCAACGTTGTCAGTTCCTTTGTGAAGTTGAAGTCTGTTCCGGAAGTGAAGGCAGAGCTCATCGATAATCTTTGGATTTTCCCCCCAACGTTATTTCTCATGAACACGATGGAGCTGACTATATGTGAAAAACTAGACTTTCCAACTGCGGGTGATTCGAAACCTAATATCTCAGTTTACAGTTAGTGTGTTTTGCTTTGCAGAAATTACCTAGTTGAGGTTAAAGATTATCGTTAGAATGACACCAATAATATCTATCAAAGCTTATCGTTGAGGTTAGTTCCTCCGCCTTTTCTTTTGAAGCTGGCTTAGCAACGTAACTCCCTCTTTTTTGACGGACTTGCCTTTTTTTTTTTTTTTTTTTTTTTTTTTTTACATTCCATTTTGGAACCCCAATTCTTATTCAATTTTATTTTAGAAAACTTGGTTGGTTGAACATTTTGCAGTTGACCATTTTTAAAAGTGGCTGCTGTTTGGAATCAACTGATTCGAGTGCCTATGTAGTTAACTAACAGTACAAAACGATCAAAATTGGATGAGAGTGCTTTTTGAAATCATCTACTTAAATTTATTTTAATGGCACATTTCCCCCATAAATCCGACAACGTTCTAGCGAACGAGTGAGTGAGCGAGTGAGAGAGAGATAGTACTGAGTATAAAATTATGGAAATAAAGTTACTAATTAATTTGACCAATTTTATGTCTCCTTAATTGAACCGCGGTAAGGAGGTGGTAGAGAGGCAAGAAGGCGAACAGAGGCTAAATTCTTAAGTAAGTAGCAGAGCTGAGAAGGCGAAAGGCTCAAGGGGGCTCGTCGTAATTATTTTCTGATGAATGAGTGAATTTGTATCGAATTCTCCTCATGCCGTGATGGTGTGTGAGTGAGTGTGTGTGTTTCTCTCCCCTCCAGTTCATTCCTTTTCCAGTCTCCCAACGCACTCCTTTGACCGCATCGTCGCACAATGCTTTGCTTTGAAACATGGAATTTCGTGGACATAATTTGACGAATACGTGAATCAAGGTCTTACACAAGAAATGGCAAACTTAGTAACTGTGTAGCAGTGCAATTTGGCAACCATGCTGATTTTCCATTTAAATCAATGCAAAAGTATCGATATCTTGGGGGTGCAATTGCACCTCCTGAAAATCGATTGTTTTACGTGTGTTTAAATGGAGAGAATACGTTGTTGCCACATTGCACGAGCCGCCACTGCTGTGTAGTGAGTGAATTGATTTATTTTAAGAGCTTTCAATGAGATGAATAACATAACGTATTTTTGCATGAATAGATCGACTGAAAAAAAAAATTGTCCGGAAAAATGTGTTTCGATCCAGTGTCCGGCGGAAAAGGACTTCAGAGAAAATGAGTGGAGCTCCTTAGTGTTTAGGTGTGCAATTTTGTAACGTTGCATTTCTTACTTTTTATCCCATTTGAACGGTGGTTGAATTCATGGCTTTAATTATGGATGTTGCATCCATTGACTTTTAACTTCGATCTTCCCGCCTTTTTTCTAAAAATATCTAACAATACGTGCCCTTGATTTTTCTGATTTGTTGTTTTTTCTGCTGAAAGCCGTCTAATTCTATTTGAAGAATGAAGGGTCATTCCCGATGAAATGTAAGCACACTAGCATCCGGTACGTTTTACTTTACAACTGTAATTTTGACTTAAAATTCACAATTTTCGCAAGTAGAGACCATCTACCTTAGTCATCGTTTTTCAGTCAAAAACTTCCTAGGTTTTAGCCATAAGTGCAGTATTAGTATGTATCAGTGGCGTAGCCGGGGGGGGGGGTCCAGGGGGCCTGGACCCCCCCCCCCCATGACACCAAAATTTGTCCTAAAAAATGGTAATTTTTTGCGTTTTCAGACAAATTTGACCAAATTAGTATCTTTGGACCCCCCCCCCCTTGACAATTTTCGGACCCCGGACCCCCCCCCCCCCCTAGAAAAATTCCTGGTTACGCCACTGGTATGTATCATATGCTACATTTTATCTGGAATGGCCCCGTGGGTTAGAAATACTGACCGCACGAAAGTGCATTTGTAGAAATTGTTGTCGTATTTCTTCATACTTTTCCTCGCTTGTATATCACTTTGGTTTTTCCTTTAACCCACTGTGAGAATTTTGAAATTACGATAGCGGTCAGGGTACTGCCGTTTTTGGATAGTGCATCCATTGATAACTGGAAAAATCACTCTCAATAATGCAAGCAGCTCTTTTGCTGAAGCCGAGGAAGCATTATACTCTGTAATCTTTTGTAGCATCGGACAGCAAGCATTAAACTCTGTAATCTTTTATAGCATCGGACAGCAAGCCATGCCAAAATGAAAATACGAAATCGTGAGTAATTTATTACGAATGGAAATATTCGAGCAGTTGCATGCAAGAGAATCTGTGTATGTGTGTTTTTATACTGAGAGGGAGGGAGGGAGGGGGAGGGAAGGGAGGGAGGGAGGGAGGGAGGGAGGGAGAGAGAGAGAGAGAGAGAGAGAGAGAGAGAGAGAGAGAGAGAGAGAGAGAGAGAGAGAGAGAGAGAGAGAGAGAGAGAGAGAGAGAGAGAGAGAGTTTATAGAAAGATAGGCAGAGGAGAGAGAGAAATAAAGTTTCGAAGACGAAGTCGCCTCATAAACGAGTCACTGGGCAGAATAATTTTCTTTCTCTCTCTGTCTCTCGTTCATTTATTTTTCTTTTCCTCCACCTCTCTCTCTCTCTTTCTCTCTTCCCTCTCCTGCAGCTGAGCCTTTTCTGATCGCAGCTCGGCGAGAAACATTATCATGAATTCCTTTCCTTACTTAGAGACTTGCGGGCTTAAAATTGAAAACCACATTCCTCGATCAGTTACCGGACGGGCCGACAGAGCGCTGCACTTTCCGATGCCCCCATTCCATTCTATTGCCGTGTTGAATCGTTCACGTACGGGATTCTATTCACTGGATTCAGTTCGGTTTGAAAAGTTCGTCTCCTCCGTCTGTTCCATTCAATTCAGTCGTTCATCCTCGTGCTTATCCCACTTAGCCGTTCATCCTCGTGCTTATCCCATTTTCCATTTAGTCGTTCATCCTCGTGCTTATCCCTTGCTCCTCTAACAGTGCCCCTTTATCGTTGTTCATCCGATGTCAAGGCGGTACGAATTCTAACACCTCCTTCCCTGTCTTATGGTAATATTTCATTTTTTACCGGCATCACGTCCGAATTCTCATGTTTTATTTTGTTTCTTGTTTTTTCTCTGCTGGACTTACTTTCGAAAGAAATCTCTCTTAGAGGGTTAGTAAATCTGAATACAGCCGTGTACTTCCAACCGCAAAAGTTTTGGCAGCCAAGAATTCGTGTTAAGTTGCGAGTCCTCGTGTGATCATATAGCAATCTCCTTGACTGTCATAATTTTTGTGACTGCTAGTACCTCTGTTGGTGTTGATTTTATTGGTAGAATACACCAGTCGTAAAATTCAACATAAATTGGAATTTAGTTGTTGTATTTTTCGGCCCGAAGTAAATACTCGCAGGACGTCTAAGGATAAACTTATCACGGTCAACTCCCTGCAACTTTTCATTGATAAACTAACCGGTGACTCACAGTTGTCCGAAGTTTGCATTTCTACAAGTCAAATTCACCAATATTCAACGGCCTCCGAACTGGCCAGTGAAATTTTGAGTGCTGGTGCCCCTCTCGAAAGTGTCGGCAGCATAACTGTAGTCAGGAAGAGTTGTCTTTCTCTCTCTTGGCCCCCTTTGAACGCATGTGTTAGAAAAGGATGAAGATCGGGACTGTTAGGTGACTTAGACCCATGGCTCTGTCCTTTTTTAATGTACGCTGTCAAATGGACAAAGAGAGAGAAATACATATTCCTCGCTACAATGGTTACAGTGGACGGTTGTCATCATTAACGGATAACAGTCACTTGCTATTTTCGAATGATTTCATCAGGATTCTTCATTTATGTGACGTGTTACTGTTTCTTTGCTGTGTGTTGTGTGTACCCGTCGTTTCTAATCCTCTTCAGATGAAGTGCGATGTTTTAACCTGTTGGAATTCCATTGTTGTTGTTGTTGTTGTTGTTGTTCACGTCTGTGTTTCAAGGAAAGAATGTAAGCTTCGCTCAATGCAGTGTTGCGTGTCTGTGTTGCCAGTGGTGGAAAGTGCTTTTTTGCATCAATGCCATTCAGGTCCTTTCGAACCCATGGAAAAGGTCGAATCGGAGGTCATTCACCGCCCTCCCGAAAGCTCGATCTTGTTGATGGCTTTAAGTGGACACAGTGCAACGTTGCAAAATTGCACGCTGGTGTTGCGGCTGTGAAATTAAGACGGGAAGGAATGCCGTTGAACCGGACGGACGGACGGACGGTCGAAGGAAGAAGAAAACGTGAACACACTACACTATTAACATATCAGAAGAATCGATTCTTTTATCAAGATTCGCGACTCACTCGTTCACTTTGCTGACTCACCAGACGAACGGTTCTTTTGTCTGTAACGAACGACTCACTCCCCGAACGACCAAATTCCAGTTTCAAGTCCACTCAGTTCCTTGTCGAGCGGCACCGCGGCACGTGATCTTGCCCCGCTTCAAGTCTCTGTGCTCCATCTTTTTCCATCTGTTCCGTTCTTTTCGGTTTCTCGTCTCATCGTCTGCGTTTATTTATCCCATTCCTCGTCTTGCGGTCCGATGTGAATGTGTGTTCCTCCGATCGACGTTCCTATTTTTTTTTTCTCACCGTTCCTCAATAATAAAATAATTACATAATTATTGCACCTGCCTGCTACAGTGCTCACGTTTTGCATAGGAACCAATCGCGATATTACTAGACCGGCTCTGTTTTTTCGATGATTTAATGTGTCGGACACCACTAATCATGTGATATTTTTTTCTTTCTTTCTTTTTCCCCTCATCGCACGGGATTTTTCTTTGTGTTCCGCTGGACAGTGACATGGATTTTTAGAAAGTGATTTTCGCATTTTTAGACAGCTCTCTCATCGAGAGGCTTCGTGTGCTTCGGTTTCCGGCTTCTGATTGTGATTTTTTTTTTTTTGTAAATTTTTCTGTCGGAATTATTCTGTGTTTCGGTGAAATTTTTTTTTCTTTTTTAACCCTCGGAATTTTATGACTTATCGACCTCTTTCGTTGAACTGTTAATGTGATATTTTGATTGCAAGGATCACGATGTGCACGTACATTTGGAATTGAATTTTAATTGAATTGTAATATCATGCATGACAATTATCCCGCTTTTTCGGATCACTAGGTATGAAATTTATGCAGTTTTCTTTTTATTTTATATTGCTCTTGCTTTCCATTATTTTGCGCGAGCGGCACTTTATAACGAAGTCACTGATGCATGTTTCCATATGAGTAAATTTTTTTATGACGACACCGGAGAAAACGGCAGGTTTTTGTAATTTTCGTGTTTTCTTTTGATTTGAAATTGTTTCGAAATCGTAAAATCTTTAATTTTCCTCTGAACTCACTTGTTGCTTTATTTATCAGTTGACTCACACAAATTTAATACCTTGAAGGGAGATTGGCGTCTCAGGAAATTCATATTCTTGAGAAAACCGCAACCGAAAGTTGGGAAGTAGATTTTTCGATACTTAAAAGTAGGAAACGGTGAAAACCGAATCTTGATTTCATTAATTTTCTTTTTCAAAGTTACGAAATGCTAGTTACAAATTGTCCCAATTAATTTTTCTGTGTGGTATGTATTTTCTGTCACGCCCTTCTCCCTTCTCATGGCAAGTTATTGAACTTTCTAGTTCTTTTAAGTACGTTCTTAATGTTTCCCGTAATAGAAGTAACTCCACTCTCCATTAAATATCATTTCTCATCCGTGTGCGATTAATTAAACGTTTAATTAAATCCTAGATTTTTTTTTTCTTCTCAGTGATGTTGCTTATTCAAAAAAAAAGAAGAAAAAAACTAGTGGAATGAGCTTCGTGACTGAAAATCCCCGTGTGCGAGAATTTCGTGTGAAAAAGGAAAAAACCAGTGGAATGAGCTTAGTGACTGAAAATCCCCTTGTGCGAGAATTTCGTGTGAAATGATGTTCAAAAAAGTTTCTCTTCCCAGATTTTACTTGATATTTTCGCTGTAATGTGAAGTTTTTGACGAGAAAAAAAAAATCCAGTGCGTGTCTTGCGCCAAGCCAACCAGTCGGATATTTTGAACTTCATGTATTTTATGTCTATGACTATACTCTGTTCGGGATAAGAAGTCCCTGATGGGGAGTCGGGTATTAACGCACTAAATTGCAACGCAGGGATGCCTTCGTCGTCGATTCTCAGCCGCTGCGCTCGTTCAGGAAATCAGGAGACCTGCCTTTCAGACCCTTTTATTGAAACAGACAATATCGTGAACTGACCAATTATACAGTCGTTTCAATCGCCCACTCGAAATTTAAACTTTTGCGGCATTCCAAAAATTTGAATAACTGACTTAAACCGGATTTCCTTTCCTTTTTTCAAGTTTTTACTTCGTGGCCCTAACTCTTGTGTCGATAACAATCCTCTTACCTCTAATCTTAATTCATATGGTCTGGACTTTTATATCTGTGATCAAAGTTTCAAGAATATTCCCACCCGTATGCAATTGTTGTGCAAGTACTTGCCACTAATTATATCATCATCTTATCATTATTATTATTTTCTTCGTGGTCGAGCTCTCAAAACCCTCGATTTTTTTTTTTTTTTATTTTTTTTAAATCTGCTAAATTAATTCGGATGTCTCGATCAAGTCGCCTAACCATGCCTCGCCACCCTCATGTTTCCCTAAGTTGTTATAATTGTTTCCTTATTGTTGCATTAGTGGACATCTGATGACCTCGCACCATTTCCCTCCCGTTATTTGTCACGATTGCATGGTTCTGAAACGTCTGAGCTGGAAGCAAAGATGGAATTGTAAATCGTACATAAGTTCGTTTGAGAGTTGTCGAGTTTGAGACGCAATTTAATGGTATTTTCTCACCCGTGATCTGTGTCTTAAAGGCTTATTTTATCGTGTGAAATATTTCTATTGCTCTAATCTATCATCTAGAGTCAATTCCTGCTTTCATATATTTCTTCGTTATACATTAGGTGGAACTGGGAAGTCCGTTTTGTCCCTTCCTGTCATGTGGATTTTTCCCCCTTGGTTGAGATTACATTGTTATTTATTTTGCATGTATTTATTTATTTATTTATTCAGTACAAATTTAACAAAAATAAAGGTCAAGTAATTAAAGTTCCCCCTGCCGCGAGCTAGGAGTAATAACCGTTGAACGGCGGTCTTATCGCATCCTGGACTGAGAGGCTGAGTCAGCTTGTATTATAATGTATGCCCACTTTTAACATTTTATTTCCTGGACATTGCTTTAAGTTGGAAGTGACTTGGAAACGTCCTTTCACAACTTTCTCGTGTGACGGGAATCAAGGCTCGTTTCAGAAGTGTACCCGGACTCCGACCTATAATCTTGTGAATTTTCCTAACTCAGTTTCTCATGTTGCATAATGAAAATGAATGACAATGATAACGAGCTGTGGATTTTCATTGTGAAGAGCGCGTTGTAACCAATAATTTAAAGTCATGGAAAAGTATTTTATTTTTATTTTTGAAGGGATCTAATTTTGAGTTGATTATTGGCCCAAGATTATCTGCCAAGGTCTGCTGACACTTCTGGAACAAGTTCTGAGTACAAAAAGATAAACTTTTCCGTTTGCGGTTCGTGCCAAAGATTACTTATACATACAGATATGGCATTAGCCATCTCGCCCATTTTAGTGAAAAATGGATAAAACGCCGGCCGTGATACAACCGGGCATACAGAGGGGATCATAAAGTTTACAGAATTCTGGTTCGAAAAGATTACGTTTCCCACTTTTCCTGTGTTTGTTTGCGGAACTAGAACAAACACGGAACGTGAACAGTGGAACGTGGAACATGGAACAGTTTTGTAATAGACAAACATGGAAAATGTAATCTTTTCTCTGTAATCTTTATGATCCCCTCTGTATGCCCGGTTGTATCACGGCCGGAGTCAACTTAACAAAATTTGGGCTAATGCCATATCTGTATGTATGTATAAGTAATCTTTGGTTCGTACACATCTGCGATCGTTCAATATTTCCCTTCCATTTGAGCATCTAAAAGCATCAATTCTACAGGGATGCATGAAGTCTCATATAAGAATCGAGTCTTTTCCATTTAATTGAATGAAGGAGACATCGATATCTCGCATTTCACGGGTTGTCACTGGTGGGTACGCACGCGCGCGCGCTCGCGGATTCGTGCACAAGAGAGAGAGCAGGGAGGATGCGTGTGGGCGCGCGCAACTGCGGCTGTGTGAGTGTTTGAGTAAGTGTGTGTGAATGTGTCCTACTTGATAAGTCACGTGATCTAGTTTCGTTGATGAGAGTCTAGTCAACCGAAGGTTCACAAGAGTCTACTCTCTTTTTCTCTTCTGCCCTATTCCTCGTCCTAAAAACATCTGCTTCGAGGCGCGGGCGGGCAACACGACGCTCCGTGGCCTCAACACTGCAGACGCGACCAAACCTATTATTTTATAAATGACTTAAACCGCAGGGGCGTGCCGTGGGGGGAGCATGTGGGTACCCTTGCCCCGGGCGGCACTCTCGGGGGGCGGCAAAATCAGGTTGAACAACCAAAAAAAAATAAAAAAAAAAAAGGTTATCAAATCTCAAAATGAATTTTAGAGGGCGGCAAAATCAGTGTGTCACAAGCAAAAAAAAAAAAAAAAAAAAAAAAAGGGTCATCAAAGAGGTTGATCCAGCTCCCATAAGGAATGGGCTATCGGCAAAAAAATTTCATATTTTCAGGGTCGATAGAACTTGTTAAGACGCGTTCAACGACGGAAAGTTTTTTAATTTTGGTCAACTGGTAAGGGGGGAGGGGGGTCCAAAGTCAAAACCTTCAAAGTCCCATAACTTTTGCCCAAATCAATATTTTGACTTGTACTTTACGCCAAAAGATTTGTCTTAAAAAGAGCTTTCGATTGATGTGTATGAAAATTAAATTATACAAATTTTAAACCAATTTTTTTCAATTTTTACAATTTTTCCAACTTGAAATTTTTGGTTTTTTGAGCCTGAAAAATACGCGCAACGGGTTGAGGAGAATAAAAAACTATGGAAATAAAAGTCAAAGCTATGTTCTTTCAAATGGCACAAACCGCGATCCGGGGAAATGCTTCGTTCAAAAGTTATAAGCGCCTAAAGTTGCGCACCTCCGAAATCACGGTGCGTTCAGTACATGTTTTCAATGTCGCGTACCGATCTCGGTTGAGCAAGGGTGACGCGCGCCATTGAAAACATGTACTGAACGCACCGTGATTTCGGAGGTGCGCAACTTTAGGCGCTTATAACTTTTGAACGAAGCATTTCCCCGGATCGCGGTTTGTGCCATTTGAAAGAACATAGCTTTGACTTTTATTTCCATAGTTTTTTATTCTCCTCAACCCGTTGCGCGTATTTTTCAGGCTCAAAAAACCAAAAATTTCAAGTTGGAAAAATTGTAAAAATTGAAAAAAATTGGTTTAAAATTTGTATAATTTAATTTTCATACACATCAATCGAAAGCTCTTTTTAAGACAAATCTTTTGGCGTAAAGTACAAGTCAAAATATTGATTTAGGCAAAAGTTATGGGACTTTGAAGGTTTTGACTTTGGACCCCCCTCCCCCCCTTACCAGTTGACCAAAATTAAAAAACTTTCCATCGTTGAACGCGTCTTGACAAGTTTTATCAACCCTGAAAATATGAAATTTTTTTGCCGATAGCCCATTCCTTATGGGAGCTGGATCAACCTCTTTATAATTTTGTTTGCGGAGAGCGGCAAGATTGCATTCTTGCCCCCCCCCCTCTCTGGGGACCACGGCACGCCCCTGTTAAACCGAACGATTCAATTTCCGTAGATTTCTCCGCGTTTTCGGTCAAATTACTGTGCACGATCGCCGATCGGTTCATTATTGATCTTTGAGTATTTTCAAGCAGATCGTTACCTCGTGGACTTGGAGGGATTTCTAAGAAGGTCAGTGGCCGATTTGGGAAAACATTTTTCAGTTCTAGTTTTTGTTTATGACCCTGAAACCAATCATTTATTTAGATAATGGGTCTGTCGCAAACTTTTGCTACAGCGCTAGCGAGTGTTCAATCTGATGTACAATCGCGGGAAAATTCCATTGGTGGCATCAGAAAGTCATAAAATGCAGTATGAAACTCACTAGAGATGTTTAATGAAATCCAAGATGGCGGTAAAATATCGAGCAACCTTTATGCATGCACCACGAAAATCCAAGGATAGCAAACCTCACAATATCGATCACACCCAATCACAACGTAAATAAACACATAACCTCTCAAGTTGTGGGGTTGTCAACGTTGGCAATCCTTGGATGTTAAAGGTGCATGCATACAGAATGCTCGATATTTTACCGCCATCTTGGATTTCATTAAACGTTTCTTGTGAGTTTATTATTGCATTTTATAACTTTTTGATGCCACCAATGGACTTTTCGGGCGATTTTACATGTGATGAAACACTCTTTATCGGAGTAGCAAAAGTTTGCAACAGACCCATTTAAATCTTGCTAAGCCTTAAGTTCCTGAGCTGAGAAGGCTCGATAGTTTGTTGATTTCGGTGTTACAGAAGCCTCCAAAACCAACTCTGGCTTTGTGTTTTAAAAGTTCGCGTTTGCTAGTTCGGGAAATCGCAAATATTCTTCTGAAGATATATTCCTTGGCTATCTCCCAAAATGAGGTCATTTGTAGGGTTGAGAGCTATGCTCTTCCGAAGTCATCTAACAATAAATTGAATCGGTCGAAAAGCTCGCCCCACAGCCGCTAGCTGTAGCCACTGTACCCAGGAATTGGTCTCTCTCTCTCTCTTTGATAATTTGATCTTTTGTTTTAAAAAAGGAGAGAGATAGAGCCTGGTCTGCCTGATGTCACTTGATAACTCCTCCCTCCATCCTTAACTAACTTATACTTTCATATGGGCAAAGATAGAGGGAAAGACGAATTGAGGACTTTCTCATAAAACAAAGAGTGTGCTTTTCAGCCAAATCTTCCATTTACTTACAATGCATAGTTCTTAGCCCGTGTCACAACTAGCCTAAACATGGCTAGTTGGATAAATTTATTACCTGATTCGTTTCTCAAGTTTAAGTCCGAACTTATTTTTATCGGAAGAAATCAATGTCTCGATCCACCGTACATCAAAGCAAAGGAAAGGAAGTCTACTCGCATCTATTCTTTGACAAAGAATAGGAGGTTTATAAGTAAGGGAAAGAGAGTGAGATAGAAGATGTCGAGTCGGAGGAAGAGAGAAAGAGATAGAAAGATTGCCGCTCCATCATTTATTCGATTCTGTTTTCTGTCCTCTCATTATCATCTCTTCAATATGCATTTGGTTTTTGAGATGAGACCTTATTTCAATAGCATATGCGACATTCGCGCTCATTCAAAACCCGGGTTTCCGTCTTATAAGATAATTTTCGTATCGATATCGTTGATCGCGTTGCACCTGCGCGCGCGCGCTCTGTCGATGCGTGAAGATTTAAAACGACTGAAAAGAAAGCGAAGAAACAGGTGGACGCGATACGAATGATACGAGTGCGGTGAAATTAATTGTTAGCCATTTGTCCTTGGCAAGAAGCCTTGATATTGTACTCGCACTTTTGCTCAAATCTGTGTCTGGCCTTTTGTTATTCTTTGAGGGCCCACGGAATTCCTACAGACGAGATAGCGCGGTCAAAAATAGTTCATTATTTTAGGTTTACTCGTATCAGGGGGGTGATCACGGAGGATCGGATCGTTTTGGTATCGTTATCGTTTACATGTAACCTTATGGGTGGCTCAACTGATCGAATCGTTTTGAGCCTCTCGTAACGATTGCAACGGACGAAAAGAAGAGATGAGTCGGGAGCTTTCATAATCTGAATCGTTTGAAGTAGGAAGAGGTGAAGAGGGGATACCTGCGCGATCGAGTGCGTGCGCAGAAGCAAGCCCATTAGATTTCATGCAAACGATAACGATAACGATACCAAAACGATCCGATCCGCCGTGATCACCCTGCTTAACATAGGAGCCGTTGGATGTTGTTCTTCATGTTATTATGTTGAGTTCCTGAAAAGTTTCCTACAGTACAAGAAGATGTAACAGAAAATTCCGAACATTTTGCTTATTTCGGTTATTCTGTTACCTCCTGGTATTACAATACTGAAATCCCAATAATGCCGAATACCTAAATGGTTTTATGGTATTTTTAGTTTATATCTGGCTATCGTAATTAATGACAGAAAGTACTATTTCATTTTTTCAGAGGCTGTTATCACAAATACTGTTAAATACCGATAAATACCGAAAGCTATTCCGCGAAACCCTCGGTTATAACAAAGGCTAGATAGCAAGGGAGGTTTCTGTATGCAGCGGTCATTGATTCATTGATTAGTGTTGCATGAGCAACCTTTTGCGATTGAGTCATTCGTTACTTTTAGTGGTGGATAGTCCGACCAATGTCACCGTAATATCTAATGTATGCCATTTGCGGCAGTGCGAATTTTATGCACCAATTGAACTCTGTTGAGTGTTCAAAGCTCCGATATTGTTTTTGCGGACTTGACTCGTTTATTGGGTGTTGACTGATGCCTCATTCTCACCGCGTCTCATTCACTGATGCATCTGCGTCTCACACACTCACTCACACACTCACTCACTCACTTACTCACTCACTCACACTTACTCACACTCATTCAATAAGTAATTACACGCCCGCATGACCCAGTTTGTCATTGGTGCGACAGTAGCCAGCGCACAGGGGGCCGATTCCCCTAACTTCTTCGGACTTCTAGAAAAGTGTGCAACTTGCAGACAATTTTCAACCTTCGCGTCCGAGACATTATATCAGATCAATATTTTGTTATCGATGGGAATTTTGAGCTTGAAACAGCCCTGCTGTGCTTTCTTATGACATCTGTAATGCCGATGAATATCCTCGTTTTGCTTGAAAATCGATTTTTCGATGGAAATTCCGTTTTTTTCGCTGATTCCGAGTTGGTACTTGTGTATTTACGACTGTATCATTTTCTTGCTTCCATGTGAAAAAAGTCATTAAATTGGTGATTTCGCGATGGAAATTACGTTTTTTCGCCGATTTTGAGGTGGAGAATTAGATTTTCCATGTATTTCATTGCAGCTTGCCGCACTTTTACCAAGCAGTCGTCTTTTGTCGTTTTTGCTTACGAAGCTCCGGATAGTGATGTCGGAAAACGACGCTTGACAATTTTCGGTGACAGCAGACAAATACGGAAACTGCTGTTGTGAAAGGAGCTGTTGCAAACTTTTGCTACGGGCTTATTAATAGGTGATCATGGGGTAATACTCTGTAAAAATAACGATTAGCGCACTAAAAAATCACGAAATCCACTCCTAAACTCACAAAATGCTTTTAAACGCAAGACCTTAATGGCGGCCGAGGCCGCGATTTTCTTATGGCAATTGTATGCTTCTTCTTCTTCTTCTTCTTCTTCTGGGTGGTGTTGCGAGAACAACTCGTGTAGATGGCGCTGATTGAAGATAGGGAACCCCAATGAAAACCGCGGCCCCGGCCGCCATTACGGTCTAGCGTTTAAAAGCATTTTGTGAGTTTAGGAGTGTATTTCGTGATATTTTAGTGCGCGAATCGTCATTTTTACAGGGTTTTACCCCAATATCATGTATTAACATGCCTGTAGCAAAAGTTTGCAACAACTCCGTTAGCATTTCAACTCTTCAGTCCCATGCTAAAGGTTGAATTTGTGAGGGTTTTTACAAACTGCATCAGCTCAGATCAGCCGAAGTGTATGAAAACTTACTTGCGCGTGAGACAGCCTCCGAACTTGATCATCAGGCAGTGGCGTCGCGTGCCATCTGGCAACAATGCAACTGCTCCATTTAAACTCATTAAATATATCGAATGTTCCTTGTGCACTATGCACCCCCTGAATTCGATATTTTACATGAGTTTAAATGGATAGAATACATTGTTGTCAAATTGCACGCGACGCCACTGTCATCAGGCATGTGTTAATGTTTAAGGGTCATTGCAGGTTAACAGTCCCACCCGTCACGCGTCTTTTTAGGTGCTGTTTTAAAACCTACTTTTTTAAAACCTACTTAAGTGTTGCCTGTTTAAGCGATGGAAAGGGTAAGATGTCGGGCAATTATCATCACTCTTTTCTTGGCTCAACAGTTTGAAACTCTGAAGTTTTGTCACTGAAAAAAACATTTTTTTGAAATGTGACGAGTGGGACACTTAACCTGGGATTTTTATCTTGCGATTTTTTTTTTTTTTAACTACGGCTTGTATTCACCGGACCAGTCTTCGCTCGGGACTTGGCGGCGTTGATAAAGGGTACCTATAGGAAAAGAGGGGGGTGTAAGAAGAGCCGTGCCTCAGGAGGCATAGCCCCCCCCCCCCCCGAGAGAGAGAGAGGGGGGGAGAGGGAGAGAGAGAGAGAGAGAGAGGAGAGAGGAGAGAGAGAGAGAGAGAGAGAGAAGAGAGAGAGAGA
>VMOF01000379.1:11750792-11797718 GCA_011764245.1 Trialeurodes vaporariorum
AATCTGTAGTCACCAAGGACAATGATGAATCGGAAAGGGCTGCAGAGTTTCATAATGTGCAACGCTGCAAAGGAGGTGGAAAGAGGAATGGGAGAGGAGAGCGCTCATTACGCACCATGAAGGTGTTAGGTTGGAGGGGTGAGGTAAAAGAAAACTCATTCAGTGGTTTGCAGTGAGTAATAAGGAATGCGGGTAGGAAACATAACGGTGAATCAACCACCAGTATGGGGGCGGGGGTAGGGGAGAAAATCATAGCACGCGCCACGGAGTATAGGTTGCGGGGGTGCGGGGATGCAACGGTGTATCGGTCGCTTGGGAAGGGGCGAGGGGTAGCGACAATGTGTCGTCCAAGAAGATGATGTTAGGTCAGGTGTGATCAAGTGGCAGTAATTAATTAGGGTAATTAGTCCACCGAAAATACGCGCGAAAAATTCCTGGAAATTAGGTCATTAATGGTCACCGGGCCCAACCGCCCCTATTACTACTTATGGACGTTGTTTTAGATGGTATGTGCTTCATTTTGGTGGCAACAATTTCTTTTTCCGTGCATTTTTGACCCTTTTACATCTAATTTAAAATGGACATGAAAAAAATCTCTGATTTTAGCCTCTATCTTTTTAAAAAAAAGGCAATTTTGAATACGTTCCGGGCAAAACCGGGCACAACCAAAACAAGGGGGTTAGAGTAGACCCTTTTAGGCAACTGCTCCAACAGTCAAAAATTGCAATAAATTGCCCCTTTTTTTAAAAAACATGTTGAAGTCAAGCCTTTTTTTATGAAATAAGCGTCAATAACTCGGCAAAAGAATGAGCTATCGACCTTTGGTTTGAGCCAAAATTCTTAATTTTTTACGCCTTTTCCAACCATACACCGTGCAATAGGAGTTTTGAGTTTAAATTGGAAAATTAACCAAAATCGATTTTCAAATATTCAAGAACACGGACATATTTTTGGCCAGGTTTTTGGGGTAAATACTCCTACGTGCGGCGTGTCAAAGCGCAGTAGCGTAACTAACGCATGCACAAGAAACATAGGGGGATTCTTATCTTATAAGTACGTCACTTCATCAATTCTGGCAAAGGAGATTTATAGAGTAACTAAAACTATAGACAAGTGATTCCAGAGACGATGTTAGGATTCACAATTCACAATAGATTAATGGCGTCGTTACGAAGGTACTTACTTTGGAGAATTTAGTCCTATATCTAATTTGTCAGTTTCTCGGTTTCTCCGCTAATACGTCTTTGCTATAGTCTAGGGAATGTGACAAAATTAAGATAGGAATCTCCCATGAAATAACATGCATTACGATGCCATTGCTTTCGTGCTTGAAAAGCTTTGAGAAAATTTTGGAAGATATTGGGTGTCGCCAACGTTATTTTTGTTGGTTTTTACCTGAAATGCGACTTTAAGCGCCGACATTTAGTATATTTTCTTTCGAAGGAAAAGCTTGCTATACTTAAGCTCCAATACGTTTAAAAAAATTATAATGTCTACTAGCCAACATTTTAAAAAAAAAAAAAGTTTTGTCAGTAAGAGAAGGGGGATTATAACATGTTTTGCGCTGTTGAAAAAAGTAAGCATCAAAACTGAACTTACACTATGACTGACTTAGAAGGAATTTATATGACCAATTGCATGGTGACCAACAAGCTATAGCGATAGAGAGACTGCCCATGTTGTTGATTTGTCTGCCTCACTTTATTGAACTGTAAATCAAAAGTTGTACTAATCCAGTGGAAATCGGGTTTAAAGAAAAGTGCAAGTCTTTAAGAGTGGCTATCTGGACACAGAATTTTAATTAATCAACTATTTAGGTGAGAAAATGTCGCTTGTTTCCATTATGTGTTAGTTTCTTTGTCGTGCAAATTTCTTCCAGAAGAAACAGTTGTATCGATTTCTGTGTCTAGACTTCCACTCTAAAACACTTGCACTTTCGTGTATGACCAATTCCAAATGTAGATGTAGTTGTTTTTTTTTTTTTTTTTTTTTAAATTTAGAGTTTAAATAATATGAGGCAAACAAACCGAAGCAGTATGGAAACGTAAGGCAACGAGCACAGAAGGATTTAAGCACAAGGATGGTGGTTTTGAAAAGGAGGTAAGTGAAGTTTGTTCGCTTTTTCGATCAATCGAAAACAAACTGCATTACCTCCTTTTCCATACCATCATTTGTGCTTGAATCCTTCTGTGCTCGTTGCCTTACACCTAAGCTGTGCTTGAATCCTTCTGTGCTCGTTGCCTTACACCTAAGCTGTGCTTGAATCCTTCTGTGCTCGTTGCCTTACACCTAAGCTGTGCTTGAATCCTTCTGTGCTCGTTGCCTTACTTTACCACAACTAACCGAGCCTTTGTGAAAAGCGTCCATAAGAGATTTCCATCGTGGCTACCAGTGGCGTCGCGTGCCATCTGGCAACAATGCAACTGCTCCATTTAAACTCATTAAATATATCGAATTTTCCTTGTGCACTGTGCACCCCCTGAATTTGATATTTTACATTAGAGTCCCTATATGTAGAGAGTTAAGACAAGAGAAATCATGGGCGCCGCCATTGGATGCGATTTTGCACATTTGTTTACATTCTGAGGCCGTTGTTGTGTTTTGCTCCACAGCAAAGATTACAGTTCCGCTAAGTTTGAAACGATGTAATCTTTCCCTGCTTTCGTTGATCGACAAGTATTAACGCTTTTTAATGATTCTTTTGAGATTTATGGACATTCTTGTGGTGCATTATGATTAAAATTAGCAGATTCGTCGCAAATTAACTCTTTTATCTGTAAAAGACCGTTGGTAAACAAAACAAAAGTGCAAAATCGCATCCAATGGCGGCGTCCGTAGAGCCTAAAATTCATCGACCAATTAGAAGTTGACTACCCTCTTGTCTTAACTCTCTACCTATAGGGACTCTATTTTTCATGAGTTTAAATGGATAGAATACGTTGTTGCCAAATTGAACGCGACGCCACTATGGTGGCTACCTTCGTCAAGTTTCAATGTCACGCCCCACCAATCCTCTCTATCGCCAGAGCTCGTCATCGATGATGATGACACAATACTGTATCACCGTAGAGTGTAGAGTGTGGACAAGGCTGTGAGTGGCGAGTGGCGGAACATGTTAGATGAGACAAAGCAGCAACATTGCATCTCAATCAGGGCTGCCGTTTTGCGTATAATCAATGCTATTTTTCAATTCACCGATGATTCCACCGGTTGAGAAAAGATTACACAGTTCAACTCAGTGCATGACTATATTAACTAAAATACTCGCATCTGTAATCTTTTCTCAACCGGTGGAGTCGTCGATGACTTTAGAAAACTTGCGGATATTTTAATTAATCAACGGGGTTTCCACCGATTCAGGAAAGATTACAGATCAGAGTATTTTCGTGCATTACAGTCATACACTGAACTGAACTGTGTAATCTTTCCTCAACCGGTGGAATCATCGGTGAAAAGAAAAATAGCATTGATTATACGCAAAAAGGCAGCCCTGATCTCAATCTGCGTTCTGCATAAACCCTTGTAAATTGTATTACTCGGGGATGTTTAGTTTACCTCACACTTGATATTTCGATCTTATCCATGGATTCAAAGGTACAAAGTGCCACGTTGCCAGATTGCACGCTGTCTCCAGCCGGTGGGTGGGTACTACTGTGCGTCACCGCCTCCGTATGGTTTCGGCTCAGGCAGGCAGTCAGGCCGGATGCAGCCCACTCTGATACAAGCTTTGCCTGTACCGTTTCGATGCCAGCCGCGGCCGCGCGCCGCGTCGCGTCGCGTCGCGCCGGGGCTAGGCGACTAGAGTATAGAGATGGGAGGATCGGGTGCGACCGGCGCGGCGGCGGCGTGGCTGGCCGTGGCCGCCGCGACGATTTGACGATTCGCTGCCAATCCTATCCTGTTCTATCCTTGCTACTTCCAGTGCAAGTACTTCCACACACTTGTGCCCGCCATGCAACATATGCACCACCTATGCACTATGCACATTGCACCTACTACCTACTGCTACAGAGCGCCCATGCCTCATATCACGTGGTCCATCCTAGAGTCCCTATATGTATATGTATACAATATGTGACCCGATCTGTGAAGAGGGACCTTATCTTCCGGATTCTGAAAACTGAGCTATAAGGACCACTGCATAGAGGACATTCAGACGAGCATTTTGACATATAGTTGACCCCAAAAGCTTGAAAATTGACCGGGTTATGGCAGCTGACAGAAAAGGGACCTTAACTTCCCCGTGTTAAATTGCATGAGGAAGTTAAGGCCCCTTTTCTGAATTTTGACATGCTCTCAAACGGGCGCAACCCTTTTGGGCGAAGGGGTAAAATCAGGTAAAAAAAGGGAGGTCTATTGGGCGAGGCAATTGGAAAGGGAAAATACAGGTGAAATGAGATGCCACGGGACTTTTGGGCGAGGTCAATTTGTAGGCTTGGCAACCTCGCATTTCTCCGCAATGCGACTACAATCTTTATCAGACGCATAGTATCGAAGATTACGAGGTGAACTGCCGAACTGCGCCAAAAAACACGATAGGTTAGGTTAGTCATTTCACAGCAATTTTAACAAAGAATTTTATCATCATCATCCATGCATTCACACAGTCGTCCAGGTCCTCAAAGAAATTCAGGCGGAATCTTTCACAAAAATTTACTCCATCCGGCGCAACAATGAGAATGAACCACGGAAAGCAGTTGCTGATCGGATGGCTGCGGCTGAAACATCATGGAATCAGTTCGAGGCAGGTTCAAAAACATCAGAAAGTCGCGTCAATACGTGAAAGAGCTTGGTTATTTATATCAGGGCAAACAAATTTAAAATTTCTCCATTCTTTCTTCAATTACGATCAGCTGTGATTTTTTGCTGTGATAATAGGTTTAAGTGCTTTTTTCTACATATAATTTTTCAAATTCCTCCTCATTTACAATCAGCTGTGATTTTTTTGCTGTGATAATAGGTTTCAGTGCTTTTTTCCAATATTTTATCATTTTTCTGTGATAACAAGTTCAAAAGACTTCCTATTTTTGGACCTGCCTCTTACACTCGACTATCTGGCATCATGATGAGTAAATATCAAAATCGTATTTTTCTGAATTTTTAACTCGCCCAATAAGCCCCTTGTTTTCGCTGGATCCCCTCCAAACCCCTATTTTTCAGCTCGCCTAATAGACCTCATGTTCCTCGCCCAACAGGGTCGGTTTTTACCCCTCCTCGCCCAATAGTCCGTCTACCTCTCAAACAAGTACCCGTAGCGCGTTCTGTGGTCACTAAATTACTTTTAGTCCGTCAAAACAGCGTTTTCGAATATATTGACTTTTTTCACTTAAAATCGCTCTCCTGAAAACTTTTGTTCCGGAAGATAAGGTCCCTTTTCACAGATCGGGTCATATATAGAGTCGTAAGAAAAGAGGGCAGTCAACAAGGTACTTATCACAGAATAATACGATCAGAACGGAAACTCCCGTAAGAGCCAATGGAAGCAAGTTTGGAATTTAACGGCACCAATAGGCAACGCTGTGGTCCTATATCCCAACATGGCGGACGAGTGTAATTTGTGTTGAAACTCATTTATTTCTATAAATTCTGGAAAGAAATCAAGGGACTCCAGAAGACGAGAAAGCGTTTCCCGAACCAATTCGATAGGTAAATTCTACCGATTTTCACCCTCGATCCAGCGACGAAGATCGAAGCCGCGCACGGCTGCTAGATCCTGGAGGTCCCCTTCGCTCAATCAAATGGAGGATCCAGGAATCTATCATTCTCTCTCTTCTCCGATTAGAAGTCTTGCATTAGAAAAGGAGAGATTTGATTTTCGCGCCCTCTCTCCTATCCTTTTCCAGTGGCGTCGCGTGCAATTTGGCAACAATGTAATCTATCCATTTAAACTCAAGTTAAAGATCGAATTCAGGGGGTACACAGTGCACAAGGCAAAATTCGATATATTTAATGAGTTTAAATGGAGCAGTTGCATTGTTGCCAGATGGCACGCGACGCCACTGTCCTTTTCTATCACATCCGTGCAAATGGGGAAAAGAGAGAGAGAAGAACAATCCATGAACTGCACGATCCGGCAATGGTGATCGAGACCTTAGATTGCGGGTTGCGGTGGCTCATGGCATGGCAGGGCACGACTCTCCACGGCCGGGCCGCGGTGGCGCCAACCTCTGAAACACACGCCCTTTTTTTTCTCTCTCTCTCTCTTTTTTTTCTCCTTCTGCCTTATCGCAACAGGATCCCGCGATCCCGGTGACGACGTAAAAACGCCGACGACAGACGCGAGCGAGTGACTGAGAGAGGACGACCGACAACGGCAACCCTATACTCTATACTATACCAAGAAGAAGGAGAGGTACCGACCAAGAACTGACGTCCGACAATCAAACGGAGGAGTACGGACCAACACCAACGTCACCAACCCCGATCAACCAACGAACAACCGACGCTGACAACGACGTGTGCGACGTTTGCTCCACTTCACAACAAAGCGTCTCCTTGTGAGTTTCCGTCCGCGCGTCTTATCCCGCCGCCGCGCCGGAACGCGCGACGTCGCGGAGCAAAATGATGCGATACAACAAGCGGATCCAGAGACGTCGACTACAACAACGATCCACCTCCACATCGTCTTTATTACACACTATACAGTATACGCCAAACACCATACACCATACAGCCAGTCAGCCAGTCATCGATGAACGCCTAAGTGAATCATACAATGGGTCAGGGTTCGTATAGCCGATGTATAGGTTTTTGACCGACCGGTGCCCGGTGCAAATCTTCGCCCACACATTGCAGAGAGTTAGAATCCGTATTTGTAGAGAGTTAAAGACAATAGGATGGACAACAAATTCGGCTGTTGCACACTTTTGCTGTAAGCGATTTAACAGTCGCTTCTCGTGTAAAAACCTCCAAAACTATCGATGGCAGCACTAAAAACTTTTGAAAACCACTTGAAAACTCAACAAACGCTTTTGGTGGCGTAGGGCAGTAACTATGGGAGATTCCTATCTTAATTTCCTCACTCTCTCTATGCTGAAGAGGATGATTCGCAGAGTAATTAGTCATCAGAGTAGTGATCCACATCCGATGAATGGTGCCGTGACATCTAGTGACAGCGGTGTCAAATGAAAGTCGTCTCTTATTGGTCACTTCTTGATGGAGTCACAGTATTGTTAGATGGGAGTCTCCCATATTATTACTTCCGTACGCCATCATTACGCTCGCGCAAATGAAAGCGTTTAGTGGGTTTAAGGAGCGGATTTTAGAAGTTTTCAGTGCTGCAATCGTTATTTTTGGAGGTTTTTACACCAGAATCGACTTTTAAATCGCTTATTGCAAGAGTGTGCAACAGCCTCATTGTGACCAGTAAGATGAGTAGTTTCTATTTTTTATGGCATCAGCATCGGTGGTGCTGTTTTTGGCTGATTTGCTTGAAAATCGAAGTATCCATTTGATATGATGATTTTTCGATGGATTTTTCAATGATGATGAGTGAATGGCTTTTACAGCAATGTTATATGTATAGGAGATTTATGTGCATCATTAGTCGTCAGGTGTCGTTTACCACAATCTAGAGCTTGGTGCCCGAAAACGACAACTGGCAACTAGCAACTTACGATGATAACGGAATAATACGGAAATAAGCAATCAAACAGATGTAAAAGCCATTTGCTTACTCCAGAAACATTGAAACAACGTCATTTCTATAGAAAAATCGTAATTTTGGACATTTTGATTTTCAACAACAACAAAACATCAAAAACATAGTATAGCTTATCATAGTGACACATCATAGTTTTTATAACAGCAAAAATCATCGCCGTCACCGATGCCATACCTAACAAATCACCGCTAGGTGCCAAAAATCCCCAAAATGCGGTATTTTTAGTCAAATTTACCAGAATGTACAGCAATTTGGACCAGAGGAAACAAGAAAGATGGGTCGTTGGTGTATCTCTAGACCAGACCTATTACATGACTTATATGAGTTTTAAACCTTTTACAACCAGGTTCAGGGACCAATAAATGTTCGGTATACCAACGGTCCTGTCCTCAGATGATTGGTGAGCACGTACGGCCATTTGAAACCACACGTAAACGCTCACCATCCAATATCTTTCGGGGACCGTCTGTACCGAACATTTATCGGTCCCAGGTTCCAGGTTACTAAAAGAAATCAACGCGGCTCGTTAGAATTATAGGTGGGTAGTTAAAAATTCCTACTCCACAGTGTTAATTTTGCCGATACAACTAAGTGAAGGCGCTCGTTGTTAACAATTTGTAGAAGCATTCACTGCCAGTGAGGGATCGATTCACGATAACGTATAACCACAGAATAATACAGTTAGAACGGAAACTCCCATAAGAGCCAATGGAAGCAAGTTTGGAATTTAATGGCACCAATAGGTAACGATATGGTCCTATATCCCAACATGGCGGACGAGTGTGATTTGTGTTGAAACTCATTTATTTCTGTAAATTCTGGAAAGAAATCTTAAGTTTCCGGCCTCACTTTTATTCTTGTGGCATTTCAGAACGAAAATTTCGCGGATCATGTCCTATATTTTTTTTTTTTCGTGGGCGAATCCAGATGTAAACATCCTATATCCCAACATGGTGGACGCGAAATGAATTTGCTTCAAAATCCGACAGAGTTTCCGTTCTGATTGTATTATTCTGTGGTATAACTCGCGCCTGGCATTGGAAGGGTTAATAAACCTGTCAGTGGCGTCACGTGCAATACGGCAACGCTGAATTTTGTCAATTTAAACGCGTGAAAAATGTCGAACCATTGAAGGTTGCACTCCCTGAAATCGATATTTTGCATTGGTTTAAATGGATAGAATGCAGCGTTTTCAAATGACACGCGACACCACTGAAACCTGTAATTACTATTTACATCTTGGTGAATTATGCAAACATATTAACCACAAACTACACTGAAAAAAAAATGAAATCATTGAAAAAGCAATTAAGTTTTGTAAAATCAGTAAAATGAAGCACAGGCTAATTTTACTTGTTATTTTTGGTGAATTCTACTAAACTTATGGCTAATTTTACGATTTGAATTGTAAATTTTGCTTAGGTTTTAATAATTTTTCTATTTGGATTGCAAATTTTTCCATCTAAATAGTACATTTTACAATCCAAATCATTGTGACTTTTGCATATTACATGGCTGTCTTGGCGTGACAGCTATACGACTTGCAAAAATTACAATGCTTCGGATTGTTAAATTTACAATCCGAATGGTAAAATTCATGATTCAAATCGTAAAATTAATAAAATTTAAGCAAATGTTACAATCCAAAATGTAAAGTTAGCTATATGTGTAGTAAATGTTACCAAAAATGGCTGGTAAAATTAGCCTTTGCTTCATTTTACTGATTTCACAGATCTATTTTTTTTTTTTCAGTGTATCGATATTCTCAGGTTACAAAATTCTGAACGTGATTCTAAGACGATTTTCCGATTGCTCATCTCAACAATACTACCGAGTGCACTGGCGCAACCAGAATATCTTCCATCTCTCTCATTTCTCATTTGAATGTATGAGTAGGAAAAGGACAGAAGGAGGGGGTTTTATCCCCTTGTCCATCCTTGTCTAACCTACGTTTCTTAATGGAGAAAAGAGAGAGATGAAGAAACTCTCGGTGCGCTACTGACCGAGCGCCGTTCAATGTTCATTCATCATTGAGAGAAGTTGGTGACTATACTCGCTGAACTCGCTCCGTTACAAGTAGTCTTGAACTCGACTTATCAAAACACATTATTTGTACTAGACTGAAGTAACAGTATTTGATAAAGTCGCTGTTCTCAATCCTTTTTATCAGCTCCTTCCTTCATTCACACTTCCGGTTAAGTAAATAGATTCAATCTTAACTCATTCCGATTTACCTTCTTAATCCCCCCTCTTTCCTGCTGTGTCGTTTGGCTGCGTCTTATGAGGGCTTTTCTCAACCGATACATAAAATCTCTTCATTTAGTGTAGTGGCGAAAAGAATCGCGATTCAGTGTGCACATGAATGGGTCTGTTGCGTACTTTTGCTACATCAATATAACTCATTGTTTCTAACGTAAAATTCGGCGAAAATAACGAATTGCACTTTAAAAACTTTAAAAATCCACTCATTAACTCAGAAAATACCTTCCATTTCAAACAACCCGCGCTACACTAGACACTATATCACCGACTTATAACTACATAGATGGAACCATCTTGTTTATGTAAACATGAGCAGAACTTACAAACATTGGAATCACAGAATAATACAATCAGAAGGGAAACTCCCATAAGAGCCAATGGAAACAAGATTTGGAATTTACCAGCACAAACTGGCAACTGTGCCTACTCACTTCTCAAGATGGCGGACATGCTTTTTCAGGCTATACAACCAATCACAACTCGGTCAGTTGCCGAAGATCTGCCGAAGATTGCCGAAGATACTCACTTTCGAACATGGCGGCCCGAAGTAAAGAATGTTTCAAAATGAATTAGAGTTTCCGTTCTGATTAGAGTATTCTGTGTTGGAATGTTTCGTTTAGATGCGTACATTTCTTTAATTATTTTGTAATCTTTGATAAACCGAAAAGACCATGCAGCAAATGCAGCCCATAGTTCATGTATTTAGAAGGGAATTCCATCATTTTGCTGTTACGATGTTGTTCACTTATGCACGGTGGTTCCGTCTATGTAGTAGTATATCGGTGCAAACAGTATGTCTAATGTAACGCGGGCTGTTTGAAATTGAAGTGATTTCCTGAGTTAATGAGTGGATGTTGAACGTTTTTAATGTGCCCATCGTTATTTTCGCCGAATTTTACAAAGGAATCAATGTTCTATATTGTTGTAGCAAAATTATTCAACATACCCATTGTGAAGAATTTACCATTGATTAATATGAGAAATTTTGTTAACCATAAGCTGACGAGCAGACTTGTTTATCGATGTGGCGTACAAGGTTTTTGACTTGGGTATGGTCAGGACTTCTGGGACATACTGTATCCCAACTCATTTATTACATTTATTTATTGTTAAAGGAAAAGGCAGAAGTTAAGGGGGAGGGGGTGCTAGATCCCTTGGACCCCCTCCCCCTTGGCTATACCAGTGGCAGACCTAAAAATCTTTATACGAGGAGGGTGACAAAATGGCGACAGCTCAATTAATCCAGATTTAGTGGCACAGTATACACACCCAGTTATAATTTTAAGCTACTTAGACACGCTTCAAACCTAACCTTATTATCGGTAGGAATATACATATAATATCTGGACAGCTAGAACCTCTCCCCTTTTGGGGACTTTCTTTGATAAATGTTTTGTAATCTTTAAAATGGGGCTCTTGCAAACTTTTGCTACAGGGGATTGAAGATTTGATTCTTGTTAAAAAACCTGTAAAAATGACGAGGAGTACACTAAAAAACCCCGAAATTCACTCTCAGAATCGGGTTTAATGGCGGAGAGACGTAGGTATCATGGGAGATTCCTATATCTAAATTGAGACGTATCTCTGTGTTTCCGTAGAGAAAGTGACATAAATAGACAGGAATCTCCCATGATACCTGCGTTGAGCCGTCATTACGATCTTGCCGTTATATCAATTATGTGAGTTTATTACTGACTTTTAGACCATCTTAGTGTGATTTTCTTGATTTCCGCTGGTCTTTACATCAGATTGGACTGTTTACTTGCTCATAGCAAAAGTTTGCAAGAGCCCCATTCCCGATTGGTCTATGATCAAGTTTTTTAGAGGGGGCTAAGGTCCTGAGAGGGGAGCTCAAACCTACTTTTTCAACAAATATCCCTCAAATTCTCCGAAATTCCGTCCTTTCATGAACAGCGTAAAAATACTGCTTTGAGGGTGGGGGAGGGGGGCTAAACCCCCTTCAGTTTCCTTCCTTGGATACCATACACCACTGGACCTTTAAGACCGAAAAGATGTGTTGATGTTGATACAGAAAATTCGTCCGGTATTGAAACAACTTCAACAAGATTTGCTGTTTTCTTCTTCCACATCCTCGAGACCACGACGATGAAAAAATTTCACATTTCATCAGGCGAATTTTCGCGATCGAATATCATAAACAATTCCAACCTAACCGCATATTTGAGGAAACTCAATTGTGTTTTTAGATGTGTTTTCGGGGTATCGATGACATCAATTCGATTTCGAATTCACCTCCGGACTTGAATTCAAAATCAAATTGATGCCATCGATGACTGAAAACACGGAAAAAGTTCGAAAAACACGATCCAGTTTCGTGTCATCCACTGTTGTCATGCGAGGGTTGGCAATGGTTTTGTCATACATTCGTCGCGAAAATTCACTAATCGTTCACGGGATGCAACAACTCTGACTCGGCACAGTCACCTGACATCATTTCAAACAAACCGGCAAGGAGAGGAGGCAGTGGCGTCGCGCGCAATTTGGCAACACTGCATTCTATCCATTTAAACTCATGTAAAAGATCGAATTCAGGGGGTGCACAGTGAAAAGTCCTGTGACCAAGGAGCTACCCTTAAGGAATGAACAGACCAATACACCATTACATTGAGCGAACTTTCTTCAATCGTTTTTATTTACGAGTCAATTTTTTTTTTAATTCTATGAGACTACAAGTTAAATGAATTTAATGAGTTTAAATGGAGCAGTTGCATTGTTGCCAGATGGCCGGCGACGCCACTGAGAGGAGGTGACTGGTGTTCTACATCATTATACACTATACACTTCACCTCACTGACAGTTTCATATTTTTGCTAATTTGTATAGAATTTGATGCTCTCGGTTTTTTCTTTTTTTTTCTAATAAGCCGGTGTCTTATCCTCATTCAGATCTGCCCCCCCACACCCACTTACCACTCGCCCCTCTCATATAATCGCCCTTGTTCAGCATTTAATTATATTATCTCACCTACAGCAGCGTTAATCTAAAAGCAGGGCGAGAAAATGACCACGCGACGAGCATGTGAATTCCCCTCTCTCCTCGCCCAATCTTTGCCACACCAGCGCAGCGTCCTGTCTGCGAGGGGGGAGACTACTCTGGAAGGAATGAGTTCCTAGAAATTGGAAAAGAATTCCTCTTTTCAAAGGAGAGCAGGAAAGGAAAGGAGGGTTCGCGTTCGGGATAGCGCAGGATAGTTGGATAAGCACTAAAAAATGGGGCGCCTCCCCACTAGCGGATCCAGGACACTATGTCCTTCTCTCTCACTCACACTCACGAGTCACGCTTTCTCTATCTCTGGCCATTTGAATGCATGAGTTAGAAAAAGATAGAAGAGGGGGCGAAAATCACGTGACTGCTCATTTAATCTGTCCTTTTCTAACACACGTGTTCTAATGGGAGAAGAGAGAGAAGGATAGATTCCTGGATCCGCCAATGCGCCTCCCACCGCAGCCTTCCAGTTGCGCTTTGCGCCTTTGAGCGGGCGAGCGGCCGAACTGGATCTCGGGCAAAGTGGGCCGGGGACGGGTGGACTTGGTTGATTGGTATATTATTCAAATATATATTTTTATTTTATGCTCGCAATAAAAGAAGAAGAGGAAAAAACTGTAATAGGAAATGCAATTCGAAGAAAAGAAGGGATGGGGAGAAGGAATGTCTCGGATCATTATTATTATAATGTTATTACTTCCTCGTGCCAAAATTCCTGATGAAAATATGTCCGAGTGAACTATAAAAAAATAAAAAAAAATAAAAAATAACATAGAAATAAAAAAATACAAAAAAATGATATTAATATATAAAATTGTCCAAATTGTGAGCTTTAAGAACTATCCCATGGTGAAATTATAATGCAAGATGAGGTAAGGAGGTTATGGATAACTAAAGAAGTGGTTCTCCAGTAGCGCAATGAGACATGCTTTACCTCTCTATTTTCTCCTTTGAAACCAGTATGTTAATAATTAATATACAAGGATAGACAAAGAGAATAAAATCCCATATTTTTATCCTTTTTCCATACTTTTATAAATTCAAACATTCAAATGGAAAATAAGATACCGGGATGAGATTCTGGTTGCGCCTGTGGCGGCTCGTGATATTTGGCAACCATGCAAGTTTTCCATTTAAACGTAGGTAAAATAATCGATTCTTGCGGAGGCTGGCAGCCTCCGGGAGAATCGATTGTTTTACACTGGTTAAATAGGAGGAGGACACGGTTGCCAAATTTCACGAGCCGCCACTGCGCCACTCACTGGGTTCCTAAACTGGAACCAGGGTCATCAGCAATGGCGTACGCAGGGATTAGTCTCTCTCGCTCCTTCCCCGTTTGAGTGTATGTACTAGAAAAGGAAAGAAATAGGGGCTGAAGTCTCGTTCGAGCCCCTGTTTCCGTCCTTTTCTTACGCACGTGTTCAAATGGGGAAAGAGAGAGAAAGACAAATTCCTGTGTACGCTACTGGTCATCGGGGATACAATGGATACACGCAGGGAAATTGGAAGTATTAATATAATAAAAGCAAAGGGAAATTGCTGGAAACTTTCAAATGAACTTGGGAGACCAAACTTGTCACGACTTGACGCTGACAACTTGACACAACCTGACCAAATATGACGTTAGCGAATCCAAAACATAGACATTATAAATATAGTGGACGATCGCTTGATAATAGAGGGTTTTAGTAATGGCGACTGCCGGCGATGAGCGTTCCAAACAAAGCAAGTTTGTCTCTCTCGCTCTCACGTGACCCCTATGTACTGCCATCTCACTCTAATTTCAAAAATCGTATTAAGAGACTTATTTTGTGAAATTTTATATGGCAAAAATGAATTTCTCGAGGCATTTTTATGCGATTCCGATAATAATATGTCGTAGAACAAGGCCCTGTATACGAATTTCGATACTAGAAAGAGATGGATGTGCATGGGGGTCACGGGAGAGTGAGTGAGATAGTTTGGAACGCTGCGCGGATTTTATTACAACCGATTGCGACCGATGAGTGCATTGTTGTGGTTGTTGGCTAACCGTTGACTTCGCACTAAAACCGTCTATTGAAATGCTACAAATTGCGTATTAGGAGGGTTAAATATTCAAAACTTTCCGCCTGGACACCTCATCCCTCTTAATTGATGAAGAGATAAATAAATCGAATTAAAAAATCTTGTGTGTAAGTATTAATGAGGTCATGAGGGTGGTCGTGACGTAGATAAGCGGTATAGGGAGGGAGGGGGGGTGTCAATTTTGGCGAGAGTTTCCGCCGAGGGTGTCACTGAAGCTTTATTTGCCACTGCGACTGCGCACCGGATAAGGCTGGTAGACTGGATTAATGAAGGGATGCTATTGGTCCCTTTAAAATTTGTATCAAAAAGAAAAGCTGACTAACCGAGGATCCCTCCGTTACACTCGATAAGCTATCGGGTGCTTGAAACACGCCGATAACTTATATCGAATGTATCGCAGGGATACTCGGTTAGTGAGCTCTTTTTTTTATACAAATTTTAAAGGGGCCAATGGGTCTGTTGCAAACTTTTGCTACAACGATTAAAAGTGTTTAATGTAATGTAAAATCGCCTGAAAAGTCCATTGGTGGCTTCAGAAAGTCATGAAATGCAATAATAAACTCACAAGAGACGTTTAATGAAATCCAAGATGGCGGAGAAATATCCAGCAATATTTATGCATGCATCGTGAGCATCCAAGGATGGCCAACTTTGACAACCTCACTGCAGGTAGAGGTTATGTGTTTGTTTACGTTGTGATTGGTTGTGATCGATATTGCGAGGTTGGCTACCCTTTGATGTTCGTGGTGCATGCATACAAATTGTTCGATATTTCTCCGCCATCTTGGATTTCATTAAACGCCTCTTGTGAGTTTATTATTGCATTTTATGACTTTCTGATGCCACCAATGGACTTTTCAGGCGATTTTACATTAGATTATATACTCTTAATCGTTGTACCAAAAGTTTGCAACAGACCCATTGCAGCCCTTCATTAATCCAGTATACCAGCCTTTATCTGATGATTTCAAATATAGCCTCGCAGATGAGATTAAAAAACTAGACAAAACGGATGTATTTTTTAGTAGCGCATCTACCTGTATTTCATTCATCTTTCTTCACGTCCATTCAAATACACGTGTTAGAGGAGGGGGGAAGGAGATAATATCACGTGAAAGCCCTTTTCTCTTCTGTCTTGTTCTAATTCATTCATTCATACAGAAATAGAGAGAAATAGACAAGCGCCTGGATCCGGATGCGCCAGAGAGAATTTCCAATTTGGTGACAGTGGCGTAGCGTACAAATTGGCAACGTTGTAATGTGCCCATTGAAACCCACGTAAAAGGTCGAATGCAAAGGTGTTCACCGAACACCCTGTATTTCGATCTTTTTAATAGATTTAAATGGACACATTCCAACGTTGCCAATTTGCACGCTACGCCACAGTTTGGTGATGCTTTTGTTTTGACGTCGCGCCGTAGCTCGTTTCAGAAGTATAAAGCGCACCTAGACCAGACCATAATCTTTGGCGACTTTTCAATTTTCATTCCTTCAAATCAAAACAAAACTTGCCGCCACTTTTGATTATAAAGCGCTCAACTAAGAAAAGCCAACGCTCAAACTCATTTTCATTTCATTTTCATTTTGAAACATTAGGAAAAATGTTGAAAAACGCCAAATATTATCGATCTAGGTGTACCTCAGTGGCGGCTCGTGCAATCTGGCAACCGTGCACTTTTGCCATTTAAACGTATGCAAAAATATCGATACTAGGTGAGGCGCTGCGCCTCACCAAGTAATCGATTATTTTACACAGTTTTAAATGGAGGAAATCCATTCTTGCCACATTGCACGAGCCGCCGCTGGTGTACCTAACCTTCTGAAACGACCTCTACTATGGTCTGTTCCGTCAAAAGCTGCGAGCGGCGGTGGTAATCGGGTCTCATCCCTTTCATTCCGCAAGCCTCTCCACCCCACCCCTCTTTGGAAGGTGTCTCGTCCGTGAGGAAGCTTGGTCCAGAGTAGTAGGGAACGTTTTCAGAAAACCCACAGAGTCGAGGAATCCTGTCGCAAAATCACTGTGACGCGATACAAACTGCTTTGGGCAATGTGCATTGTGCAGGCATAGGCAATGTGCAGCACACCATGCGGCATGCACGAGCCACGAGTCCCGTCAACGCGCAACGGGCAACGGGTTGCAGCATTTGCAGCTCTTGCAGCTCATATCAGCGATGCAGCGTCTGAAAAACAGATATCATTTCCGGCGCGTTGGCGATCAAAGTGCGCAGACTAAGCGTGGCAGTATGGCTGCGCCGAGCCTATTAGCGGATACGGGAATCTGTCTTTCTCTCTCTCTCTCTCCGAGTCTCCGACCTCAAGCTCCGATTGAACGCATGTGTTAGAAAAGGATAGAAAAAGGGGCCGTCACGTGACTTCGTCTGTATCTCCTCCGACCTTTTCTATCACACGCGGTTCAATGGAAGCAGCGAACGAGCGAGAGAGAGAGAGAGAGAGAGAGAGAGAGAGAGAGAGAGAGAGAGAGAGAGAGAGAGAGAGAGAGAGAGAGAGAGAGAGAGAGAGAGAGAGAGAGAGAGAGAGAGAGAGAGAGAGAGAGAGAGAGAGAGAGAGAGAGAGAGAGAGAGAGAGAGAGAGAGAGAGAGAGAGAGAGAGAGAGAGAGAAGGACAAATTTCAGGATCCGCTTCTCAGCAGGCCATTTCAAGTATTGCAATTGCGAAACACATGCAAATGAATCAAAACTCTGTGTGTGAGGTTAGGTAGTCGAGTCGAGCCGAGCCATGCTGCGCTGCGACGCGACTCGACGCGCCGACGCGCCTGCGCATTCCAATGCTGCTCGTCATCGGCACGGATAGCATTTGTTTGTTTGTTTGTTGGTTTCGTTCGGTTAATATCCGTATGTAAATCTATTTCAATGAATATCCGCTGTTGAAACATACTTTTAAGTTTAATGTTTGTTTTTAAAAATTTCAAATTTTACAAACCGCGAAAACTGTCGAACCTTAACTGAAGAGCCCAAGTTGCGAAAATTCGCACAGCTCAGATTTGACAACGTTTTCAGGTCGGTTCTCGGCACTCTCGGCAGATATACAGAGAGTCGACGCACTCTGGTTCAAAAATTCCTTAGTATTGGAAACGAAAGAATCAAAATATTTTTGCTGTTAAAAATGGTTTTCCATCCGGTTTTATTTTCAAGATTTGAAGGTGATGTGAAAGTTTTTTTTGACAAGTTTATTTCTATCGTTACTCCGCCGAAATTCCTGCCGGGAGATGACATTTAATGACTCATTTTGATTGTTTTTCGCAGGGATTCTTGTAATTTTCAATTTCGTGCCATTGTGAGTCGATGCCAGAGTTGAGCCAAAGTCAGAGCCCAGGAGCGTGCGACTACCTTGGTCCTAGTTGTCCCACGGTGCAACCACGCTCTACTGAACTCACCACTTCGCCACTCGCCAGGTACCAGTTACCAACTTACCAGTAACCGTACCGGTTACCATAGTTACCAGTTTACTTACAAGTTCCTCCGTCCGTCCACCGTTGCCATTGCACGTTGTCCGTCGCCCACTCCGGGACACACGTCGCCGAATTTCGCTTTACTCAGTGTTGTCAAATGTCAGACCGAAAATGGAGACAAATCGCCAGAAAAAAATCCTACTTAACAGGTTTACAGAAATTTCACAGAGTCTGAAAAATCGTAATTTCTTGACCAGCCGCCCGGTCCTCGTATTTCTTGCTACGGTTGACGCTAGAGGTAGTTTCAGAAGTGTAGGCGGACCTAGACCGATAATCTTTGGAATTTGTCAACATTATTTCTGATATTACTCGATGAAAATGAATAAAAATGAAATTGAGTGTTCACTTTTCAATGAGGAAAACTTTAAACACAAAAGAATAAAGTCAGGAGCAAATTCGGTATTGATTTGAAGGAATAAAAGTTGCAAAGTCGCCAAAGATTATGGTTTTGGTCCGCCTACACTTCTGAAACTACCTCTACCAACCGCTTGTTTGAACCATGAAGCGTATTTTCTGACCCATCAATCTTCGAATGCTCAGAATCGGATTGACCACTGCCAACCTTTGAAGACAGAACGTTAGTGTTATTTCGCGGATATTGATAGCATCAAAGTCACCAGATTCATCGGAACCCCAAAATTTAGCAGGGTACAGATGAGCTTGATGATTTTGATGCCATCGGTGACCGGAAAACATCCAAAAATAATTTGCGTAAATACGCTTGTGGGTTCGGGCAGAGTTGGACAAATCGTCGTTTTCGATTACATAATCAGGTTATCGATGTAGATTTTGGTAGCAATCAGGTGTGCCAATCTCAATGAATATAATATTTTTTGGTAAAAAGCAATTTGTTTAATCTTATAGCACTGGTTTCATTGAAAGCGGCATGCCTGATTACCGCTAACATCCATCTCGATTACTTTTGAAAAATAATCGGAAAACGAGTAATCGACACTGGCGGCTCGTGCTATTTGGCACCAATGCCTTCGCTCCATTTGAATCTATGTTTAACAATCGATTGCTGATGAAGCGCTGCTTCACTTTCGAATCGATTGTTTTACATACAATCAAATGGAGGGATGACATTGCTGCCAATATATTTTACTGAACGTAACAATTGTTTATTGTATTGGAAAAACTGGCAACATTGCCTCTAATGCACCACATATTGGTTTGAAATGCGAAGGATGGCAGCCTGCGCAGAATGCCTGTCAGAGCAATCGAAAAAATAACCCTTTGTCTCTGAAATACCTTGAAAATCTTCCCAATGAAACTTTTAACGAAAATGAAATTCCCAAAAATGACGATATTTCTATCCAGTGGCGAACCTGGAGGGGGCTGTCGGGCAAAATCCCCCCCCCTCAAACCCAGAGTAAATTTCCGAGCTGGTCCATAACAAAACACCGCACTCTAACTTTTGTGATGCTAAAAAAAAAATTATTAAGAAGCTTTGACTTGTTAGCCCCCCCCCCTCCCAATCCTGAGTGCGCCACTGTTCCTATCAAACATGGCAGCACCACATTTGCACTAATATCACAGAACGATACGATCAGAACGGAAACTCCCATAAGAGCCAATGGAAGCAAGTTTGGAATTTAACGGCACCAATAGGCAACGCTGCGCTGTGGTCTTATATCCCAACATGACGGACGAGTGTGATTTGTGTTGAAACTCATTTATTTCTGTAAATTCTGGTAAGAAATCTTAAGTTTCCGCCCTCACTTTTATTCTATTGGAATTTCAGAATGAAAATTTCGCGGATCATGTCCTATATTTTTTTTTTTTTTTTTCGAGCGCGAATCCAAATGTAAACATCCTATGTCCCAACATGGCGGATGCGGAATGCATTTGCTTCAAAATCCGACAGAGTTTCCGTTCTGATTGTATTATTCTGTGCTAATATGCGTAACGGGTGAGAAAAAGTCCCCCCCCCCTTATCCCTGAAAAGCATCCCTGATTAACTTTTGTCGAAAATAGAATTCCAAAATATGGCGATATTCCTTTCAAACATGGCAACACTAAAACTCGCAATATATTTGCCCAAGTCCGCGATGCCATGTGCTCCGTTCCGCGGCTGGCAGGCTGAGGCGGCGCTCGGGGTCCGGTCCGCCTAACTGTTCCGTTTCTGTCCGTTTCCCCCGTTCCTCTTTCGCCTAAATTCCACAGTCCGCGCACCGCGCTCAAACCGAGCGCCTGCGCACATTGCTCAATGCTCACACCCCCTCCTTCCGATCCTGATTCGCGCTTCACTCCCCCCCCCCCCCCCCCAATGGCTCTGCCTCTGCACCGGGCGGTTCCTCCCTTTCCTCCCTCCACAGTACCGCTTCTTATGTACTCGTTCATTGATGTCTTAAAAAGCCGTGAATCAGTTCGAGCGATATCCGTCCTTTCACCTCGGAATGGAACTTTTGCAAAGCAATATGTAGAGCATGGCGATTTTTACGAACTGCAGGCATTTGCTAACGAACTTTCCTTACGGACAAGGCATATGCTAACAGATTCTCCTTATGGATAATTAAGAAAAAGTTTGACAAATTATTCCGAAACTTGCAGGAACTTCGTATGTATGACCTAACTTCAAGTATTTCAGTCGAGTAATCCGAATTTTTCATCAGGTTTGCTCCAGCTTCTAACGGTTCTTCCTCAACTTTCCTCGTTTTCACTTGATGTCCGGTGGATCGTAAATTTGAGGTTAGGTGCAGATAATTTCAGTTTTTCGAAAGAAATTGAGTTTAGAGAGAAAGTAGAGACAAAATTTGAATGCAGCGTGCTAAATTTCACGCTAATATTCAAAATTTCAGATTTACTTGTAAAAAAAATTACAATTTATCAAGAGTTATGCGTGTAGGAATTTCGTTAGCAAATGACTGCAGCTCGCTTGAGCATGGCTTGGGTTCTCATGTGTTTATACCGAAGACTAGCCCTCTAATCTCTAATATGTAGAGAGTTAAGACATTAGGGTCAGTGGCGAAGCGTGAAATTTGGCAACAATGTATTTTCTCCATTTAAATTCACCAAAAAAGTCGAACGCTCCAGTCATCGGCGATGACCAGGCATTTCGACCTTTCCAATGTGTTTAAATGGGGAAAAGGAACGTTGCCAAATCGCACGCCTCGCCACTGATTACGGTCGTCAACCTCTGATTGGTCGTAAGTTTTTTAGGCTCTACGAGCGCCACCATTGGATGCGCTTTCGCACATTGGCTTAAAAAAGAAGGGATCCCACGGCATTGTACGGGAATAATCGTCGATGAAATTGTTAATTTTAATCATGATGTACTCAAGAATATCTATAATTCCCAAAAGAATCTACAAAAGCGTAAATAGACGTCGATCAACAAAAGCAATGAAAGATTACATCCTTAGAAACTCTACGAAACTGTAATCTTTGCATTGGACCAAAACACAACAACGGTCCTCAGAATATAAACAAATGTGCAAAAACACATCCAATAGTGGCGCCCTAGTGGCGCCCCATCCCATACAGGAATGACTATCGAATTCGACCTTTTCCATGAGTTCAAAAGGGACAAAATGCAACGTTGCCAGATTGAAAATTTTCTAGCGGGAAACGGTAATCAAACTCACCGTTTACCGACACCGTTCTCACCAACAATGTAACATAACCTCAAACAACACGACCGCCGCCATCTTGAAATTGGGCCCTAAGAGCTCCATGATCGCAGACCGCCATACTCTCTTTATATGGGTACTCTAACCATTGGCGGATACAGGGGGGGCGAAGGGGGCGATCGCCCCCCCCGTTCGGTCCAAAAAGTGGGAAAAGAGGGGAGAGGAAGGGGAAAGCGAGAGCGAAAACAAGAAAAGGGGGTCATTTACGGGGCAAAAATCCAAAATTCGCCCCCCCCCGTTCGCGAGGGCTGGATCCGCCACTGACTCTAACACCAGTAAAGCCGGTGTACCCCGGGGAAGAGTTCTGATGAACTTCATCGGAGTTCAAGAACGCTCCGATGAACTCCTCGGGGTTATCAGAAACGAAATCGGAGAATAAAAGAACGACTTGGAGCTTTACCGGTTTAGCAGGGAAGCTCAACGGAGAATTCTAGAACGCTCCCGATGTGACGCTCAAGAAGCGAACTTATACCAAGGTTTCTAAACCTGGTGTGCGCATGCGCCGTGGCTTGAGAAATCTTCGAGCGCAACCAAAGCGATTTCCAGAGGCAGGTTCCATAGAACACAAGGTGCGCTCATCCGAGGCATCCTATAATTACAAACCGTGCCATAGCTGAATAGGCAAGAGCAGAGCACACGTGGTGTTTAACAGGCCCTTATTTCGGAGACCGCGTCTCAATTAATGTCTCTGACTTGCACCTAAAGTTAAGTGTCTCCAATATCGCATTTGACGCGAACGAAACCGCGAATATCATGACAGCGCAGTTATTTCAGTTTTTATGTGATTCCGATTGGTGTCTAACTACTGCATGACGCTAATTACATTGTGCATCTTGCAACATCTCGCAACAGGCGGCAGAGCTATAGTTGAATCGTCCGTCCTTGGTCAAAATCACCAAAGCCGATGATTTTTCTTGGGTAATGCCCGAGAGCAGAGATTCCATTCCTCAATCGGATTTCAAGCGTGAATATATGAAAATTATTTTGAGCAAAAACAAAAGCTTGGAATAGAAGCTTGCTCATGGCGGACGTTTATATTTACGTCCTAGCTTCCAACCAAAAGTCACAGCCGCGCTATATCACGGGTGCAAACCTAAATTGGACGAGGTACCAAAATTGAGGCATTTAATTCAAGAGGCGCAAGTAATACAGATCTCGTTTTCTTAATGCTGTGCGCAGACGAAAAATGATTACACTTATTGTGTAAAATTTGCTCATTCGCTTCCTTATACCTTAACGTGTACATGTGTACCAAGTTTGACTTTGTTACGATGATTTTACACTAAATGGCACGCAGATGCGAGTGACGTGGACAGGCTAGGGTAAGTTAGGTTTTTAAACTTTAAACGCGTTTTTCTCATCATGTGCCATTGACCGTTCGCGACTGCCACTAGCCTATTTTGTGACGAATGTCGTAAAGTCGCATCTGATGGTGAGTATAGTATTATAAAGTAATACAACTTTCAATTTTTCAAAGTTTGAAATTTCTGCTTCTATGAAACTTTTTATTTTTCCTCACCCAAAACATTTCCCCTCATTCTCTCTCTCTCTCTCTCTCTCTCTCTCTCTCTCTCTCTCTCTCTCTCTCCCCCCTTTCCCTTTTCTCTCTCTCTCTCTCTCTCTCCCCTCTCTCTCTCTCTCTCTCTCTCTCTCTCTCTCTCTCTCTCTCTCTCTATCTCTCTCTCCTTCTCTCTCTCTTCTCTCTCTCTCTCTCTCTCTCTTCTCTCTCTTCTCTCTCTCTCTCTCCTCTCTCTCCTCTCTCTCTCTCTCTCTCTCTCTCTCTCTCTCTCTCTCTCTCTCTCTCTCTCTCTCTCTCTCTCTCTTTAGCTCGCACTGATTACCTATAGTCTCTCGCCCACAAGAATCGATTATTATTTTGAGACTCGTTGCCAGGAATTTGTCTTCATATCTTTTTCCCACTTTGAACGCATGTGTTAGAAAAAGATACAGATAGGGGCTGTCACGTGAGTTCAGCCCATGTTTCTGTTCTCTTCTAACTCATGCAATCAAATGGACAAAGAGAGAGAAATAAAATCCTCCTCCTCCTCCTCCTCCTCCTCCTCCTCAGACTATTCCTGCTGTGTACCGCGGTTTAGGCTCACTGGCGGATTCAAGAAATTGGTCTTATCTCTCTCTCTCTCTTTTTGATTACCTGAGCACTTGTGTATAAGAAAAGGATAGAGGAGGAGACGAAAATCACGTGACTGCTGCATCTAATCTGTCCTTATCTATAACACACGCGTTCTAATTGTAGAAGAGAGAGAAGGATAGATTCCTGGATCCGCCAATGTTTAGGCTCATCGTTGCGTTGAGAGCGCAGCACATAATCATCTCCAGCCCTGTGTGAAAGTCTCTTATATTACCTTTGATATTTTTCATTTTTTCCCCACCACAAATTCTTATATTAGAGAAAACCTAAATCATGTGCTCGCTTATTTGAACGCTAATTGCTCCTTACGCCCTAATTGAGTGTTTATGTTTCTCAAGTGCGAATTAATTAATAAAGAGAATGAGTGAGAAGTAGAGAGAGAGAGAGAGAGAGAGAGAGAGAGAGAGAGAGAGAGAGAGAGAGAGAGAGAGAGAGAGAGAGAGAGGAGAGAGAGAGAGAGAGAAAGAGGAGAGAGAAGAGAGAGAGAGAGAGAGAGAGAGAGAGAGAGAGAGAGAGAGAGAGAGGGGAGAATGGTCAGAAAGAGAAAAAAAGGGAAACGTGTGGGTAAACTACTAACTGCAGTCATTCTTTTTCGTGGAATATTCACCGGTGCAGTCCACTCCAGACAGAATGTAAGGTGAGGTCGCCTCGCCTCGGCGTGGCTAAGCTTCAGCTGCACAGTGGGGCGTGAAAACCATACATCCGGCAACGTAACATTTTATCCTATTAAACCCTTGAAAACTACTGCATCAACTTCTGACTCGACCTCTTACACGTGTTTAAATGGATGACATAAAACGTTGCCAACCGTCCGCGACACCACTGACTGCGAGTACAAGTAGGTATTTATTTATTTATTTTTTTATTTTTTTTTTTTTTTCTAAAAAAAATGTACAGAAAATGTCCATGGTTCGACCCACTGTGTGTTGAGCCGCGTCGCTCCGAGTCGGGCCGGCCGCGGCCGCGGCCGGCCACCGCTGAGCCGCGCGGTGCCGCTCCTAAGCACAGTTGCAGGAAGCAGCCGGCCACCACTGAGCCGCGCGGTACCGCTCCTAAGCACAGTTGCAGGAAATGTATGAATTCCTGGACATCGGACGATAGAAAAAACGCAATAAGTCTAATTTAGTCTCCGCGGTAGATACAATTACTAGGTCAGCGCTTATGCTGACGATGCAGTGTAGCTGTATGTATGCCTGTGCTGTGCCTGTAAAGCTCCTATCCCAAACGGACAGTCTGGCGTATAGTCCGGCTCATCATGATTCACAGCAAAAGCAGCCCACTGCACTGGATCGATTAAGGTGATTTTGTTAGCAGGTACTCTCATTCGAAAGTTGTCGGCCTGTTACTGATCGATTCATGGCTGGAATTTTTAAAGTACTTGGACTCTTTCAGAGCGACCGACGGTCCGACGCGTCTAGCTTTCGAACATTTTCAAATCAATCAGTGGTGTAGCGAGCAATTTGGCAACGTTGTATTGTATCCATTCAAACCCATGTAAAAGGTATAATGCCAAGGTGTTCGCCGATCATCCGAGAGTTCGATATTTTTTATGGGTTTTAATGGACGAACTGCAACGTTGCCAAATTGCACGCTACGGCACAGAAATCAATGGAGATACTTGAAAACAGCAAAACACGACCAATGGGGCCGATGTGCTATGGGGCATATGCTTTTAGCTGAATTTTGGTGTTTGTGTGGTGAACTTCGCGTGGGCTTTTTTCGCTAACGCAAGAAAAATGTCATAGAAATTGCAAAAACGTCTATACAGGGTGTAACAAAACTATATGTATATACATTAATTTTCAGGGCGTGTTTTAGAGGTAAAAATAAGACTTTTGTTTCCTATAAACATGGGTCCGAAATTGTAGTCTTTTCGAGTTACAGTGTTGCAAAGTTTCCAAAAAACAAATTTTAAAATTGTTATAATTCCCTCGTGAATTTTTCTTAATGCTCGTAAACAGGTACTCTGATGTCATTTTAGGCGCTCTTGCCGATTTTGGCCGTGAAAATGCTGTATGCAAATATTCGAGGCGGGTTTTGGGGGTTTTTCTTGATTTTTCTCACTTTTTTTGGATAAATTATGTGAAAACATGGTTTCGGATTTAGTAAACCCCCAAAAAAATAGTATATTCAAAAGTTCGTAAAAAAAATATGCATTTTTGGTCCTTGCAAGTTTTTCCTTTTCGCAAACCATTTCCGCGAAAATCGTCCCTGAAGTTGGAGAAGTCGGCCAAAAATGGACCAAATCAAAGAAAAGGCGATTATTGGCAGACCACTGCAACTTCAGGGACGATTTTCTCGGAAATGGTTTGCGAAAAAGAAAAACTTGTAAAGACTAAAAATTCATATTTTTTCACAAACTTTTGAATAATGCTAATCGTTTTTAGGTTTACTGCTATGTGTGTTTCATATTGCATCCCCTAATTAGGTATCGCCAAGGTACTTTTTAACCCATGTAAAACTGAATACCTTGATGGATAGTTCTAAAGGAAGGATAGGGTTCTGACTCTTTCAGTGGCGCACCGAGAAATTTGCCTGGGGGGGGGGGGGGGGGGGGGTTGGTACGACTCAAACTCCGGGGGGTCTCAGGACAAGGGGGTTCGGGGGCCCTCCCCCGGGACATTTTTTCAATTTTCGAGACCTTCAGATTGAATTTTACGGTACTCTCATGTACAGTAAAATTGAAATGCTCAAATATATTTTCGATTTTGCTGCATGAAATCTTTGCTCTCGACTCATAATTGGAGGAAGAAAAGTCAAAAGGAATGTGGATGAAAGAGCCTTGAAATATTCACCGAGGGGTTCACCGAGAGGGGGGTCTGGGGGCCCTCCCCCGGAAAATTTTTCAATTTTCCTGACCTTCAGATTGAATTTTACGGTAACTTCATTACAGTAAAATTGAAACGTTGAAATATATTTTCGATTTTGCCTGCGTGAAATCGTTGCTCTCGACTCATGATAATTGGAGGGAGAAGAGTCAAAGGATAATATGGAATTTGTTTACCGTGAATTTCCTTCCTAGCTGATCACGATTTTTTTCCTTCTCTTTCTACTATTTGTGAAGGAACCACATTCTCTCTCTCTCACTCTCTCTCTCTCTCTCTCTCTCTCTCTCTCTCTCTCTCTCTCCCCCCCTCTCTCTCCCTCTCTCTCCCTCTCTCTCCTTCCTTTTTTTTTGGGCTTGAGGGGGGGGGGGGGTTAACCCTAACCACCCCCCCTTCGGTGCGCCACTGGACTCTTTACTTTATATTCGCCGATGCGCCAGTGGCGCAGCGCAACTATAGTAAGCTCCATGTGTCTCCTGCTCAACTCATTCACGAGAAGTCCACCCAAAACGGTGAATGGTGATACTACTGATGCATACACGTGCGTTATCTCTGCGGGACACGGACACATCATAACTTTTTGCGAGCACGAGTAGAGTAAGCGCTCTTATTTATCTGAAAGTATACTTATAAATATCTCATTCATTCCCTTCTCAGTAAACTGCTGCTTGTAGTGTGACTAGAGTGGTCATTTACGCTCTCTAATCGCAAGTGGAAACGTGAGCGAAGAAGGGAAACTTTGATAGCGTGACCCACATTTCTCCCCCCCCCCCAAATTTTTTTTTTTTTTTTTTTTTTTTGCACGTCGGGATCAATCACAACAGTCGCAAGAGATGAGTGTTTGGTGTTTTCCATCACACGGAAGAAGAAAAAATAAATTATGGAATTTAAAAAAGACGAAAAATTCCGTACTTGGGAGCAGCTCGTTGTATGTATAATTGTATACGTCTTTATGATTTTTACGCGTATCTAGTAGATTTGAGCTGGTGAGCAGAAATTAAAAATAACACGCTGTTGGCGTTTATTTACTTCTTTGGATTTTCGTCTCAAGTTTCTTCTACTACTCAAATTAAGATTATACGTTTGCCCAAGTTCGCTAAAAAACTGAACTGTTCAACTGTCCTGAATTGGATTTTTCTGACTTTTATAAAAATATTTGTTTATCAAAAGATTTGAGCAATGGGGCTAATGCACACTTTTGCTGTAAACAATGGGCTCTTGCAAACTTTTGCTTTAGGGGATTGAAGAGTTGATTCTTGCATAAAAACCTGTAAAAGTGACAATGAGTACATTAAAACATCACGAAATTCACTCTCAGAATCGGGCTTAATGCGGTGGAGAGACGCAGGTATCATGAAAAATACCTATCTAAATTGTGACATGTCGCTGTGTTTCCGTAGAGAAAGTGACATAATAGACAGGAATCTCCCATGATACCTGCGTTGAGCCGCCATAACGATCTTGCCGTTATATCAGTTATGTGAGTTTATTACTGAATTTTAGACTTTCTTAGTGTGATTTTCATGATTTTTGCTGGTGTTTACATAAGATTGGACTGTTTACTTTCTCATATCAAAAGTTTGCAAGAGCCCTATTGTAGGATCGATTCAGGGGTAGAAACCTCGAAAAATAACAATGGTAGATAGCACTAAAAACTCGTGAAGTGCTTTTAAATGCTCGAGCGTTATCGCAGCGTTGGGCACTAATCATGGGAGATTCCTATCTTCATTTCATCACTCTCTCTATGCTGGCATGGAAGAGTTACAGAGTAATAGACACCAGAGTAGTGATCCACATCCGATTAATGATATCCACTGGCGCAACCAGGATCGCTCCCATCTCTCTCATTTCCCATTTGAATGTATACGTAGGAAAAGGACAGGAGGAGGGGATTTTATCCCGTTGTCCATCCTTGTCTAACATACGTGTTTTAATGGAGAAAAGAGAGAGATGAAGAAACTCTCGGTGCGCTACTGATGATATCTTAACACCCGTGCCAATCAAAGGGAAGTCGTCTCTTATTGGCTACTTCTTGATGGAGTTTACAGTATTATTAGATGGGAATCTCCCATTATTAGTGCCCAACGCAGCCATAACTCTAGTGCTAGTGATTTTTTTTTTTTTATTTTATTATTTTTGTTTTTTTATGAATTTAGCTAGGGGTGGATCTCGTGACTCGTAATATCTTACAGAGCAAAAAATCGTTAGTTTTGAAAATTTTTACATCTTAATCGACTCTTTTTCACCCGGAAGTGCCCGTTAAGGTGGATCCTCGGCGTTTAGTTCCATATTCTGCCACCAGAGAAAGATACGATCTTTAAATGGAAAAAAATAATGGTAAACGCAAAAAAATGAAAAAAAAAGGGCTTCGATGGAGCCTCGGAAGCAATCTAAGGAACATGTGAGCACAAACCGTATGCTAAAATGTTTCGAAATAAGCGAGAAACTATTGAATTTCGTAAACTCCCTAATATGGCGTCCAATATAGAATTGGACGCCATTAGGGGTTTTACGAAATTCAATAGTTTCTCGCTTATTTCGAAACATTTTAGCATACGGTTTGTGCTAAAATGTTCCTTAGATTGCTTCCGAGGCTCCATCGAAGCCCTTTTTTTCATTTTTTTGCGTTTACCATTATTTTTTTCCATTTAAAGAACGACTTTTTTTCTGGTGGCAGACTATGGAACTAAACGCTGAGGATCCACCTTAAGAGCAAAAATATGCTAGAGACGAGGGCTAGAGTCCTTCAATGGAAATTTGGTCTTCACTAATCTTTGTGGAGCTCCAGAGGAGTCGAAAATTCAATGGGGACAAGATAGCAAACCGACTCCTCCTTAGGTCTCCAGAGGTCGCCACCTCTGGACGTCGTCTAAAAGGGTTTCCCGTGTTAAAGTAACAGCCAATCAGAACTCGTTGAGCTCATGTCGGTACTCCCTGACTAAATTTCCTTCGAGAGACTCGAAGGAAGGTACCATCAGAGTTTGTTTTGTCGTTGATCATCAGCTAACATGGAATCCAGTTGGATGGAGTCCCATCTGTTTTGTTGAATCCCCGGGAAAGATGAAGAAGAAAAAAAAAGTTAGCCACCGCACGATGGGCTATAGTGCGTGGTCTCCAGTAGGTATATGTGACCCAATCTGTGAAAAGGGACCTTATCTTCCGGAACAAAATTTTTCAAGATAGCGATTTTAAGTGAAAAAAGTCAAAATATTCGAAAACGCTGTTTTGACGGACTAAAAGTAACTAGCAATGAGAATTAGTTCATTTTAGTGACCACAGAACGCGCTACGGGTGCTTGTTTGAGAGCATGTCAAAATTCAGAAAAGAGGCCTTAACTTCCTTATGCAATTTAACACGGGGAAGTTAAGGTCCCTTTTCTGTCGGCTGCCATAACTCGGTCAATTTTTGAGCTTTTGGGGTCAACTTTATGTCAAAATGCTCGTCTGAATGTCCTCTATGCAGTGGTCCTAATAGCTCAGTTTTCAGAATCCGGAAGATAACGTCCTTTTTCACAGATTGGGTCACATATATTGCCTTTGATGAGGACACAGAACTTCTTAACCTCAAAGTCAGAAGGTATATGACACGAGCTATATATGACTATAATATCGCGGCAAACATGTAGATTACATAATTCCCACACTACAAGTGCTTAGCAGACTGTGCCGCAGTGCACGTGTAGTGGAGCTAGTGATATTTGATATACACATGTATCTTCATAATCAGTCAAATCGTTCAAAAGACGAGCACAGAGTGATTATTATTAGAGTTACGAACAAATCCTGGGTGGTTTCCATCCTCGGGACGATAAAAATGAAATGACCACCGTCCATCGTCCATCAAGAGGGAACGCCGATCCCGATGGATATCGCGTCAATTTATCGAAAAATAAAAAAACATCCGTGATGACTTTGACGTCCATCGATGCGCTGTCCTCATCATGCACAAGACACGTGACAACGATGACCATTTTTGATGATTCGTGGAATTCAGATTTCATCATAAAAAGGAGCAGCTCGGAGTTAATAAAAGCTCTCTGGTCTGGCGGTCGGTCGGTGGTGACCCTCCTCAAATGAAGTAATATTCTAAAAAGAGCTATTTAGTCTTCATGTAGATTCTCCGAAGCTAGAGAGGAGAGGAGAGGAGAGGAGAGGAGGGGAGAGAGGAGAGGAGGGGGGAAGAGGAGAGGGAGGAGGGGAGAGGAGGGGAGAGGAGGGAGGGGGGGAGGAAGGAGAGGAGAGGGAGAGGAGGAGAGGAGAGAGAGAGAGAGAGAGGAGAGGAGAGGAGAGGAGAGGAGGGGAGAGGAGAGGGAGGGGGGAGAGGGAGGAGAGGAGAGGAGAGAGAGGATGAGGAGAGGAGAGGAGGGAGGAGGGAGGAGAGGAGAGGAGGGAGAGGAGAGGAGAGGAGAGGAGAGGAGAGGAGAGGAGGAGAGAGACGAGGGAGAAGGAGGAAGGGGAGAGGAGGAGGAGAGGAGAGGAGAGGGAGGAGATGAGGAGGGAGAGGGGAGGAGAGGAGAGGAGAGGAGGGAGGAGAGGAGAGGAGAGGAGAGGAGAGGAGAGGACGGAGAGGAGAGGAGAGGAGAGGAGAGGAGGGGAGAGGAGAGGACGGAGAGAGAGAGGAGAGGAGAGGAGAGGAGAGGAGAGGAGAGGAGAGGAGAGGAGAGGAGAGGAGAGGAGAGGAGGAGGAGAGGAGGGAGAGAGGAGAGGAGAGGAGAGGAGAGGAGAGGAGAGGAGAGGAGAGGAGAGGGAGGGAGAGGAGAGGAGAGGAGAGGAGGGAGAGGAGAGGAGAGGAGAGGAGGGAGAGGAGAGGAGGAGGAGAGAGAGGAGAGAGGAGAGGAGAGGAGAGGAGGAGGGAGGAGAGGAGAGGAGAGGAGAGGAGAGGAGAGGAGAGGAGAGGGAAGGAGGGAGAGGAGAGGAGAGGAGAGGAGAGGAGAGGAGAGGGAGGAGAGGAGAGGAGAGGAGAGGAGAGGAGAGGAGAGGAGAGGAGAGGAGAGGAGAGGAGAGGAGAGGAGAGGAGAGGAGAGGAGAGGAGAGGAGAGGAGAGGAGAGGAGAGGAGAGGAGAGGAGAGGAGAGAGCAGGGATCCAAAGTTGCCAGATGATTCCAATATGAGAAAGTAAGAATCGATGGATTTCCAAGAGACTCATGAGAGTTGATAGGAAATCTGGGCGGTGTTTTCGGTCCGTATCTGGCAGCTATGCAGGGATCTTTAAACTTTACTGAATTCTCCTTCCATTAACTGCATTCCGATGGAAGGAAACTCGAAGGAATCGCACCATATTGGACTTCGGTCTTCCGCTTTATACGCCGATATAAGTCGGTTATGAAGGGAAGAATTCCGCAAGGTCGAGAAACTGGAAATGCTGCCAACCGAAGAAAACCGCGAGAGGACATATAACTAAACTGGTTATCTCTTCACGCCATAAATCCCACACAGGCATCCGCCATCCACCATCAACCGATCATTTTTGCCAGCAAGCTCCGCTTGGCATGATTGCGATAGATCGAACATCGATCTATCGGTTGTACTTACAAGAGCGCTTCGTACACGATCAAGTAAGCGAATTTTCGCGACGAATATATCCAACGGAATAATACGAAATCATTTCCAACCGACGCATGACAACAGTGGATGACACAAAACTGGATTGTGTTTTTCAAACTTTTTCGGTGTTTTCATCAGGCATCGATGGCATCATTTCGATTATGAATTCAAGTCCGGAGGTGAATTCAAAATCGAATCGATGAATACCTAAAAACACAATTGAGTTCCCTCGAAAATGTAGGTTAGGTTGGTATTGTTAATCATATTCTCTTAACGAGGATCGTCAAACAAGCAATCGATGAGCCGAAATCCACCGTAAACGGCAGGTGTGAGCCAACCGTTGGATTTTTGGTTGATGTTCTCTGTTCATCTGAACAGCTAACTGTGCAATTTGACGGCCTGTCAAACTGCTGAGTTATTTGACGATGGGACGGTGTGTCATTTTTTCACCAATCTACAGTCAATAAAATAAAGCCGTCTTGGAGGTGTTGGTGACGTTTGAATTTTAGAACTCTTGTACATGTATCAATCAGGGCTGCCGTTTTGCGTATAATCAATGCTTTTTTCTATTTAACCCGGTAAAAATTCCACGGTTTGAGGAAAAATACCCAGTTTTTTTTTCCCAAGGTTTGGATTGATGACAAAAAACTTGGGGTTTTTTAAAAACCCCTTTTTCAACCGGGGGGGGTTTATTTTTCCCCAAAATTTCCGACCTTTTTAAAAAAATTTTGGCCGGATTTTTTTTAAGGAATCAAAGGGGGGTTTCCCCCCCGGAATGGCCCCCCCCGTTTAAAAGGAAAAGATTACAGATCAGAGTTTTTTCGTGCATTATAGTCAAAACCCTGTTTCCCTGAACTGAACTGGTAATTTTTTCTAAACCCGGGGGAATCACGGTAAATAAAAAAATAGCATTGATTATACACGCAAAAAGGCAGCCCTGGTATCAATTCGAAGGAGTGGGCCCAAAGGCCCCCCCTCCCCCCCTTTTTTCGTTTTTTTCAAATTTTACGAGTTGACGCTATGGGTCGTTATTGGGCTTTTAAAAAGAAAAAAAGGAAAATTTTTTTTGGTTTTTGGAAAAATTTTTAAAATTTTGGGTTTTGGCATTTTTAAAGGAAAAATTTTTTCTTGGAAAAAAAAATTTTCATTAGACTTTTTTAAATAAATAAGTAAAAAATTTTTATCAAAAAAATTCCCAATTCCCCCTGTTTTTAGTTTTTTTTTAAAATATATGTAAAAAATTTTTATAAGAAAAAATTCTACTTGCCCATTCAAAATTTTGGATTTTTTTAAAAAAATGTGCTTGTAAAAAAAATGCCCAATTTTTTAAGTCCTTAAAAACCAAAACCCCTTTTTCAAAATTATAAAAACCCTTAATTTTTTAAAAAAATTAAAATAATTTTTTTAAACCCTTCAAAAAAAAAATGTTCTTTTTTTTGCCTTCCAAAGTATTTTTCTGGTAAAAACCTTAAAAACCCCAAAAAAAACGGGAAAATAAAATTTTTGAAAAGTTGTTTTTTAAACAAATTAAAATTTATATTTTTCTTTTTATACATTTGGTAAGAAAAAAAGGGCCGTTTTCTTTAGGGGCTTTACCCATCGGGTTTTTCCAATTTTGAAACCAAAAAATTGGGAAAATTTTAAATTTTTTTTAAAAAAAAAAAAAAAAAAAAATAACGCCGCGCCGCACTATGTGGTATTTGACCGGAAAAGTTGGCATAAACTGTTTTACAGTCCTAATGATTTGGGAAATTTTGGTATCTGAGGGTATTTTTACCGCTGAATTCAAATTTTGCATCAGTTTTTGAAAATTCGAAAATCCAAGATGGCTGCGGATAATTTTTTTCGGTTAATCGGTCGGCAGCCATCTTGGTTTTTCGAATTTTTAAAAACAGATGCAAAACTTGAATTCAGCGTTAAAAAGTACCCGTGGAGAGTGAGTTTCAAGTCTTTTGGGACGGTGTTGCCAAATTTCACTCGTCGCCTCTACAAAACGTGAAAACGGGGAAATTTCGTGAAAAAAACGCAAAATTCGAACTAATTTTCCCGGAAAAGCCGCTTTTTTCCGCAACTTCTGACTTCAAGGCCTATTAGTACGCACTAAGGACTACCATTTCTCATATATATCCCCGCGGGATGTGGCAGGATGTTTAACTTAAGTTCTCTTGAAAATCGGAAAATTTACGTTTTTAGCTAAAAACTTTGAAGTAGCAAAAATGTATCAAATTCAAATTAAAATTGGATTTAAAAAAGGCATAAACTGATTGTAAATACCTTCAGGCAGACGATCCATGTACAAAAATTTTGTTTTGACTTCATTTGAAAACTTTTTTTTACTTTGATTATAGTCTCGTGCTGAGGCTAAGTTTAATGGTGGTTTAAAAATGATTTTTCCCCTGGTGGATTCTAGGTGAATTAATCTAGTTTAGACCCGCTAAAAACAAGTTTCTAATGCAAAAATCTATGTAGATTCCGAATATCACAACAGTTTTTCCCAATAGCGACTTTTTTTGAGTTTATGCCAGCTTTTTTTGGGCAAATACCACATAGTGCGCCGCAGTAAAAGGGCAGAAATAAAAATACCCATACTCCCCTCCCACCCTTTCAAAAGTTGAGCTTTTAGAAAAATGGTTTTAAAACCCCAAATATTAACATGTTTTTTGGTTTGGACCTGAGTCCATCATTGAGTCCATATCCTGAGTCCATATCCTTTAGTCCCTCCATATCCAAACCTTTGCCCATATCCTTTCGGATTGGCTTAAGCCCCAGTTGCAAAAAAGGAAAGCAGGAAAGCTAAACTCGCCGGTATCAAGAGCAATGGCTGCCATTGCTTTTGATGCGAAACATTTTTATGTCAAGAGGCCTGTTTGGGGATTCCGGCAGTATACCTATAAGTATATAGGTACCGTTGCGAGCTGACTCACAGTGGGTCGGAACTAGATATTTCTAGGACATAATCACATAATTTTAAAAAAGTAAAAATTGAGATTATATTAACAAAAAAGTAGCAATCTTTAACTTTTACATATGTGTAAAACCATTCATTTTAGAGCTTAACATGCGTCCAACCAACATAGTTTTGCAATGAAATATCAACATTTCAATTGATTTTGAAGCAAACAAGCAACAATTTATGTGTCCAAAAAAACCCGCATGTTTTGTTCCAGTGTGGGGCGACGCGGCGTTGTAAAAATTTGAGACAAGTCTCTTTTAAAAATACACCGTCTGAGTAGTACTGCAAACATTTGAGTTTAAGAACTTTCGGTTAAAAATAGAGCTCAGTCGCTGTTTGTTGTAAGTGCCAAAACAGCTTCGAAGGAATAATAATGCAGTTAATAAAAGGTCCGACTAGAATAGTTTAACATTTGTATGTACTCATATGCACCCTTTATCTCATTCTACTTTTTTTTGTCTTTTGTTTTTTTCTCTTTCTTACTTACTTTCTTTCTCTCTGCTGGCAGCTAGTGGCCGGCATGGCACGGCACTCTCCTATATGCTTTACTTTTATTTCGTGTTCGAAAGTTATATGCTTTACGAGGAGCTGAGTTGAAACAAAACGAATTAAAGCAGCGCCAGTTTTGTACTGTCTCGTTGCGTTTTTGTCTCGACCAGAGAAGTTTTATTTTAGTTCGTTTCCCCCTGATTTCATCTCTCTTGCTTTCCTACTCTTCTTCATCAGAGGCGGCTGGTGCAGTTTGGCAACCATGCTTACTTGTCGTTTAGACCTGCTTTAAAGTATCGAAGTCTGGTAAGCAGGGCTGCCGTTTTGCGTATAATCAATGCTATTTTTCAATTCACCGATGATTCCACCAGTTGAGAAAAGATAACACAGTTCAATTCAGTGCATGAATGTAATAAACTAAAATTCTCGCATCTGTAATTTTTTCTCGACCGGTGGAGTCGTCGATGACTTTAAAAAACTTGCGGATATTTTAATTAATCAACGGAGTTTCCACCGATTAAGGAAAGATTACAGATCAGAGTATTTTCGTGCATTACAGTCATACACTGAACTGAACTGTGTAATCTTTTCTCAACCGGTGGAATCATCGGTGAATAGAAAAATAGCATTGGTTATACGCAAAACGGCAGCCCTGCTAGTAAGTGCAATCGCACCTCCTGAAGATACATTGTTTTATACCTAGGTTTAAATGGAGAGAATGCATTGTTGTCACATTGCACGAGTCGCCGCTGTTCTTTATGCTTATCCACCTCTCTCACTGCACAGGAAAAAAAACTGGTACAATTTTATATCTGCATATCTGATTTTGGAGTCTGCTATAAAGTACGGTAAATTTTACCATCATATGGTAAATTTTACCATCATATGGTAAATGCAACATATACCTTGTGATAAATTAAGATAACCTGTTGATGCATTTCACCACAAGGTACGCTGCATTTACCATATGATGGAAAAATTTACCATACTTGATAGCAGACTCCAAAATCAGCTATAAGAAGATGGTGAATTCTACCAGTCTTTTTTTCCCGTGTGATATATTGCCCTTTGCAGAGACGTCGCGTGAAATTTGGCAACATCTTATTTCGTCCAATCGAACCATAGAAAAAGTTCGAACTGTTGGAGGTGCATTCCCTCGAAACGATATTATACACGGATTGAAATGGAAGGAATGCAGCGTTGCTTACAAGCGACGTCACTGGTCCTCTGTTGCTAATTGCTGAGTAGTAGATCTATTGCTGGTATCCCCCCCCCCCCCCCCCCCCCGAGCTGTTCACTGCCTTTTTTCGGCAGAGATGAACATAACAGAAACCCACACCTTGTAGAGTCATTGACCGGTTTAAAAGGAGAAACAAGACTCACTTTTCTACTATTTTCCAAGGTCGAAATTATATTTAAATCAAGTGAAGCCATTTCTGTATTTAGGAGAAAACTAGCACATCAATATTTACCCTCCCGGAAAATAAGATTCGAAAGTTTGCCGATTTTGCCCGCTTGCATCTGGAAATACCATAACAGTGGTGGCTTGTGAAGTTTGACAACAACGGATCCTCTCCATCTAAAACTCAATTCGACGAAATAATCGATCTTCAGGTTGATCAATATTAAACCCCGGAGAAATCGATACTTTTTGACAGTTCAAATGGCAAAAAGTATAGTTGTCAAACCACACGAGCCGGCCACTGTTTTCAGTTGCATCAAAAAGTCACCGGGACACCAAAACTTTCGTTTGTCATCAAATTTAAAAACATCACTTTTAATTGATTTCCCCATTCGCCACCCCCCCCCCTTCAACTTTCTTCTCGGTGAATTTTACTTGATTCACTGTGAGCAACCGATTGCTAAAATAATGATGTGTCAGTAAATATCAGTATTCAATTAGCTACATTCCGCGGTATCAGTTTTGATCATTTCTGACCCAATTTTCACCGGGGTAATTGTGAACGGCGGTGGGTACTGGGTTTATACGATACAGAGACGATGCTCCGTGAAAAGTTTTCGGTCTGATAACTAATTATAAAATTTCGAAAATGAGAAGAAACTTGCCGCACGCTTGTTCATGGTAGAGTAGCTCCAGAGGGAATATTAATCGTTAGCGCACGGTTTCTGTCACCACAATCTCGGCCCGTTTAGCCATCAAACCAGTAAAGCAACCATTTAAGAACGATATTAAACCAATGCACTGTAAGAGGGTGGAGGGGAAGCGAAAAAAGAAAATGTGGGGGAGAAAAAAAAAAAAAAAAAAAAAAAAAAAAAAAAAAAAACCAGAGACGAGTTAATTTCCCTTGGTTTGGTTTTGATGGAAATCACTTGTTATGTCCAGGGCTGCCTTTTTGCGTAAAATCAATGCTTTTTTTCAATTCACCGATGATTCCCCCGGGTTTGAGAAAAGATTACACAGTTCAACTCAGTGCATGACTATAATAAACTAAAATACTCGCATCTGTAATTTTTTCTCAACCGAAGGAGTCGTCGATGACTTTAAAAAACTGGCGGATATTTTAATTAATCAACGGAGTTTCCACCGTTAAGGAAAGATTACAGATCAGAGTATTACGTGCATTACAGTCATACATGAACTGAATTGTGTAATCTCTTTTCTCAACCGGGGAATCATCGGTGAATAGAAAAATAGCATTGATTATACGCAAAACGGCAGCCCCGGTTTTGTCAGATGCAACAAGCGTATCTGAGCTCGATACGGCGTCGTTGGTGAGAAATCACCCAAAATGTATTGATTTAGTTCAATCGCGGTACTCAATGCGTTACTGCTCAGCTCCACTGCAGAAATACTTTTTGGGGTGTTGAGTTGCAAATTTTTTGGTCAAATCGAAGTCGTCATGCAGATGCAGCTCTGCATCAGCTCGCTCAAACAGGGACATCAACTTCAGGAAAATCAGTGCGCAGATTCGGTAGATCTCGAACTCAATCCCAAACACTGCAGTAGAGACAAATAAGGGCCCCGGGGCGAAGCTTGCGACAGGGGTCCCTATTTTTAGCTCAAATTCGGTCGGATACCCTGACCCCCAGATGTTATGTCCAAAATCGTAAAGTCCAAACGGCAATGCCCCAAAAATTATAGTCCCAAGCTTGACTGTCCAAAATGAAATGTCCAAATCGTTAATGTCCAAATAAACGGATGTCAAGTTAGACTAACAAAATGTCCAAACATCGTTGCGTCGAGTTTGTAATTTGAAATTAGGACCGAAAAGTTTTACTGTTGCGCGCAGAAATTTTGAATTGTAGGTTAGAAATAATCAAAAACAAGCAGGGAAGCTCCGATACATTGCATGTATTGGAAAAGCGTGCCTGTGAATTGTAAACATAAAAATCTGCGCATAAGTTGTTTCATTTGGTCTTCTGCTCTGCTGGGTTTTGCAGAAATAAGTTTTGCATAAAGGCTTACGCATACATGGTTCAAATATATTTATTATAATGTAGTTCATGGGAGAAGGTTTGTCAATTTATTGTATATTATTTAAGGTACAGGAAGTGCTGTTGGAGCTTTGATTAAGAAAATATGACAATGCATTGAGACGCATATTTGAAAAAAAATATTTTTGAGTCGTTGTTTTTGCAGTGACACATTACAATTGGTTCAGTGTTTTGTTCATTTGTGGATTACAGTTGTTTGAAATGCATCAGCAATTCTTAAGGAGACATTGTAGTTTGTAACTAACATATGAAATTGAATAAATAGATTTTTAATATACATGAATGATTCAATAATGAAAATTTGGATGAATCATGATTATAGAGTATTTTAAGTTTAAATGATTCTGCGTTGAATGGATGTAAAAGATTCTATTTATAATTCAATAAAATGAGAAAGAAAAGATGGGTAGGCCATGGTTTTGTTGGTGGAATATGGTGATGAAAGGTAAAAGAAGGTAATTAATAAATGTCTACATATTGATAGAGACGAAATAGAGTCATTCCTTTCAATATCTGAATTTTTAGACACAGTATTGGCCGATTTGGATCTGAAAATTAAACAATTACAATTAATATCAATAAAAGCAATTCCTGCTATGTTTTCATTACAGGCTTTACTGTACAGAGAAGCCTTATGGTGAATACACTGTTAGAAATAAATTTCCTTTGTGTTACTTGTGTAACTTTGTGTGATCAAAATTGTGTAAAACTTCTGTCAAACGTCTGTGTGACCTCGCACAGTTCATGATAAATTTTTACACAGTCACTCTCTAGGTATATCTTCACTCAATTTCAATTCATTACCACACGAGTTGAGTAAATGAATCAAGAATTTGCCTTGCCTCCACTTTCTGGCTGTTCATTACACAAGGCGTGGTGCAACAGTTTACAGATGGTGTGTAATGACACTGTTCTAACACAGAGAAAAATTTGATAACAACAAAATTGAGTAAAAATAGTTTTGTGGGTGTAAAATGCCACAACTCAGAGTATTTTTACAAACAGAATGATAGAATCCTAAATCACACAAGTGTGTACACACAAACGAAATTGAGTGCCAACGAAGTTAGTTTTGTGTAAACCTCATCAAATAATATAGGTTTTAAATTACACTTGCTGTAGTACACAACAACAACATTATCACTCAATTCACTCGAAAGCCTGCACGTCTTGTACTCATTTTGTGTATTTTACAGTGAGCAAACGATCGAATCGTGTGTTCGATTAGCTCAGTTGTGTAAACGACCAATCACTGAATGAGTGTGTAAAGTATCACGAATTTGATCCTGAACTGTGTGATCTTCGTTCGGTTCTTATTTCTGTGTTAAATTACGATTGAATGAAAAATCGAACAAAGTGGTCGATCTCCGAAGTTACCAGCGGGCTGATCCTTGCAATTTCCGACTTTTGGGGAGACTGGATAAGAATGGGAAGGGGTGATTGGCGGAGATAGGTCACGTGGTTGCCAAGTCTAATGAAAATACAGACTTTATCCAATTGGTTATCGGGCAGTCTAAGATCATCTGATGACCAATTAGATAAATTCGTATCTTCATCAGACTTGGCAGCCACGTGACTCATCTCCGCCAACCACCCCTTTCCATTCCTATCTAGTCCATCCAAAAGTCGGGAATTTCAAGGATCGGCCCGCAGGCCAGTAATACAAACAATTTTGGTTCAGGCTTACTCAGTTTCACAAAATCAAATGGACGTGCTTCAGACACAAACTTTCCGTGTTCTAGACACGAACGTACACACCAGTACGGGAACGAGTTCTGAGCGCAATCTATTTAGGTTGAGTTTGCGTCTGAAACGTATCCCGTCGTGTCCAGAACCTGACATGTTTGTGCTCTGAGCACGTTACGTACTGGTGTGTATATAGATCGTGTCTGGAGCACATCCTTTTTTTTCTGTGTTTACGTCGCAAAGTCCAAAATATTCATATCCAAAAGTAAAAGTATAGAAAACAAAAACAACAAAAATCCTTGATTTGTTCTCTTCTTTTATAATCTGCATTTGAAAAAAACGACGCAACTGCCCTATATTGTGTGAATAAAAAGTCGAATTGGACCATGAATTACCTTGGTGCTGTACACAATCATCCGCACAAACTGAATTCAGACTCACGCAAATTGGAGTATTTAAGTCTACAACATTTGTCGTTCTCTTTACTCGAACGCCGGTTCTTTCCTTCTCTCTTTGTGTTTTTTTTCGTAAAAGATCACCTTTATTGTTTGATGAATTAATTCAGTATCAAGGGCAATACATTACACGATTTCAGGAAAAACGGTGCCGAGTCTGAGTATGAGATTACAATGGTAATTTCTTTCTTCACTCACGTGTTCGTTCTCTGCTACTCCTCTTGAGTAATGTTGAGTGAAGACACAAACGCATTGAGTTTCTTGTGTGAGCCTGAACACAGTTTGTGTTAAGCTTTGCTGAAGCATTGTGTGAGATTCGTCGCCATCATGGTCGCCATGACAGCACACCTCTTCAGTCTTCAGTCGTTTCGTTGCTCTAGTCGTAGAAGGTCCGTGCGGTTTTTCTCGCTTCTTTATGGTAACCGCGTCTTTGCATTTTTTTTAATTTTTTCTCATTAGTAGAGCAAGGGAAAGAAAAGAATAGACAAATAATGCCACATCTCATCGGTCCGAATTCATCAAACAACAAATTTAGATGGGTTTGTACATAAGAGTGCCGTTGCTTGCTGCATATCGACTATACCGACCGATGTGACATTCGTCTATTCTTTCCTTTCCCCGCAGCTCTAGTATCGTTAGTAACAGGATTTATCATCAAACCTTTTAACTTTTACCTTCACAGTGGCTGTGTTAAGGGGCTGCTTTCGCCCTCTACTCTCGCGGTAACGAAACCCAACAGGTTTTCATCAACCTTACAAATAATAGTTACAAATAATGACGACGCCCTCCGTCACGCGTCTCGCGAGAGGAAAGAAATCATGATTTAAAACGACCTTACACTCAGTGAAAGTTTTCAACTCAAGTTCTAAGTGAAGTTAATACAAGTAATGTTGGTATTTCACGGTGATTAGGGCTTATATGGATTGTCAATTAAGAGCATTTCTGACATGAGCTGTGCGGTGTACGAATTCGCGCGAAAATCAGCGTCCATTTTCAAAACAAAACGGAATGTTTCGTGTATTTGCAGTGATCCGAAGTTTTATTGTCTTGTCATTTTCAGAAACGCGTGTATCCTATCGTGTTTGTGTTTGTTTAGTCAAAGTTGTGCCTCTTTAAGTAGGTATAAGGGCCCCAATGCATCAACATAGATTGCAGAAATGGTGATTGTATAACCGTTTATAATTTCGCGTTTTCTTCTCGAGTCTTGTGCTCAAAAGTTAGTGAATGTTATGGGAAATTTTTATTCTGAGTTCCCTCAAGAAAGTGAATTAGTGAAGTAGTGGTGCTTTCACACATTTCCTGTACGTTAGGATACCTGTGTACCTAAATCTTTGTTATGATCATGTGTTGGTGAGTGTTTGCCCAGTAATCTGTTGTTTTCTTGTCTTGTCTTTTTTCGAAACTTGTGTATCTTATTTTGTTCGTGTTTATTTAATCAACGAAAATTCCACCTTCCTGCACGTATTTGATTTTATGTTTTTCTGCTTGATGAGTAATCACAGTATAAATCGTGCTGAAAGTACATCCCGGGACGGGTGTGGCAACCATCCCAGATTAAGTTTGCGTTCAGAACCCGTCCCGGGATGCGCCTGCGAAGTACATCCCGGGACGGGTGTGGTAACCATCCCAGATGAGGGTCCCCCGTAAGCTCGGGTCCTGAACCCATTCCAGATCGCGCCCCGAATTCATCCTCAGAACAAGTTTAAAAGTTGTGCCAGTTTGTGCCCAGAGCACGTTTGGTACTGGTGTATACATATTGCCCATGCCGCTCGTGTTCTGGGCACAAACTTTTTATGTCTAGAGCGCGACCCTTTTTTTCAGTGTACATAGATTAAGTTTTTTTTCTTCTTTTCACGGAAAATTTTTTGAATACATTATTTTATTTTTTCAATATCTTTGATAATTTTATTAACATCCGATTATTTTAAGTCAGCACCGAATGAGACCTTTATGAGGTGCGTCCTTATCTCTGAAAGACTATCTTTTTCATTAAATCTCGCTCCATTGTATTCCTAAAATTCATCAGAACTTCCTTCAAATTGATTTCAAGTTCAGCACTGAAGCACATGAAATCCAACATTTAGTCCATAAGTTAATTCATGCATCTACAGTTAAACGAATTTGACTTCATTTCTTATATGCTGAAAGAAATTCTAATGCAGTGGCGTCTCGTTCCGTATGGCAACGCTGCGACTTCTCCATTTACACCCACTAAATATATCTAACCTTCTTGATACATGTGCACCTTCTGAATTCGACCTCTTGGAAGAGTACAAAGAAGTCTTTGGAAGAGTACAGATGGAGAATGTGCAGTGTTGCCGAACAGGGCGCAACGCGTCTAAACATTTGTACGATTATTTCCGCGCTGCCAGGCAACGATGTAGGCCTAAAGTCTGTTCAGCGAGTTAAGAGCCATATGGGCTACCGAGCGAAAACGCATTATTCGACAACACTTCTGGGTATTTAAGAAAGATGTGAGACAAATTAAAAAGGTCTCTCACTGTCAGTTCCTTCAAAGGCGAGTTTGAATGATCCGTCCTCGGACCATCTTTTGTTCAACGGCTACTGCTAACTTCATTGTTTTGTAACGTTTTCTTTAAATTCTGTGTTCTATCCGAATTTTCTTTCCGGAAATTTAAAGACAAATTCTGACCACATATTCGATCTCAGCGCAATTTTTCCTTGTGATTGACTCCAAATTTCAAGCAAATAGCTCGAGATAGGTGAATGATGAGCTCAGGAAAATTCAGAGTTCACTCTGTTAATTCTGACAAACCTTGGCCTATTTGCGTGAAATTTCGAGTCCATCTCAAGGAAAAGTTGCGCTAAGATCGAACATGTGGTCATAATTTGTCTTTAAATTCGCGGAAAGAAAATTCAGATAGAACACAGAATTTGAAAGAAAACGTTACAAAACAATGAAGTTAGCGGTAGCAGTTGAACAAAAGATGGTCCAGGGACGGATCTTCCAAACTCGCCTCTGGAGGAACTGACAATAAGAGATCCTTTTTAATTTCCCTCACATCTTTCTTGAATGCCCAGCAGTGTTGTCAAATAATGCGTTTTCGCTCGGCAGCCCATGGCTCTTAACTCGCTGAACAGACTATAAAACTTAAAATATCACACGAATGCTGTGTACTTTGTGCTCAATTTTAGGTGAATATGGGAACTGGGTCAAATAGCGCACAAAATCTGTGTAAATATTTATATTATAAATTTTGCCGTGCGTTTCAACACTAAATTGGTTAATATTATACCGTAATACAACAATATTTCAATACAACATTTGGAAGGTGAAGAACTCAGATAGTTGATTCTGTCACACCAAATCCGGTAAATCAACAACGAAATTGGTGTTCAACTGAGCACAATTTGAGTAGTGGTGAGCATGAAGGGTCGGTTTATTCACTCCGAATATCGATTACAAACTACACAAGGAGTGTAGTAATAAAACATATTGTGTAGAGAGGAACAAACAAAAAAAGACTCAGTTACACTGAAACTCGGTGATGAATTACTCCACTAGTGTTCAGTACAACAAACCGTGAAAAGCTCAGAACTCAGAAAACGTTTTGAGTCACACCAGATTTTGATAACTTGAAACACAGGTGGTGAGGAACTGAACACGAGTTTCATTGATGAATAACACGAATACATAGTCTGAATACACCAAACTTCTGTGACGAGCCAGATAGTATGTGTAGAATGGGACATAACTTGAGTCGCCTAGAACTTTGAACACGGGATCAGTCACACCGAATTTAGCGAATTATGTACTCGGCTAAAGTGGAATGAAACAACATTAGATAAGAGAGGAACACGATATTTCAGAATTATCACAAGAAAGCACTCTAAATATGTTTGAAAATCAACTCAAGTCCGAGTGTTATGAAACATTTGTTGATTGAATTAGTGTTGAAAACGCACGGCATAAAAATGAACACAGAAAAATTAACACCGATTTTGTGCGAGATTTGACCCAGTTCCCATATTCACCGAAAAATTGTGTTAATTTTTCTGACAGTGTACTCAAGATAAAATTAGGCTGAATCATCTACTTTGAAAAAATGCTATGATTATAGCATCCAGTAAAAACATTACAGACGTACGTACTAATTGAAGTATTAATAATAATTTATGCATCAACTTTGACAACTATAATCAGTGTAGTCCCTTACTTCATTGCGATGCGTCCCTTCAAGCAAACAGAGTTGCTTACCAGAGTTGCAGAGTTTCTAGCCTTTCATTCGATGACATTCTATCAATGAGAAGCAAAAAAAGTTACGCATATAAAAGCTTCCACCCCTCCCCCCTCTCCATACATATGCTTATTTTACAAAATTGGCCGTATAGTGGTACCTTTGATGATTATATTTAATTTTTGGATCCTCTCAAAGAGAGCAAGTATAGTCAGGACTCAGCGCATTAGATTTCAATTATTTTACTCATCGGACAGTGATTAAATACCAGAGGACCTGAATAGAATAAAAGAAGTCTACTATATTTTATATACAAAGTGAGCCAGAGCATCCGTTGCTGGCATTTTTCTCGAAAATTACTGAAACAAATGATTTGAAACAAAACAATCAGACAGAAAATTGACTCCAAATTTTTCATTTCTGATATTGTCATAAGCTCCTGACGACCTCTTGGGGTGTATTCTGGGAGGTTCAAACACGTTTTTCAACTTTTCTCGAAAAAACCCTCAATGCAGATGTAAAAATTCATTTATAATCTAAAAGTAGAGAAAAAAATTCGTTTTTTAAGTTTGAAAAATAGGCGCAACGTAGGAATCTGAACAAAAAACTTCTGTGAAGAAAGCTGATTTTATAAGCTTTCAGATGGCGCAAACCGCGATGCCGAAATACGTTTCGTTCAAGAGTTATGACCGCGCAAAGTTTCAAATCTAGGCCAAAAATAGGGTTCCGACTTTCGATTCTACAAAAAAATTTGTTGCTCCACCAATAATCGATGAAATTCATTGAAACTTGGTGGAAGCGGGTTTTTTGGGTCGCTGAATTTATTTTTGACATAAGTTTTTCAAAATTCTCAAATCATATATGGCCGCCATAGTTTTTCGTTCAGATTCCTTCATTGCGCCTATTTTTCAAACTCAAAAAACGGATTTTTGGAAACTTCAAAAGTAAAACAAAATGCAAAAAAAGGGTCAAATATTTTTGGACTAAACACTGTAGCACATCAATCGAAAGATCTTTAAAATACGCATCTTTTGGTGCAAAGTTCACGTCAATATCTCTTTTCGTTCAAAAG
>VMOF01000379.1:11798218-11815718 GCA_011764245.1 Trialeurodes vaporariorum
TCGATTTTTCAAGGGTTTGCTGAACCTTCTTGAGATCGATTGTTTTGTATGGGTTTAAATGGATGGAATCCGTTGATGCCAGATCTCCCGGGGTATCAATGGGTTTCTTTAAGCTCTTTTCTTAAAATTCAATTGAAGCTTCTTGAATGAACTCGGCCATAACAAAACAAATTAGATCATTTGAAAATTGATTTGGTCAGTCTCACCCAACTATTTTGTAGATTCAGCTTACAAGTTACGACCCCGTCCCCCTCGAGTCTTATTAATTTTACTCCTTGTCATAGTATCAAGGATGAAAATGACACAACGCTACTTTCCGTGGGATCGATTTAGTCCGATACACGTAAACCCCTCTCCCCTCTCCAGAGAAAATTAGAGAACGGAATGTTGCAGTTCGTCCATTTAAACTCATGAAAAAGATTGAAGTGTTGGGTGTTCGGTGAACACCTTTGCATTCGATTTTTTACATGAGTTTAAATGTACTAAATACGACGTTGCCAAATTGCACGCTACGCTACTGTGCCCAAGCCCACGCTGGGGTTTTTCCAGTGTGTATCGGAATAGACGATATTCGAGCAAAGTCAACGGTTAGCTAACCGTGTACTCATCGGTCGCAATCAGGAGTGACAAAATTCGCGTAGCGTTCCGAACTATAGTTATCTCTCTCACTCTCCCGTGACCCCCTTGCATAGACACATCTTTCCATTGTAGGGATTTGCATGCATTGCCTGTTTTCACGACGTCTAATCGTCAAAATCGCATTAAAATGACTCGAAAAATTCATCTCTGCCAAAATTTTACAAAAATTTCTCTGTTGACGACATCCATACGGCGAGAGTAAGGTCAGTGGCGTCGCGTGCAATTTGGAAACAATGCATTTTATCCATTTAAACTCATATAAAAGGTCGAATTCAGGGGGTGCACAGTGCACAGTGAAAATTCGATGTATTTAATGAGTTTAAATGGAAGAGTTACTTTGTTGCCTGATGGCACGCGACGCTACTGAGTGAGGTAGCAGTCACACGGAGTGTGAGTGAGATAGCAGTTACATGGGGGTTACTGTAAGAGCGAGGGAGATAGTTTTGAACGATCAATGAACTTTTTCACCGGATGGACGTCTTCACTGAAACCGTTTTTTCGCGAAAACCAGATCCGCGGAAAATAAGGAGGGCATTAGCAGGCCCAGTTCGGGCTAGTTCAATCTGGTTTCGAATGATTTCTCTTTTATATCTTAATCACTGATAACTTTTTTTTTTTTTCTGTTCGGAAGTTGCCCTCGTCCCTTCTCTCCCCCCCCCATTTTATTCTTTCTATTTTAAACCATTCGGTACCAGTTAAAACCCGTCTTAACAATGTTATCACTCCCATCCTGCTTAAGGAAATCCCTTTGCTGTCAATTCATGAATTATTTTCGCTCAAGTTTCCTTCCGTCCAATTTTCGCTCTCCTTACCCTTTGTTCTTTCGAAATTGCCTAATTTTCTCTGTGTGTACTATTACTCAGCAAAACCTATCAGTATTTATAAGTATGAAGTCTCCTCCTCCCCCCCCCTCTCACTTGCGTTTCTCTTTCCCGATCCTGTTTTATACGTGCCTCGCAGACGTATTTTTCCCCTCCTCAGTCAGACTCTAATGTCTTAACCGTGTAGAACGTTCTCTTCATTCTCTTTGTAGCAATGCGTTTTGTGTAAAACTGAACTTTGGAAAAATATTCGTGAGAAAAAGTTTGAGAAATGAGGGCTTATTGACTTTTAAATCGGATGAAAGTGTGTTTGTTTGCTGATTCGGGGCGATTATTTTAAATTATAATCCTTTTTTTAACCTTGATTATGATTTTGTACAAATTCTGCATTGTATCACTATAAATTTGAACTGTGCTCTTTATTTTTTAATGTAATTGATTTATTACTTTTTTTTTCAAGTATCATTGAAGCTTTTCGTAATTTAATAGCAACACTTCGCCGAATGCTCTATAAATATTTGTTTTGGTGTTGTATGAAATACTTGGTCGCTAAATCTGAGGTTATTATTTTTCAAACTATGAGGTGGTGCCTTGACTTTGCCACTTATAGTTACGTTTTCTGTAAAAAGTTTCAACTACTTTGATTGATTCAATCCATTAAAGCTGCAGCTTCCCTCCCTTAGCTCTCTAAAATATTTGTGCTGTTGTTATTGTTGTAATTTTGTTATCAAGTCATTATTCTCAATTGGAAATCTTTCTTTCTATATTTCCTATCATGAATAGTTACATTTATTTTAACTCGAAAAATACAACCTCGATATTAATTCCTTTTTTGTCAATCTTTGCCTGATTTTTTAATAAATTCGATGACTTCATATTTTTGTGAAAACTGGTTGAAAGTCAAATTCAAGAACCGCAAGCTATTTTTATGGAATGAATAAAATTGTAACCTTATCGTGCCTTTAAATTTTAAAACTAGAAGAACTGTTATTTTCTATCTTTAAATTATTTATTTTTTCGTTTCATTTCAGTGTTAATTTTAAGTGTATTACTGTCGGTCTAAAAATGTTTTACTTTAAAGGTTCAGCTAAAAACTCTGTCTAAAGATGTTCTATTTCACCAATGCCGCGTAGGTACTGATGGCAGTCCGCGTAAAACCACTTGTCAGTAAAGTGAAATCAGTGAAAATAAAACGATCATTGCTTTCACCAGTGGCGGGCTCGTGCGAGTTGGCAACCATGCAATTTGTCCATTTGAACATGGGTTAATTATCGAATCTTGAGGAGGCAAACAGCCTCCTGGAGAATCGATTGTTGTACATTCGTTTAAATGGGGGGAAAAAAATGTTGCCAAATTGCACGAACCGCCACCGGCTGTCTCCTTTGAATCCGCGTGTAGAGTTTATTGTACTTTTTCTTTGTTATAAAGTTGGTATTTTGTAGTCAAGTGGCTTTTAGTTGAGGCCATCGGAATCATATTATGTTTGTCCTTTTTGAGCCTTTTCAGGATTCCACAATCTCTAGCGACAACGCGGAATCATCGCAGCGAAAGATGCCATCTCCAATTCAGTGTAAGGTGACTCGTTGGACGAAATTGGTTTTCACAGTGATCTGCAGATCTTTTCATATATTCTGAGATCATCGTGAAAGCTGATTTTGTTAAGTAGTTGCCAGGAAATCTTTGCTCACCGCTCTCTGACTTCACACCGTTTCCTGCCTCATCAGTCACCGGAAATCCGAGAAGCTGGTGGCGTCATCATCAAGTTGATTACACCCTACACCTTCACCGATCAAGGCTTTAAGACCAAAAGCCTGTGGACAGTTGAACATCAGTTTTTTTTTTTTTTTTTTTTTTTGTTCATGCATTTATATTCGTAGATACTTCTCCCAATAAAAAGACCCTAGCTTTCCCGCGGAGGAGGAAAAGTTACACTTTCACTTCTACTACATTTTTGTCGAACTATCCAGATTTTCTGACACAGGTCGCTGAAGGCACGTGACATTAATATACTTTAAATTAGTCGTATCTTACCATCAGTATTTTTTTATTTTTATTCCGTTCAGCTCTCTCTGAGACATTGGCAGCAGGAACGGCACACAATATAGTCTGAGATCAAAGAGAAGTGGCCAAATACCAGTGAATAAAACGTTTTATGATTAACTCGACGTTTTAAGATTAATTTTAAACTGTCCAGTGACATTTCTAGCCCTAAATTACTCGTTTAAAAGTATTCTGTTTAAAAAAAAAAAAAAAAAAAAAAAAAAAAAAAAAAAAAAAAAAAAAAAAAAAAAAAAAAATGTTATTGGAGCTTTAAACGCAGAATACAATAATACAATCAGAACTCCCATAACTCCCATAAGAGCCAATGGAAGCAAGTTTGGAATTTAACGGCACCAATAGGCAACGCTGTGGTCCTATATCCCAACATGGTGGACGAGTGAGATTTGTGTTGAAACTCATTTATTTCGGTAAATTCTGGAAAGAAATCTCTAGTTTCCGGCCTCACTTTTATTCTATCGGCATTTCAGAATTAAAATTTCGCGGATCATGTCCTACATTTTTTTTTTTTTTTTTCGCGCACGAATCCAGATGTAAACATCCTATATCCCAACATGGCGGACGCGAAATGAATTTGCTTCAAAATCCGACAGAGTTTCCGTTCTGCTTGTATTATTCTGTGCTTTAAATATGATAATTTATAAGAACTCAACTATCTGAATTTTGGCCAGTTATTGACAATCTCAGACCACGGCGCGCCGCGGCGCACTATGGTCCAGAAGTCCGGTTTAGGAAGACATTAGTTTGCATTAAAATCGCCCAATATCTTGAAAACGGCTCATCTGACACCAAAACTGGTAATAACAAAAAAGATAGAACGTAAACCGTTTTAACTTTTTTGTAATAACCATTTTTGATGTCAGATGAGCCGTTTTCAAGATATTGGGCGATTTTAATGCAAACTAATGTCTTCCTAAATCGGACTTCTGGACCATAGTGCGGCGCGGCGTGTCAATGCTACATTTTCTGTGGAAACCAATCAGCTTACGCAACATTCATGTTTAAGACAGGGCAATGTTCGAAAATGCACCAATCTTGACACATTTTTCCCCAATACATTTCAAATTAAAGTTTGAAATTCTTTGAATTTTGGAAGTTGAATTAATTCATCCACGCGGTTTGAGTCGCCGATTCCGATGAGAGTTTCATGCTTGTCCGTGAAATTTAAATATAGACTCTAATTCTCATTTTTTGTTCACCTAATCGAAAAATGGGCAAAAGTAAGAACATTTTTGCGATCCGGTAAAAGTGGCGAGTTTCAAAATGGACGAAACCTCGAATTACACAATATTAAGTCTTTCGAATGAATGAAAGCGGCCCTTAAGGTGATTACTGGCGAAACTTTTCCAGACTTCAATCCGATGGATAGCGCCACTAGTTGCTTTTTGGAAAAGTCATGTTTTTGGCGTTTTAAACTGAAACCATAGATAAAACGCAAAATCCAATAACGTCAGCACCTGCAAAAAAAATTTATGGATTTTTTGAGCCCAAAATGAGCAAAATTGGTTTAAAATTAAAGCCGTAAATTATACGAAATTCGTTTCACCATAAGCTTAGTGAGTGAGAGTGAGCGAGAGTGATGATAAGTCTATCTGCCTCACTCGCACGCATTGCGGCTTACGGGAAGTTTCGTATTTCATAATTGCCTGCTTTATTTTTGAGTGTATCAGTCTGAAACTTTCAGGGTATCTTCCTGAAGTATGCTCGTAGGTGCTGACGTTCCTCAAATGTTTGTTTCTAGCGTGAATTCGTCAAATTTAGCAAAAAACTGTTGACTTTTTGAGCAGCGCGACGTGGTGTCCACACTCCACAATGGGAACTAAGCGCCCCTGGAATCACCTTAAGACGGGGGCATTGTCCGAAAATGCACCAATCTCGACACATTTTTCTCAATACATTTCAAATTAAAGTTTGAAATTCTTTGAATTTTGGAAGTTGAATTAATTCATCTACGCGGTTTGAGTCGCCGATTCCGACGAGAGTTTCATGCTTGTCCGTGAAATTTGAATGTAGACTCTAATTCCCATTTTTTGTCTACCTATAATCAAAAAATGGGCAAAAGCAAGACCTCTTTTGCGATCCGGTAAAAGTGTGGCGAGTTTCAAAATGGACGAAACCTTTAATTACACAATATTAAGTCTTTCGAATGACTAAAAGTGATCCTTCACTGAAAAAAATAGATTTGTGAAATCTGTGAAATGGAGCAAAGGTAAATTTTACCAGCCATTTTTTTGTAAAATTTACTACACACATAGCTAATTTTACGTTTTGGATCGTAAATTTTGTTTAAATTTTTGTTTAAATTTTAAAATTTTGGATCATAAATTTTACCAATCGGATTGAAAATTTTAACAATTCAAAGCATTGAAATTTTTTGCAATTTGTGTAGCTGTCACGCCAAGACAGCCATGTAATATGCAAAAGTCACAATGATTTGGATTGTAAAATGTACTAGTAAGATTGAAAAATTTGAAATCCTAATAGAAAAATTACTAAAACTTAAGCAAAATTTAAAATTCAAATCGTAAAATTAGCCAAAAGGGTTTAGAGGATTCCCCGAAAATACGAGTAAAATTAGCATGTGCTTTATTTTACTGATTTTACAAAACTTGATTGCTTTTTTAGTAATTTCATTTTTTTCAGTGTTAAATCCTATGGACCCGATTTATAAAATGTTCTGAAGGCACAATCATATTATTGCCTTGTCTTACATACGTAAGTAGTAGTAATTACCCTAAAGTTTTTGACAGTCTTGTAAGCTCTTGGAGCGCAGAAAGTTGCCTTGGATCACACGAGGATTCGTCCTCCCTCTCGAATTTTTGACCGCCAAAACTTTAGCGTTTGATGGCACAGTTCCATAAACTGCCTCCAGATGAGAATATCGTTGCTGTTAACCCTTCCGATCCAACCACATCTACACTTTATCCATGGCTACTGGGAAAGGTCCTGTTTCCCACGCCGAGACCGGCACAATGCACATACCACGCGACGGAGGAAGAAAGGGAGAGAGAGAAAAAAGTTTGAACTACTAATCTCTTTGATCGGAAAGGCTTCAAGCGTGGGAAGCGAGCAGGACTGGAAAGTAACAGTTTTTTTAAGGATTAATGTTTTTCGTGAAATCTCTCCAGTCTCCAACGGGTACTTAGATTATATTCAACTTAATTCTGACTGCATTTTAAAATATTATAACTCGAGTTGTAGAAATCCTACCCATTGATTTTCCAACCGTTACATTTTTCGGTTTCTACTGTAAGGTGATAACAACGCAACGGCCTGTTATACGCTTGTACTTAAAGTATCGAATTCCAAATTATTCCATCTCGAAGAGGGATTAATATCAATACTTTTAGAAACCTTAAATGTTACCTTAAAGTTGAAAAATAAGTTGTTTTTTGCCAATTCAAAATTGCAGAATTGGCGCGATTCCATGGTTTGAGCCAACTGAAGCCCCAAAATTTTAATTTGGCAAAAACACCTTATTTTTCAAGTTTAAGGCAACATAAGGCACATCAATCGAAAGGTCTTGATCTGTTCTTTCAGAATCTGTAATATTTTTTGAAAAATTCTCAACAGGGTGGCCATAAGGGCCGATTCAAATAATTTCTAAAAATCCCCCATAACTCAAAAAATGTGGGTTTTTTGGAAAATATTGAGAAGAGCAAAAATGTCGGCAATTGCCTCTACTTTAAGATTATAAACTAATTTTTATACTTTTATGGGAGGCTTTTTCGAGAAAACTTAACAAATGTTTGAACCCCCCCCCCCCCCAAATTACGCCCCAAGAGCCAAGGGGCTGTCGCGTCGGGGGATTTTGAAAATATCAAAAATAAAAAATTTGGGGTCGATTCCCTATCTAACTTTTTTGTTTCAAATCCTTTGGTTCAGTAGTATTCGAGAAAAATGCCTGGTACGGGTGCTCTGGCTCTGGCAAACAATACTATGTATTTACTCATTCTTTGGGGTTTTTTTTTTTATTCTAAAATTACAGGCATTCTCTTTTTTATGAGTTTCCGTACGCAATGCTGTTTAAGTCTGCAAGTATTACGTTTTAGTTTTTCGCCAAGCTAAATTTCTAAAGCATTATAACGAGTCAAAGCGGTAACTATTTTTACCGGAAATAGCATAATTAGTAGATACTTTAACTCTTAAGGGTGGGAATGTAAGCAAACTGACCTTTCATCTGAAAGTTCAGCTTTTTGGTGAAAAGTCTAGCTTTTTAAGGTAGAACGCCCAGCTTTTGAACAATGAGAGTTAGTAACCGCACACAAAGCGGTAGCCCTGCAGACAGTGGCGTCGCGTGCAATCTGGCAACACTGCATTCTACTCATTTAAACTCATGTAAAAGGTCGAAATTCAGGGGGTGCACAGTGCACACGGTGAATTCGATATATTGAATGCTTTAAATGGAGGAGGCACATTGTTGCCAGTTGGCACGCGACGCCACTGCCTGCAGACCAAAAAGGACTCAAGTCATGGTAATACTTCCTTTTTCAATAGTGTGAGTCAGCAAGGTACTCTCACAGCAATAAGTGCACGACATGGTAAGTACCTGCAAGCTAACTAATTTTTTAGAAAAGCGCAACTGAAGGTCACCTTCAGAAGGTGAAAGATGATCCATTGGTGACAAAGTTTTATCCCGGATGAAAACAGAATTTATGAAGCCACCAGGCAGTAAGTGCTCATTATTATTATACAGGGTGTCAATGAAAGAAGGAGCCAGACCGAATATCTCGAGAACGGCTCCGAATTTCGAAAAACGCTGAAACACGTGTTCGATTATTTTGAGGGGGGCATCTTTTTAGGGGGTCACAGATTTGGGGGCCCCCAGGAGGTAGGACCTCCCTAAATCCAATACTTCAAATGGGGACCCCAATTTTTTATTTGATATTCGAAAAGAAAGCAAAATTCTAAGACTTTAGATGGAAACCGAAGGTCGATATCGTTTTTCGTTTTCGATGTATCGAAGGTCAAAGTTCTGGCTGGTCGTGTGGCTAACGTTTTTGTCTTGCACGCATTAAACCGGGGTTCGAATCCCAATACCTGTAATTTTTTTTTCCGGCTTGCTCACATTTTTTGTATCTCATTTTCACTGACCTGAGTTCATTAAAAGCGCTTTTGCAGAGCTATTACTGATCGAAAGAGTCTGGTCTGGGGGAGGCAGGGGGGTTTTATTTCGTGCGTTTATAATGGAAGAAATTAGAAAACCTTCATTCTCGGATCTGTCAAATGAGTAAGTGTCGCGATTTATCTTCATTCATTATCAATCGAAATAAAATATTCATAAAAATAGGTAAGTTGGAACTTACTTTAAAAAAAAAAAAAAAAAAAAAAAAAAACCGACCATTGTGCGGCGGTAGAGCATTAATACCATGCTTCCCATGATAAACTATGGAAAATAAAATAAATTTGTACGCTGTCATTGCCATATATGACATTTTTCCCGCTTTCTTTCACCTTTTTTAAATTTTGTCCAGGATTTTCTTAAAGAATACCCACTGTGCGACAATTTCGACCCTTCCAATGAATTTCTTGTACCAAACTACTCAGGGTGGCATGGGCTTGATTATACTTTTAAGCGCTATAGTAGAGTTATAAGCCAATGTCCGCCGGTCCTCCTTTTCAAAACACTGTGCGCCATGCCACTGAGCATGGTAACCACAGTTAAATGCAAAGACCTTGTATACTATCTAGACCCCGCGATGTGACCGACTTTAGGCGGGGAATATAGGGTGGGTGGAGGTACAGTCGCCCCGGCAATGTAGGAAACCCTGTTTTTCGCTTACGTCCTAGTCCTCCCATACAAATCAATGGGGATCCGGACAAAAGGGCTCTATTTCCATCGAAAAAACAAAATTTTTCCCCTGATTGGGCCTTTTCGGGTAGCTGTTTTCATGGAAAATTTTGTGCTGAAATTGATTTTACACATTAAAAAGTTGTTCAACGTTTTTTTTTCATTAAGTTATCCCCTTTTTAAAAATCAGAAAGAGGTTGGGTTTTCCCTTTGTTTTTGTTTGGAAGTCTGTTTGCTTCATGAGATTGGTATTATTACATCTGTTGTCTTTTTAAATCTAATTTCAATTTACTTCGGAACTTTTAATCTAATGTAACCTTTTCAAGCTGCTTTTTTCTTGTACTTTACCAAAACCCCTTAAAATTTTCCTCTTCCACCTGTTGGTCTTTATGTGAATATCTAGGTATTTTTCCGTACTCTTTCTAAGCTGTGAATCTCTCCCCTTTTATTTCTTTCCATTTTGACTTTTTGAAAGATTAAACTGAAAAAATACTTCATTTTTTTGCGTTATTTTTTACTTTTAGGTGCTGTCGCTTTGCGAAGCACCGACTGTTTAAACATTTTGCCACTTAAACGATAGGTAAGGACCGCAAACACAAAATATTTTCCCAGAAAAGGCGAAGTGAATTGGGGAGTAAAAGATCCCTTGCACGCAGAAGAAAAATGGTCTCTAAACTTTTTGTAACGTACCGTTAGGTTGAAACAGCGCCAAACTCCTTAAGCGTTGAATCTGACTTACTAGCAAAATTGAGGATTTTTACGCTTTAACGACATAGGTGTTCGCCCCCCAATAAATAAAAACAAGGGGCCCTAAACACACACGGGGGCTTTCTTTTTTTAAATTAGACCTAAAACGCGCAGACCTCAACATTTTTGATGTAAATTGACCTGGAGTTTGAATTTGGCCTTATTTTTGATCGACACATTCTGGATTTTCCACACTTTCAACTTTATTACGAACTTTTTTTAAAGTAGAATATGCGTAAAATCGGGACGAGTTAAGTAGAAAATGATATCTTTTTTTAAATCAGCGTCCCAAATACTATTGACTAGCACACTATTAACGAATGTAACAAGAAATTCATTAAAATACATTGAAATTTTTTAAAATAAAAACACTGATGTCGCGGACAGTTAGTTGTTACAGAAGCGTACTTAAAATTAAGGGTCGAGAGTTGTTTCGGTTCAGCCCAGTAGTTGGGGCTTCAAGAAAGATTACTTCCAAAAAATTACTCTCTAGATAGTGAAAGGCCAACAAATTTGCATTGTGCGGGTCATAGCCTGGCTGAAACTAACAGGTATTGGCGCAATGTAAACCAACAAATGTTCAAGGTGGATTTTGAGATGATGGCTTAACTGCATTTTTTGCATTACACTTCAATTAGTATGAGAGTATTTACATTGATTTATTCCGAGATTCTAGCAAATATAGTGGTGTGAATGGCCCTGGACCAAGACAAGCATGAAGTCGAAAGCCAAAAGGATTTACAAGTTTGGTGGAAAAGAAGATGATTAAAAGAAAGAAAAAAAAATTCACAACATGAAATTTATTTAATTGAGAATAATATATTTCGTGAAAGACTCGTTTTCAGGTCAAATTGAAGTGTATTCTTCAGCTGTAAACGCTGTAATCACGGATCCCCCTTCGTAAACAATCTTCCATAACCCCAATCCACTTCGGGATTATAACCACTAATAACTTTGGGAAAAAATGTTTTAAAAATATTTTTATGGTGAAAAATGAAATCTACGTCCACTACTCTATCATACTAGCGGTATCAGGGGTTTCAATTCCATTTTTTTCGGTTTTTTTACACGTTGAAGGAGTTTGGGTAAGTTTCGTCCATTTTATTCCGCAAACACTAGGACAGAAGCGGAATGCGGGGTTTCCTATACTGTAGGAAACGGCCATGGTTTTCTGTCGGATCCGGGGGCTAGATAGTATACAAGGCTTTGGTTAAAAGTCCCTTTTTTTTAACAGCTTTTTCCATGATATCCCTTTATATTTTTATTTACAGGGTGGCCCAAAAGTAACTTTAAAAAGGTCATAACTTTTTAAAAAAAGAATTTTTGAAATCGGTTTGCGCCATTCTTCATCATACAGAGGGGCTGATTGATGAGGGGCATTTTCAAATTTTGGGGCCCCCCCGGAAAAGGGGCCCCTTTTGGGGGGGCAACTCAAAATTTTCAAATGGCACCCCCATCGAGTGATACCTCGTTTGAAAGAGGATAAAAAAAGAAGACTTTCGGCGCAAACCGCGCATCGATATCTCGATTCACGTTCGAGATATCGAAGGTCAAAGTTCGATATCGACTGATTTTCAAAAATTCGCAGCACCCCTCAAAATGATCCAAATTAAAGAAACTCTGGGTGCAAAATATTCTACTAAAAAAGCTCTTTAAGAAAAAAAAAACACCTATCCCGAAAATTTAAGCTAAATATGACGTTTAGGTCCTCAAAAATGTTCTAGATTTTTTTTAAAAATTTGAAACGCCGATCGTCACGGGTACGGTCCAAATATCAGAATGTGGACAGAAAACTGCTGCCGGAGTCTTACAAAGGCCTGGATCCCTCAAAAGCTTAAATTTTTTTACTACAACCCCAAAAAAATTGGGCCCTTATCGATAGTGAGATGAGGAACTGTTGGATGGTCAATTCCCCCCCCCCCCCCCGACTCTCTAACGGGTAAGATGCCGCAACCCACAACTTTTTTCTCTATCCGTTAAAAAAATAAAAAAAAAAAAAAAAAAAAAAAGACCATCCAACAGTTCCTCATCTCACTATCGATAATGGCCAATTTTTTTGGGTTGTAGTGAAAAATTTAAGCTTTTGAGGGATCCTAGGCCCTTTTAGAGACTCCGGGAGCAGTTTTCTGTCCACATTTGATATTTGGACCGTACCCGTGACGATCGGCGTTTCAATTTTTCAAAAAAACTAGAACATTTTGAGGACCTAAACATCATATTTAGCTTAAATTTTCGGGATATGTATTTTTTTTCTTAAAGAGCTTGTTTAGTAGAATATTTTTCACCCAGAGTTTCTTTAATTTGGATCATTTTTAGGGGCGCTGCGAATTTTTTAAAATCAGTCGATATCGAACTTTGACCCTTTGATATCTCGAACGTGAATCGAGATATCGATGCGCGGTTTGCGCCGAAAGTCTTCATTTTTTACCTCTTTCAAACGAGGTATCACTCGATAGGGGGGGCCATTTGAAAATTTTGAGTTGCCCCCCCCAAAGGGCCCTTTTCCCGGGGGGGTCCAAATTTGAAAATGCCCCCCATCAATCAGCCCCTCTGTATGATGAAGAATGGTGCAAACCGATTTCAAAATATTCATTTTTAAAAAGTTATGACCATTTTAAAGTTACTTTTGGGCCACCCTGTATAATAATATATTCCTGTATCTAACAGGTAACTTGACGACGCGACGGTTACCCTAGTAACAGCCGACTTTTACAATCCTTGACCAATAGCAATCACTCGTGGACGATGACTAACCATCGGTCCAAAGTAAAAGTTGATGATCGGCCTGCTGAACCGTCGTAACTACAGTTAAATTAACAGGTAGTGTCAAAATTACCCAACTATGCAGTCATAGGGTATCGATTACAGGTTAGCTCTTCTTGGAGTCCAACCCATCAACTGAAAAGGAAGAGAAAGAAAGTTACTAAATTACAACTATAACCATCACTAACTATGACAGAACACTGAAACGGGGAAAAGGCGTATCCACTGCACGGCTTCCGTTTTGCGTATAATCAATGTTTTTTTTTCTATTCACCGATGATTCCACCGGTTGAGAAAAGATTACACAGTTCAGTTCAGTGCAGTGGCGTCGCGTGCCATCTGGCAACAATGCAACTGCTCCATTTAAACTCATTAAATGTATCGAATTTTCCTTGTGCACTGTGCACCCCCTGAATTCGATATTTTACATGAGTTTAAATGGATAGAATACATCGTTGCCAAATTGCACGCGACGCCACTGGTTCAGTGTATGACTATAATGCACGAAAATACTCAGATCTGCAATCTTTCCTTGGTCGGTGGGAAACTCCGTTGATTAGTTAAAATATCCGCAAGTTTTTTAAAGTCATCGACGACTCCACCGGTTGAAAAAAGATTACAGATGCGAGTATTTTAGTTTATTACAGTCATGCACTGATATGAACTGTGTAATCTTTTCTCATCCGGTGGAATCATCGGTGAATTGAAAAATAGCATTGATTATACGCAAAACGGCAGCCCTGCCACTGTATCCTTGCGGACTTGAAACTAACTGATGACGCACAAGAAGAATATGGTCGATGTGGCCATTTTGACGTTCGTACAGTTTGATCCTGCAAAAACTGATAATCATTCGTAACATACGGCCGCGCAGAGACCATAGTTGCCAACTCTCCAGGCGAAAATTGCCACTTCATTATCATGCAAAAAAGAAAGACGTAGCAATCAAGTCCACGAAATTATGCATCTGTTTAACACCTCGATTATTTGACTCGCGATACAAATCATCATGCACCAATCTAATCATATTTTTCATTCTCAACTCACACTTTTAAGTAAAGTAATTAAATGTTCGAAATGCAATGCTTCTCAGAAGTCACACGTATATGTATAGCTTGTCAAATCGTTTGTTTTGGCGATCTACATAAAGAATGGAAAAAAATTGAGGAAATTCTGGGGTTTAGGTTAATCGGGCTGTTGCACACTTCTGCTATAAGCGATTCAGTAGTCGATTCCAGTGTAAAAACTTCCAAAAATAACAATGGAACACTAAAAACTTCCAAAATCCACTCCTTAACTCGATAAACGCTTTTATTTGCGCGGGCGTATAGTGGTGGCTGAGGGTAGTAATAATGGGAGATTCCCGTCTAACAATACTGTAGGTCCATCAAGAAGTGACCAAAAAGATACGACTTTCATTTGACACCGGTCTCACTAGGTGTCACGGTACCATTCATCGGATGTGGATCATCACTCTGATGACTATAATTACTCTGTGAATCATCCTTCTCCTTGTCAGCATAGAGAGAGTGACGAAATTAAGATAGGAATCTCCCATTGTTACTGCCCTCGACCACCATTACGCCCCCGCAAATAAAAGCGTTTTATTGAGTTTAAAAGTGGATTTTGGAAGTTTTTAGTGCTGCCATTGTTATTTTTCGAGGGTTTTACACCAGAATCGACTGTTCAATTGCTTGTAGCAAAAGTGTGCAACAGCCCCATTACGAGAGTTCAGGAATGAAATCAGTGTTACAAAAAACACACAGAAAACCAAATGAAGCGGGTGGTTTTAAAACCTCTGCAACATTCATTGAAATTTTCACGACTGTGCATTGTTAACAGGGAAATAACGTGGGATACCGATATTTTCTTGTTTTTTCTAGTTTTAGTCTAGTTCACAAGTGAGTTTTGTAACTCCAGTAAGTGCTGAAATATTGTTTTAAAAGAGTGTTTTATGTCAATGAATGTCATGCAATGTTGCCCTCGCAAAAATGGTCCAGGCAGAGTCTTATGGTCCTTTACCAATTCCCTATAACAAAATGGGATAGGTATAGATCCGTATGAATATGTATGGATCGACCGATATGGATATGTATGGATCCTGTAAGGATATATCAACACGTATACCCATATTACATCCATACATATCCATACACTGTATACAGAATTGATCATATGGACCTTTTGGACTTGTATTGACCATTTTTGCCAGGGTGGAACGTTAGTCAACATGAACATAATGTGGAACATTTGTCTACTGGTTTACCCTTCAATCTACAGGGTGTTAATTAAAATAGGTTCCACTCAAGTTATCTCGAAAACGGTTGCGAATTTAGAAAATCGCTCAAACACGTGTTCAATGATTTCGAGGGGGACACCTTTTAAGGGGGTCGCCAATTTTGGGCCCCTAGGGGGGGGGGGCACCACCCCCCTAAATCCAATACTTCAAATGGGGACCCCCATTTTTTATTCGATAATTGAAAAGAGGACAAAATTCTAAGACTTTCAGCACAAACCGGAAGTCGATATCGTTTTTAGTTTTCGATACATCGAAGTTCAAAGTTCGATATGGACCCATTTTCAAAAATTCACAACTTCCTTTTAAATTATCCAAATTTAAAAAACTTTAGGTTCAAAATGTTCTACAGAGCAAGTACTTTTCAGAAAAAAAATACAAACTTTCTGGAAAATTTACCAAAAGGGGGTTTCTGGGCCCCTAAATTTTTTTGAAAATTTCGAACTTTTCAGAGGCTGTAGAAAAAAAACTACTTCAAATTTCAAAAAACGCTGAAACATGGGTTCGCTTATTTTATAAGCCGAGCATTTTGGCGCAAACCGGAAGTCGATATCGTTTTTCGTTCTCGAGATCGAAATTATTCGAGCGAATTATTGACATTTGATCAACATCGAACTTTGACCTTCGATATCTCGAGAACGAAAAACGATAACGACTTCCAGTTTGCGCCAAAATGTTTGGCTTAAGACGTGCTTTCAAATGATGTATCACACAATAGGTTTTTATGACATCGTCATTTAAAATTGTTAAATTTGGGGGACCGTAACCCCTGCTCCCGCCCCCCCTGGGGGGCCTAAGAATTTTTGACCCCCTGAAAAGATGTACCCCTTAAAATAAGCGAACCCATGTTTCAGCGTTTTTTGAAATTTGAAGTAGTTTTTTTTCTACAGCCTCTGAAAAGTTCGAAATTTTCAAAAAAATTTAGGGGCTCAGAAACCCCCTTTTGGTAAATTTTCCAGAAAGTTTGTATTTTTTTCTGAAAAGCACTTGCTCTGTAGAACATTTTGAACCTAAAGTTTTTTAAATTTGGATAATTTAAAAGGAAGTTGTGAATTTTTGAAAATGGGTCCATATCGAACTTTGAACTTCGATATATCGAAAACTAAAAACGATATCGACTTCTGGTTTGTGCTGAAAGTCTTAGAATTTTGTCCTCTTTTCAATTATCGAATAAAAAATGGGGGTCCCCATTTGAAGTATTGGATTTAGGGGGGTGGTGCCCCCCCCCCCCCTAGGGGCCCCCCGGAGGGGGCCCCAAAATTGGCGACCCCCTTAAAAGGTGTCCCCCTCGAAATCATTGAACACGTGTTTGAGCGATTTTCTAAATTCGCAACCGTTTTCGAGATAACTTGAGTGGAACCTATTTTAATTAACACCCTGTATAGAAAATAAAAAATGTCACTTCAATAACAAATTATACCAGAATCACAACGATTTTCAACGGAGGAAATTTCTGGACCGTTTTACCATGAACCAAATAAGTAATGTTAATGTGTTACGTCGCATCGTAATGTGACGTTGAAAAGGAATTAAACGTAAGAACCAAAGACGGTGATTGGTGATTACAATGGGTCTGTTGCGTACTTTTGCTACATCAATATAACTCATTGTTTCTAACGTAAAATTCGGCGAAAATAACAATGCGCACATTAAAAACTTTCAAAATCCACTCATTAACTCAGGAAATACGTTCCATTTCAAACAACCGCGCTACACTAGACACTATATCACCGACTTATAACTACATAGATGGAACCATCTCGTTTATGTAGACAGCAACAGAACTTACAAATATTGGAATGTTTTGTTTAGATGCGTATATTTCTTACATTATTTTGTAATCTTTGACAGCAAATTCAGCTTATATTTCACGTATTAAAAAAGAAATTCCATCAGTTTGTAGTTACGAGTTACGATGTTGTTTACTTATGCACGGTGGTTTTATGTCTATGTAGTAGTATACCGGTGCAAATAGTGTCTAGTGTAGCGCGGGCTGTTTGAAATTGAAGTGATTTCCTGAGTTAATGAATGGACTTTGAACGTTTCTAATGTGCGCATCGTTATTTTCGCTGAATTTTACATAAGCAGAATTTTACATATTTTACATATTTTACATTGTCTTGCCTTCCTCGCTTTTAGCTCATTGATGATGGAGATAGAGCTATCACGTGAATTCGGCCCCTGTATCTATCCTTTTCGAACACATGGAGTCAAATTCGGGCAAAGGCAGAGAAAGACATGTTCCTCCTGGCTGCGGTTATGGTGCTCACCAACCACATCTACGGTGGGGACGGTATTTTTACCTTAGTTCTTGAAAGTTTGGTGGAAACGCTGTTATCTACTATGACCAGATTCTGTTTAAAACAGCTATAGGGGATTGAAGAG
>VMOF01000379.1:11820718-11885295 GCA_011764245.1 Trialeurodes vaporariorum
TTATGAATTTCTACGTCCTCGAAAATGCTTAATTTTGACTGGTTCCACCGCTAAAACTGCCGGAATCAAGAAGATATTACAGATTAAACGATGCGTTTGGAGGTTGGAATCGGCCAAATGTTATTGTTGTTGTTGTGGAATCGGCGGGATTTCGGGCAATTCTAACCTACAAATGCAACATTTAATCTATAATATCTTATTGATTTCGGCAGTTTTAGTCTAGGAAACAGTTATAATTAAGCATTTTCGAGGACGTAGAATTCATAATCGCAAAAAGGTCGCATAAATTGTTTGATTTAATACCCTAAATTTCCGTTCAAAAGTTCGCTTACGGGGAAATTACATTGAACCAGAGTTTGTTTGGAACCAGAGGCCTTCGAACCGCAATCGATACGATATATCGCTCTACTAAAACAGTCTATTGATCTCAGCTCATCAAGTACTAAGTAAGTACTTATATCATATTCTTTATATATATATATATATATATATAAAAAAAAAAAAAAAAAAAAAAAAAAAAAAAAAAAAAAAAAAAAAAAAAAAAAAAAAATCAGACCCTTGCAACTACCCTATTGGTAAATTTAAAATCCAGGTAATCTGATTGGTTTAGATGCTCTTTTTAAAAAACAGATTGAACATTTTATTGGTAATTTTTGAATTTCCCGCTTCTCACTGAAACTGCTGCGGATTATATTTGCTTTAAAATGTTGCGCGAGACGAGTTAAATATGTGCTGCTGCAACTTTGTTTTTCCGAGTTTTCGTCAAAATCTGGCAATCGCGCCCCGACGTCGCGTCACATCGTCGTTGCCGTCGATGTCGACGTCAACGTCAACGACGTCCAAACTCCTCCTCCACCGATCGACGTCGGTTCGCGACACCATCCGCGTCGTGTCGGTCGCGATGGAATAAATGACGCGCCCAGTGGAGTGGCGCCTCCTCTCACATTCTGACGCAAATTGGTTTCGTCAATTAGATTTGCACGGAGGGCGCGGAGTGGGGGGGGGGGGGGGTTGAAGCAGAGCAGGGAAGAGGAGTCGCCGTTCTTCGCACATCGCCGTCGAATACACTCACCGACTATAAGCAGTGCAGAGGCGGATCTAGAAAAAGGGGGGGGGAGGGAACTACACAACTAAAAACTCAACAATGGGTCTGTTGCAAACTTTTGCTACAACGATTAAGAGTGTATAATCTAATATAAAATCGCCTGAAAAGTCCACTGGTGGCATCAGAAAGTTATAAAATGCAATAATAAACTCAGAAGAGGCGTTTAATGAAATCCAAGATGGCGGCAAGATATCGAGCAATCTGTATGTATGAATGTATGCACCGTGAACATCTAAGGATGGCCAACTTTGACAACCTCACTGGAGGTAGAGGTTATGTGTTTGTTTACGTTGTGATTGGTTGTGATCGATATTGTGAGGTTGGCTATCCTTCGATGTCCGTGGTGCATGTATATAGGTTGCTCTATATTTTACCGCCATCTTGGATTTCATTAAACGCCTTTTGTGAGTTTATTACTGCATTTTATAACTTTCTGATGCCACTGTTGAAGCACGCTCTAGTGGCCAACACGCTCTAGTGGCCAACACGCTCAACAGTGTCGCTACGGATACAAAGAAGATCACTCATAAGGAGGAACCTAACCTTCCTCTCTACGTGAAGAGTGAGTCCAATAATCCATACAATTGATGTATAAAATACCAAATATCACTCATTTGAATTATATTTACCAGAAAAGGTATTTCTGTCTGTTTTCATTGAATATATGAATTTAGTATTGTTGCTTGACGCACCAGCCACTAATGGACTTTTCAGGCGACTTTCCATTAGATTAAACACTCTTAATCGTTGTAGCAAAAGTTTGCAACAGACCCATTCTCCCAAAAATACCTTTGTAGACGGAAGAAAGACTGGTAGAATTACCATCTGCATATCTGTTTTTGGAGTCTGCTAGCAAGTATAGTAAATTCTACTAGATCATAGTATAAAATGTACGAGGGGCGTTCAATAAGTAAGTATCCCCCCCTCTAAAATCCACGAAAATGGACCAAATTTAAAAAACTTTAGATGAAAATCTTACTTAGGATATACTGAATCCAGCTATTTAAGAATCAACGCAATCGGATAAAATGCGGCCGCACACGGGCCGCGGATGCGCGTTGCGGCGTGAGCCGCTCCCGCCGGCTCGGCCGAATGTTTAGTAGCGCGCGGCTAGAGAGGCTTCTCTTCAAACGTTCATACATTTAATCAACAATCGGGGAGGGAAAAAATCATCGATTAAAAACATGAGTTGGGCTTACCATATTTCTCCACATATCCATCTTTTCGGTCCAATGTTTCCATATCTCAAGGCGGAACTTGGTGGTGTGCATTTTGAATCTGTGGAGGAGGTCAAAAATGCTTGCAGCACTTTTTTCAAGAATCAGCCCAAGGATTTCTACGCGCGAGGCATCAAAAAGTTTGAGTCTCGATATCAGACCTATTTGGACCGAAAAGGTGGATATGTGGAGAAATAAGGTAAGCCCAACTCATGTTTTTAACCGATGATTTTTTCCCTCCCCGGTTCTTGATTAAATGTATGAACGTTTGAAGAGAAGCCTCTCTAGCCGCGCGCTACTAAAAATTCGGCCGAGCCGGCGGGAGCGGCTCACGCCGCAGCGCGCATCCGCGGTCCGTGTGCGGCCGCATTTTATCCGATTGCGTTGATTCTTAAATAGCTGGATTCAGTATATCCTAAGTAAGATTTTCATCTAAAGTTTTTTAAATTTGGTCCATTTTCGTGGATTTTAGAGGGGGTGGGGATACTTACTTATTGAACGCCCCTCGTAGGTACCAACATGTTATCTTATTTTACCACAAGGTACGATGGTACGTTGCATTTATCAATTATGGTGAAATTCACTTTAATTGCTAGCAGTCGCCTAAACTCACACAGTACTCACACATATGCACGCTCAAATACATATATGCTCCACCTCCTGCCTCCTGTCCATACCTGTTCCTTCCTCCGTATACCTTGGTTTCACTGTGCGCCGAGTAGCGTCTGGCGTGCGTGCAATAATTGCTCTCAATTTTGTGTGACTCCGAACTAGCGAAAACTAAAGAATGACATGGATACCATGAAAGCAATACCAAAAGATCAAAGCACCTGCTGGATCGCGACTTGGATTTTTCCGGACTCGGAAAGCTCAGTGTTGCCAGATTGGGGGTGAAAAAGCCGTACGTTTTACATTGATTTAAATGGGGACGATACGGCTTTTTACCCTCGATCTGGCAACACTGGGAAAGCTTTAAGTAGTGTTTCCATTCATCAAAGTTCAGCTCATACATGATTTTTCTTTGGAACCGCATTTAATTTGAATTATTTCAATCTTTATAGAGTTACTGTCTTTTGGAGCTGTCAACTCTTGCCTTATGTACACGATTTTCTAGCCTCCTTCTATTAGAAATCCCCATAGGTACAAAAGTCGTGAAAACTCATCATTTAAGGTCATCTTTAAAGGTAACTTTCAGAGGACTTGGTCCTTTACCTTCGATAATTGCAACGGATTTCAAATATTTTGGGCGTAGATGAAAAAGTTTAGACCTTATAAGCTTTCATTTGAATAGTCTTACCGCACTTTCAAAGTAATGAAAAGCGCTGAAAACCAAAATAAAAATAAAAACATCAGATGTTCCAGTGATAGACACCTCAAAATACCATAGCTATCTATGTACTATGACTTTCAAAAGAAAGTCCTCTCATCGCAACGGTCTTTGATAATGCTGTTTTTTTTTTTTTTTTTTTTTTTTTTTTTTTTTTTTTTTTTTTTTTTTTTTTTAAATAATTATATTATTAAAGGCATAGGTACTTGCAGGTGGCACTTCTGTTAGACTCTGAAATACCTGAAATCAAATCTTCACAAATTCTTAAAACTGGTCGAGGAATGGAGAGGAATGAAAATTATTATCAGGGTTCTTTCTTTTGAAAGCCATAATACCAGCAAGGGCTTTCCTTTTAGTAGCAGACAACCCCTGTAGATTGTCGGGATTTTCTTAATTTTCTGGCTTAAAAGACTGCTTGAGGCGGGAGACAATATACATGAAGTGTAGGTTCCCCAGGCCTGGAGGCTTAGCAATGTGGGAGTGGGAGTGTCCCTTTAGAAATTACGTTAGAATCAGCTGGAAATAATTTGTTTAGATGAGGTGACTGATGACACTGATGGCTGACTTTAACCTTCAATTTCTCTGCTTTGAGAGCTTTAAATTTACAAACTGTTGCATGTAAAGCACTTCGTATCGTACCTTAATTGCACGAAGAATAACAATCCAAACAAGGTAAGCTCCGATTTTGTATTATTGTTCCTGAGTGGAAATGAAAAGTGTCTATTACCGCTGTGTTTCGCCGATATGTAACCTTAAGATGATTCTGGCGAAACTTTTCCAGATTTCAATCCGATAGATAGCGCCACTAGTCGCTTCTTGGAAAAGTCGTGTTTTTGGCGTTTTAAACTGAAACCTTAGATAAAACGCAAAATCCAAAAACGTCAGCACCTGCAAACAATTTTTTATGGATTTTATGAGCCCAAATGAGCAAAATTGGTTTAAAATTAAAGCCGTAAATTATGAAATTCGTTTCGCCGTAAGCTTAGTGAGTGAGAGTGAGCGCAAGTGATGATACGTCTATCTGCCTCACTCGCACTCATTGCGGCTTACGGGAAGTTCCGTATTTCATAATTTTCGGCTTTATTTTTAGCCTGAAACTTTCAGGGTATCTTCCTGAAGTATGCTCGCCGGTGCTGACGTTCCTCGAATTTGTGTTTTAAGCGTGAATTCGTCAAATTAAGCAAAAAAAAAACTGTTGACTTTTTAAGCAGCGCGACGCGACGTGGTATCCCCAGTTGGAACTAATCGACCCTGGAGTCACCTTAATACGTGAAATTCATTTCAACGTAGAATACGAATTTCATTGAAGTTGAAAACAGCGTGCCAAAGCTTATCGTAACCAAAATTAAAATGCTTTCATTTCACATTTCAGCGTGAATCACGTGTCTGAATTGATCGAGGCGCCATGACTTGACGCACTGATATCGATTGCCTCTTGTTCTCGGCGCGTCAAGGATCTATTCAAGTTCCACTCCGCCTCCGCGCCGACCCGATCCACGCAGAATATTCGGCTTGATAAACTGATAAGACGGAGCCAGCGAGTAAAGAGGTTTTTATGGATCAGTCGATACCAATTTTCTCATGAATTCCTTTGTTTCCTCCTCCTCCTCCTCCTCGTCCGCGCCTCCCTCTTTCCCATCCCTTCTCTTCTCTTTTTTTTTTTGCTCCCGGCGACTGCCAACGAGATTATTGACCTCCTGTGAATCCTCATATTTAGTTCCAAATCCGTCCACTGGGTCGATCAATTTATTTTTCTACACTGAAAAAAGAAATGGGGCTATTGCACACTTTTGCTGTAAGCGATTTAATAGTCGATTATGGCGTAAAAACCTCAACGAATAACGATGGTGGCACTAAAAACTTCCAAAATCCACTCCTATACTCAATAGAAGCAGTTATTTGCACGAGCGTAATGGTGGCCGAAGGCACTAACAATGGGAGATTCCCATCTAACAATTCTGAAACTCCATCAAAAAGTGACCAATAAGAGACTACTTTCATTTGACACCGGTGTCACTTGGTGTTGCGGTACCATTCATCGGATGCGGATCATCACTCTGATGACTAATTACTCTGTGAATCATCCTTGTCAGCATAGAAAGAGTGACGAAATTAAGATAGGAATCTCCCATCGTTAGTGCCTTCGGCCACCATTACGCTCGCGCAAATAACTGTGTTTATTGAGTTTAGGAGTGGATTTTGGAAGTTTTTAGTGCCGCCATCGTTATTTTTTGAGGTTGTTACGACATAATCGACTATTAAATCGCTTATAGCAAAAGTGTGCAATAGCCCCATTGTTTGAATTGACAATGGAGCTGTTGCAAACTTTTGCTACAGGCTTATAAATAGTTGATTATGGGGTAATACCCTGTAAAAATAACGATTAGCGCACTAAAAAATCACGAAATCCACTCTTGAACTCTCAAAATGCTTTTAAATGCGAGACCGTAATGGCGGCCGAGGCCGCGGTTTTCTTATGGCAATTATATGCTTCTTCTTCTTCTTGTTTGGTGTTGCGAGAACACCTCGTGTAGATGGCGCTGATTGAAGATAGGGAACCCCAATGAAAACCGCGGCCCCGGCCGCCATTACGGTCTCGCGTTTAAAAGCATTTTGTGAGTTTAGGAGTGTATTTCGTGATTTTTTAGTGGGCTATTCGTTATTTATACAGGGTATTACCCCATTATCAACTATTAATAAGCCTGTAGCAAAAGTTTGCAACAGCTCCATTCAATTTGTCCAGAATGGAGCCCTTAATTGGTTTTGTTAATTAAACAAAATAGATAGAGTGGTGAATCTTCAAAATAAGATTGTTAATCTGACAAAATAGATTGTTAAATCAACAAAGTGTGAGGTAAACTCCCAAACAATTTGTTGATTCAACAATCTATTTTGTCAGTTTAACAATCCTATTTTGTTGATTCGGCATTTCGTTTTGTTAACAAAACTAATTTTATGGAGGGCTCCATTCTGGACAGTTAAATTGTTAATTCAAACAATTTTTTTTTTTTTTTTTTTTTCAGTGTAAGTACATGTGGAAGGTTTTACAATGGAGCTGTTGCAAACATTTGGTTCTGGCTTATAAATAGCTGATTTAGGGGTCCTTAAAAAAAAAAAAAAAAAAAAAAAAAAAAAAAAAATCGACGATAATAATTGCACTAAAAAATCGCGAAATCCACTCCCGAATTTATAAAATGCTTTCCTACGTGAGACCGTAATGGCGCAGATTGCTGCCTTTAACATTGGGTTGTCCTATCTCAGTAAGCTCCATCCTCACGAGATGTTCTCTTGACACCATGCAAGAAAAAGGAGAATAAAGCATACAATAGGTCTGTTGCATACTTTTGCTACAACATTATAGAACCTGCTTACTACGTAAAATTCGGCGAAAATAACGATGCGCACATTAAAAACGTTCAAAATCCACTCATAAACTCAGGAAATCATTTCAAATACAAACAGCCCGCGCTACACTAGACACTAATTGCACCGGTATACTACTGCTACTGCATAGACGGAACCATCGTGCATAAGTTAAACAACATCTTAACTACAAAATGATAGAATTTCTTTTTTAATACGTGAAATATATAAGCTGCATTTGCTGTCTGGTCTTTTCGGTTTATCAAAGATTACAAAATAATATAAGAAATGTACCCATCTAAACGAAACATTCCAATGCTTGTAAGTTCTGTTCATGTTCACGTAAACAAGATGGTTCCATCTATGTAGTTATAAGTCAGTGATATAGTGTCTAGTGTAGCGCGGGTTGCTTGAAATGGAAGGTATTTTCTGAGTTAATGAGTGGATTTTGAAAGTTTTTAATGTGCGCATCGTTATTTTGCTGAATTTTACGTTAGAAACAATGAGTTATATTGATGTAGCAAAAGTACGCAACAGATCCATTGCCATAAGATTTAAGTGGTTATCACCGCCATTACCTGCAGTCTCGCGCTTGAAAGCATTTTGTGAGTTTGGGGCTTTGGGAGTGGGTTTCGTGATTTTTTAAGGCGCTTATCGCCACTTCCAGAGGATTTTTAAGTCACTTATCGCCACTTCCAAAGAATTTTACCTCATGATCATCAATTAATAAGCCTGCAGCAACAGCTTCATTAAATGTGACACCAAAAAAAGCTACACAAATAATTTAATGTACAATAATAATTACAAATAATTCACAACACTGGAAAATTACAAAGTGCGTAACTTCAATGATCTACCAATATGGCGTCGGTTTGTTTGTCACCTGTTTTCATCAATGAAAAACAAAAAAATCTCGCAGAGCAAAAATTGTTCAATCGAAGAAAGTTGCAGTTTTACCGAAGCACTATACTTCAGTAGAATATAACAGCCTTTTCTCCTTGCTTATGCTCTATCGAAGAAGTGCTTCGGGACACAGCCGCACCTGGCTCCGGTATAGCTGGCACTTTTGCTTTGCGATTAGCGAAACTACACTGAAAAAAATCAATTGTTAATGCAACAATTCAAAATTTGCTGATTTAACAAAAATAGGAAGTTGATAAATCAACCAGGGTTTTCTATTAAGTTAACAATTTATTTGTTGAGTTTACAAAAATAGTTGTTAAATCAACCACATAATGGTGTTCTTTTAACAAAATAGACATTGTCAATTTAGCAATTTGAAATAGTAAAAAAATACAGAACTTTAACCCAATAAGTTGATCTAACGATTCAGCTTGTTATATCAGCAAAATAAATTGCTGATTTTACTTACTAATTTGTTATTCCAGCATAAAAATTGTTATTTTTACTATTTGATTTGCTGGTTGGGCAAAGTTAGTTGTTAAGCTAACAAAATGAATTGCTGATTTAGCATTTGAGTTGTTAATTTAACAAAATTATAGGCTAATTTAGCAAATCATTTTGTCCTGTACTTTTTTAACTATTTATTTTTTTCGCTGCTGTGGTTGTACCTACCTAAACTTTTTCTTTCCATGGAAGCCTCTAACATTTTCCATCAGCACCGCTGCGCTGCAACATACAGTTGATAGTGGGAGAGGGAAGAAAAACAAAATGGAAAGAAGAAGAAGAAGAATAAGAAGAAGAAGAAGAAGATGAAGAAGAAGAAGAAAAGAAGAAGTAGAAGAAACTTGGGCACATAAAACACGTTATTTGTTGCTAATGAGATAGATAATGTTCAAGATTTGATAAAACGCGTGAAGCCTCGGGTAATAGTGTTCACCAAAACCGGAAATGAGTTGAAAATTAATTGAAATGATTTGAGAAACAGAAACAGGGTGACGGGGCTGAGGGCTGAGAAGGCGAAAGAGATATAGGTGGAAAGTGCACGACTGTTTCCTGTCACAGTTTTCTACCGCGCGAAACACTTTTGCGCTGATTGTTAATTGATCTCATTGTCAGTTCTGTTAAGACTAGACTACATTCACCCATGGGCGTAGCTACTATGAGGCTAGCCCCCCCCCCCCCCAGCAGAAAATCTGATTTTGAAGAAAGGAAGGGGGGAAAAGAGATGCAGTCGTAATTTAAAGAAAAAAAGTATAAAACAAAAAATGAAATAAAAAAAAACTGTTAATAGGCTTGAAGTGTTTTTACTTTCGATGATTAAACGGAAGACATGGACAGAGGAATCCGTTCAAAAGGTTCTTCTTTTCCTTTTTTTCATTTTTTCGTGTTCTTCAATGTTATTATTATTATTTGAATTTACGAGTTGCGAAAAATTAAATCGTTGTAAGATTAGTTTTTGCTAATGGGGCTCTTGGAAACTTTTGCTGTCAGCAAATGAATAGTCCTAGTCCTACCTATCTATTGTAAAAACCAGCGAAAATCACGAAAATTCACTGATGATTGATGAAATCACTAAAATTTAGTACTAAACTCACACAACAGATATAATGGCAAGATCGTGCGATGGCGATTCAAAGCAGGTATCATCGGAGTGGGAGATTTCCGTCTAATTTGTCACTTGCTCTACGGAAACAGAGATTCAGCTCAATTCAGATAGGAATCTCCCATGACACTTTGCGTCTCTTAGCCACTAAGCCCGATTCTGAGAGTGAATTTCGTGATTTTTTAGTGCACTCATCGTAATTTGTAGAGGTTTTTATCCGAGAATCAATTCTTCAATCCCTCGTCGCAAAAGTTTCCAAGAACCCCATTAAATTGGTTTTTTATGGCAAAGGAACATAGCAAATGAACATAGTTAGCAATATGTTACTCTTTCCGAGCGTGACCATTTTCTTATCATTTGCGGGTTAGAGAATATAGATAGCCTAAAAAGTAAAATCACGTCGGCCCCCAAGTACCCCCCTATGCTGGGAGGCGTCTCCTTCAGACCTCCCAATGGGGTTCCCAAACTCCCCCCCCCCCCCTAGAAAATTTGTCTAGCTATACGTCCATGCATTTCACCGATGTACCGCGTTCGCTGGCTGCCATAGGCGGATACAGGCTTTTTTCCCCTCTCTATCCCTTCGGTCATTTGAACATATCTGTTAGAAAAGGATAGCAGAGGCCTCCATCAAGTGACTTTAGCCCCCATCTCCGTCTAATGTTCTCAAATAGGAGAGAGAGAGAGAGAGAGAGAGAGAGAGAGAGAGAGAGAGAGAGAGAGAGAGAGAGAGAGAGAGAGAGAGAGAGAGAGAGAGAGAGAGAGAGAGAGAGAGAGAGAGAGAGAGAGAGAGAGAGAGAGAGAGAGAGAGAGAGAGAGAGAGAGAGAGAGAGAGAGAGAAACAGTTTTATTTAATGCTCAATTCGCACATATTTACAGAAAACAAAAACCATCTTAATTTTAATTAAACAGAATAAGTTAAAGGAACAAAAAAAGAATAAGTTAAAATTAAATTAACAAAGAAAAGGGAGGAAACAGTGCGGATTGAGCAAGGAGGCAGGATTAGGACTACTTAGTCCTCTCTTCCACCCAACCTCCTTGCTCTCACTCATTTGCTTCTAATGAGGCAAGCACAAAATGAAAAACAATAGAGAACGGTTAAATTTTACAGAAAAATATAAATGGTTATGGTGAAATAGTAAATAAAAGTAAATAAAAGTAAATAAAGGTAAAAAAAAAAAAAAAAAATGGTTCGTATAAGGAGAGAGAAACAGAGAGAAAAGCTAAAGCAAAACAAAAACAAACAAAAAATACATTCTACGTGTGAGAAAGACAAATTCCTGTATCCACCCGCAGCTGGCTGTTATACTCTGTTCAGGATACGATGAAACTTGGCGAGTCAGGTAGAAGCGCACTACTTTGCAACACGGCCCTTTGAATGCTATAGTCATTGAGCTCACTCGGGCTCTTTTCAACTGGACCCTTCTTCGGGAAGAAGCAATACCGAGAATCGGCTGACTGTAATTGTTATCTGTGCAAAAGTCAAGATGGAAACCGTTACAGATACGACAAAACGGATGAAATTTTCGCCCAAAGGGCGAAATGCCGAAATTAGTCAAAATTAACACCTCATCGCCCTCGGAGATTTATTTTTTACCAAATCAATTTATGAGTGAAATATCATTGAATTCTTTAAGATAATAACTCTCCGAAGGTGATGAGGAGTTGATTGCAACTATTTTTGGCGTGTTATGGTCCTCTGGGCGTAAATTTCATCCGTTTCGTCATATCTGTAATGGTTTCCAAGTTGACTTTTGCACAGATAACAATCACAGTCAGCCGATTCTCGGTATTGCTTCTTCCCGAAGAAGGGTCCAGTCGAAAAGAGCCCGAGTGAGCACAATGGCTATAGAACTCAAAGGGCCGCGTTGCAAAGTAGTGCGCTTCTACCTGACTCGCCAAGTTTCATCGTATCCTGAACAGAGAATAGCAATCATGTATTCATGCCGCCGTTTCTGACTTTTCTAACGTATGTGCAATGTGCATGTTTATTGCGTTTGATTGGGCAAAGAGAGAGGAAGACAAATTCCTGGCTACGGTTATGGTCAGTAGCGAGGCGTGCGATTTGGCAACGTTCCTTTTCCCTATTTAAACACATTAGAAAGGTCGAAATGCTTGGTCATCGCCGACGACCGAAGCGCTCGACTTTTTTGGTGAATTTAAATGGAGGATATATGTACATTGCTGCCAAATTTTACGCCTCGTCACTGGCTATGATAAAACATTATCATTATTCAACGAGAATATCAAATAATTAGCAAATTATTCGAGAGTACCTATTTAATTATGTATGTACAAGAACGCAAAAGAGTTATATGATTTTGCCGTTGTTTGTTATAGTATATCTCTGTAGTACTTTTTATCTCCTTTTTATCTCGCCCAGAGGTCAAAATAAAAGTTTGTTGAGTTGACTCATCTGAGGTGCTCTCAAGACATATTTTTGGTTGATTGATTGTTGTAGTGTTCATTTCTTCATGATACAATTTTTCATCAATTTGGGAAATAACTGGTATGTGATATTTACCCAGGCTCTCCATAAATGGTTCTATGAAATTCTCTTGAATCTTTCTCTGCATGGTTTTGGAGCAAAATGCGACTATACAACACAACTCCTCGTTAATGATTCCCTCACGGATGGAAAAATGTCGAGCCTACCCCTCTCCCTCCAATCAAAGTTTGCCTTTCAGTGGCAATGACGAACATGTATATTTACTCGGCTTTAAAAACTTCCTGAGTATCGAATACCTACTTTAAAACACAGAAAAAACAGAAGAAAAACACTTCGATAGCGCTGATTAATTTGGTATAAAAATGAAGAAGAATGAATACAGAAGATCTTTGGTTCATTCATTCAGCAAAATCTCCTTAATTGGTCGGTCCTACAAAACCTTTGATGGTTATGGTTAACTCAATTAAAGGCTTTTGCTGGTTCATTTTTCTATACCAACGATTTTGTCAGTGCCACCAAAGTGCATTTCATTTATATTTATTCTGTCTTCAAATATTTTGAATTTACATATAGATCGAGTAGCATATTTTGCAGAGGGTATAAAAATTCCAACATTATTCGATTTTTTATTAAAAATTATTATTGGATATGGCGCAGCAGCGCAGCGCGGTGGCTTGTGCAATCGGGAAATCGTCCTCTTCTGCCATTTAAATCTATGCAAAAAGATCGATTGACCGATTGATTACTCACACAGCTTTAAATGGAGAGAATCCATTATATTGTTGCCAATATGTGAAATCGCGAGACCCGCCATCGATACGTCGAATGATTCCACCAATCATGGGCGGATCCAGCGATCTGGCAACTGTGTATTCTTCCCATTTGAATGCGTGAGAAACAATCGATTAGTCAAGGGGCCATGGCCCCCTCGAGAATCGATTCTTCCTCATACGTTCAAATGGGAAGAATACATGCATGGTTGCCATATTGCTGAATCCGCCCTTGCCACCAATCTACTACACTGAAAAAACTGTGTTCCGGTAGTACACCCAAAGCTCCGGTAGAGCCGAAGCACGAGCGGAATCAGATAGCCAGAGCAAAGTTCGGTAGACCCTGAGCATGTGCTTCGGGAAAGTACAATAATAAGAAGAGTGAAAAAGAAGTATGCCGCTATACCCCGGGATCAATCCTGGGACTGGGATGACGTACAGTTTGTGATCCCTTTCGGCCGTTCGCACGACAGAATCGAGCCAAACCATTGGAGGAATCTGGACAATGGGTCTGTTGCATACTTTTGCTACAACAAAATAGAACCTTGGTTCTTATGTAAAATTCGGCGAAAATAACGATACGCACATTAAAAAAGTTCAAAATTCACTCATTATCCCAGGAAAAATCACTTCAATTTCAAACAGCCCGCGCTACACTAGACACTATTTGCATCGGTATACTACTACATAGACGGAACCACCGTGCATAAGTAAACAGCATCGTAACTACAAAATTATGGAATTCCATTCTAAATACATGAACTATTGGCTGCATCTGCTGTCTGGTCTTTTCGGTTTATCAAAGATTACAAAATAATATAAGAAATGTACGCGCATCTACACGAAACATTCCAATGTTTGTAAGTTCTGTTCATGTTTATATAAACGAGATGGTTCCATGTATGTAGTTATAAGTCGGTGATATAGTGTCTAGTGTAGCGCGGGTTGTTTGAAATGGAAGGTATTTACTGAGTTAATGAGTGGATTTTGAAAGTTTTTAATGTGCGCATCGTTATTTTCGCCAAAAATACCGTTAGAAACAGCGTGTCTTATTGATGTAGCAAAAGTACGCAACAGACCCATTACAAGATGCCCGTGATCCCATATGGGACCGAATTGAATTGATTTCAAGCATGAAACTATAGCGGTTGATTGCTGAGAATCGCAGTGTAGTTATACCGTACGCGTGCAGACGAAGACGCTTTAAAGTTGCTATGTCACACGTTCAAGCTAGCGGATAAGTATTCATTCATAACTATGGGCTGAAACCCTGGGATAGTTGTCGGTAGTAAGTAGCAGTAGCGTAACTAGAAATCATTCTATCTCTCTTTTTACTCATCTGAATGTACAGGTAGAAAAAGGATAGGAAGAGGGGATTGATCCCCCTTTCCTATCCTTTTCTAACTTACACAAATTTAATGGACAAAGTGAGAGAAAGGTAATTTCTAGTTACGCCACTGGTAAGTAGTGCTTTACACAACCGGGATTATTTTTTATCGCAATACATACCCATTCACAGAACTTCCATTTCAATGTGCGCTGCAAATGTCTTACAATTATCATACTGCGTGTTCTCGTGAAATGGTTTCTTTTCTTTTTTTTCGTTTTTTTTTTTTTTTTTTTTTTTTCTCTCGGAAAAATAGAATTTTTATAGCTTGATACTGATCAAGACCATGTTAGCTTTTATAGCTTTCTATAGGCATCGAAGGTGTTACTCTGTCTAGAGTTCTCATATAAAATGAAGTTCCGCGTGTCATTTCTCAACTTTTCAAATTATTGCTCCATGAGTTGAGTTCATGGGATGAAAATAGTATGAGCTTTGCAATTTACAATAGGCTAACTTTTTTCCCCGTAAAAAGTGATGGAACATGGTGGAACGGGTTACTCTTGGTTTGCACTTTCATTGATTATAATTAAGGACGTTGTCTTCCAATTGGAGTCGCTGAATCGATTTTAAAACTCTATGTTTACTAAATATCATTGTTCAAGTTGCCAAAAAACTAGAATTTAAGCTATATTTAAATCTTAAAGAGAAAACTGAAGCTCCATTCAGAATCGACGGCTCAGAACACGTTCATTAATTGATTCAATTTCCGAAATGTAAAGAATTTCAAACTATAGAAATTAAAATTTACCTATAAGAAGGTGTTAAGATTGATGTATGAGTATTTTCAGACAGAGCCCGAGTCTTACTTGATGCCCACTCATAGCGATTAAGACGATCGATTTGCGTGTAGTACTAAATCCACGGTATCAGGACTCTTTGCTGACGCCGTTATAGAATAACTGTCATAGAAATTGCATTCTTAAAAACGTTTAAAGCTACCAAATGAATGAATATCTCTGTCAAAAGTGTTTATTTTAGCAATAATTGCAACAAGAACAAACCGTAAATTTAATGATACATTAAAATCAAAGTGCTTTTGATTTGAAGATTCAATAGGTCATTCGGGCCATGAAGAAATTACTATGGTCGTTTTCTAATTTCTAGGCATCTTTCAACTAGAGTCCCTTGATGGAAATATTGTATAGGGAGTACCGGCACGACGCTTTATGCATTTTGACAGGAGTCGATTTAGTCGACTGCCTGAACGAATTCGAAGGTTAAGTTCAACAGTGGACCATTGGTGGACTGGCGGATTTGCCGGCATTCCGGTCCATTCCCATACGTTCCTCTACGAATCCACTTATTTCGTGTGGAGCCTTCGATGTCGTCGACTCCTGCTCGACTCCGTGAGAGCCTAAAACCAACGACCAATCACAACTCGTTGAGCTCGTGTCGGTACTCCCTATACAATATTTCCATCAAGGGACTCAACGTTCAACCTGTTTTGACTCTGAAAAGCTTCATAATATCAACGCTTCATATTGATGTTCTACGCTCCGTTACTGTACAAATTATTGCTTAAACGCCTCCGACAGAAATATTCATTCGTTTTGTAGCTTTAAACGTTTTTATGATGCAATTAATCGCAATGACGTTTTTCGGCGGCTGAAAAAATGCCTGCTATCGTTGAGGCACCCTTACGCAGTGACGCGGCCGCGGCGCACTATGGTCCAGAAGTCCGATTTAGGAAGACATTAGTTTGCATTAAAATCGCCCAATATCTTGAAAACGGTTCATCTGACATCAAAAATGGTTATTACAAAAAAGTTAAAACGGTTTACGTTCTATCTTTTTTGTAATAACCAGTTTTGGTGTCAGATGAGCCGTTTTCAAGATATTGAGCGATTTTAATGCAAACTAATGTCTTCCTAAATCGGACTTCTGGACCATAGTGGGGCGTCGCGTGAAATAACCTGGTGACAAAGAAGGAGCACATTACACTCGTTCAAATCGAAATTTTACCTGTATTTAAATGGACGAAATGCAGCGTTGCCAGATTGCGATCAACGCCACTGCCTTCATGACCTCCCTCAGCTTGTTATATCAGCAAAATAAATTGCTGATTTTACTTACTAATTTGTTATTCCAGCAAAAAAATTGTTATTTTTACTATTTGATTTGCTGGTTGGGCAAAGTTAGTTGTTAAGCTAACAAAATGAATTGCTGATTTAGCATTTGAGTTGTTAATTTAACAAAATTATAGGCTAATTTAGCAAATCATTTTGTCCTGTACTTTTTTAACTATTTATTTTTTTCGCTGCTGTGGTTGTACCTACCTAAACTTTTTCTTTCCATGGAAGCCTCTAACATTTTCCATCAGCACCGCTGCGCTGCAACATACAGTTGATAGTGGGAGAGGGAAGAAAAAAAAAATGGAAAGAAGAAGAAGAAGAAAAGAAGAAGAAGAAGAAGATGAAGAAGAAGAAGAAAAGAAGAAGTAGAAGAAACTTGGGCACATAAAACACGTTATTTGTTGCTAATGAGATAGATAATGTTCAAGATTTGATAAAACGCGTGAAGCCTCGGGTAATAGTGTTCACCAAAACCGGAAATGAGTTGAAAATTAATTGAAATGATTTGAGAAACAGAAACAGGGTGACGGGGCTGAGGGCTGAGAAGGCGAAAGAGATATAGGTGGAAAGTGCACGACTGTTTCCTGTCACAGTTTTCTACCGCGCGAAACACTTTTGCGCTGATTTTTAAATTTGATCTCATTGTCAGTTCTGTTAAGACTAGACTACATTCACCCATGGGCGTAGCTACTATGAGGCTAGCCCCCCCCCCCCCCAGCAGAAAATCTGATTTTGAAGAAAGGAAGGGGGGGAAAAGAGATGCAGTCGTAATTTAAAGAAAAAAAAGAATAAAACAAAAAATGAAATAAAAAAAAACTGTTAATAGGCTTGAAGTGTTTTTACTTTCGATGATTAAACGGAAGACATGGACAGAGGAATCCGTTCAAAAGGTTCTTCTTTTCCTTTTTTTCATTTTTTCGTGTTCTTCAATGTTATTATTATTATTTGATTTACGAGTTGCGAAAAATTAAATCGTTGTAAGATTAGTTTTTGCTAATGGGGCTCTTGGAAACTTTTGCTGTCAGCAAATGAATAGTCCTAGTCCTACCTATCTATTGTAAAAACCAGCGAAAATCACGAAAATTCACTGATGATTGATGAAATCACTAAAATTTAGTACTAAACTCACACAACAGATATAATGGCAAGATCGTGCGATGGCGATTCAAAGCAGGTATCATCGGAGTGGGAGATTTCCGTCTAATTTGTCACTTGCTCTACGGAAACAGAGATTCAGCTCAATTCAGATAGGAATCTCCCATGACACTTTGCGTCTCTTAGCCACTAAGCCCGATTCTGAGAGTGAATTTCGTGATTTTTTAGTGCACTCATCGTAATTTTTAGAGGTTTTTATCCGAGAATCAATTCTTCAATCCCTCGTCGCAAAAGTTTCCAAGAACCCCATTAATTGGTTTTTATGGCAAAGGAACATAGCAAATGAACATAGTTAGCAATATGTTACTCTTTCCGAGCGTGACCTTTTTCTTATCATTTGCGGGTTAGAGAATATAGATAGCCTAAAAAGTAAAATCACGTCGGCCCCCAAGTACCCCCCTATGCTGGGAGGCGTCTCCTTCAGACCTCCCAATGGGGTTCCCAAACCCCCCCCCCCCCCCTAGAAAATTTGTCTAGCTATACGTCCATGCATTTCACCGATGTACCGCGTTCGCTGGCTGCCATAGGCGGATACAGGCTTTTTTCCCCTCTCTATCCCTTCGGTCATTTGAACATATCTGTTAGAAAAGGATAGCAGGGGCCTCCATCAAGTGACTTTACCCCCCATCTCTTGTTCTAATGTTTTTAAAAAATGAGAGAAAAGAGAGAGGAGGAGAGAGAGAGAGGAGAGAGAGGGGAGAAGAGAGAGAGAAAAGAGAGAGAGAGAGAGAGAGAGAGAGAGAGAGAGAGAGAGAGAGAGGAGAGAGAGAGAGAGAGAGAGAGAGAGAGAGAGAGAGAGAGAGAAGAGAGAGGAGAGAGAAGAGAGAGAGAAAACAGTTTATTAATGCTCAATTCGCACATATTTACAGAAAACAAAAACCATCTTAATTTTAATTAAACAGAATAAGTTAAAGGAACAAAAAAGAATAAGTTAAAATTAAATTAACAAAGAAAAGGGAGGAAACAGTGCGGATTGAGCAAGGAGGCAGGATTAGGACTATTTAGTCCTCTCTTCCACCCAACCTCCTTGCTCTCACTCATTTGCTTCTAATGAGGCAAGCACAAAATGAAAAACAATAGAGAACGGTTAAATTTTACAGAAAAATATAAATGGTTATGGTGAAATAGTAAATAAAAGAAAATAAAAGTAAATAAAGGTAAAAAAAAAAAAAAAAATGGTTCGTATAAGGAGAGAGAAACAGAGAGAAAAGCTAAAGCAAAACAAAAACAAACAAAAAATACATTCTACGTGTGAGAAAGACAAATTCCTGTATCCACCCGCAGCTGGCTGTTATACTCTGTTCAGGATACGATGAAACTTGGCGAGTCAGGTAGAAGCGCACTACTTTGCAACACGGCCCTTTGAATGCTATAGTCATTGAGCTCACTCGGGCTCTTTTCAACTGGACCCTTCTTCGGGAAGAAGCAATACCGAGAATCGGCTGACTGTAATTGTTATCTGTGCAAAAGTCAAGATGGAAACCGTTACAGATACGACAAAACGGATGAAATTTTCGCCCAAAGGGCGAAATGCCGAAATTAGTCAAAATTAACACCTCATCGCCCTCGGAGATTTATTTTTTACCAAATCAATTTATGAGTGAAATATCATTGAATTCTTTAAGATAATAACTCTCCGAAGGTGATGAGGAGTTGATTGCAACTATTTTTGGCGTGTTATGGTCCTCTGGGCGTAAATTTCATCCGTTTCGTCATATCTGTAATGGTTTCCAAGTTGACTTTTGCACAGATAACAATCACAGTCAGCCGATTCTCGGTATTGCTTCTTCCCGAAGAAGGGTCCAGTCGAAAAGAGCCCGAGTGAGCACAATGGCTATAGAACTCAAAGGGCCGCGTTGCAAAGTAGTGCGCTTCTACCTGACTCGCCAAGTTTCATCGTATCCTGAACAGAAAATAGCAATCATGTATTCATGCCGCCGTTTCTGACTTTTCTAACGTATGTGCAATGTGCATGTTTATTGCGTTTGATTGGGCAAAGAGAGAGGAAGACAAATTCCTGGCTACGGTTATGGTCAGTAGCGAGGCGTGCGATTTGGCAACGTTCCTTTTCCCTATTTAAACACATTAGAAAGGTCGAAATGCTTGGTCATCGCCGACGACCGAAGCGCTCGATTTTTTTGGTGAATTTAAATGGAGGATATATGTACATTGCTGCCAAATTTTACGCCTCGTCACTGGCTATGATAAAACATTATCATTATTCAACGAGAATATCAAATAATTAGCAAATTATTCGAGAGTACCTATTTAATTATGTATGTACAAGAACGCAAAAGAGTTATATGATTTTGCCGTTGTTTTTTTATAGTATATCTCTGTAGTACTTTTTATCTCCTTTTTATCTCGCCCAGAGGTCAAAATAAAAGTTTGTTGAGTTGACTCATCTGAGGTGCTCTCAAGACATTTTTTTGGTTGATTGATTGTTGTAGTTTTCATTTCTTCATGATACAATTTTTCATCAATTTGGGAAATAACTGGTATGTGATATTTACCCAGGCTCTCCATAAATGGTTCTATGAAATTCTCTTGAATCTTTCTCTGCATGGTTTTGGAGCAAAATGCGACTATACAACACAACTCCTCGTTAATGATTCCCTCACGGATGGAAAAATGTCGAGCCTACCCCTCTCCCTCCAATCAAAGTTTGCCTTTCAGTGGCAATGACGAACATGTATATTTACTCGGCTTTAAAAACTTCCTGAGTATCGAATACCTACTTTAAAACACAGAAAAAACAGAAGAAAAACACTTCGATAGCGCTGATTAATTTGGTATAAAAATGAAGAAGAATGAATACAGAAGATTTTTGGTTCATTCATTCAGCAAAATCTCCTTAATTGGTCGGTCCTACAAAACCTTTGATGGTTATGGTTAACTCAATTAAAGGCTTTTGCTGGTTCTTTTTTCTATACCAACGATTTTGTCAGTGCCACCAAAGTGCATTTCATTTATTTTTATTCTGTCTTCAAATATTTTGAATTTACATATAGATCGAGTAGCATATTTTGCAGAGGGTAAAAAAATTCCAACATTATTCGATTTTTTATTAAAAATTATTATTGGATATGGCGCAGCAGCGCAGCGCGGTGGCTTGTGCAATCGGGAAATCGTCCTCTTCTGCCATTTAAATCTATGAAAAAAAGATCGATTGACCGATTGATTACTCACACAGCTTTAAATGGAGAGAATCCATTATATTGTTGCCAATATGTGAAATCGCGAGACCCGCCATCGATACGTCGAATGATTCCACCAATCATGGGCGGATCCAGCGATCTGGCAACTGTGTATTCTTCCCATTTGAATGCGTGAGAAACAATCGATTAGTCAAGGGGCCATGGCCCCCTCGAGAATCGATTCTTCCTCATACGTTCAAATGGGAAGAATACATGCATGGTTGCCATATTGCTGAATCCGCCCTTGCCACCAATCTACTACACTGAAAAAACTGTGTTCCGGTAGTACACCCAAAGCTCCGGTAGAGCCGAAGCACGAGCGGAATCAGATAGCCAGAGCAAAGTTCGGTAGACCCTGAGCATGTGCTTCGGGAAAGTACAATAATAAGAAGAGTGAAAAAGAAGTATGCCGCTATACCCCGGGATCAATCCTGGGACTGGGATGACGTACAGTTTGTGATCCCTTTCGGCCGTTCGCACGACAGAATCGAGCCAAACCATTGGAGGAATCTGGACAATGGGTCTGTTGCATACTTTTGCTACAACAAAATAAAAACCTTGGTTCTTATGTAAAATTCGGCGAAAATAACGATACGCACTTTAAAAAAAGTTCAAAATTCACTCATTATCCCAGGAAAAATCACTTCAATTTCAAACAGCCCGCGCTACACTAGACACTATTTGCATCGGTATACTACTACATAGACGGAACCACCGTGCATAAGTAAACAGCATCGTAACTACAAAATTATGGAATTCCATTCTAAATACATGAACTATTGGCTGCATCTGCTGTCTGGTCTTTTCGGTTTATCAAAGATTACAAAATAATATAAGAAATGTACGCGCATCTACACGAAACATTCCAATGTTTGTAAGTTCTGTTCATGTTTATATAAACGAGATGGTTCCATGTATGTAGTTATAAGTCGGTGATATAGTGTCTAGTGTAGCGCGGGTTGTTTGAAATGGAAGGTATTTACTGAGTTAATGAGTGGATTTTGAAAGTTTTTAATGTGCGCATCGTTATTTTCGCCAAAAATACCGTTAGAAACAGCGTGTCTTATTGATGTAGCAAAAGTACGCAACAGACCCATTACAAGATGCCCGTGATCCCATATGGGACCGAATTGAATTGATTTCAAGCATGAAACTATAGCGGTTGATTGCTGAGAATCGCAGTGTAGTTATACCGTACGCGTGCAGACGAAGACGCTTTAAAGTTGCTATGTCACACGTTCAAGCTAGCGGATAAGTATTCATTCATAACTATGGGCTGAAACCCTGGGATAGTTGTCGGTAGTAAGTAGCAGTAGCGTAACTAGAAATCATTCTATCTCTCTTTTTACTCATCTGAATGTACAGGTAGAAAAAGGATAGGAAGAGGGGATTGATCCCCCTTTCCTATCCTTTTCTAACTTACACAAATTTAATGGACAAAGTGAGAGAAAGGTAATTTCTAGTTACGCCACTGGTAAGTAGTGCTTTACACAACCGGGATTATTTTTTATCGCAATACATACCCATTCACAGAACTTCATTTCAATGTGCGCTGCAAATGTCTTACAATTATCATACTGCGTGTTCTCGTGAAATGGTTTCTTTTCTTTTTTTTCGTTTTTTTTTTTTTTTTTTTTTTTTCTCTCGGAAAAATAGAATTTTATAGCTTGATACTGATCAAGACCATGTTAGCTTTTATAGCTTTCTATAGGCATCGAAGGTGTTACTCTGTCTAGAGTTCTCATATAAAATGAAGTTCCGCGTGTCATTTCTCAACTTTTCAAATTATTGCTCCATGAGTTGAGTTCATGGGATGAAAATAGTATGAGCTTTGCAATTTACAATAGGCTAACTTTTTTCCCCGTAAAAAGTGATGGAACATGGTGGAACGGGTTACTCTTGGTTTGCACTTTCATTGATTATAATTAAGGACGTTGTCTTCCAATTGGAGTCGCTGAATCGATTTTTAAAAATCTATGTTTACTAAATATCATTGTTCAAGTTGCCAAAAAAATAGAATTTAAGCTATATTTAAATCTTAAAGAGAAACTGAAGCTCCATTCAGAATCGACGGCTCAGAACACGTTCATTAATTGATTCAATTTCCGAAATGTAAAGAATTTCAAACTATAGAAATTAAAATTTACCTATAAGAAGGTGTTAAGATTGATGTATGAGTATTTTCAGACAGAGCCCGAGTCTTACTTGATGCCCACTCATAGCGATTAAGACGATCGATTTGCGTGTAGTACTAAATCCACGGTATCAGGACTCTTTGCTGACGCCGTTATAGAATAACTGTCATAGAAATTGCATTCTTAAACGTTAAAGCTACCCAAAAGAATGAATATCTCTGTCAAAAGTGTTTATTTTAGCAATAATTGCAACAAGAACAAACCGTAAATTTTAAAGATACATTAAAATCAAAGTGCTTTTGATTTGAAGATTCAATAGGTCATTCGGGCCATGAAGAAATTACTATGGTCGTTTTCTAATTTCTAGGCATCTTTCAACTAGAGTCCCTTGATGGAAATATTGTATAGGGAGTACCGGCACGACGCTTTATGCATTTTGACAGGAGTCGATTTAGTCGACTGCCTGAACGAATTCGAAGGTTAAGTTCAACAGTGGACCATTGGTGGACTGGCGGATTTGCCGGCATTCCGGTCCATTCCCATACGTTCCTTACGAATCCACTTATTTCGTGTGGAGCCTTCGATGTCGTCGACTCCTGCTCGACTCCGTGAGAGCCTAAAACCAACGACCAATCACAACTCGTTGAGCTCGTGTCGGTACTCCCTATACAATATTTCCATCAAGGGACTCAACGTTCAACCGTTTTGACTCTGAAAAGCTTCATAATATCAACGCTTCATATTGATGTTCTACGCTCCGTTACTGTACAAATTATTGCTTAAACGCCTCCGACAGAAATATTCATTCGTTTTGTAGCTTTAAACGTTTTTATGATGCAATTAATCGCAATGACGTTTTTCGGCGGCTGAAAAAATGCCTGCTATCGTTGAGGCACCCTTACGCAGTGACGCGGCCGCGGCGCACTATGGTCCAGAAGTCCGATTTAGGAAGACATTAGTTTGCATTAAAATCGCCCAATATCTTGAAAACGGTTCATCTGACATCAAAAATGGTTATTACAAAAAAGTTAAAACGGTTTACGTTCTATCTTTTTTGTAATAACCAGTTTTGGTGTCAGATGAGCCGTTTTCAAGATATTGAGCGATTTTAATGCAAACTAATGTCTTCCTAAATCGGACTTCTGGACCATAGTGGGGCGTCGCGTGAAATAACCTGGTGACAAAGAAGGAGCACATTACACTCGTTCAAATCGAAATTTTACCTGTATTTAAATGGACGAAATGCAGCGTTGCCAGATTGCGATCAACGCCACTGCCTTCATGACCTCCCTCAGATCCTTCTTGCACGCAACCGTTCGATTTCGAAATCCAAAGTTTGAATTCCAAAACCTTCAGGCTTCAGACCCATCCCAGATAAGAGGGAATATTTAGCCAATATTGTGCCAATATTTTCAACCTTTTCGGGAAAAATATTTAATTAAAAAATATTTTTTCAATAACGCCTGAATATTTTTACAATAAATATTTGCAAACAAAATATTTCAATAATTTTTTACAAAAATCTTTTGTCAATAATAAAAAAAAAAATATTCAAAAAATACTCAACGAATATTATTATAAAATTTTATCAATATTTTTGTTTTTAAACTTGTGTGAGTATTATTTGAATATTTTTGATTTTGATATTATTCTAATGCTTACTTAATTAATAATGGAAAAATATTTGATCAGTATTGAAATTTAAAATCTTATTTGTTCAATATTTTGTAATATTTAAGAAATACTTTAAAAAATAATATTGTTTTGTTTAGTACTGATTAAATTTTTTTGTATAATATTTATTTAATGCTCACATTGCAAATACTACTGCATTATTCATTCAATACTTTTCCAATTATTATTTGAAAAATACTTAATATTATTTTATTTTTTAAATATTTTTTATGAATATTCTCTGAGTCTTAATTGTAAAATAAAAATGAATATTAAACAAATACTTTAAAAAAAAATACTATTTCTTTTAAAATTTATACAATAATAAAAAAATACTTTCAATGGAAAAATAATTTTGTTACAATTTAGTACCTCCGGGGGTTAAGTAGGAATTATTCGCGGAGCTCCTACGCGAGCGGTCGTAGCTCAACGGGTAAGACACTTGTCTGCCACCGAAGTGGCCCAGGTTCAATCCTCACCATCTCCAGGTAATATTTGTAAATGATCTCTGTCTATGAATTTCCGTGCATGTGTTCAATGTCTATGTCGAATGTTAAGTAATTAATTGTGCAATTGTGCAATTGTGAAAATACTACAAAAATATTTTGAAAAGACTATGAAAATACTAAGTGATGATTGGTTAAATATTGATTAAATATTGGATACAGAAAATTTTGAAAATATTCAAAAGAAAATATTTCAAAAATATTCAAACAGCATTAAAAAAGTATTCAATGAATATTCCATCAATTTTTTCAAAACATTTCGATATTGGCATTTTAATACTAATAAAATATTGACTCAATATTGAGTAAATATTTTCAAAAAGTTTTTAACAATATTGAATTTATATTTCAAAAAAGTTTTAAAAATATTCAAACAATATTCAAAATATATTCTTTGAATATTTTTGAAATCTTTTCAAAAACATTTTATTGTTGGCATTTTAAGATTGACCCAATATTGACGAAAAATTGACTCAATATTTGCAAAAAGTTTTCAATAACATTGAGTTAATATTGACTCAATGTTGCTCTCTTATCTGGGATCCGCATCCTCTCCTCATGACAATACAGATCAAAGGTGTATAATGACTGCGAATGGTCCGAAACTGAAAGATCGCATGAATGGGGTACAGTGGCGTCGCGTGCAATTTGGCAACGATGTATTTTATCCATTAAACTCATGTGAAATATCGAATTAAGGGGGTGCACAGTGCACAAGGAAAATTCGATATATTTAATAAGTTTAAATGGAGCAGTTGCATTGTTGCCAGATGGCACGCGACGCCACTGATGGGGTACATAAAGGAGTGGAGAGGTTCAGTGGAGGGCCGGAGGGGGGCGGTCTCGGTCGGACCGGTCAAAAGGAAAGGTGAGTATATGGCTGAAAACGGAGTGCCCGGTGCCCAAATCCCGCTATGGTTGGGTCCGATCAGATACGCGGCGCGGCAGGAGGGTTAGGGGGAAGGGGTGTGGGCGTGGGCGGGGGAAGGGGAAGGGGAAAGGGCGGTGAGGGGGGAGACAAAGGAAGCTTACAATTTTTCACTTGGAAGTGACTGTGCTCGCCGCCACTCAAAATTAGGTCGCCATGTAAAATAAGCTTGTTGCCAAGCAAGTATGGTAGAAAAAAAAAAAATATGGTGAGCCCGCGGTGTCGAAGGTGGTGATGGGCGGGGAGTGGCAAAAAGAGAGGGAGAGTGAGAGAGAGAGGGGGGGTCAAGAAATGGATATCGGAATTCGGCGCGGGATCGTGACCCGACCGACTGGGCGGGCGATCGCCGATCGGCGCGGCGCACAATGGGAAGCGGGAATCGAGAAAAGAGAACCTTGCACTGGAAAAAAAAACATAAAATAAACTGTAAGGAACACCCTACGAACACTTTCTCCCTCCATTTTTATCAGGGGAGACCCCCAGACCCCCCCTTAAGAATTCTGGGGGAGACCCCTAGACCCCCCTTTAGTATTCCGGGGGAGACCCCCAGACCCCCCTTTAGTATTCTGGGGGAGACCCCCAGACCCCCCTTAAGTATTCTGGGGGAGACCCCCAGACCCCCCTGTAGAATATTTAAATTTTTCTCTTTTTTGACCCATTTTCCGATTGATTTTAATGGAAACCATTTTTTTTTCCATAACTAACCTAAAAATTAAAATTTTAAAAAAACAAAAAAAAACCCCTCTGGGGGAAAGTTAAAAGCAACGTCTCTGCAAAATTTTGGGTGCATATGAACCAGTAGTTCAAAAGTTATGCTAGGTTTCACGTTTATGACTACAGACAGACGGACAGACAAACAGACGCCACAGAAATTTTGTGCATTTACTCCTCCCTACCACATATGGTTAAGCAATATTGAAATATCATGGATGGATGTTCTTTAGGATAGTATTAGACATGATAAAGAGCCAATTATTTTAGAATTATCGTGATTGATTTAGTCGCAGCGGGCCAAGGATCGAAACAAAATGCATCAAAATCTCTGCGCCATTGCAATACTTTCTCAATTTTTCTAATTTCATTAGAGTGAGAAAGTAAAAAAAAAAAAAAAAAACACTTTGGTAGACAGAACCTTTGATCAAATAAAGTGTAGGGAATATATCCCCCCCCCTACGCACCCCTACGAACACTTTCTCCCTCCATTTTTATCTGGTGGATCCCCAGACCCTCCTCAAGAATTCTGGGGAGGGGGGCAGACCCCCCTTTCGGATTCTGGGGGAGACCCCCTGCAGGCTGATTCTGCTCATTTGAACGAGACGAGACGAAATAGCAAGAAACGATGAATCCCATTGGTTTAAATGGCGTCACGTGACAGATTTGAAGTCATTGAAGACGTGCGACGACGAGCTCCAAGTCATGAATTTCAAATTCGCGCACTTGCAGCCTGTGAGTCGGTTGGTTCTCTTTCTTTTTCCTTGCCTCCATCCTCATGCAGAAAAAAATAATAACAAGTAAAAATAAAATAAAAATCACTTGTTTCATGTTACTTACTGTGCTGTGCCGCAAATTCGCAAGTATGGCATTAGCGTCAGTGCAGGCGGCGAAACCATCAGCGTTTTGAACGCGGATGTTGGACAGCGCACTAGAGTGCATGCGGTTTCTTCACTATACGCGAAATGGGTCTGTTGCAGACTTTGGCTGCGTCGATATGGAGTATGCATCCGATTCCCATCTAAAATCGCCTTAAAATCACACTGGAAGCAACGAAAAGTCTCTAAATTTACTCACAAACACTAGGAATGCGTTAAATAAAAATGAATTAAGGTTGTCAAATGAGCGGGTCACTTGCCTATGAACCGTAAAACTGTCTTATGCTGACAATGAGAATGGGTCTGTTGCAAACTTTTGCTACAACGAGAAAGATTGTTTCATCATATGAAAAAATTGCCCGAAAAGTCCATTGGTGGCATCAGAAAGTCATGAAATGCGATAATAAACTCACAAGAGACGTTTAATGAAATCCAAGATGGCGGTAAAATATCGAGAAATCTGTATGCATACACCTTTAACATCCAAGGAATGCCAACGTTGACAACCTCACAGCTTCAGAGGTTATGTGTTTATTTACGTTGTGATTGGGTGCGATCGAGATTGTGAGGTTGGCTATCCTTGGATGTTCGTGGTGCATGCATACAGGTTGCTCAATATTTTACCGCCATCTTGGATTTGATTAAACGTCTCTCGTGAGTTTTATACTGCATTTTATGACTTTCTGATGCCACCAATGGACTTTTCACGCGATTTTACATGAGATTGAACTCTCTATAGCGCTGTAGAGCCATTATTTTTGTTACGGACGTTACATTTTCACTCTTCTAATTGGTATATAACACAATCTGTGTAAAATTATGGTGAACTGTTTAGGGGAAGTTATTAAACTAGATGGTTACTACTTCTCTGTCAATTTTCGTAGCAAAATATTGGTTCATTTTTCAGTTACGTTAAAAAATGAAGTGTTACGGACGTTACAAAAAAGACACCCAGTTTCCATGGACCTAATTTCGGTTGCTCTTTTTAAAAGCAATTCTAGTTTTTTTCCAATTCTATTAGAACTGAGTCATTCTTCATACCATCTATTTTTAAGAATCATTTTTGTCTAAAAAAATTTTCCTATGATTTTTTTGAGTTATTGCTCTTTTTTGGTGTTACGGACGTTACACGGCATCTGTTACGGACGTTACTAGGTAACAATGATTGGACAATAGATATGTTTTTACCCATTTTATCTTTACTCAGAGCTGCTTATTCCTATTAAATGACCAGGATTTATTTTATCTTCAATAGATATGTAAAAATATGCCAAAAACTTTTTTTTTTTTTTTTTTCAATTTAAGTCTAAATCTGAAATTAGTTTATTAAAAATTAAAAAAATTACCGCCCTCCATCTTATACTCAGATTTTCATCTAAATTACAAAAATAAATTATGTAGTGACAAGAAAGGTTGAAAATAACCAACATGCAGCATAAGGAAGAAAAAATAAACTTTATTAGGAACAAAAAAACTAAATTATTTTGAACAAAATCAAAAACTTAAAATTACGAGGGTGGATTTTAAAGTAAGTTTACCTACTTTTTTCCTCAGAAACTATTAATGTTAGAAAAAAAACAAACCCAGCGTTGGAACGTACGTACTCTCAGCTTTTTAATGAGCTCCAGTTTTTCAAATTTGGCTCACGCGTTGCGGAGATATCGTGGATTTTCCACACCCATCTCTCCTTCAAACGTGCCCACCTTTTTAGCCTCACAGAAAACATGAATTTTAGACTTTGAAAAAGTAAAATAGAGCTATTATTTTATTGAAACAAGTCATAACATTGTTGTGAGGCATCTCACCTCATTTTTTGACATAGTTACCCGCTAGATTCTTGAATTTTTCATAAAAAAAAAAAAAAAAAAAAAAAAAAAAAAAAATCGTAAAACTCTTTCCACATACTCCTGAACCAGGTGTTGACGCAAGCTGTTAATCCAGCTTCAATTCATGATGGTTGCTCTTTCCTTACTGACCGAAAGTTTGAAGATCGAAACAGATTGGATCATTTACTCAGTAGTAGAGTAGTCTATTCAGTAAAAAACATGCACTCAGATATTATTGAGATGTCTGATCCGGAGATAAGCGCATCGCCTGCCGAAACTCGCAGTCTTCTGTAGCGCGTGAAAAGGTGGGCACATTTGAGGGAAAGACGGATGGGGAAAATCCACGATATCTCCGCAACGCATTGGCAAAAATTTGAAAAACTAAAGCTCGTTAGAAAGCTGAAAGTACGTACGTTTCAACATTGGTTTTGTTTTTTTTCTAGCATTGATATTTTCTGAAAAAAAAAAAAAATAGGTAAACTTACTTTAAAATCCACCCTCGTAAAGTAACGGCCCCAATAAACCCCGTATAAAAAAACATAAAATAATAACACAATTTGAGAATCTTGAAGTGGCAATTGAATTTTTACTTAAATTACACTTCTGAGGAGCATCCCAGATGATAAAATTTCTCTTCCAGAAGTACCTACCAGTCATAATAATCTGAAATCAAAATAAATACCTGTCAAACTAAATGTTTTGTTTGAGATGCAAGTAAAAATGCAAAATCATTGACAAAAAATGTGATAATAAATGTAATAAACCTAACCTAACCTAACCTTTGCCTCTTGAAGGCGCACAGTTGCATTTCAGTTATGAAATAATAAGTAAAACAATGGTTATAACGTCCGTAACTGATAAAATTAGGTACAAGGTAATGAATGTAACGTCCGTAACGTTACGGACGTTACAAAATGTAATGTGTAATAAAATGGTCCCTAAGATAATTGTGAAAAAAAATGATCCACCTGGCATGACATAAACATCATGAATGTTTCTTTCACCAAAAATTAATTTAATATACCTACTCAAAAGGAAAATACACTGATTTTGTTACTTTCCTGTTACGGACGTTACATTTAGAAGCAAGTTGGAATAATTATTAAAATATAGTTTAAAACTTACCTATTTTCTTAGCTGTTAAAGGAAGATGTTATTAATGATCTAACCTCACTCCTACTATGTGTTTGAAGTTTGGATGATGCAATAATTAGTACAAAACAGTAATGTCAACTTGACTCTAAAATCACTAGAGCAAACACTGCACCAAAAAAAGCTGAAAAACTAGCGAAAAAAATGAAAAATTGAGTGAAACAACTTAGTTTCATAAAATTGAAGATATAACTCAATGGAGGGAATAATTTTTTTTTCAGTTAGAATATACTTTTTTTTTTTTTGAAAATGTCCCCTTTTAAAATAATGGCTCTGTAGCAAAAGTTTTCAACAGACCCATTGAGATATATTATAGAGAAAGCTGCAATGGAGCTGTTGCACACTTTTGCTAGGAGCGATTTATTAGTCGATTCTGGTGTAAAAACCTCCAAAAATAACGATGGCAGCATACTAAAAACTTCCGAAATCCACTCTGAAACTAGATAAACGCTTTTATTTGCGCCGGCGTAATGGTGGCTGAGGGTAGTAACAATGGGAGATTCCCATCTAGCAATACTGTAACTCCATCAAGAAGTGCCCAATAAGAGACGACTTTGATTTAACACCAGTGTCACTAGGTGTTGCCGTACCATTCACCGGATGTGGATCATCGCTCTGATGACTAATTACTCTGTGAATCATCCTTGTCAGCATAGAAAGAGTGACGGAATTAAGATAGGAATCTCCCATTTTTACTGCCCTCGGCCACCATTACGCTCTCGCAAACAAAATCGTTTATTGAGTTTAAGAGTGGATTTCGGAAGTTTTTAGTGCTGCCATTGTTATTTGTTGAGGTTTTTACACCAGAATCGACTGTCAAATCGCTTATAGCAAAAGTGTGCAACAGCCCCATTAGATGGGACTGGGACTCCCTATTTGTAACCCGTTCATTCGACCTACATTCGTTAAAGGCATTCATCGAGTTTTTGAATGATTTTTGAGAAAGTTTCGATGATTTTAATGTGGTTTTCACGCAATTTAACACGAGAATCGACACTGATTGTGAGCTAAATTAAGGGGGAAAAAAACTTTTAAATAAACAGCTATAATTGCAAATTTCTCTATGATGAATGAATCACTTTTCTCGGCTTACATAGAGAAAAATGTCACCGTTGTTAGAACCGAAGATTCGGTTTATTTTGATCACCGAAGTTTTCGGTTAAAGAAACCAAAATTTTCGGTGATAAGTACCGAAGACGTCGGTAAGGATAACCTAAATTCGGTACTACTAATGAAGCATTCGGTACTCAGGTCCGAACATTTTGGCTCCTGCAACCGAAAACTTCGTTGATCAAATTTTACCGAAGTGTTTTTCTCTGTGTAGAAAGCTGCAATGAGATAGGACTCGGGACTCGGCCTATTATCATTACTCACCCGCTCATTCGACTGCCATATTGGAATTTTATCAAACGCAGTCATCATGAGTTAGCAAGTCAGTTTTGGAACTTGTTGATGCTCTCAACGTTATTTCCATATGATTTTACACCATATTAAACCCTCTCTATTTAATATAGCTATGTAGCAAAAGCAAAAGTTTACAACAGACCCATTGTCCGGAAAAAAGAAAATGTCAACATTAGTAAAGTTTTAATAATCGGAGATACTCGCTTTCACTTCCATGCATTAAGCATTAATTAATCATAATCATTAGAATAATCGATCGTCAACACTCAACAGATAGCCATCGCAATTTGTCCTGTTGTGAGTAGGTATCGAAGAGGACGTGATTAAATGACAAATTCAGAAATACAGCTCTTTGAAGCGACGCGACCTGTCAAAATGAGATGATTATGATATGGTTGTTTCCTTTCGATTATACTAACAATAAGTAGCTTTTTTTCCTCATCGGTTTCATTCATTAGACCAAGTTTTATCCTTTTATCCTGCATCTTTTCCTGGTATCCAACATCTTCAGCCCATCAGCAACTCCACCGTTTGGCTTTAAGGTTTTAGCTCGTGCCAACGGCCGGTCGTCGCGCGTCTTCGGCCAATCACGCGCGCGAATGGTGCGGTAGATATTTACACGTATATGTATAGGGTGTACAAAAAGTTTGGCAGCTATTGAATCTAGAGACTTATATCACGGAATAATACAATCAGAACGGAAACTCCCATAAGAGCCAATGGAAGCAAGTTAGGAATTTAACGGCGCCAATAGGCAATGCTGTGGTCCTATATCCCAACATGGCGGACGAGTGTGGTTTGTGTTGAAAATCATTTATTTCTGTAAATTCTGGAAAGAAATCTTAAGTTTCCGGCCTCACTTTTATTCTAATGGCATTTCAGAATAAAAATTTCGCGGATCATGTCCTATATTGCTTTTTTCAAGCGCGAATCCAGATGTAAACATCTTATATCCCAACATGGCGGACGCGAAATGAATTTGCTTCAAAATCCGACAGAGTTTCTGTTCTGATTATATTATTCTGTGCTTATACATCGATAACGGATAAAGACCTCGAGTTGCAGTGGCGGCTCGTGCAATTTGGCAACAGTGTTTTCCCTCCATTCAACTCAATGTAAAACAATCGAATGATGGTGAAGCGCTGCTTCACTATTGAATCGATTGTTTTACATTGAATCAAATGGAGGAGAAACACTGTTGCCAAACTGCACAAGTCGCCATTGTCGAGTTGAATGATTTATTCGTGTATACATATGTGGTTTTCGGAGTAAGATGTTTTTTGAGTGAAAAATGATGCAGATAAAAAGGGAAGATATACCTATGGTCATATAATGTGCTCACATCCGGAGTAATAAAATAATGACGCTTCACCAAGGAGGCATACGCACTCTCTTCGATAGTATTTTCTACCCTTTACTTCCGGTACACTATGTTTACTACTTATATGCGAATAAGATTTACCGATTTACCCTTGTTTTTAAGCTCGCTTTTTCACCCCCAAGATATTTTGGTCGATTCAAGAGACGATCTCTGTCGAAAAAAACATAATAGAGCTGTTGCAAACTTTTGCTACAGGCTTATTAATAGTTGATTATGGGGTACTACCCTGTATAAAAAAGGATTAGCGCTCTAAAAAGTCACAAAATCCACTCCTAAACTCACAAAATGCTTTTAAACGGGAGACCATAATGGCGGCCGAGGCCGCGGTTTTCTTATGGCAATTGTATGCTTCTTCTTCTTCTTGTGTGGTGTTGCGAGAACAACTCGTGTAGATGGCGCTGATTGAAGATAGGGAACCCCAATGAAAACCGCGGCCATTACGGTCTCGCGTTTAAAAGCATTTTGTGAGTTTAGGAGTGGATTTCGTGATTTTTTAGTGCGCTAATTGTTATTTTTACAGGGTTTTACCGCATAATCATCTATTGACAAGCCTGTAGCAAAAGTTTGCAACAGCTCCATTGGAAAATACACGGAGAATAAGATTTCGATGCTCTTGAATTTCATTTCTGAAAATCACCCCTTTCCCAAGTTGATGGTGATTTTTGAGAACTGTCGGAAAATTGTTAATTGACTATTTCGCTAACGTGACCAGCCTAATAAAAACTTCAAAGGAAGGGGTCAGTGGTCCCTTAAAAAACACGTGGAACATCAAACATCAAACGAAAGTCATCGATCTGCACTTTCTGAATCCGTTTTGGTTTTTGCACAACGATACTTCTACGGAAGTCGCGGAGTGGCGGATCCAGAGGGGTGAGGGGAGCTAAGGTGACATGTTCTCCCCCCCCCCCCTAGAAGCCTCAAATTTTGGCTTAAACAGCCCCAAAATTGTTTTCCACGCCGCTTCGAATTTCAACTTTCGTTAATTAGTGTCCCTTCCCCCAAAAAGAAACCTTCTGGGTCCGCCACTGGATGGTCACAGATAAATCGCTTGAAAATCTCAAAAGTTCTAAAAACGTCCCTTGCACTGGAAAGATGTGGTTTTCTGACGGGGAAATTTTTTAGTATTAGAAAGTGTCATTCTTCATGCATCGTCGAATAAAATGTACACGGAAAAAAAGAATGGTGTACACGGAAAAAAACTACGGTGAAAATAACCATACGGATACCTGATTTTGGCACCTGCTAGATGTTATGGTAATGTTAACCAGAAGTGTACTATGTTTCGACTAGGTACTAGGTGATGTTACCTGATTGCATGTCGAATTTACTCAAAGTATCGGTAAATGTATCATACTTCTAGTCAAGTTTACCATAACATCTAGCAGGTGCCAAAATCAGGTATCCGTATGGTTATTTTCACTAATCTTTTTTTTCCGTGTAATTTACCATTCGCATAGCTGATTTTGGCCCCTACCAGAGTTGAGATAAACTTGACCAGTGTTATGGATTTGACCAGGTATCAAGTGAAACTGACCAGATTCTTGGTCAAATTTTCCATAACTCTGGTCAAGTTTATCTTAACTCTGGTAGGGGCCAAAATCAGCTATGCGAATGGTAATTACACCATTCTTTTTTTTATGTGTATCAATCGATTAGGGGAGCTACGCAGGTTGCTTTTGGGGGGGGGGGGGGAAATGAGTTGAACCTCCCCCTCCCCCCCGCCCACCGGATGGTGGAGAGAAGTTGGTATGGAGAGGAATCAAAGGGGTGACCCCCGTTAAAACCTACTGTCTCAGAAATTATTGAGAGAAGTACAGAGCGCAACTCAAAATCTCTTTTCACTCTCGAGATATGATATTCAGGGGTTGCCTGACTTTTGGCTCACCCTATACACGCACTCACTGATATCCACCTTCGTATCAAAAGTCTGCGATTTCTACACTCTCTCAATCAATCAACATTATGTAAATAACGTGAAACCGGCCAATTCGGAAATCCGTGATGGGTTGAGGGCGACCGAGACAGCAGACAGCGATCAGTGAGGAAAAGATGACAAATTTGCGACCGCCTGCGCGAGGGTGGGGGGAGGAAGGGGGCTTGTTCTGGGCTTGGGAATCCAGGGGCCCAGAGTAGGGTGCATGGTAAAATTACGATATTTTTTCATTTGTTCTATGAACTAAGACTGAAAAGTTTAAATTTAATGCGTGAATGGTAAAAGCAAAAAAACTGAAACTTTTAGTAAAAATTTGTACGAAATTGCAGGCGAAATTTTTCCCCATCACCTCGGTTCATTGACTCGAGCCACGATTTTTTTGTGAGAGTTTGCGCGAGCTTCAGGGTGGAAGAAGTTTCACCGATCGCGTAGAGCCTGGGTGGGGGTGGAAGAAGTTTCACCGATCTCGCTCAATGGGTCTGTTGCATACTTTTGCTACAACAATATAGAACCATGTAAAATTATGTAAAATTCGGCGATAATAACGATGCGCACATTAAAAACGTTCAAAATCCACTCATTAACTCAGGAAATCACTTCAACTTCAAACAGCCCGCACTACACTACACACTGTTTGCACCGGTATGCTACTACATAGACGAAACCACCGTGCATAAGTAAACAACATCGAAACTACAAAATGATGGAATTCCCTTCTAAATACATGAACTATTGGCTGCATTTGCTGTATGGTCTTTTCGGTTTATCAAAGATTACAAAATAATGTAAGAAATGTACGCATCTAAACGAAACATTTCAATGCTTGTAAGTTCTGTTCATTTTTACATAAACGAGATGGTTCCATCTATGTAGTTTTAAGTCGGTGATATAGTGTCTAGTGTAGCGCGGGTTGTTTGAAATGGAAGGTATTTTCTGAGTTAATGAGTGGATTTTGAAAGTTTTTAACGTGCAAATCGTTATTTTCGCCGAATTTTACGTTAGAAACAATGAGTTATATTGATGTAGCAAAAGTACGCAACAGACCCATTTTGTCAAGATCCTCTCTGCCACTGGTTCACCGTCACACAGTGGCGGCTCGTGCAATGTGGAAAACAACGTATTCTCTCCATTTAAACCTATGTAAAACAATCGATCGTCAGGAGGTGCAATTGCACCCCCAAGATATCGATACTTTTGCATAGATTTAAATGACAAATAAGCATGGTTGCCAAACTGCACGAGCCTCCACTGCCGTCACAGCAAACAAGTATTATCTTCTTCTGTTTGCACTGTTAAAAATCGGTCAAAAAATCCGGAGTGAAAATCGGAGCAAACATAAAAATAAGGGTAAATTTTACTCTCATGCGTAGTAAAAATAGAATGCACCGGGAGGAAAGAGCGGAAAATACTATCGAAGAGAGTGTTTATTCCTATGGAGTAAAATCATCTTTTATCTCAGGAAATATGCAAATTATTACTATATCTTTCCTCCTTTTCACACTATTTTCTACTACACAAATATCTTACTCCCAAAACTATATACCGGGAAAAATCATGGCTTTTATGTAACCGGAGTTAGAGTGAACATTTCTAACAGTGTATCGAAGTTATCACAGTACATATGATGTCCCAAAAAGACCCAGACTGACGCTGTAACTCAAAAACGACAAGCAATTGATTGAGATAGTCTTGGTTTTATTGGAAAGAGAGGGTAAACATCACTCAATTGAGACCAAGATCAACTTATACGAACGAAAACAGTCAACGGCCAAAAAGTGGAATCTGGCAACTATGAATTCGGTCCATTCAAAACCTTTAAAAAGGTCGAGTTTGAGGGAGTTCACCGCGCTCTCAATGGTCCGATCTTTTCAATGAGATTAAATTGACGAAATGTAACGTTGTCAAATTGCGCTCTACACACCACTGCAGCTTTTGCGGTCTCCTGATTTCTCGAAAACGGAGGCGGTCCATAAATGCATCCTTCTTTCTCTCTATACATGAGCTCATGTGGCTGGAAAAGGAAAAAGGATGCGTCATCACGTGACTTTAGCCGGGTGATTCCGAGTTGGCCCAAAAAGTCCGAGTTGGCCCAAGCCATTATTTCGCCGCATATACCGAGTTGGCCCCTGTCTGGAAAAACAGCTTTTCCGAGTTGGCCCAAGAGACAACAAAAATAAATAAAAAAGAGAGCACTTGGCAACGTGCCATTTTACGAACGAGGAAAATTAGGGTTTGTCAACCGAATTTAAATTACAAGATTCAGAAATTAGCTCCGTTCTGAGGTATTTTTTTGGTTTACCGCTTCTCCCACCATCTAAAGTTGAGGATTGTTTTTGTGAGGATTTGATGTCTATAAAACCTTAAGATCTGTACCTCTAGATGATTTTTTTCATTATGTGTTGAAAACTTACATTCCGCCTGATTGCGATTTCCCCCCAATGTGAATGTGGGCTTCTCAATCAACTTATGAAGATCGGACAACGAACGGTTATGAATCTTTCCATGCCAAATTAAATGCCGAGTTCAGTTGTGCTCATCCAAATATTTTTGTTTTATCAAAACTCTTCTAAAAATACAGGCTGACACCTCCATTAAACTTGCCACCAAAATACCTCGTCCTGCAACCAAACGACAGACAGAGAAGGAAGAGTTTCTACTTGAAGGTGTGGAGGAGTACGCGTCAAAATCACGATTGCCTTGCTTTCATTAGAAAGTTTCCGGTAAACTTTTACCAATTGGCAATTTCTAAGAAAAAAGTGCATTAGCTATTTTTTAGTATATATATATATATTTTTTTTTGTGATATCAATTTTTTGACGCGGCGGGCTTTATACCCCCCTATTTTTTTTTTTTTTTTTTTCAATTTCTTGAAGACATTTTCTCAAGGACAATTTATTTATTAAAAATGTTTTTCTTATAAATTTTACAACGGGCGGGTGAAATGTACTTGTTAAGGGAAAAGAGAGGGAGAGAGTTCTTGTACATTTCTTTTGCCCTTTACGATGCAGAGTTTAAGAACTTTCTGTCAACCTATATAAGCTCATTGCCACCAGTCTCACCAACTACCGCTCCATTAATATATCCTATCATAGAGGTAAGCGACGTTGCCACAGTACAACATTTAAAATATTTTTATTTCTTCTATTGTTTTCGGCTTGGGCCAACTCGGACGGGTGTTTTTTAAGCCGTGGGCCAACTCGGACTTTTTGGGCCAACTCGGATGCTCCCCTTTAGCCCCTATCTCTGTCCTTTTCCAGAAAACAAGCATTCGAATGGGAGGACAAAGAGGCAGAGGAGAGAGAGAGAGAGGAGAGAGGAGAGAGAAGAGAGAGAGAGAGAGAGAGAGAAAAGGAGAGAGAGAGAAAAGAGAGAGGAGGAGAGGAGAGAAAAGAGAGAGAGAGAGATAATTCCTGGGCCCATCGTTGCTGGAAAGTTGGTGCGAGAAAGAGGGGAAGAGGAGATTTAAAGAGAGGAGATACGACATAAAAAAGAGCCAAGAAACGCAGTCGGTCGAGGGAGGAACCGAAAGCATCGCCATTTGGGCTGATCTAAATTAAGAATGATTAAGTAGCTCAAAAAGAAATAAAGTCGATACTGAAATTTCTCATTTTTTTATGTTACGATTTTACGACGGTGTCACTTTCACACAAATACGCAGTGCGTATAGTAACGTAGTTGCTCCATTTCATCAAAAAGGATGTGAGTTTTTGGAGGGGTGGGGGTGAGGGGCCTGCAGTGCTGCCGTATCGAATAAGGGGCCAAAAACTGATTATGGAGCTCGAAAAGTCCGCAGTGACCCTCACAAAATGACAAGGTATCCCCCTCAGTAATACATATAAGCCGCGTTATTGCAGGCCGTTTTTCGAGTTCTGCACTCTGCAGCCACTGCAGAAAAACTCACAGATGGTTTTTAATTTTTGTTCGTTCGTTTTTTAATTGCACTCTGTATCCGTATAAGGGTGATTCAACAGTAACAGAACTTTTCGCTTACACCAAAAAATGTTCACAGAAATATATAGCATCTAAAGAATGTCTAAAATACCAAATTAATAAATATTTCAAACAAAGGTATTTCTTTCATCAAGTTCTACATTAACGGATTGTTCGACCGTGAATTAAAGGTATATATGAAATTATTTAGCTCTTTAACATTCTCCCCTCCATAGAACCAAATAGAGGGCATTCTGTTATGGATTCTCAATTTCAATAAAATCGACGCATGCATGCACGTGAAATTATTTGAGAAAAACCAGAAAAAGTTATTCGCTGGTAATTAAAAGTCTATAGCATAAGATCTTTGAAACTATACTGTATCATAATTCGGCTCTGAAAGGGTTAAGCGTCAAAACCAGCGGGATGACTGGATATAGAATGACCTTGTGGCTCCTCAAAAGCATTGTGCTTTCAACCTATCATTAAATGTACGATTTGTTTTCGTTGAAATACCTAAATTAATACTTCTGAGAGGAAATTCATTCCTATGATAGCTTTAAAGTTTTAATGCTGCAATATCCATAACAATTATTATCGGCGCGTCAGGCGGGGAAGTCCTGTAGAGTTCGTCTCAGAAAAGTAGGTTAGAAGATTAGCGGTCTAGGTGCAGACCAATATCTTTGGAGAGAATTTTCAATTTTTTTTTTTTTTTTTTTTTTTTTTTTTTTTTTTTTTTTTTTTACATCAAATCGTAAACAAAAACTTGCCTGTGACCTTTACTTTTTGATTTAAAGCTTTCCTCAATGATAAGCTAACGCTCAAATTAGTTTTAATTCATTTGTACCATACAATATGAGAAATAAATGTCGGCAAATTCCAAAGATTATCGATCTCCGTGCGCCTACCCTACACTTCTGCAGAACTAGAGTCCCTATATACTATGAGAGTTGCGACAAGACTCTCAAAATGAAGAAGAAGAAGCGGATCCATGGAGCCCCCAAGAGGCAAATTGCAAATGGAAAATGGCCATTTGTCCCTGCGCTGTTGCCACTATTTCGCTATCTCTTGTAGGTTAGGTTCAGATTCTCGACAATAACGGTCGTTATTGAAAGAGATAATGTCTCCATAATAACATTCAAGCAGAGGAAAAATTAACAAAATTACCGCGGTCAACTGTTGCTTCAAATGTGTAATGAAAGCTAGTGTGCGAAAAGTAAACAAAACCCTCCGCCATATTGCATTTGCCTCTTGGAGCTTTCTTGACAGCCTAAATCTGGGAGCCAATCAGAAATGGATTCAGCGATGGCAACTTCATAGTATATAGGGACTCTAGCAGAAACAACCTCTACCGTAGAATTATCCTTAATACACGCCAAATGGCAGCACTGCAGAGACGAGGGCAGGAGCAATATGTGATTCATATGAGGCCTTTTTCGGGGGTAATTCACTGCAGCCACTATCTTTTTTTTCTCCTTTCTTATTCTTTTCTTGTTTTATCGGCTCCACGGTTGAACAGGGAGCCTGAAAAGAAGTTAGGAGGAATCTCGGGGCTAAATTGTCCTGCCCGACGCGACGTTGCGCTAGACGCTGGAACGATCCGAGTGCCGAATAAAGCAGGGCTGCCGTTTTGCGTAGAATCAATGCTATTTTTCTATTCACCGATGATTCCACCGGTTGAGAAAAGATTACACAGTTCAGTTCAGTGTATGACTGTGATGCACGAAAATACTTGATCTGTAATCTTTCCTTAAGCGGGGGAAGATTCGTTGATTAATAAAATATCCGCAAAATTTTTTAAAGTCATCGACGACTCCACCGGTTGAGAAAAGATACAGATGCGAGTATTTCAGTTATCATAGTCATGCACTGAACTGAACTGTGTAATCTTTTCTCAACCGGTGGATCATCGGTGAATTGAAAAATAGCATTGATTCTACGCAAAACGGCAGCCCTGGAATAAGTGGCCGCATAGCTCGTCTGTGTACGACCATGAGGAACTTTAAAGTCATTGCTGCCATATTTTGCAAAAAAACAAAAAACAAAAAAAAAACAAAAAAAAAACAAAAACAAAAAAACAAAAAAAAAAAAAAAACAAAAAAAAAATACATTCCTAACATCAAGTTTTATGGGGGGTTTGCCATGGGGAGCTTTTTTTGTTTTGTTTTTGTTTTTTCTTCTCGCAAAATGTGGCAGCACTGCTTAAGCGTCCATCCATCCGTCCGACTGCGACAGACATGGACATCGGACAGACGCTCACTCCTTGTTCAACTCGGATTATAAAACGAGTCGGAAACTCGAACGTCGGAGTAAGGCAAGGTTGCAAACATTCAGGATAAAGCCCTTGGGGTTTTTCTTTTTCTTTTAAGGAGATTCTTCGTGGTAACAGGACTTTTAAAATTTATTTGTAAAGGCATGAGGACATGGGCGTGACGCCCGGGAGGGGGGGGACTCCGGACTCCCCTAGAAATTTGGAAAAGAAGAAAAACTGATTTTACATTTGAGGAGTTCTTTGGAGAACAAACCACGCTGAAATAAGGGGTAAACTCGTTCTGTAAAATTCATATTTCAAAGTGTTATTGTGAGTGTTTCTGACGAATGAAACGTATTGTTCTTACATTGTTGAATATCCATAATATCAACGTTTTAACCGAAAAAAAAGTCATAATTGATACGGAACGCGGCGCTTCATAATGAAGCGCTAGGCGGGGCTATCGCGGATGGCCCCGCCCCATTTTTACCGGAATGAAGGTGCGGAGGAGCTAATCTTGAGCTGGTAACAAGTAAAACTTTCTGAAAATCAAGCCACCCCCCCCCCTCGAGAATTGGGTTGAGGGTTTGCCTCCATTAGACAAATTTCTGCCGGTGCACCATGTCCAAGATCGAAAAATATTGGCCAAAATTCAGTGAAAAAAAAAATAATAATAATAATAATAATAATAATAATAACTATTCGATAAGAACGGACCGTACAGTACCGGCCAACAGACCGGATATAGTGGTCAAACAAACTGGAGGCCCATGTATTTTAATAGACGTGTCAATACCAATGGATGGCAACGTAACGGAGAAAGAAGCAGAGAAGCTATTGAAATACAAGAGTCTCCAAATTGAGCTGCAAAGAATGTGGAAGACGAAAGCCGTTGTAGTCCCTATCGTTATCGGGAGAGACGGGATAGTATCGAAGGAGTTAACAAAGTGGCGGACTGCATACCAGGAAAAACATCGCTAGTGAGTGTACAGAAAAACCGCGGTGCTAGGCACTGCGACTATACTGAGAAAAGTCTTAGATTAAGGAATAGCGAATAAGAATACAGGCGAAATTGTAAGCTGTTCGGTAAAAAAAAAAAAAAAAAAAAAAAAAAAAAAAAAAAAAAAAAAAAAAAAAAAAAAAAAAAAAAACAAAAAAAAAAAAAAAAAAAAAAAAAAAAAAAAAAAAAAAAAAAAAAAAAAGAGGAGAAAAAAGGAGAGGAGAGGAGAGAGAGGAGAGGGAAAAAAGGGAGAGGAAATAAAAAGAAAAAAAGGAGAAAAAAAAAGAATTAAATGGAAAAAAAAGGAGAAAAAAAAAGGGAAAAAAAAAGGGAAAAAAGGAAAAAAGGAAAAGAAAAAAAGGAAAAGAAAAAAGGAAAAGAAAAGAGAAAAAAAAGGAAAAAAAAGGAAAAAAAAAGGGAAAAAAAAAAAAAAAAAAAAAAAAAAAAAAAAAAACCGAACAGCAGGACTAGTAGTAAGACTCGACTCCAATGTAAAGGGTCCCTCAATCAAGGCAGTGCAACAAATGGTTGCAAAATCTGCCTTCTGAGGGAATAACCTCTCCCCCTTCTTTTGTTTGAAGAAGGCAGTCAATTAAGTGTTAAAAATCAATTAATATTAACATATAACGTGGCAAATGTAATCAAAAGCCGCCCTAGGCCCATGGCTTAGGACCATTGTTTGGTCCCGCCGTGGGACCACCATCATTACCCGCAAAAGCGGTGAAATAAAAATACACATAATAATAATAACTAGTATAGACTCCTAGTATCGAAGGAGTTAACAAAGTGGCTGGACTGCATACCAGGAAAAACATCGCTAGTGAGTGTACAGAAAACCGCGGTGCTAGGCACTGCGACTATACTGAGAAAAGTCTTAGATTAAGGAATAGCGAATAAGAATACAGGCGAAAATGTAAGCTGTTCGGTAAAAAAAAAAAAAAAAAAAAAAAAAAAAAAAAAAAAAAAAAAAAAAAAAAAAAAAAAAAAAAAAAGGAAAAAAAAAAAAAAATAAAAAAAAAAAAACGAGAGAGAGGAGAGAGAGAGAGCGGAAAAAAAAAGAAGGAGAGAGGAGATAGAGAGGGAGAGACTGAGGAGGAGGGAGAGAGAGAGAGAGAGGAAGAGGAGAAGGGAGGATTAAAAGAAGAAGGAGAAAAAAAATAGAATTAAATGGAAAAAAAAAGAAGAAAAAAAACAAGAAAAAAAAAAAAAAAAAAAAAAAAAAAAAAAAAAAAAAAAAAGGAAAAAAGGAAAAAAAAAAAGAAAAGAAAAAAGGAAAAAAGAAAGAAAAAAAAGAAAAAAAAAAACGAACAGCAGGACTAGTAGTAAGACTCGACTCCAATGTAAAGGGTCCCTCAATCAAGGCAGTGCAACAAATGGTTGCAAAATCTGCCTCTGAGGGAATAACCTCCCCCTTCTTTTGTTGAAGAAGGCAGTCAATTAAGTGTTAAAAATCAATTAATATTAACATATAACGCGGCAAATGTAACCAAATGCCGCCTAGGCCCATGGCTTAGGACCATTGTTTGGTCCGCCGTGGGACCACCATCATTACCCGCAAAAGCGGTGAAATAAAAATACACATAATAATAATAATAATAATAATTAATAATAATAATAATAATAATAATAATAATAATAATTGAAAATCAGCGTTTTCGACCTCTTCAGCTTAATTTAAAACTTTTCGGTGCCATTTTAAGATCCAAATTACTCGTTCAGGGTGTTTTCTGAGAGCGAAAGAGGTCTTGGTAGGTTATAAATTTTCTGACTTGATGAGGATTTACTCTCGGATTGTTAGCCCTCATGGGCGTAGCTACAATGGGGCCAGGGGGGCCAAGCCCCCCCCTCCTAGAAAATCTGATGTTGAAAAAAAAAAAATGCAGTAATAATTGAAAGAATAAAAATAATTGTAAAATGTAAAACGAATATAAAAAACACTGTTAACAGGCATGAAGTTGTTATACTTTTGGTGAATAAACGGTAAACATCGAGAGGGGAATCCGTTCAGAAGGTCTTCTTTTTCTTTTTTTTCCCATTATTACGTGTTTTACGGTGTTATTATTATTTGAATTCACGAGTACCATAAAAATAAAATTACAAGGCTATAGGGGTTTTCTAATTATAGATCGGTTTATGCAAAGGAACATACAATTACTTTTGCGCGCGTGTTTATAATTTTATCATTAAGGAGGTGAAGATACCCTGAAATCACGTCTAGAGCGGCTGAATTGGCAAAATTTCCAGGGGAAGGGCCCCCGGACCCCCCTTCCCACTGGGGTTTACAAACTTGCCCCCCCTAGAAGAATTTTCTAGCTACGCCATGTTCAGTGGCGTCGCGTGCAATTGGCAACAATGTATCTATCCATTTAAACTCATGTAAAATACCGAATTCAGGGGGTGCACAGTGCACAAGGAAAATTCGATATATTAATGAGTTTAAACGGAGCAGTTGCATGTTTCCAGATGGCACGCGACGCCACTGCCCATGTTAGCCCTTTCTTTTTGTCGATTTCAGACCAAAGTGCGGAACCTCTATCTATCCATCTATATCGAAAGTCAGTCGACATTTTGCTTAAATATCGAAAGACTGGAAAAATATCAAATTGCAGCTATATCGAACCGGAAACGAAACGAATTATGCGGATGTATTGGAAATTATTCCAAAGTAAGACCCGCGATTTATGATTACAACCGAATATTGACCGATCATTACAGGCATTGTAAGTCCATAACACAAAATTTAACTTTGTCTGTGGCTCAAGCCGCAGAGACAAGAAAATAAATGCGTCTTTACTTTGTGATTGGAACACAGTCTTCTCGGAAATTCTAGGCTAATTTCTTTTCTTTTTCAAAATTTCTCTAAACTACGTCGAAATGAAAATTACATTGTAACGGCTATCGTAATATGGGGTGTAAATCATGCAGAAATACGTTCTCATTTCACCAACTCGTGTACTATTCGAAGTACAAAACAAATAGAAAAAATCCGTCCACGTGCCATCTCATAGATGGATCTCGTGGGAATCCGATTCCGAGAATACTCGCCAGCATCAAAAGTGAACCGATGAACCAAGTTTATAAAAGCAAAAGAAAAGAAGAAGAAAATGTGTGTGAAAGGAGTCATTTCGGAATCATAAAGCTCTGTAAAAGGCTGCTTGGTGCGCGCGATTTTTTTCCCCTTTCGTAGCCTTTGAACTCCAGTTTAAGAGATAACAGAACCGGAGTCAAGATGAAAGAATTTTAATTAAACAAACACGAGGATTTATTAAACGTGAGATATGCTACTGCGCAGTCGCCAGATCTTCGAGGAAAAACGGAATCGCCAACTCTACAGGGTGACCTAAATCCCAGTGATGGGCAAAATCACAAAAATAATTTTGAATAACCATGAAATAATTAACTAAAATTCGCAATATTCTCATCCTATTCGTATTCGTAGGTAAATCTAAGTTTTGACACTACCAGCGTAGGTATTCATCTGTCATAGGATGAATGATCGGTAGCGTTTAAAACTTTGATTCGCCAATAGGAATAACATGAGAATACAATGCGAATAATTTAGATACTTATTCATGGTTATTCAAAAATGATTTTTGCCCATCACTGCTAAATCCCAAGATTAAAACCAATGAGCTATAACTTTAGAGTGCACATAACGAACGTTCCGCTGGTTCATTGTTGTCACTAGGGCGCCGCCATCTTGCCGTAAAAATCGATTTTGAGGTTAAGTTTTGTAGGTTGTTTCCGGTCGTTTCGTTAACAAACTCGGGCATCGCCGGAAACGACCTACAAAAATTAACCTCGAACCTTGGAATCTGCCGTCCAAACTCCCGCCAAATTCCGAACGACCTACAAAATTAACCTACCTCAAACTTTGGAATATGCCGTCCAAATTCCGCTTTTTACGGGATCCTTCTACCCGGTGTGGCACAAGGTGGACCAGCCCGTTGCCACTCTAAAGTTATAGCTCATTGGGTTAAACCGACAAACTTCCAGGAGTTCAAGGGTCGATTCTTTAGCTCAAAATAAAAATGGCCCTTCTTCAAGCATGGGTTCGAAAATGTTTCACTTTTAAGCTAGAAGTCCTCCTAAGTTTTGAAAAATCCCATGGTTTTTGAAATATTCAGAATTAATTATGAAATAAAATAAATGTCATGAAAAGATGTCGAGGTGTAATTTTACGTGTAAAGTTCACCAATGACCTTGAAAAATTCATAAAATTGAGTCTGAATGTACTTTTCAGGTAAGATTGTACCATTAATGTCAAAAATTTCACATTACGGAAAGAAATTTTTAAAAGTAGATGAAAAAATCAGAGATAAAACTTTTAGAAACATTTTTAGTTTCTAGCATTTTTTCGCTACTTATACGACGCTTTTTAAGCGAGATAAAAGCTGTATTCCGAGACATAAAAGTTTCGGCGTCACATCAGGCACAATTTCACCTGAAAGCACAGTCAGGCTCAATTTCTGAATTTTTCAGGGTCACGAATGCCTCCCACGTAAAATACCTCGAAGGAAAAATTTTCATGACAGTTGGTTCATAATTCGTCGTCCATTGACGAATAGAAATTTAATACATTATGACCTTTTCATCGGTTTCTGTGTAAAAAAAAAAAAGCTCTTTCGATCTGTGACGTCAAATTTGAAAATTTGTATTACAAATAATTTCCAAGTTTGAACGGAAAACTTAAAAGGTAAGTCAGCCCATATATGCCCATTGGGTCGTTAATGACCCCTTAAAATGTTTTTTTTCGACCAAATTACAGTAAATTTAGGCCAATTTAATTCAAAAATCAATGTTGTGACCATTCAGCTCCTATAGGTAATTTAGCTGGACCAGAAAATTTCACAATTTTAAATTTTGAATTTTTTTTTAATCTAAGGTGGTGTTTTCTGAGAAAAACACCAAAAATCACCCAACATGTTCAAAAAAAAGTTGGGCAATGTATGGGTTAAAGCGAAAAATTCAGTAATTTGTTTTGCTCTCCTGAATATTCGCAAAAGCGACTTACGTCAGTATGTCAGATGGACGATGAATTGTGGACCCATTACAAAAAACCAAAAGTCTAAGTGTGGGGGGGGGGGGGTCTAGCTCAAAAGGAGGATATTTTTGATCTGGTATTACGAGAAAGAAAATAAAGATTCAAATTGAGGTAAAAAAAAAAAAAAAAAAAAAAAAAAAAAAAATTATCCAAGAAGTTTGTCCGCGTCTATTAAGCCTGGGACACCCTGTATACTCATTCATTGATACTCGGGAAAAATTCAAGAATGTTGTCCTCCAATCTGGCAACAGTGGAACGGAGAGAGGGGCGGGTGACTCCGCGGCGACGTTGAGTCGCTTAGTTCTTGTAAGTAACGAGAACACACTCTTACTTAACAAAGATATGTTCAATGGTGTTTGCACTTCAACAAAAATACAGAGCATTAATTTGTTCAGATTGAAGAATATTTAATTGGAGCACGTTTCTGACTGATGCTCAATGTTCAGTTTCATCGATGGGGGGCCTCTTCCGTGTTCTCTAAAATAATTAAATGAGGGCAGGCACTTCAGATACATTGTCTCTTTATTTCTCAACGTTTGTCCTATTTGCTATGTATTATCAAACGTAAAAGTTTTGGCAGTCAAGGAATTTTACGAGCAATATTTTCACCGAGGAAGGCGGCATATGCAATGTAGTCTTCCGGTTGAAAGGAATCCATCCAGCTATCATTAGGAGTGCCCCCCCCTCAAAAAATTTTGAAACTTTCAGAGATGATAGAACTAAGCGTCAGCTTTCAGAACATCTGCAGTTTTTAAATTTGGTCAACTGGGAGCGGGGGAGCAGAGGGTCAAAGTCAAAACCTTCAATGCCCCGTAACTTTTGAACAAAAAGAGATATCGACGTGAATTTGAGCCAAAAAATGCGTCTTTAAAGACCTTTGATAGATGTCCTACATAGTTTAAAAAATATTTGAGCCCATTTTGCCATTTTTTCGATTTTTGAAATTTTTAAAAAAACTGTTTTTGAGTTTGAAAAATATGCGCAATGTAGGAATCTGAACAAAGAACTTTGTAAAGGAAGCTGATCCTATAAGCTTTAAGATGGCAAAAACGCGATGCCAGGAAACGTTTCGTTCAAGAGTTTTGACCGCGCAAAGTTTCAAATCTAGGCCAAAAATAGGGTTTTTCCGACTTTCGATTCTGCAAAAAAATTTGTGCTCCACCAATAATTGATAAATTAATTGCAACTTGGTAGATGGGGGTTTTTGGGTTGCTGAATTAATTTTTGATATTAGTTTTTTCAAAATTCCCAAATCCAAGATGGCCGCCATAGCCATACTTTTCGACGTTTACTTTCTTTATTAGATTATTCTGTAAGTTTAACTCATTTTTTTCAAGATAATAGATTTACATATACTGTTGCTCTACTATTATTATGATCTGTTGTCCCTTTATTCATTACGTCCAACATGTCAAATTATTATTATTTGATACACATAAATGGCTTAATAATGCATCAGTGGCGTAGCGTGCAATTTGGCAACCTTGCTGTTTGTCCATTTAATCCCATGAGAAAGATCGAACTATTGGGTGTTCGGTGAACACCTTCACATTCGACCTTTTATAAGGGTTCAAATGAACAAAATACAACGTTGCCAAATTGCACGCTACGCTACTGAATTGCATACTGTTTGGATGGGGAAAAAGTTTTCCCTTCCCGCCGGGGGGCTAGACTTCCATTGGGGTTCAAAAATGTTGCCCCCCCTTGGAAATTTTTCTGCGGGCGCCCATGCTCTTTTTCTTTCTGTTGATGAGCTTACAAGTTACAAGGGTAAATTCTTATCTCCCGTCTCGAGCTTTTGTTTCATCTTTAAAATTAAAAAAAATAATAATAATAATATAATAATAATAATAATTGAAAATCAGCGTTTTCGACCTCTTCAGCTTAATTTAAAACTTTTCGGTGCCATTTTAAGATCCAAATTACTCGTTCAGGGTGTTTTCTGAGAGCGAAAGAGGTCTTGGTAGGTTATAAATTTTCTGACTTTATGAGGGATTTACTCTCGGATTGTTAGCCCTCATGGGCGTAGCTACAATGGGGCCAGGGGGGCCCAAGCCCCCCCCCCTCCTAGAAAATCTGATGTTGAAAAAAAAAAAATGCAGTAATAATTGAAAGAATAAAAATAATTGTAAAATGTAAAACGAAATAAAAAACACTGTTAACAGGCATGAATTATTGTTACTTTTGGTGAATAAACGGTAAACATCGAGAGGGGAATCCGTTCAGAAGGTCCTTCTTTTTCTTTTTTTCCCCCATTATTACGTGTTTTACGGTGTTATTATTATTTGAATTCACGAGTATTATAAAAATAAAATTACAAGGCTATAGGGGTTTTCTAATTATAGATCGGTTTATGCAAAGGAACATACAATTACTTTTTGCGCGCGTGTTTATAATTTTATCATTAAGGAGGTGAAGATACCCTGAACTCACGTCTTAGAGCGGCTGAATTGGCAAAATTTCCCAAGGGAAGGGCCCCCGGACCCCCCTTCCCACTGGGGTTTACAAACTTGCCCCCCCCTAGAAGAATTTTCTAGCTACGCCCATGTTCAGTGGCGTCGCGTGCAATTTGGCAACAATGTATTCTATCCATTTAAACTCATGTAAAATACCGAATTCAGGGGGTGCACAGTGCACAAGGAAAATTCGATATAAATTAATGAGTTTAAACGGAGCAGTTGCATTGTTTCCAGATGGCACGCGACGCCACTGCCCATGTTAGCCCTTTCTTTTTGTCGATTTCAGACCAAAGTGCGGAACCTCTATCTATCCATCTATATCGAAAGTCAGTCGACATTTTGCTTAAATATCGAAAGACTGGAAAAATATCAAATTGCAGCTATATCGAACCGAAAACAAAACGAATTATGCGGATGTATTGGAAATTATTCCAAAGTAAGACCCGCGATTTATGATTACAAACCGAATATTGACCGATCATTACAGTGCATTGTAAGTCCATAACACAAAACTTTAACTTTGTCTGTGGCTCAAGCCGCAGAGACAAGAAAATAAATGCGTCTTTACTTTGTGATTGGAACACAGTCTTCTCGGAAATTCTAGGCTAATTTCTTTTTCTTTTTCAAAATTTCTCTAAACTACGTCGAAAATGAAAATTACATTGTAACGGCTATCGTAATATGGGGTGTAAATCATGCAGAAATACGTTCTCATTTCACCAACTCGTTACTATTCGAAGTACAAAACAAATAGAAAAAATCCGTCCACGTGCCATCTCATAGATGGATCTCGTGGGAATCCGATTCCGAGAATTACTCGCCAGCATCAAAAGTGAACCGATGAACCAAGTTTATAAAAGCAAAAGAAAAGAAGAAGAAAATGTGTGTGAAAGGAGTCATTTCGGAATCATAAAGCTCTGTTAAAAGGCTGCTTGGTGCGCGCGATTTTTTCCCCCCTTTCGTAGCCTTTGAACTCCAGTTTAAGAGATAACAGAACCGGAGTCAAGAATGAAAGAATTTTAATTAAACAAACACGAGTATTTATTAAACGTGAGATATGCTACTGCGCAGTCGCCAGATCTTCGAGGAAAAACGGAATCGCCAACTCTACAGGGTGACCTAAATCCCAGTGATGGGCAAAAATCACAAAAATAATTTTTTGAATAACCATGAAATAATTAACTAAAATTCGCAATATTCTCATCCTATTCGTATTCGTAGGTAAATCTAAGTTTTGACACTACCAGCGTAGGTATTCATCTGTCATAGGATGAATGATCGGTAGCGTTAAAACTTTGATTCGCCAATAGGAATAACATGAGAATACAATGCGAATAATTTTAGATACTTATTCATGGTTATTCAAAAAATGATTTTTGCCCATCACTGCTAAATCCCAAGATTAAACCAATGAGCTATAACTTTAGAGTGGCACATCAACGAACGTTCCGCTGGTTCATTGTTGTCACCTAGGGCGCCGCCATCTTGCCGTAAAAATCGATTTTGAGGTTAAGTTTTGTAGGTTGTTTCCGGTCGTTTCGTTAACAAACTCGGGCATCGCCGGAAACGACCTACAAAAATTAACCTCGAACCTTGGAATCTGCCGTCCAAACTCCCGCCAAATTCCGAACGACCTACAAAATTTAACCTACCTCAAACTTTGGAATATGCCGTCCAAATTCCGCTTTTTCCCAGGATTCCTTCTACCCGGTGTGGCACAAGGTGGACCAGCCCGTTGCCACTCTAAAGTTATAGCTCATTGGGTTAAACCGACAAACTTCCAGGAGTTCAAGGGTCGATTCTTTAGCTCAAAATAAAAATGTGTCCTTCTTCAAGCATGGGTTCGAAAATGTTTCACTGTTAAGCTAGAAGTCCTCCTAAGTTTTGAAAAATCCCATGGTTTTTGAAATATTCAGAATTAATTATGAAATAAAATAAATGTCATGAAAAGATCTCGAGTGTAATTTTACGTGTAAAGTTCACCAATGACCTTGAAAAATTCATAAAATTGAGTCTGAATGTACTTTTCAGGTAAGATTGTACCATTAATGTCAAAAATTTCACATTACGGAAAGAAATTTTTAAAAGTAGATGAAAAAATCAAATGGATAAAACTTTTAGAAACATTTTTAGTTTCTAGCATTTTTTCGCTACTTATACGACGCTTTTTAAGCGAGATAAAAGCTGTATTCCGAGACATAAAAGTTTCGGCGTCACATCAGGCACAATTTCACCTGAAAAGCACAGTCAGGCTCAATTTCTGAATTTTTCAGGGTCACGAATGCCTCCCACGTAAAAATACCTCAAAGGAAAAATTTTCATGACAGTTGGTTCATAATTCGTCGTCCATTTGACGAATAGAAATTTAATACATTATGACCTTTTCATCGGTTTCTGTGTAAAAAAAAAGCTCTTTCGATCTGTGACGTCAAAATTTGAAAATTTTTATTACAAATAATTTCTAAGTTTGAACGGAAAACTTAAAAGTGTAAGTCAACCCATTTATGCCCATTGGATCGTTAATGACCCACTTAAAATGTTTTTTTTCGACCAGATTACAGTAAATTTAGGCCAATTTAACTCAAAAATCAATGTTGTGACCATTCAGCACCTATAGGTAATTTAGCTGGACCAGAAAATTTCACAATTTTTAAATTTTGAATTTTTTTTTAATCTAAGGTGGTGTTTTCTGAGAAAAACACCAAAAATCACCCAACATGTTCAAAAAAAGTTTGGCATGCATGGGTTAAAGCGAAAAATTCAGTTAATTTTGTTTTTGCTCTCCTGAATATTCGCAAAAAGCGACTTACGTCAGTATGTCAGATGGACGATGAATTGTGGACACCATTACAAAAAACCAAAAGTCTAAGTGTGGGGGGGGGGGGTCTAGCTCAAAAGGAGGATATTTTTGGATCTGGTATTACGAGAAAGAAAATAAAGATTCAAATTGAGGTTAAAAAAAAAAAAAAAAAAAAAAAAAAAAAAAAAAAAAAAAAAAAATGTATCCAAGAAGTTTGTCTGCGTCTATTAAGCCTGGGACACCCTGTATATCCTCATTCATTGATACTCGGGAAAAATTCAAGAATGTTGTCCTCCAATCTGGCAACAGTGGAACGGAGAGAGGGGTGGGTGACTCCGCGGCGACGTTGAGTCGCTTAGTTCTTGTAAGTAACGAGAACACGCTTTATACTTAACAAAGATATGTTCAATGGTGTTTGCACTTCAACAAAAATACAGAGCATTAATTTGTTCAGATTGAAGAATATTTAATTGGAGCACGTTTCTGACTGATGCTCACTGTTCAGTCTCATCGATTGGGGGGCCTCTTCCGTGATCTCTAAAATAATTAAATGAGGGCACTTCAGATACATTGTCTCTTTATTTCTCAACGTTTGTCCTATTTGCTATGTATTATCAAACGTAAAAGTTTTGGCAGTCAAGGAATTTTACCGAGCAATATTTTCACCGAGGAAGGCGGCATATGGAATGTAGTCTTCCGGTTGAAAGGGATCCATCCAGCTATCATCAGGAGTGCCCCCCCCCTCAGAAAATTTTGAAAATTTCAGATATGATAGAACTAAGCGTCAGCTTTCAGAACATCTGCAGTTTTTTAAATTTGGTCAACTGGGAGCGGGGGAGCAGGGGGTCAAAGTCAAAACCTTCAATGCCCCGTAACTTTTGAACAAAAAGAGATATCGACGTGAACTTTGAGCCAAAAAATGCGTCATTAAAGACCTTTTGATAGATGTCCTACATAGTTTAAAAAATATTTGAGCCCATTTTTGCCATTTTTTCGATTTTTGAAATTTTTAAAAAACTGTTTTTTGAGTTTGAAAAATATGCGCAATGTAGGAATCTGAACAAAGAACTTTTGTAAAGGAAGCTGATCCTATAAGCTTTAAGATGGGACAAACCGCGATGCCAGGAAACGTTTCGTTCTAGAGTTTTGACCGCGCAAAGTTTCAAGTCTAGGCCAAAAATAGGGTTTTTCCGACTTTCGATTCTGCAAAAAAATTTGTTGCTCCACCAATAATTGATGAAATTAATTGAAACTTGGTAGATGGGGGTTTTTGGGTTGCTGAATTAATTTTTGATATTAGTTTTTCAAAATTCCCAAATCCAAGATGGCCGCCATAGCCATACTTTTCGACGTTTACTTTCTTTATTAGATTATTCTGTAAGTTTAACTCATTTTTTTCAAGAAATAATAGATTTACATATACTTTTGCTCTACTATTATTATGATCTGTTGTCCCTTTATTCATTACGTCCAACATGTCAAAATTATTATTATTTGATACACATACAATGGCTTAATAATTGCATCAGTGGCGTAGCGTGCAATTTGGCAACCTTGCTGTTTGTCCATTTAATCCCATGAGAAAGATCGAACTATTGGGTGTTCGGTGAACACCTTCACATTCGACCTTTTATAAGGGTTCAAATGAACAAAATACAACGTTGCCAAATTGCACGCTACGCTACTGAATTGCATACTGTTTGGATGGGGAAAAAAGTTTTCCCTTCCCGCCGGGGGGCTAGACCTTCCATTGGGGTTCAAAAATTTTGCCCCCCCCCTTGGAAATTTTTCTGCGGGCGCCCATGCTCTTTCTCTTTCTGTTGATGAGCTTACAAGTTACAAGGGTAAATTCTTATCTCCCGTCTCGAGCTTTTTGTTTCATCACTTCTATAAAAAAAAAGTGAATAAAAAATATAGTAAAATACTGTAAGTGTCAGTTTCGCCAATAAGGCTCTTAGCTTCTCCCTTTCAAGCTAAAAAAAAAAAAAAAAAAAAAACCTTATCCCTTCACTGCATGGTGTTCCACCGTGGAACAAATTCTTCAAACGCTCATATAAAATACAGGTTTTGAGATACGCCTTTGGCGCATGGTGTGTCAACGCGGGAGAAGTATATGTTTTGAGCTCACACAAAAAAAAAAAAAAAAAATGGCTGAAAGAAAACATCATGCGCAGTGAAGGGTTCGTGATCGAAATCATGTCAGGGGGGAAATTTGCCCCCGTATCCAAACTGACCACATTTTGATTATTTTTATAAAGTTTCCGGCATTAGCTTTTTGAAAAATCCAATTAAAGTAAAAAAAAAAAAAAAAAATTAAATTTAAAAAAAAAAAAAAAAAAATATCCCGCCATTTCTTATGGTGTTTATATCACTTGTAAAAAACTTGTAAAAAATAGAAAAAATATAATTTTGACCGAAAAACCGTCAAATTATTTTTTACACTATTTTTCCCATGTATTTGACCACCTAATACATTGAAAAATCCACATTTGCTTGAGAAAAAAAAAAATCATGCAGTGAAGGGTTAAGTTATTTCTAAAACAGTCGGTAAGATAATGATTCAACAAAGTGGGTACGGTTAAACATTTACAGAGACTACCATAGTACCATGTAATGTAAGTCGTAAGTGAGCAGCGATAGTGAATTAGTGAGTCGAAAGTTCTCGAGCGCACGCGTGGTTTCGAGAACATCCCTCCTCCCCCCTCCCCCTCCTCCTGCCCCCCTCCCCCCCCATGATTGCCATCAACAACCTTATCACCGGAAGTGAATTCCTGAATTTTTAAAGTACTCGAAAAGAAGTTGCTACTTTGGACGACTTTTTCTCGTCAGACTGACGTAGAGTTTGATAATATTGTCGACTCGTTTACTACTGAAAAAGCCCAAGTCTATGATACCGAATTTCATGAATGAGTTCTTTCTAATGTATTGAAAGGGTATTGCTATAAAATGTATATACTTACGAGATTTTTAGCATGAAGCGATTCAGTTCACATCGCATCGCCTACATTGATTAACTTTCGTGTCACCTCGCTAGCTGCCGTAGTATTAAAGTTCATCTTCACTCCTCTCCTTATCTCTCATTTTTAAGCCCACTTACCGTTTTATCTTTCATTCATTTAAATTCTTATCACACCAAATGCATCATACGTTTATAGGCTCGTTTCCGCTGTGATTTCAAGGGACCATACCACAGTCGCTCTCAATAGCTGTTGACGTATTCAGTGGCGGATCAAGGTATATGACCGGTGGTGGGGGTGGGGGAGGGGGATGGGTAGTTGTACGAAAGTAATTTGAAACGTCACGGGAAAACTTTTCGGATCTTTTCTGCGGAAAGAAAATCTGCTTTTGAGGCTTATTCTTATTTGACGCATGGCTTGGGTCAAATTTGAGTTTATTGGATTGCAACCGCGTGATACTTTATTTTTTTATTTTTATCTTACACTTACCTATTAGTGAAATTTGTTGGCAGCAACGAAATCCTCGAGGCTTCTTAATGTGATTTTGATAATATAATATGTAATAAAACAAGGCCCTGATACGAATTTCGTAACTACAGAAAGAGATGGATATATGTATATGGGGGTCACAGGAGTGTGAGTGAGACAGTTTGGAATTCTACGCAAGTTTTGTCTCAACCGATTTTGACCGATGAGTGCATTTTTGTAATTGGGCTCTTGCAAACTTTTGCTGTGAGCAAATGAATAGTATTCTCTGTTGTAAAAACCAGCGAAAATTACGAAAATCACACTAAAAAAGTCTACAATTCAGTAATAAACTCACATAACTGCTACTACGGCAAGTTCGTAATGGCATGGCGCATGGCGGTTCAACGTAGGTACTATGGGAGATTCCTGTCTATTACGTCCCTTTCTCTACCGAAACACAGAGATATATGTCTCAATGTAGATAGGAATCTCCCATGATACCTGCGCGTCTCTCCGCCAGAGTAAATTTTGTGATTTTTTAGTGGGGCAATTGTAACAAATGAATAAGATGCAAGTTATGAAAATTGCGCACTTCTAAAAAGGTCTTATGATTAATTTCACGTATGAGAGGGGTAGTGTATCCAATTTTCGACTCCCCCACCCCCTACAGTCCACACCTTCCTCCCTCACCGCCCCCACCTAATCCCTTCAACCCACCCCCTGCAGAAGCGTAGAAACCAATACAGGGGCACATGAAAAATTCTGGCCGATTTCACAGCATCCCCCGTAACCTTCCCCCCCACGACGACCGACACCCCACCCCTCCCTTCACCCTCCTCTCACCACCATAATTTGTCTTTCTACCTTTCATTACAACTGTCCACGTGTCTCACATTTCATGAAGCGCCACACTTACTACTCCAGTCTCCAGTTATAAATAAACTGTGCTATGACTTTCCAAAGACAGTATCGATCCTTCTAGAACTCCCATTTTACCATTCCTCGACCAGTTTTAAATTCTTTTGCAGCGTTCAGGTATTTCAGAGTCTAACAGAACAGTATTGGCACTTGAAAGTTCGCCCTCAAAAATGTAAAACTCTTTGAAAAATAATAGCCATCATACAGGGTGTTGAAAAACTGTTCCCGAATATTTCAGGGGCGGATTCTACAAGTCAAAATAAGACCTTTTTTCCCTATAAACATGTGTCCGAAAATGCCCCCCTTTTGAGCTACAGCCCCCAAAGTTTTGAAAAATTTACGGTTTTTTTGGAATAGCGACCACTATTATGAACCAAATGTCTTAAAACTTGGTGTCCTGGAGATAATTTTACGCGTAGAATCCATTAATGACCTCAAAAAATTCAGAAATTGAGTCTAACTGTACTTTTCACGCAATCTTGTACCTTCAACGGCACGTATTTTATGTTACGGATAAAAATTTTGAAGAATAATTACCGAAATCAGATGCGGAAAACCCTTAGAAAGATTTTTGGTCCTCTTTGTTTCTTTCGATACGACGCGTTTTAAGCGAGATAATCGCTGCACAGTGTGGAAAAGTCAGCGCTTTTACCATGAAAAACGGCAGTAAGTATGCAACCCGCCTCTCCGCTGCTTCTACGGGCCGGCCGCTATGGTAAAAGCGCTGACTTTTCCACACTGTGCAGCGATTATCTCGCTTAAATCGCGTCGTATCGAAAGAAACAAAGTGGACCAAAAATCGTTCTAAGGGTTTTTCGCATCTGATTTCGGTAATTATTCTTCAAAATTTTAATCCGTAACATAAAATTCGTGCCGTTAAAGGTACAAGATTGCGTGAAAAGTACAGTTAGACTCAATTTCTGAATTTTTCGAGGTCATTAATAGATTCTACACGCAAAATTACCTGAGGACACTAAGTTTTAAGATATTTGGTTCATAATAGTGGTCGCTATTCCAAAAAAAAACCGTAATTTTTTTAAAACTTTGGGGGGCTGTAGCTCAAAAGGGGGGCATTTTCGGACACATGTTTATAGGGGGAAAAAGGTCTTATTACGACCTGTAGAATCCGCCCCTGAAATATTCGGGAACAGTTTTTCAACACCCTATATAAATCAAAGATTGTTTCGATTACCTAGAAGACTTTCTTCTGAAGGCCACAGTACAAATAAGCTCATTGTAACAATGTGCTATGTAATCTTTTTTGTACCAATGAATGACGCAGTGTCAAAGAGACTTGATAGCCAATAGAGAGAGTGAAAATCAAAGTTCTTTTCTTCCTCATTTTATGTTTACTTTTGTTCATTTTTATTTTCTCTTCCTTTTTAAAGAAGAAGAAAGACGAACGTGAAGAAAGACTGGAAACAAGCCATGTCAAACGTTGATTTTCTTTTTACTCTCCTGATGCCCTGCCTCCTTCCCTCCTCTCTCCCCTCTCCCCCCTCTCTCCCCCTCTCCCCCCTCTCTCTCCCTCCTCCCCTAACCATTTGTCCCATCCCATATCCACTCCTTTCTTTTCTCTCTCTTTTTATTTTTTTTCATACGACGATTTCTTCCGGTTTCTCACTTCGATTTCTATCCCGCCTTCGAAATCTGAATGTTTCCGAATGGGAACGTGAAACCTATAAACTGGGAGCTATGGGCGAAAGATGAAGGGGGGGGAGTGGAAGGGGGTGTGGGAGTTGGAGGAGGGAGACCGGAAATGAGCCGAAGAATCGGTAACCCACTCTCGTCAGTCGTCTTGGTCTTAGAAACTGTGCTGCAGTGTTGCCGAATTTGGCGTACAATTTGAAAATTTTACATTGAGTTAAATAGGAAAGAATGGAGGAAACGGCAACGCTGCTATTTTGTGTGCAGCCTATGCGCCTGTGGCCTGGGGTTTTACTCTCTGCAGAGACTATGTGCTAACGGAGGTCAGCAACAACAAACTAGAATCACTCAGATTTCAGAATCATGGACATGGAGAGGTCGCTAGGAGTTTGGGCGAAAGTTTACGGTTGTTCTTAGCTTATGCAAATCGAATTATTGAAAGCGGATCAATTTTTTGTGATATAGGGAAGTCTTTTACTTTAAAAATGCAGCAAAACACTGGTTATTTCTAATTTTCTCTAGTTTTAATGGAGCTTACAAGTGAGTGTTGTCACCCTCGCCGGTACTGGCATGAGCATCTAACCAGTGTCGGAATTTGCGTGATTTCTGAACTTTCTTCGAGATTTTCTTATTAGAAATGATCCTTCCGTTATTCCCCAGTGTTATGAAAGCCATTTTCTGATATTTGAGAGTGCTAAATGCTTTGAAGGTTTCATCGCATCTTACTGAAGTCTTAACTGAATGGTGGGGGCACTGACTGGATTCTAAGCTGTTACTGTGATATTCAACCAGTTCTGTGTCAGAATTTCTAGCATGACTATCTAGTGATATCTAAAGCCACTCATCTTTGTAGTTTGAATCATCTCCAATTCTTAATGCCCTTGATTGACATCGAACTGGGAAAATAGGTAGCTGGTACACCTTACCATCACTGTGGAATTACTAGTCTCTCCGTCTCTTGTGTGCACATTTGCTCAGGCAGTAGAAAAAAACCCAAAGTATCTCTTTATGCTAAGTTTACCAACTGATTTAAGTTCAAATTTTGAGTCTGATTTATAGTAAGTGGTAATCTTTATGCCAAGATTATCATTTGCGCAACTCAGTCCGAAGTTAATTCATGGATGGAACTCAGAACAGCGGCAACTTTTTTTGGATTCCTTTTGTCAATCTTTTACTGCAGGTATGCTCTTTGAAGTGGTGTTTATTTCCTTTTCTGTTTTTCACAGAGCCACTACTGTATTTGTATGAATCACTGTATGATACGGAAATTAGTTAATTCATGAAAACTGATAGAACAGGCTACTGGTGCGGTTATTCTTGAATGGTCTTTTAATTAAATATTAAATAAAAATTCCTCCCGTAGGTTGAAGCTTTGTGAAACGCTGAACCCAAATTTAACGCAATATGGATTTATAGTGACTGACTATTAAAACTGATTGGTATGTTTATTCCGATTCAATGGAGCTCTTGAAGTGTTATGGCTACCCGCAGTGAAAAAAATGTAGCGTTCCACTATCTTTTTGTGAAGAAAATCAGCGGAAGGAGCACACTGCATCACATGCAGTGTTTTTGTTTGAGGCTAGATTACTTATTGCTGTAGGAGAAGGAACCCTGTCCTATCTTTGCTTAAGAAGAGAGCATGGTTTCTTTAGGTCAAAAGATCCTTCCTTTAATTAAAATAAATAGTAAGCGTAGGTACAGAGCTAACAATATTTCAAAATTTTTGAAGGAAAAACGAATGTACACATCAGTTATTGGGCAAGACCTGGTAACATAATTTCTGAGCAGTAAGAAATGGTATCGGTTAGGTGGCCCTGGAAATGAGAAAATTCAGCTACGAAGCTGAAATTCATGGTATCAAGTTGGTGATTGGAGCCAAGTCTTTGTAACACTTCGAGTAAATTCATAGTGAATGTGTAGGATTCCGATCAGTCCTTAATCATCTATACATGATTGTTTCAATCATCAACAGCTCTCAGCTTTTGCTTTCATATGCAAGACCTAGTTCTAATAGGAAAGGTTAACCAGACTGATCTGCACCAGATAACTACAGTTAACCTGAGTGCAGTATGATATGATGGTTTGTGACCACCACTTCCGGCTCAAATTGATACATTTTTCCATAAGCTTAGCGCACAAAGCGAACGAAAGGTAGAGAGAGTAGACTGAAGCAAGGAAATAAGAAGTACTAAGAATACAGATGAGAAAATAAACACCACTTCAAAGAGCATACCTGCAGTAAAAGATTGGTAAAATGGAATCCAAAAAAAAGTTGCCGCTGTTCTGAGTTCCATCGATGAATTAACTTCGGACTGAGTTGCGCAAATGATAATCTTGGCATAAAGATTACCACTTACTGTAAATCAGACTCAAAATTTGAACTTAAATCAGTTGGTAAACTTAACTTGAAGAGATAATTGGTTTTTTCTACTGCGTAAGCAATGTGCGCGCAAGAGACGGAGAGACTATAATTCCACAGTGATGGTAAGGTGTACCAGCTACCTATCTTCCCAGTTCCGATGTCAATAAAGGGGCATTAAGAATTGGAGATGATTCAAACTAAAAAGATGAGTGGCTTTAGATATCACTAGATAGTCATGCTTGAAATTCTGACACAGAACTGGTTGAATAAAAAAAAAAACAAAAAACAAAAAAATATCACAGTAACAGCTTAGAATCCAGTCAGTGCCCCCACCATTCAAGTAAGACTTCAAAGGAATGCGATGAAACTTTCAAAGCATTTAGCACTCTCAAATATCAAAAAATGGCTTTATTAAAACTGGGAAATGAAGGAAGGATCATTTTTAATAAGAAAAGCTCGCAGAAAGATCAGAAATCACGCATTTGAGACACTGGTTAGATGCTCATGCCAGTACCGACTGGGTGACAACACTCACTAGTAACTCGATTAAAAATAGAAAAAAAACCAGTGTTTTGCTGCATTTTCAAGGTAAAAAACTTTCCTACATCACAAAAAATTGATCCGCTTTCAAAAATTCGATTTACACGAGCTAAAAACGTTACAACAAATCTATGTCCAATACAAAGAGTAAACAAGAGTCGCAATTGAATGGAAGGCCTGCGTGGTCAACGTAGATAAGGGATCCGAACGCGGGCTGGCTTGGGCTGGCCTCTGATTGGCTGCAACGGGTGGAGCAAAAATGACTCGGGGTATAGGGAAAATAACACGGGATTTTCGTTCCGGGGCGTTTATCTCGAAACCGAAGCCAAATCGTATCTAAACAATTTATACGAGTCGCTTCAGCAGATTTTTTCGAACAATTTGATAGGTCATAAGTGCCACTTTATTGCAAATTCGAAAAGACTGTTTCAGTTTAAAAGTACGCACAATAGTGTGATTACATGCTTGGCGTTTGTTCGAGCAGTGTTTGAGTAACTCACTATTGTGAGTACTTTTCAACTGAAACAGTCTTTTCGAATTTGCAATAAAGTGGCACTTATGACCTATCAAATTGTTTGAAAAAATCTGCTGAAGCGACTCGTATAAATTGTTTAGATACGATTTGGCTTCGGTTTCGAGATAAACGCCCCGGAACGAAAATCCCGTGTTATTTTCCCTATACCCCGAGTCATTTTTGCTCCACCCGTTGCAGGCAATCAGAGGCCAGCCCAAGCCAGCCCGCGTTCGGATCCCTTATCTACGTTGACCACGCAGGCCTTCCATTCAATTGCGACTCTTGTTTACTCTTTGGTCCAATATTTGCTGATTTGTGAGCCTTGAGGTTATGTTTATTTCTGGAGATAGGTCTCAAAATCCGATTGTTTTGATGGAGCTCTCCGTTAACACATAGTCTCTGCAGAGCTTCCCGCTCTGTGGCCTGCGGCCAGCTCCCCTGCACTCGAAAATGAATAGTAAAAAACCCGCATCGCTCTTTCGCGGCGTTGTCGGATTGTAATGGGTACAGTTCTAGAATTTCCCCGAAACGGCGACTCCACCGTGCATCGGTGCGGGAAAAAGATTAAAGATAATAATATGTTCAGGTTATACACAGATTATGAAGCGTGTTGTTGCGACCAAGGGATCGATCATAGTGACGCAATTGCAACGTGCAAACGCAAGAATGCAACTTTTTTTTTATATTTTCCGGTCATCGATGGCATCAGACAGGCACCATCACTAAATGAGGCTTCCGTGCACGCTCAATTTTTTGTTTGTTTTTTGTTTGTTTTTCTCTCGTGTGTCTTAGAGACAAATAGAGACCTTGCACTATGCCTGCGCGCTGTGTCCACTTTTCTGGTTCAATTTTGGTCGGAACTCATCGAAACAACAGCCAACATTCGCCTATTGTTGACTGATGAGCCCGCAGTTTGCATTCGCCATGCAAAACCTGTTTCCGTTTCCGGGACCGCGGACCAATCACAGCCTTTTGTTGAGCTCACCATCCAACATTAGGCGAGGGTTGATGGTTAAGGCCGATGAGTCCCGACAAAAGTAGTTCACGAAAAGTGGACACCGCGAGCAACCACGGGAAAAATAGGGAGTGCACGGTCTCTGTTTGTCTCTGGTTTGTCTCTTCTGATTGTGTCGAAAAGCAGAATCCTGCTAATTTAACGTACTAGCGGGGACAAAGATACCTGGCCAGAATATGCAACACGCAACACACATAGTGCACGTGTTAAATGGTAAGCTGTGCATTGCTTATTGCATACCCCGGCTATTTTTGTCCCCGCTAGTACATGTCCATTGCTCCTATTTTGTTTCCTCAACGTAAGAGAAGCAAGGAAAAATGAAAGGACATATCACTTCCAAGTCACCCCCCCCCCCCCCCGACTTTTGAACCCAAAGGTTGCGCGCCCTTGCATAAGCCGCCATTCATTCGTATGTGTCCATACTGCAGCAGGACTATCAAGTGACTTCAGCCCCTGTATCAATCCTTTTCTAACTCATGTGATCTAATGGGCTGAGGAGAGAGAGAGAGAGAGAGAGAGAGAGAGAGAGAGAGAGAGAGAGAGAGAGAGAGAGAGAGAGAGAGAGAGAGAGAGAGAAAAGAGAGAGAGGGGAGAGAGAGAGAGAGAGAGAGAGAGAGAGAGAGAGAGAGAGAGAGAGAGAGAGAGGAATTTCTGGCTGCTGTCACTGTCCACGCCGCGTCTTTCATCCCGCCGGAGCGAGCCTGAATTGTGATACCGCGGGGAGGGGGAGTGGGAGAAAAAAATATAAAAAATGAATGAGATATGGAAAAAAGAAAACGAAAAGAAGGCGTTTAGAAGTCCTCAATGACATGATTCACTTGAAGGTTTGCCTCCCTCGGCTCGGATCGGGCCTCTCTATGACTCTTTATATCTATTCATGATTATTATTACTACTTGTTTAACATTTTTATTTGCAGCTACTTGTTCGGAGGCAGCAGATAAGTTACCACGTATCGTCGATCCGGTGGCGCCAAAGAATTCGTCTCCTCTCTTCATCTTTACCCCCCCCTCCCCCTCCCACCCCTCTCATCCCTCCGCTCATATCTGCTGTTGCCACAAGTGTCAAAAACAGAATCAACGTTTCCACCATTGCGAACGGACTCTTCAGTGCTCTGTCCGCGGTAAAAAATAAAGTTGAGCATAACAGAGCCAAAAAGTGAGGGGGGCACTATGCTATGGCTGCAATAGAGGCACACTATACATTCGCGGATTCAACAAATGTTGGAACAAAATGTTGAATCCAGGAAATTTGCATGTGCTTCAAATCGACCTTACTTATTAACTTATGTATTTCAGCGTAGTGCTCCGTCTCTACTTGTCTTTGGAGCATGATAAGGACGAGTTTTCGTGCTTGGTTCCGGGCGCATTAATTTCATAAGAAGCACCACCAGGGCTGCCGTTTTGCGTAGAATCAATGCTATTTTTTAATTCATCGATGATTCCACCGGATGAGAAAAGATTACACAGTTCAGTTTCAGTGCATGACTATGATAAACTGAAATACTCGCATCTGTAATCTTTTCTCAACCGGTGGAGTCGTCGATGACTTTCAAAAACTTGCGGATATTTTAATTAATCAACGAAGTTTCCACCGATTAA
>VMOF01000379.1:11885795-11925566 GCA_011764245.1 Trialeurodes vaporariorum
AAATGGGAGAAAGGAACGTTGCCAGATCGCACGCCTCGCCACTGCTTTTCATGTTTTTTAAATTTAAATGGACAAACTGCAACGTGTCGGGTTGCACGCTTCCCCTCAGGCCCCGTCATGCAACGTTTCCGAATCGCACCGACCAGGACCAGGCGCCACGGACTGTGAACTTCCTTTCCCATGACCCATGCGACGCCAACGATCAGGAGTCATAAGTAATCTTTGACGTCAATACACAAGTGATAACAGCCATCACCTGAAGGTTCGGAGCCGCCTGTCATAACAAGACGGTTGCCACTGCCAGCAGCATGGAGTGGGCGAATAGAGAGATAAAAAAATACTGTACTCCATTATAAACTGCGTTTCTTTGCCATGGTCGGTTTAGCGTTCAAAGGTATTTTCAAGATTTATTGTACTATGACCTTCCAAAGACTGTCTTCTAATCGAAACGGTTTTGATTTTGCTGTCTATTATTTTTCAAAGGGTTTCAGCTTTTTCAAGGCATACTTTTAAATGGCAATGCTGTTAGACTCTGTAATACCTGAAAATTAAAAAATGTTTAAAACGGGTCGAGGAATGGAAGAATGACAATGTCTACCAGCATACTTTGTTTCAAAAGTCATAGTACCTAGCAGTGGCGGCTCGTGGAATGCGATGTATCGATGCCTACTCAATTTAAAACTGTAGGGAAGTATCGATAGTATGGGAGTGCAATTGCCCCCCCAATAAATCGATATTTTTCTATGGTTTCAAATGGAGTTTACATCGAAACACCGAATTTCACGAGCCCCCCCTGGTACCTAGGATAAATAGAGGTGTTTTTTTTGGGGGTTTTTAATGCCACCACAGTACTTCTCTCAGGATTTTCCTTAAAAGAAATCTTTTGCCCCCCGGATTCGGCCTTGGCCTTGCATGAACCCTAATGAGATCGAGTGAGGCAGATGGATACAGTCATACTCGCACTCACTCGCATTCTTTATAACTTATGGCAAAATTCCCCCCAAATATTACGATTATAGTTCTCAATAACGAATTTTGATCATGTTGAGCATGAAAAATGCAAGAAAAAATTACAAAAGCGCTGAAGTTCTTGGATATTTAGGGTTTTCTTGGTTCTGAATTTAACATGCCCAAAACGCGACTTCCCCCAAAAATGACTTCTAGCAATAAAAATCGATTGAAATCTGAAAAAAAAAGTTTGACTGGAATCACTTCAAAAATCATTTTAAAATAACGAATCAACTTATTTAAGGGTGCTCGCCGCACACTCAACAATTCGAAAATTTTGGGAATTTAACCCTTTCACTCCATAGTCCCATCCCCAAAAAGGAGGACCAAAATGTTTCTAAGGGGTTTTCGCATCTAATTTTGGAAATTATTCTTCATTCTCGGGTGCTCGCCGAACACTCAACAATTCGATATATTTTAGGAATCTGACCCTTTCACTCCATAGTCCTATCCCCAACAATAAGGAGGACCAAAAATCTTTTCAAGGGTTTTCGCATCTGATTTTGGAATTTTTTTTTCAAATTTTAATCCGTAACATAAAATTTGTCCCGTTAAGGGTATAAGATTTCCTGAAAAGTACAATCAGACTTGATTTTTGATTTTCTCGAGGTCATCATTAATGAATTCTACACGTAAAATTACCACGAGACACCAATTTTTTGGACATTTGCTTCATAACAGTGGTCGCTATTCCAAAAAACCCGTCAAATTTTTTAAAACTTTGCGGGGCTGTAGCTCAAAAGGGGGGCATTTTCGAACGTAGTTTTTAAGGAACAAAAGTATTATAATGACCTGTAGAATCCGCCCCTGAAAATTTGGGAACAGTTTTCAACACCTGTATGAAGAGGTTGTTCTGCTAACTGGATTCTTAAGAAAATTAAAAAAAGTCGACATGTATTAGAAATCATCGGAGAAAAAAATCACTCAATTCACTGTCAAAGGTCTCAGATTTGTGAAATCGCGCAATATTGATATAATTCGGCACTGAAACTGTTGAAACGACCGAATTCTACGTTGCCAAACTGCACAGAAAGCAACAATCTTTCCTAAATAGTGTGTATGTATAAAGCCGCGTCCACACCAGTGGCGGTTCGTGCTATTTGGCAACAATGACTTCGCTCCATTTGAATCTATGTTTAACAGTCGATTTGTTCGTGAAGCGCTGCTTCAGTTTAAAATCGATTGTTGTACATACAATCAAACGGAGGGATGACATTGTTGCCAAATTGCACGAGCCGCCCCTGGTCCACACTTGAGCGTTTCGCCGCACCACACGGGGCATGCTCATGCGGTGTGGGCTTTGCGGAGATTTCTTTTAATAATGCTCTTTACCGGTGCCGTTCTGAATACGCCTTTTGGCGAACTCCGTCGCACCAGCGCGTGCGCACGTCTACATAGTGGTACTTACAGTGCGGATTTTTTTTTTTCTTCAATGAACCTTGCCTTGGTTTACGGCCTCCATTCAGTCCACTCACACACACACACACACACACACACAGACAACATTCTCATACACACACACTCTTGCACTCACACTTCTCAGTCACTATACCTACTTCATTCACTTCGCATGCGACCGCAACATGTCAGAGCGTAAAGTTAAGAATCGTTCACTCACCGTGTCTCGTCCGTCGGAGTCCGTCCCCATCTCCGCCCCCCCCCCCCGCCCACCCCTGCTCCATCCCTTCCCTTCCCCGTCCCGTCTAGAGTCTCGTCTCGTCTCATCCGGGATAAAAGTTCACATTAAATTGGCTCCAACCGGAGATAATATTCTACGTATGCCGATGTTGTCAAATCGACGCCTTTTTTTTTTTTTTTTTTTTTTTTTTTTTTTTTTTTTTTTTTTTTTTTTTTTTTAAATCCATTCTTAAACGTTTTTAAGTAGATTCCATGAATCTACTTATTGCGGAGGGTGCGATGTTGGATTTTTCGGGAAATTTTATCAAATGAGCACGTTTCATGGTCCCCTGAGTGAGAAAATACCACTCGTTGAAAATTGTATATATATATATATATATATATCTTTATATGTATGTTTCAGCCAGTTTTACCGTTTTTATGTACCACGATCCTGTTCGTAATTTTGGTTTTTATTTTTGAAATTTGTCTCAACTATTCGTTGGTTTTAATTCTTGGATGAGTTCGAAGATGGTGTAAATCCGACAGTTAGTTTTCGCGTTATGGGCCGTGTTTGAGTCGTAAAATGTGTTTTTGAGGTTTATTTTTAGGAGTGTTTGTTTTGAGTGTTTTTTTTGGGAAAATTTATGTTGGCCGTTTCGTTACGCAACTTTTTTACTCGAGTCATTTTTTCGTGTTTTGCGTTGTAAGCGAGTTATAGTGATGTGTTTTTCGGGTTTTTTGGCAGTGTTTTTATATGAAGAAATTGTTTTTTTGTATCGTAAATTTTAATATACAGGGTGTTGATTAAAATATGTACCATCTCGAATTTCTCGCGAACGGCTTCGAATTTCATAAAACGCCGAAACACGTCTAAAATATTTTCGAGGGGGACATCTTTTTTGGGGGTCGCCGATTTTGTGGGCCCCCCTGGGGGGCCCCCAGGGGGGGGCCCCCCGACCCTAAATCCCATACTTCAGATGGGGACCCCCAATTTTTTTTTAATATTTGGAAAGGAAATAAAATTCTAAGACTTTTGGTGCAAACCGGAAGTCGATATCGTTTTTTGTTTTCGATATATCGAAGGTCAAAGTTCGATATGGACCCATCTTCAAAAATCCGTAACTCCCCTTTGAATGGTCCAAATTGAAAAAACTTTGGGTCTAAATTGCTCTACTGAGCAAGGTCTTTTGAAATAAAACCACGCATTTTCCAAAAAAATTATTTTAAGGGGGGTTTTGGGCCCCTAAATTGTTTTGAAAATTTGAAAATTTGAAGAGGCTGTAAAAAAGAAAGGACTTCAATTTTCAAAAAACGCTGAAACACGGGTCCCATTATTTCAAAGGATATCCCTTTTCTTGGGGTCGGCGATTTTCAGACCCTACAGGGGGGGCGGGGGTGGGGGTCACATTCCTCAAAATTTGAAAATTTTAAATGATAACGACCCAGAACCCTGCTTTGTGATATATCGTGAAAAAGATCGTTACAAGCCGAACATTTTGGTGCAAACCGCGGTTCGATATCTTTTTTCGTTCTCGATTAATCAAAGGTCAAAGTTTCATATCGTTCATATCATACATTTGGTCGATATGAAACTTTGACCTTCGATTAATCGAGAACGAAAAAAGATATCGAACCGCGGTTTGCACCAAAATGTTCGGCTTGTAACGATCTTTTTAACGATATATCACAAAGCAGGGTTTTGGGTCGTTATCATTTAAAATTTTCAAATTTTGAGGAATGTGACCCCCACCCCCGCCCCCCCTGTAGGGTCTGAAAATCGCCGACCCCAAGAAAAGGGATATCCTTTGAAATAATGGGACCCGTGTTTCAGCGTTTTTTGAAAATTGAAGTCCTTTCTTTTTTACAGCCTCTTCAAATTTTCAAATTTTCAAAACAATTTAGGGGCCCAAAACCCCCCTTAAAATAATTTTTTTGGAAAATGCGTGGTTTTATTTGAAAAGACCTTGCTCAGTAGAGCAATTTAGACCCAAAGTTTTTTCAATTTGGACCATTCAAAGGGGAGTTACGGATTTTTGAAGATGGGTCCATATCGAACTTTGACCTTCGATATATCGAAAACAAAAAACGATATCGACTTCCGGTTTGCACCAAAAGTCTTAGAATTTTATTTCCTTTCCAAATATTAAATAAAAATTGGGGGTCCCCATCTGAAGTATGGGATTTAGGGTCGTGGGGCCCCCCCTGGGGGCCCCCCAGGGGGGCCCACAAAATCGGCGACCCCCAAAAAAGATGTCCCCCTCGAAAATATTTTAGACGTGTTTCGGCGTTTTATGAAATTCGAAGCCGTTCGCGAGAAATTCGAGATGGTACATATTTTAATCAACACCCTGTATATCGTGAAGGATGTTTTTAGTTCCTATGCTCTTTTCCTTTAATTTTCCTTGTGTTTTACGTGTTTTACGAGCTATTTAGTTTCTTATGGGATTTTACAAGTGAAAGACAAGGATAGTCTATTGGTATAATTGCTCTTTCTTTGTTTTACACGTACACTGTTGCTTAGGTACGTTGTTTATTTATTTTCTTGTTTTATCAGCTGCTCTTATTCAGATTTATTTCTCATTAGCGTTACAAAGATTACACATTTTTCTATCTTGGTACTATAATCTTTTTCTTATGGGCATTTTTATTTAAATGCGTTGAACAGCTGATAGAAAAAAAAATTTAATAATCCAAAGAAAATCAAAACATAACCTATTTATTAAAATTTGTGAAAAACTTATATAACCTAGCTTTTATTTCTCACTTGCATTGAAAAGATTACACATTTCTCTATTGGTAATATAATCTTTTTCACAGTAATATTTGGATTTTGAGCAGCTGATATAATAAAAAATAAAAAATCAACGAAAATTATAACCTATATTTAAATTTGTGAAAAAATGATTTAACCGAGCATGGAATCTACTTCGTCTTACCGGCCTGCCGGGAGGCATTTTTTTTTTTGCGGAGAGTGCTGGCACGGCGAAAAATAACGTGATACAATTGACATGCATTGTAAAATTGTATCTTGGTGTCAGCAACAGTGGAAAAAATAGACGCCAACGTGGCGTGTTTCGGGCTCTCCTTTTTAACAGCGCAGCATCGTAAACTGCTGCAGGCTCTCAGATTTCAATCCGATGCGGATAGCGCCACTAGTCGCTTTTTGAAAAAGTCGTGTTTTTGGCGTTTTAAACGGAAACCATAGATAAAACGCAAAATCCAATAACGTCAGCACCTGCAAAATTTTTTTATGGATTTTTTGAGCCTAAAATGAGCCAAATTGGTTTAAAAATAAAGCCGTAAATTATGGAATTCGTTTCGCCATAAAGTTAATATGAGTTCGCCATCTTAAGGTGATTCCAGAGTCGATTAGTTCCAACTGTGGACACCAAGTCGCGCTGCTCAAAAAGTCAACAGTTTTTTTGCTAAATTTGACGAATTCACGCTAAAAACACAAATTTGAGGAACGTCAGCACCGACGTCACCGACGAGCATACTTCAAGAAGATACCCTGAAAGTTTCAGACTAATACACTCAAAAATGAAGCCGGAAATTATGAAATACGAAACTTCCCGTAAGCCGCAATGAGTGCGAGTGAGGCAGATGGACGTATCATCACTCGCGCTCACTCTCACTCACTAAGCTTGTGGCGAAACGAATTTCATAATTTACGGCTTTAATTTCAAACAAATTTTGCTCATTTTGGGCTCAAAAAATCCACATAAAAAATTTGCAGGTGCTGACGTTATTGGATTTTGCATTTTATTAATGGTTTCAGTTTATAACGCCAAAAACACGACTTTTCCAAAAAGCGACTAGTGGCGCTATCCATCGGTTTGAAATCTGGAAAAGTTTCGCCTGGAATCACCTTAAGATGAATTTTGAGTGTATGTAGTGCCGATTTTTGCCACTAGAGCGCTAAAGTTCTCAACAACAACGACTCAACGCTCCGAACGATGGCGTATCCACACACACATACGCACATAGACGACACACACTCGTAGCCTCCTTCGCCCCATTTGAATCTATGTTAAACAATCGATTGCTGATGAAACGCTGCTTCGCTTCCGAATCGATTAATGTTCTCACACAGGGCTGCCGTTTTGCGTATAATCAATGCTATTTTTCTATTCACCGATGATTTCACCGGTTGAGAAAAGATTACACAGTACAGTTCAGTCACAACCAGTGCATGACTGTAATGCACGAAAATACTCTGATCTGTAATCTTTCCTAAATCGGTGGAGACTCCGTTGATTAATTAAAACATCCGCAAGTTTTTTAAAGTCATCGACGACTCCACCGGTTGAGAAAAGATTACAGACGCGAGGATTTTAGTTTGTTATACAGTCATGCACTGAACTGAACTGTGTAATCTTTTCTCATTCGGTGGAATCATCGATGAATTGAAAAATAGCATTGATTATACGCAAAACGGCAGCCTTGTTCACACACTCAAAAATTGGGATAACAGAGTTGTCAAATCGCACGAGCCGCCACTGGTGGTCACGCGAGTTTTGCGCAGCGTAAATATCTCTTCAAAAGGATCCTGTGGCGGCTCGTGATATTTGGCAACTATGCAAGTTTTCCATTTAAACGTAGGTAAAATAATCGATTCTTGCGGAGGCTGGCAGCCTCCGGGAGAATCGATTGTTTTACATTGGTTAAATAGGAGGAGGACACGGTTGCCAAATTTCACGAGCCGCCACTGAAAGGATCTCGCCGAATGCGCAACCCTGGTGGCCCACGGTGGATCGAGTCAATGGGGACCCGCGGACATTTCGCTGTGAGGGTTTGATTTGTGCTAAAAGTTAGACAGTTATACATGAATTCCACTCATTTTTTCACGAGAAATCCGAATTTTTAGCTCCCAGAATCGTAAATTTATTTATTTTCACTCCATACCTCATTTTTGTGCCTAGAAAAATGTTTGAAAAATTGGGACCTTTTAAGGAAGCTTAGCATTGGCACATTGAAATATTTTAAATAAAGGACGCGTTTTTTGTGAGCCCCCATGGCTTTTGATAACTTAATCAGTACATATTTCAATTTTCAAAAGATGTTTAGACCAAAAGATGGGGGGGGGGAGTCCCATCAGAAATATTGACGAGGAGGATTATCCATGCAAATAAAACTTAATTTTCGATTAACCCTAATTAGTGCCCAGATCAGGGAGAGATTGTGATCAAAGCAAACAAGAGACTTAAAGAGTTTTCTTAATTTTTGTTTTTTGAACTCACTAGGCAACTGGAATTCTTCCTCTAGTCAGCTTCCATATTTATCCTCGAATCGATCTGGTTTCCTGCTGCACGTTTCAAAAAAACCTTGCACCCGAAAAATAAAACTGTAGACAAACTTTCTAAAAGCACTAGAGCTATACTTACAGGAATAACTAAATTTAATTTTTCTGTGAGAAGGATCACTAAATCGTCGGTAATTTTAAATCTGACGGGAAGTTTTATAAAATTGAACAAATCACGATTTTTCAATTTACTCATATTAATAATAAAATTAATGATTGAAAAAATAAGTGGGAGCAGGTAAATGCAGTGAACGATTGCCGATGAAATCAAAAACGCAACTGATTTGGTAATTAAGACAATAAGTGCATCTTCATCCAAATGCTGTCCCTTCCTAGTTTTTTTGTTTTTGGTTTTTTTTTTTGTTTTTTTTTTTGTTTTTTGTTTTTTTTTTGTTTTTTTTTTTTTTTTTTTTTGTTTTTTGTTTTTTTTTTTTACGAACGCACGCGAAAATCTCCCGGAAAATCACCAGATCGATCGTACCCTGATCTTTCCCCCACCAAATAGTTCAGCCCGTGGTTGGCTGAAAAATCTTCACATTTTACATTGATTTTTTTAGTAAACAGTCAAGATTTTTCTGCACAATTTGGCAACCATGGTTCAGCCACTTCATTTTTTTCCGTAGAGTTGTGCATTAGTTGGAGAACATAAAATGCTGTAAAATCAGTTTTTTACAGTCTCATCAGGAGGACAGGCTAGACAGAGCAACGTATCTCTTCAGATCGAGTCTTGGGTAAGGTGAGGATTTTGACGGAATTCGCCACCCAAAAATTGAAAGGTTTTTGCCCTCTAAGACCCTTTGGCGCAAAGATGCGCAAGAAGTGTGAGGTATTGCCAGGTTCCTAGGGGTGTAAGGCGTCGGGAAAAACCTCGGTTATACGAAAGTTCAGGCAAGTACGATACTAAAACCTTAGTTATTCTTCAAAAAATGGCTTATTTCAGGGTCTTCAAGAAAGTCACTCTCCTCAGCCAATAATGAGAGCAAAAACAACTATAAGGGGTGTTTTATGATCAGAAAGTAGTCTCAATCATCAAGAAATATCATAATTGCATTTATACAACCAGCACTTCCAAAATGTTTGACTTAAAGTCACCAAACCTGAGCTGAGAAACACGTGGAATTAATTTACTTCCAAAACAGCTAACTTTCAGCCACGGTCAGAGCACCACAAAAGGCAAAAAAAGAAGTTATGCGACTCTTTTCCAATCCTTTTGAGGTCCTAGAACAAGGTTTTTTGGTCAGAAGTTTAATTTTTAAACTCCGATTTTGAGCGAAATGTCCGACCCTTAACATTGGCTCAGCCCATAGTGTGGCGTGGCGGCAACCACAACCTTCCCATTTTCGGTGACTTTCTCAAGTTTCGACGAAGAAACAATAATTTATTTTTTATTGCTTTTTTTTTTTTTTTTTTTTTTTTTTTTTTTTTTTTACGAATTTGTTCCTTCTTGCAGTACCTATTGTGTTGTGATTCTATCCTAAGATCCTGTTATACTTTAAAATTCGTTCATTGTTTAACTTGTTAGAGTTGCAGACAGCAGACCTCTCCTCGCCATGGGCGGATACAGGGCATTGCGTCTCTCTCTCTCTCCTCCCATTTGAAAACGTGCGTTAGAAAAGGACAGAAGAGAGGGCCAAAGTCACGTGATGGCCCCCTCTGCTCTCCTTTTCTAACACATAAGTTCAAATGGAAGGAGAGAGAGAAAGACAATTCCCTGTATCCGCCAATGCTCCTCGCACAGAGCGTATATACATATAGATATAAATCCAAGGACAGGACGGAAAAAAATGTGAAACGCACATTTTTCGGTCACACTACTAAATGTCCGAAATTGTTTTGATCTATTATTTTCGGTCCAATGACAAACTGTCATTGACTTTTGAGTTTTGGTCCTCTTTGTTTTAGTTCAGTTAGATTAATTTTTTTTTTCAATTTTTGGAGATTTGTCAAGACTTGAACCAGTCTCGTCCGCGTCGCGTGCAATTTGACAACACAGGAAACTATCCATTTAAACTCGCATGTAAAAGGTTGAACAGTGCTCAAGGAAAATTCGATATATTTAATGAGTTTAACTGGATGAGTCGCATTGTTGCTAGATGGCACGCGTCGCCACTGACTTTAACAAGAATGATCGGCAGGTTTCTTATCATAAGTTTTTGCTTCAAAAGATGAGTCATATAGCTTTAAAGATTATTCCAGCCTTTAGAAACATCCATTTACTTTACACTGGACGACCAATACGACCATTTTTTCATTTACACAGGTGAAAAGGAGCGTGGTGACAAATGCGTATTCGTGCTCTTCATCATCACACGAAGTCACAAACTTGACAGGTTTTATTATCTTCAATTACGCGGAGCCGCTGGCGCTGTAGGTTGTAGACTTGTAGCCGTAGCGGTCGGGGTTTTCCGCGCTTGAAGTTCGATTTGACTCGGGTTTTTCCGCGCACGCGAAGAGAGACTGGCAATGAGAGAGAAGTGACTGGCCGCAGTGACATTACATTGTACAACTCCGCGGTTGGAATTTTTGAGAATCAGTTTGAGTGGGTTAATGGATATTTGGAACTGTGACCTGAGAGTAATGAGTAGATAAGTACTCTCAACGACAAAAGAAAGTTCCTTCAGCGAACTGTTTTTAGGGGTATTTTCAGATGATAAATGATTTTCAAGCTATTTTCAAAACAGTACGACACTAAACACTTACATACTCGAACACTTTGAGATGGTTCAAACTTGGCTGGAAAATCAGAGAAGGAATATTTTATAGAGGGCTTTCTTGCGGCATCGATATAGTATAGTGATTAGTGACTAACAAAAAGTATGTAAATTGTATTACATGCAAACTAAAGATCTGAGTTGACGGCTCGTGCTACTTGGCAACAATGTCTTCACTCCATTTGATTGTATGTAAAACAATCGATTCGAAAGTGAAGCGGCGCTTCAGCAACAATCGATTGTTGGACATAGATTCTAATAGAGTAAAGCCATTGTTGCCAAGTACGAGCACGAGCCGCCACTGTTCATTTTTCGTTTCAGAAATATTTTGGTGTCAAAAGACTGCAAAATGAAGAGCGTGTTTAAAATCCAGAAGTCTGATTGGCTCAGATGCTTTTTTCAAACGTCAAACCGACATCTGTTGTGTCAATTTTGAATTTCCCACTTCTCTCTGAGCAGTGGCGATTTGGCAATTTTTATTTTCCCCATCTAAACACATTAGAAAAGTCGAAATGCCTGGTCATCGCTAATGACCAAAGCGTTCGATTTTTTTTGTAACTTTAAATGGAGAAAATAAATTGTTGCCAAGTTTCACGCCTCGCCACTGCCCTCTGAGACAGTTTACTATAGCTTTCGCAAAAACTATGTGATCTTACTCATTTGAAGCTAAGAAATTTAAATTTAAAACGAAGTTTTCTTACAAACAAAACTAATTTCGAATATTTGGTCTGAATATTTTTGGGGGCGAGGAAAGTTGTTACTTTAGAGACTCAGAGATCACAATCTATATAAAAAAAATTTTTGGGGGGGCTGCTGGTTTTTGATCCCACCTGGTACCATCACTTTGCTTGTACTATCGACGAATTAAAGATTGTCGCGAGATTTTCACGAGACAAATTCGCCTTCAAAGTTCCGGCTCGGCCATCTTATATAGTCAACACACCATGCAGGCGAGAGGCCAGTGCGGGTGGGGTGGAGAAGCCGTATCAGATCAGTCCCAAACTCACATCTATATAACTAAAAATTTGTGAAAATGTTGCGACAATCTTTAATTCGTCGATAGTACTTTGTTCGAAATTTGAATAAGTATCCACGCAGACTCACAGAGCTTAATGCCTCTTTAGACGATCAACGATCATCCTCAAAGTATTTTCCTAGAGCGGGCATTTGGTGATCTGTGCGCAACATCATTTTCGAATAGTAGCAAATTAACGGGAATTTATTTTGACGTCAAAACTTTCAAAATGTTGAGTATGTTAATGAGGAATATATCTGCGCCGTGATTCGGGAGCACCCAGAGGGGCGGACTGGCAGGCGGGACTATCGGGACTTTTTCCGGTGGGCCGGTCGGTCAAAAGGGCCGATCGGCTTGTAAAATGAATTGAACCAGCGGCTGTCATGAAAGCCAAAAATTAACAACATTGGCCACTGAGGGCCGCAGTGGCGTCGCGTGCAATTTGGCAGCAATGTATTCTATCCATTTAAACTCATGTAAAATATCGAATTCAGGGGGTTCACAGTGCACAAGGAAAATCCGATATATTTAATGAGCTTAAATGGAGCAGTTGCATTGTTGCCAGATGGCACGCGACGCCACTGGAGGGCCGAATGAAATAAGAGCACATAGAGTACTTCTATTTCACAAATTAACATTTTCAGCGCTTTTTGTGAAAGTTCAAATCAGTTACGACCGTTTTCGCTCGAAAATTGAGCCGCATCGTAACGAAATAGGCCAGGGCCTCAATGCATATAACTTATAAGCATAAGTATCCTAAAAAGTAAAAATAAAAGTAAGTATAAGTAAGGATAAATATAAATGTGTCCTGTTATGCGGCCCTGTGTTTCGTGGGGGCATCGAGGGCCGCGACCCCGAAATCGACCCCGAGGGCCGAATAAGCAAGTTTGATTTTTCTCAAAAAAGCGCTGAAAATGTTTATTTGTGGACGAGAATTACTCTGAGGCCTATACTCACCGCTCAGTTGCTCTGCGATAAACTAAGCACAGGCCATAGATTACTTTCCTCAAAATTAAGAGGCATTATTCAATGAATAATAAAAAAAAAAAAAGGGTTGACTTTAACAATTGAAAAAGTCTTAAATTGCATCCTAAGGACTCTAAAATGTCAAAAAAATTTCGGGGGAGGACTCCCCGAACCCCTTTCGATGGGGGTGTCCCCCCACACTCCCATTGGGGATATAAGTTGAGAGACGGGACGGTCCCACCGAAGTTTTACCGGTAACTTTTCAGACCCCAGTCCGCCCCTCGTATAGCACCAATCTCATCGGAGCGACGGAGCACCAAGTCTCCGTGTATTTAAATAAGGCCGTGGTGCCCTTACCCAATGATGGATCCAAAGGAGGGGCACGGGGCCCCCCCCCCCCTCCCCAGAGGCTAAAAATAGTAACCAAAAACGTTTCTCGAGATGCTTCAAATCTGAATGAAGTTCTGAGGAAAACCCCCCCCCCCCCCAACACGCACACGCACAATCACACCCCCACACACGCACACACGCACGCGCGCGCGCACACACCAAACAACTTACTTGGATTCTCTACTACGGCCATTACCTAAATACACGGAAACTGGGTGGTGCTCAGGGCTGCCGTTTTGCGTAGAATCAATGCTATTTTTCTAGTCACCGATGATTCCACCGGTTGAGAAAAGATTACGCAGTTCAGTTCAGTGTATGACTGTAATGTACGTAAATACTCTGATCTGTAATCTTTCCTTAATCGGTGGAAAATTCGTTGATTAATTAAAATATCCGCAAATTTTTTTAAAGTCATAGACGCTGGAACGATCCGAGTGCCGAATAAAGCAGGGCTGCCGTTTTGCGTAGAATCAATGCTATTTTTCTATTCACCGATGATTCCACCGGTTGAGAAAAGATTACACAGTTCAGTTCAGTGTATGACTGTAATGCACGAAAATACTCTGATCTGTAATCTTTCCTTAAGCGGTGGAAGATTCGTTGATTAATTAAAATATCCGCAAATTTTTTTAAAGTCATCGACGACTCCACCGGTTGAGAAAAGATTACAGATGCGAGTATTTCAGTTTATCATAGTCATGCACTGAACTGAACTGTGTAATCTTTTCTCATCCGGTGGAATCATCGGTGAATTAAAAAATAGCATTGATTCTACGAAAAACGGCAGCCCTGGTGGTGCTTCTTATAAAATTTGCCCCCGGAACCAAGCACAAAAACTCGTCCTTATCATGCTCCAAAGAAAAGTAGAGACGGAGCACTACGCTGAAATACATAAGTAAGGTCGATTTGAAGCACATGCAAATTTCCTGGATTCAACATTTTGTTCCAACATTTGTTGAATCCGCGAATGTATAGTGTGCCTCTATTGCAGCCATAGCATAGTCCCCCCCTCATTTTTTGGGCTCTGTTATGCTCAACTTTTTTTTTTACCGCGGACAGACACTGAAGAGTCCGTTCGCAATGGGGGAAAACGTTGATTCTTTTTTTGACACTTGTGGCAACAGCAGATATGAGCGGGGGGATGAGAGGGGGGGGAGGGGGGGGGGGGTAAAGATAAAGAGAGGAGACGAATTCTTTGGCGCCACCGGATCGACGATACGTGGTAACTTATCTGCTGCCTCCGAACAAGTAGCTGCAAATAAAAATGTTAAAAGTAGTAATAAAATCAAAGAATGATATAAAGAGTCATAGAGAGGCCCGATCCGAGGGGGGAGGCAAACCTTCAAATGAATCATGTCATTGAGGACTTTTAAACGCCCTTTTTTTCGTTTTCTTTTTTCCATATCTCATTCATTTTTTTATTTTTTTCTCCCACTCCCCCTCCCCGCGGGATCAAAATTGGCTCGCTCCGGCGGGATGAAAGACGCGGCGTGGGCAGTGACAGCAGCCAGGAAAATTCCCCCTCTCTCTCTCTCTCTCTCTCTCTCCCCTCCTCTCTTCTCTCTCCTCTCCCTCTCTCCCCTCTCTCTCCCCTCCCCTCTCTCTCTCTCTCTCTCTCCCCTTTTCACTTTTTTTCCCTTCCTTTTCCTCTCTCCATCTAAACCTTTCCCCCCTTTTTCTCCTCTTTTTTTCCTTTCTTTTTCCTTCTTCTCTTCTTTCCCTTTCCCTTTCCTTCTTCCCCCCTTTTCCCCCCCTTTCCTTTCCCTTTTTTTCCCCCTTCCTTTTCCCTCCTTTTTTCTTTGCCTTTCTTCCCCTTTCTTTTCCCCCTTTCCCCCCTTTTCCCGGTTCTCCCCTTTTCCCTCCCCCCCCCCCCTCCTCCCTTTTTTCCCTTTCTCCCTTTCCCTTTTCTTCCCCTTTTTCCCTCTCCCTTCCTCCCCTCGCCCTTTTAAAAGTTGGGGATGGGGGGAAAACCTTAACCCCAAAAAAAAAGGGGGCCCTTTTGTTGGGGGGGGGGGGGGTTTGGTTTTTTTCCCGGGGCCCGGGGTCCCCGGGGAAAACGGAAAAACAGGGGGTTTTGGCCAATTTTGGCGAAATTGCAAAACTGGGCCCGGGCTCATCCCCCCCGGGGGTTTTTAACAATAGGCCCCCCCCCAATTTTTTGGCTGGTTGTTTTCCCCGGGGTGGGGGTTCCGAAAAACCAAAATTTGAACCAGAAAAGTGGACACAGCGCGCAGGCATAGTGCAAGGTCTCTATTTGTCTCTAAGACACACGAGAGAAAAACAAACAAAAAACAAAAAAAAAATGGAGCGTGCACGGAAGCCTCATTTAGTGATGGTGCCTGTCTGATGCCATCGATGACCGGAAAATATAAAAAAAAAGTTGCATTCTTGCGTTTGCACGTTGCAATTGCGTCACTATGATCGATCCCTTGGTCGCAACAACACGCTTCATAATCTGTGTATAACCTGAACATATTATTATTTTTAATCTTTTCCTGCACCGATGCACGGTGGAGTCGCCGTTTCGGGGAAATTCTAGAACTGTACCCATTACAATCCGACAACGCCGCGAAAGAGCGATGCGGGTTTTTTACTATTCATTTTCGAGTGCAGGAGCAGGCCGCAGGCCACAGGCGCATAGGCTGCACACAAAATAGCAGCGTTGCCGTTTCCTCCATTCTTTCCTATTTAACTCAATGTAAAATTTTCAAATTGTACGCCAAAATTTGGCAACACTGCAGCACAGTTCCTAAGACCAAGACGACTGACGAGAGTGGGTTACCGATTCTTCGGTTCATTTCCGGTCTCCCTCCTCCAACTCCCACACCCCCTTCCCCCTCCCCCCCCCCTTCATCTTTCGCCCATAGCTCCCAGTTTATAGGTTTCACGTTCCCATTCGGAAACATTCAGATTTCGAAGGCGGGATAGAAATCAAAGTGAGAAACCGGAAGAAATCGTCGTATGAAAAAAAATAAAAAGAGAGAGAAAAGAAAGGAGTGGATATGGGATGGGATGGGACAAATGGTTAGGGGAGGAGGGAGAGAGAGGGGGGAGAGGGGGAGAGGGGGGGGAGGGGAGAAAGGAGGGAAGGAGGCAGGGCATCAGGAGAGTAAAAAGAAAAACAACGTTTGACATGGCTTTTTCCAGTCTTTCTTCACATTCGTCTTTCTTCTTCTTTAAAAAAGGGAAAAGAAAATAAAAATGAACAAAAGTAAACATAAAATGAGGAGGAAAAGAACTTTGATTTTCACTCTCTCTATTGGCTGTCAAGTCTTTTGACACCGCGTCATTCATTGGTACAAAAAAGATTACATAGCACATTGTTACAATGAGCTTATTTGTACTGTGGCCCTCAGAAGAAAGTCTTCTAGGTAATCAAAACAATCTTTGATTTATACAGGGTGTTGAAAAAAATGTTCCCGAATATTTCAGGGGCGGATTCTACAGGTCGTAATAAAACCTTTTTTCCCCCCATAAACATGTGTCCGAAAATGCCCCCCTTTTGAGCTACAGCCCCCCAAATTTTAAAAAAAATTTCGGTTTTTTTTTTGGGAAAAGCGACCACTATTATGAACCAAATATCTTAAAACTTAGTGTCCTCAGGTAATTTTGCGTGTAGAATCTATTAATGACCTCGAAAAAAATTTAGAAATTGAGTCTAACTGTACTTTTCACGCAAACTTGTACCTTTAAAAGGCACGAATTTTATGTTACGGATTAAAATTTTGAAGAATTTAAATTTCCGAAATCAGATGCGAAAAAACCCCTTTGAACGATTTTTTGGGCCACTTTGTTTCTTTCGATACGACGCGATTTAAGCGAGATAATCGCTGCACAGTGTGGAAAAGTCAGCGCTTTTACCATAGCGGCCGGCCCGTAGAAGCAGCGGAGAGGCGGGTTGCATACTTTCTGCCGTTTTTTTATGGTAAAACGCTGACTTTTCCACACTGTGCAGCGATTATCTCGCTTAAAACGCGTCGTATCGAAAAAAAAAAAAGGACCAAAAAACTTTCTAAGGGGTTTTTCCCCATCTGATTTCGGGAATTATTTTTCAAAAATTTTTTTCCGTAACATAAAATACGTGCCGTTGAAGGTACAAAATTGCGTGAAAAGTACAGTTAAATCAATTTCTGAATTTTTTAGGTCTTAATGGATTCTACGCGTAAAATTATCTCCAGGACACCAAGTTTTAAGACATTTGGGTTTATAATAGTGGTCGCTATTCCAAAAAAACCGTAAAATTTTTTAAAACTTTGGGGCTGTAGCTCAAAAGGGGGGGATTTTCGGACACATGTTTATAGGGAAAAAAAGGGCTTATTTTGACTTGTAGAATCCGCCCCTGAAATATTTTGGGGAAAAGTTTTTCAACACCCTGTATGATGGCTATTATTTTTCAAAGAGTTTTACATTTTTGAGGGCGAACTTTCAAGTGCCAAAACTGTTCTGTTTGACTCTGAAATACCTGAACGCTGCAAAAGAATTTAAAACTGGTCGAGGAATGGAAAAAGGGAGTTCTAGAAGGATCGATACTGTCTTTGGAAAGTCATAGCACAGTTTATTTATAACTGGAGACTGGAGTAGTAAAGTGTGGCGCTTCATGAAATGTGAGACACGTGGACAGTTGTAATGAAAGGTAGAAAGACAAATTATGGTGGTGAGAGGAGGGTGGGGGGGGGTGGGGGGGTCCCGGGCGTCGTGGGGGGGGAAAGGGTTTCGGGGGATGCTGTGAAATCGGCCAGAATTTTTCATGTGCCCCTGTATTGGTTTCTACGCTTCTGCAGGGGGTGGGTTGAAGGGATTAGGTGGGGGCGGTGAGGGGGGAAGGTGTGGACTGTAGGGGGGGGGGGGTCGAAAATTGGATACACTACCCCTCTCATACGTGAAATTAATCATAAGACCTTTTTAGAAGTGCGCAATTTTCATAACTTGCCCTCTTATTCATTTGTTACAATTGCCCCCCCTAAAAAATCACAAAAATTTTCTCTGGCGGGGAGACGCGCAGGTATCATGGGAGATTCCTATCTACATTGAGACATATATCTCTGTGTTTCGGTAGAGAAAGGGACGTAATAGACAGGAATCTCCCATAGTACCTCGTTGAACCGCCATGCGCCATGCCATTACGAACTTGCCGTAGTAGCAGTTATGTGATTTTATTACTGAATTTTAGACTTTTTTAGTGTGTTTTTCGTAATTTTCGCGGTTTTTTACAACAGAGAATACTATTCATTTGCTCACAGCAAAAGTTTGCAAGAGCCCAATTACAAAAATGCACTCATGGGTAAAAATCGGTTGAGAAAAAACTTGCGTAGAATTCCAAACTGTCTCACTCACACTCCTGTGACCCCCATATCATATACCCTCTCTTTCTGTAGTTACGAAATTCGTATCAGGGCCTTTTTTTATTACATATTATTTTATAAAAATCACTTTAAAGAAGCCTCGAGGATTTCGTTGCTGCCAAAAAATTTCACTAATAGGTAAGTGTAAGATAAAAAAAAAAAAATAAAGTATCACGCGGTTGCAATCCAATAAACTCAATTTGACCCAAGCCATGCGTCAAATAAGAAAAGCCTCAAAGCAGATTTTCTTTCCCCAGAAAAGATCCGAAAAGTTTTCCCGTGACGTTTCAAATTACTTTCGTACAACTACCATCCCCCCCCCCCCCCCCCCCCACCCCCCCCGGTTAAATACCTTGATCCGCCACTGAATACGTCAACAGCTATTGAGAGCGACTGTGGCGTTATGGTCCTTGAAATCACAGCGGAAACGAGCCTATAAACGTATGATGCATTTGGTGTGATAAGAATTTAAATGAATGAAAGATAAAACGGTAAGTGGGCTTAAAAATGAGAGATAAGGAGAGGAGTGAAGATGAACTTTAATACTACGGCAGCTAGCGAGGTGACACGAAAGTTAATCAATGTAGGCGATGCGATGTGAACTGAATCGCTTCATGCTAAAAATCTCGTAAGTATATACATTTTTAGCAAAACCCTTTCAATACATTAGAAAGCTCATTCATGAAATTTGGTATCATAGACTTGGGCTTTTTCAGTAGTAAACGATTCGACAATATTATCAAACTCGTCGTCAGTCTGACGAGAAAAAGTCGTCCAAAGTAGCAACTTCTTTTCGAGTACTTTAAAAACTCAGGAATTCACTTCCGGTGATAAGGTTGGATGGCAATCATGGGGGGGGGGGGGGGAGGGGGGGGAGGGGGGGGGAGGGATGTTCTCGAAAACCCCGCGTGCGCTCGAGAATTTCGACTCACTAATTCACTATCGCTGCTCACTTACGACTTACATTACATGGTACTATGGTAGTCTCTGTAAATGTTTAACCGTACCCACTTTGTTGAAACATTATCTTACCGATGTTTTAGAAATAACTTAACCCTTACTGCATGATTTTTTTTTTTCTCACTCAATGAAATTAAAAAATTGAGAAAGTTTTGCGATGGCGCAGAGATTTTTGATAAATTTTTGTTTCGATACTTGGCCCGCTGCGACAAATAAACATGATAATTATAAAATAATTGGCTCTTATCATGCCTAATTATCCTAAAGAACTCCACCCATGATATTTCAATATTTCTGAACCTATGTGGTAGGGGGGAGTAAATGCAAAAAATTTCTTTGGCGTCTTCTGTCCGTCTGTCCGTCTGTCTGTCTGCCCGTCTGTCTTCTGTAGTAAGAACGTGAAATCCAGCATAACTTTTAACTATGATCCATATGCATCCAAATTTTGCAGAGATTTCTTTTAACTTTCCCCGAGGATTTTTTTTGTTTTTTTAAAATTTAATTTTTAGGTTAGTTATGGATGAAAAATGGTTCCATTAAAATCAATGGGAAAATGGGTCAAAAAAGAAAAAATTTAAATATTTTAATATTGGATCTTTGGATTTGGAAGAAAATTTGTAAAAACATTTTACAACCAGCCTACAGTAAAAATTTAACCCTTATAGTTCAGTAAAAAAACCCTTAAGACCGTTTAAAAAATCAATTTAGGGCGTTCGAGCCAAAAAATGGAATAAAAGTGAGAAATGAATCTTGTATATCAGTGCCAATTACTAAAAGCTGGATATATTTTGATGAAAATTTGTATACACAATGTACTACCCCAGTACTAAAAAATTTTCTTCTCACTATCATCATAATAAATCCTTTGGACCGTTTCAAGGGACCATATAGGTGCGATTGAGAAAAAATAAGACCAACTAAGCAAATAAAACATAATCCTACTTATTGAGATAATTCGGGTTAGGCCCAAATTTAAATTTTTAATTAAATCCGGCACAAAAAAATCTACCTACCTACTTTTACTCTACTTTATATAGAATTTCTTATCATTACAATATACAGCCCTTAAGACTGTTTAAAAAATTAAAATCGGTGCGCTGGAGCCAAAAAATGGAATTATCGTGAGAAATTAATTTTTTAAACCTGGAGTCAATCAATTATGGCTCGATGAATTTTGATAAAAACTTTTGTACACACAATCCACTATCAAAATACTAAGATATTTTCCTTTCTTAGTCACCATACACAACTGATAAAACCTTTTCAAGAGGCAATGTAGGTGGGATTGAGAAAAAAATATGGGAATATAAGCAAATAAAAACATAATCCTATTAATTGGGATAATTCAGGTTTGGTCCAATGAATTTTTATAAAAACTGGCAAATACAATCTACAATTAGTCTTTAAAAGAAAGTATTCCTTACAGATACAATATACAACTCTTAAGAGAGTTTAAAAATCAAAAAAGGGTGTTTGACCCAAAAACATGAATTAAAGCGGGAATTAATGTTAAAACTTGGAGTCAATCATTCATGGGATGAATTTTGATGGAACTTTGCACGGAAAAAAATTATTTGGTTGATCCAAGAAAAATGAAGTTGTAAAATAAACTAAGTGTTTTTTTGTCGGATCACCCTCCAATGAGGTTGATGCAACAAAAGAGATATGTTAATTTGACTAAGTAATTTTTACTTGAATCAACCATTTAGTAACTTTTGCAAACCAACCTAAATTTTTTGTTAAATTAACCAAACAAAATTTTGGTTAATTTACCCATCAATTTTTTTGTGAACTGATCTGGACTTTTGGGTGAATTAACCAAATAATTTTTCTATCGTACGGAATCATTTTACCAATGTCTCCCTGGAAACGCATGTAGTCATATACATACCTTAAACCAATACCGACAAGACAACAATCGCAGAAAAAAAGAAATTCACAAATTATAACAGATGGAAAATAAGGTTAAGATTGAATTCAGTGAACGAAAATTATGCGGGAAACATGTTTCATTCAAAGAAATTTGATACATTGAGCGTCACCGATAATATTACCTGTCAGAAATTCGAAGAAATAAGTATGTTAGGCAAAAAATAAGGCCAGATATAAACTCAGCGTACCAAAATTACTAAGAAAACATTCAAAGAAATCCGATCTAAAGAGATGCGTCTCAGACCATAGTGCAAGCCGCGATCCGAGAGCCGAGCGTGGCAACGCAACGGGGAGAATCCCGTATTGATCGAGCGAGAATCTCTCATTTTCGGACACCTCTTTAAGGCTCAAAACTGGTTTTTTTGTAAAGTTTAATAAAATTTAGTGATTTTCCTAAGTGCCTCCCACATGGTACTGCAAAAAAAATAAAAAAATAATGATAACTCAAGAAGCTACTGTACTTTGAAGATCACCTAAAAGTAGAGATCAAAATTTCAAATCTGATTGGTATATATACAAACTATTCTTCCATCTTCTGCCACGACAGTACAGAAGCTTCTACGGCCACATTGACGCCATGAGCGCGAGATGTATTGCGCGTCGTGTTAAACAGTTCTTTCTCTCACTGTGTAACTCTTCCCTCACGAGCGCTCCCGTAGTGCAAGGGGAATTGGGGAGGGAATCTACCAATGCCATTCGAAGAAAAGTTGCTTTGGTTAATTCACCTAGAGAGTTTTAGATTGTACCAACTAGATGTTTAGTTAATTCAACTAAAATAGTTAGGAAGTAGCAACTAAATTGCTGATTAAAAGGACTAAAAACCTTCGTTCTTTTCACCTAAACGCTTCGTTCTTTTAACCAAAAAGTTTTTGGTTAATTTATCCACCAACTTAGTGGTCCATTTTTCCAACAAAGTGGTTTGGTTAAATCAACTTCATATGAGGTTACTTCAACCAACATTTTTTTTCAGTGTGCACAAACATACTATGTTACTGACCCACTAAAATATTCCTATCATACAGTCATCATCAAAAACCTTTAAGACCGTTTCAAGGGCCAATATAGGTGCGATCGAGCAAAAATCTTTGAAACCAAGCAAATAAAAAAATAATCGTAATACTTGGAATAAGAAATTCAATTATGACTCAATTATGTTTGATGAAAAATGAAACAAAAAGTTTGCAACCAACCTACACAGGGATTTCTTTTCAATGTAAAACTATAATATACAACTCTTCTTAAGTCTGAGACTGTTTAAAGGCAAAATAGCTGTTCCATCAATAAACCCAAAAAATAGCATATCCAAAGAAAATAAACTTATAAAGAAAATGGATGGATGAATTTTGTTGACATTTGGTGTACACAATCTACAAACAAAGAACATCTTTAAAGGGGGGTTTTAATCTACCAAACTAAAAAATTCTTTTGAAGATCCACAGTTCAAAACCCATCCTTCAAAGGATGAAGTAGGCAACTATTCGTACAGCTTCTCTGAAAAATCCCCAAACACTTCGAATTGAAGGCGGAATTATGTCCAGAGATGAAAATTTTTTAAAATTTTGATGGGAGTCTAGGAGTCTCTCCCAGAATTCTAAAGGGGGTTGGGGGTCTCCCCCAGATATCTAAAGGGGGGTCTGGGGGTCTCTCCCAGAATTCTAAAGGGAGGGTCTGGGGGTCTCCCCCAGAATACTAGGGTTCCCAGATGATAAGTCCAAAACATGAATGTCCAAAACTTTTTCGTCCAAAACTATATTTTGTCCAAATCATCTTAATGTCCAGCACGCTTGCGTCCATAAAACTATAATGTCCAATTATAGACAAGTCCAAATAAAAAAGTCCAAAACCTATGAATGTGAGCAAAGGAATGTCCAATGTCCAGAAAAATTATTTTCTTTGCTCATATTTGCTTCTCTTCATTTTTTTTCTTCTTTAAATTGATCCTTTCCGTATCGACATGTTGACATAACGCAAATCAACGGTGGCCACTCAAGGATTATTCGGTATCTTAAACGGTTAAATCGAATTAATTTACAGCAAGTCAAAAATATCGTTGGACAGTATGATGAATACAAGGGAGCAGGTCCAGTTGAGAGATATCTTCGTGCCATTAGTCACAAGCTGAGGCTGAAAGTACCATCGCGGAAGAAAAAACCCCTAGTTCATTGTTTGAATTTATGCAGGTAAATATTATAGATATTTTAATTCTTTGGACATTACAAATTCGACGTAACGTGTTTGGACATTTTGTTAATCTAACTTGACATCCGTTTATTTGGACATTAACGATTTGGACAATTCATTTTGGACATTCAAGCTTTGGACGTATAATTTTGGACATTACCGTTTGGACATTACGGTTTTGGACATAACATCTGTGGATCAATACTAGAGGGGGGTCTGGGGGTCTCCTCTAGAATACTAGAGGGGGGTCTGGGGTCTCCCCCAGAATTCTTAATGGGGTCTGGGGGTCCTTCGACCCCCCAGATAAAAATGGAGGGAGAAAGTGTTCGTAGGGTGTTCCCTACAGTTTATTTTCTCAAGCAAATGTGGATTTTTCAATGTATTAGGTGGTCAAATACATGGGAAAAATAGTGTAAAAAATAATTTGACGGTTTTTCGGTCAAAATTATATTTTTTCTATTTTTTACTCGTTTTTTACAAGTGATATAAACACCATAAGAAATGGCGGGATATTTTTTTTTTTTTTTTTTTTTAAATTTAATTTTTTTTTTTTTTTTTTTTTTTTTTTTTTTTTTTTTTTATACTTTAATTGGATTTTTCAAAAAGCTAATGCCGGAAACTTTATAAAAATAATCAAAATGTGGTCAGTTTGGATACGGGGGCAAATTTCCCCCCTGACATGATTTCGATCACGAACCCTTCACTGCGCATGATGTTTTCTTTCAGCCAATTTTTTTTTTTTTTTGTGTGAGCTCAAAACATATACCTTCTCCCGCGTTGACACACCATGCGCCAAAGGCGTATCTCAAAACCTGTATTTTATATGAGCGTTTGAAGAATTTGTTCCACCGGTGGAACACCATGCAGTGAAGGGATAAGGTTTTTTTTTTTTTTTTTTTTTTAGCTTGAAAGGGAGAAGCTAAGAGCCTTATTGGCGAAACTGACACTTACAGTATTTTACTTATTTATTTTCTTATTCACTTTTATTTTTATAGAAGTGATGAAACAAAAAGCTCGAGACGGGAGATAAGAATTTACCCTTGTAACTTGTAAGCTCATCAACAGAAAGAGAAAGAGCATGGGCGCCCGCAGAAAAATTTCCAAGGGGGGGGGCAAAATTTTTGAACCCCAATGGAAGGTCTAGCCCCCCAGCGGGAAGGGAAAACTTTTTTTCCCCATCCAAACAGTATGCAATTCAGTAGCGTAGCGTGCAATTTGGCAACGTTGTATTTTGTTCATTTGAACCCTTATAAAAGGTCGAATGTGAAGGTGTTCACCGAACACCCAATAATTCGATCTTTCTCATGGGATTAAATGGACAAACAGCAAGGTTGCCAAATTGCACGCTACGCCACTGATGCAATTATTAAGCCATTGTATGTGTATCAAATAATAATAATTTTGACATGTTGGACGTAATGAATAAAGGGACAACAGATCATAATAATAGTAGAGCAAAAAGTATATGTAAATCTATTATTTCTTGAAAAAAATGAGTTAAACTTACAGAATAATCTAATAAAGAAAGTAAACGTCGAAAAGTATGGCTATGGCGGCCATCTTGGATTTGGGAATTTTGAAAAACTAATATCAAAAATTAATTCAGCAACCCAAAAACCCCCATCTACCAAGTTTCAATTAATTTCATCAATTATTGGTGGAGCAACAAATTTTTTTGCAGAATCGAAAGTCGGAAAAACCCTATTTTTGGCCTAGACTTGAAACTTTGCGCGGTCAAAACTCTAGAACGAAACGTTTCCTGGCATCGCGGTTTGTGCCATCTTAAAGCTTATAGGATCAGCTTCCTTTACAAAAGTTCTTTGTTCAGATTCCTACATTGCGCATATTTTTCAAACTCAAAAAACAGTTTTTTAAAAATTTCAAAAATCGAAAAAATGGCAAAAATGGGCTCAAATATTTTTTAAACTATGTAGGACATCTATCAAAAGGTCTTTAAAGACGCATTTTTTGGCTCAAAGTTCACGTCGATATCTCTTTTTGTTCAAAAGTTACGGGGCATTGAAGGTTTTGACTTTGACCCTCTGCTCCCCCGCTCCCAGTTGACCAAATTTAAAAAACTGCAGATGTTCTGAAAGCTGACGCTTAGTTCTATCATCTCTGAAAGTTTCAAAATTTTTTGAGGGGGGGGGCACTCCTAATGATAGCTGGATGGATTCCTTTCAACCGGAAGACTACATTGCATATGCCGCCTTCCTCGGTGAAAATATTGCTCGGTAAAATTCCTTGACTGCCAAAACTTTTACGTTTGATAATACATAGCAAATAGGACAAACGTTGAGAAATAAAGAGACAATGTATCTGAAGTGCCTGCCCTCATTTAATTATTTTAGAGAACACGGAAGAGGCCCCCCAATCGATGAAACTGAACAGTGAGCATCAGTCAGAAACGTGCTCCAATTAAATATTCTTCAATCTGAACAAATTAATGCTCTGTATTTTTGTTGAAGTGCAAACACCATTGAACATATCTTTGTTAAGTATAAAGCGTGTTCTCGTTACTTACAAGAACTAAGCGACTCAACGTCGCCGCGGAGTCACCCGCCCCTCTCTCCGTTCCACTGTTGCCAGATTGGAGGACAACATTCTTGAATTTTTCCCGAGTATCAATGAATGAGGATATACAGGGTGTCCCAGGCTTAATAGACGCGGACAAACTTCTTGGATAATTTTTTTTTTTTTTTTTTTTTTTTTTTTTTAACCTCAATTTGAATCTTTATTTTCTTTCTCGTAATACCAGATTCAAAAATATCCTCCTTTTGAGCTAGACCCCCCCCCCCCCACACTTAGACTTTTGGTTTTTTGTAATGGTGTCCACAATTCATCGTCCATCTGACATACTGACGTAAGTCGCTTTTTGCGAATATTCAGGAGAGCAAAAACAAAATTAACTGAATTTTTCGCTTTAACCCATACATTGCCCAACTTTTTTTGAACATGTTGGGTGATTTTTGGTGTTTTTCTCAGAAAACACCACCTTAGATTAAAAAAAAAATTCAAAATTTAAAAATTGTGAAATTTTCTGGTCCAGCTAAATTACCTATAGGAGCTGAATGGTCACAACATTGATTTTTGAATTAAATTGGCCTAAATTTACTGTAATTTGGTCGAAAAAAAACATTTTAAGGGGGTCATTAACGACCCAATGGGCATATATGGGCTGACTTACCTTTTAAGTTTTCCGTTCAAACTTGGAAATTATTTGTAATACAAATTTTCAAATTTTGACGTCACAGATCGAAAGAGCTTTTTTTTTTTTACACAGAAACCGATGAAAAGGTCATAATGTATTAAATTTCTATTCGTCAAATGGACGACGAATTATGAACCAACTGTCATGAAAATTTTTCCTTCGAGGTATTTTTACGTGGGAGGCATTCGTGACCCTGAAAAATTCAGAAATTGAGCCTGACTGTGCTTTTCAGGTGAAATTGTGCCTGATGTGACGCCGAAACTTTTATGTCTCGGAATACAGCTTTTATCTCGCTTAAAAAGCGTCGTATAAGTAGCGAAAAAATGCTAGAAACTAAAAATGTTTCTAAAAGTTTTATCCATCTGATTTTTTCATCTACTTTTAAAAATTTCTTTCCGTAATGTGAAATTTTTGACATTAATGGTACAATCTTACCTGAAAAGTACATTCAGACTCAATTTTATGAATTTTTCAAGGTCATTGGTGAACTTTACACGTAAAATTACACTCGACATCTTTTCATGACATTTATTTTATTTCATAATTAATTCTGAATATTTCAAAAACCATGGGATTTTTCAAAACTTAGGAGGACTTCTAGCTTAAAAGTGAAACATTTTCGAACCCATGCTTGAAGAAGGGCACATTTTTATTTTGAGCTAAAGAATCGACCCTTGAACTCCTGGAAGTTTGTCGGTTTAACCCAATGAGCTATAACTTTAGAGTGGCAACGGGCTGGTCCACCTTGTGCCACACCGGGTAGAAGGAATCCTGGGAAAAAGCGGAATTTGGACGGCATATTCCAAAGTTTGAGGTAGGTTAAATTTTGTAGGTCGTTCGGAATTTGGCGGGAGTTTGGACGGCAGATTCCAAGGTTCGAGGTTAATTTTTGTAGGTCGTTTCCGGCGATGCCCGAGTTTGTTAACGAAACGACCGGAAACAACCTACAAAACTTAACCTCAAAATCGATTTTTACGGCAAGATGGCGGCGCCCTAGGTGACAACAATGAACCAGCGGAACGTTCGTTGATGTGCCACTCTAAAGTTATAGCTCATTGGTTTAATCTTGGGATTTAGCAGTGATGGGCAAAAAATCATTTTTTGAATAACCATGAATAAGTATCTAAAATTATTCGCATTGTATTCTCATGTTATTCCTATTGGCGAATCAAAGTTTTAACGCTACCGATCATTCATCCTATGACAGATGAATACCTACGCTGGTAGTGTCAAAACTTAGATTTACCTACGAATACGAATAGGATGAGAATATTGCGAATTTTAGTTAATTATTTCATGGTTATTCAAAAAAAATTATTTTTGTGATTTTTGCCCATCACTGGGATTTAGGTCACCCTGTAGAGTTGGCGATTCCGTTTTTCCTCGAAGATCTGGCGACTGCGCAGTAGCATATCTCACGTTTAATAAATACTCGTGTTTGTTTAATTAAAATTCTTTCATTCTTGACTCCGGTTCTGTTATCTCTTAAACTGGAGTTCAAAGGCTACGAAAGGGGGGAAAAAATCGCGCGCACCAAGCAGCCTTTTAACAGAGCTTTATGATTCCGAAATGACTCCTTTCACACACATTTTCTTCTTCTTTTCTTTTGCTTTTATAAACTTGGTTCATCGGTTCACTTTTGATGCTGGCGAGTAATTCTCGGAATCGGATTCCCACGAGATCCATCTATGAGATGGCACGTGGACGGATTTTTTCTATTTTGTTTTGTACTTCGAATAGTAACGAGTTGGTGAAATGAGAACGTATTTCTGCATGATTTACACCCCATATTACGATAGCCGTTACAATGTAATTTTCATTTTCGACGTAGTTTAGAGAAATTTTGAAAAAGAAAAAGAAATTAGCCTAGAATTTCCGAGAAGACTGTGTTCCAATCACAAAGTAAAGACGCATTTATTTTCTTGTCTCTGCGGCTTGAGCCACAGACAAAGTTAAAGTTTTGTGTTATGGACTTACAATGCACTGTAATGATCGGTCAATATTCGGTTTGTAATCATAAATCGCGGGTCTTACTTTGGAATAATTTCCAATACATCCGCATAATTCGTTTCGTTTCCGGTTCGATATAGCTGCAATTTGATATTTTTCCAGTCTTTCGATATTTAAGCAAAATGTCGACTGACTTTCGATATAGATGGATAGATAGAGGTTCCGCACTTTGGTCTGAAATCGACAAAAAGAAAGGGCTAACATGGGCAGTGGCGTCGCGTGCCATCTGGAAACAATGCAACTGCTCCGTTTAAACTCATTAAATATATCGAATTTTCCTTGTGCACTGTGCACCCCCTGAATTCGGTATTTTACATGAGTTTAAATGGATAGAATACATTGTTGCCAAATTGCACGCGACGCCACTGAACATGGGCGTAGCTAGAAAATTCTTCTAGGGGGGGGCAAGTTTGTAAACCCCAGTGGGAAGGGGGGTCCGGGGGCCCTTCCCCTGGGAAATTTTGCCAATTCAGCCGCTCTAAGACGTGATTTCAGGGTATCTTCACCTCCTTAATGATAAAATTATAAACACGCGCGCAAAAAGTAATTGTATGTTCCTTTGCATAAACCGATCTATAATTAGAAAACCCCTATAGCCTTGTAATTTTATTTTTATGGTACTCGTGAATTCAAATAATAATAACACCGTAAAACACGTAATAATGGGGGAAAAAAAGAAAAAGAAGGACCTTCTGAACGGATTCCCCTCTCGATGTTTACCGTTTATTCACCAAAAGTATAACAATACTTCATGCCTGTTAACAGTGTTTTTTATTTCGTTTTACATTTTACAATTATTTTTATTCTTTCAATTATTACTGCATTTTTTTTTTTTCAACATCAGATTTTCTAGGAGGGGGGGGGCTTGGGCCCCCCTGGCCCCATTGTAGCTACGCCCATGAGGGCTAACAATCCGAGAGTAAATCCCTCATCAAGTCAGAAAATTTATAACCTACCAAGACCTCTTTCGCTCTCAGAAAACACCCTGAACGAGTAATTTGGATCTTAAAATGGCACCGAAAAGTTTTAAATTAAGCTGAAGAGGTCGAAAACGCTGATTTTCAATTATTATTATTATTATTATTATTATTATTATTATTATTATTATTTTTTTTTTTCACTGAATTTTGGCCAATATTTTTCGATCTTGGACCATGGTGCACCGGCAGAAATTTGTCTAATGGAGGCAAAACCTCAAACCCAAATTCTCGAGGGGGGGGGGTGGGCTTGATTTTCAGAAAGTTTTACTTGTTACCAGCTCAGATTAGCTCCTCCGCACCTTCATTCCGTTAAAAAAATGGGGCGGGCCATCCGCGATAGCCCCGCCTAGCGCTTCATTATGAAGCGCCGCGTTCCGTATCAATTATGAACTTTTTTCGGTTAAAACGTTGATATTATGGATATTCAACAAATGTAAGAACAATACGTTTCATTCGTCAGAAACACTCACAATAACACTTTGAAATATGAATTTTACAGAACGAGTTTACCCCTTATTTCAAGCGTGGTTTTTTCCAAAGAACTCCTCAAATGTAAAATCAGTTTTTCTTCTTTTCCAAATTTCTAGGGGAGTCCGGAGTCCCCCCCCCTCCCGGGCGTCACGCCCATGTCCTCATGCCTTTACAAATAAATTTTAAAAGTCCTGTTACCACGAAGAATCTTCCTTAAAAAGAAAAAGAAAAACCCCAAGGGCTTTATCCTGAATGTTGGCAACCTTGCCTTACTCCGACGTTCGAGTTTCCGACTCGTTTTATAATCCGAGTTGAACAAGGAGTGAGCGTCTGTCCGATGTCCATGTCTGTCGCAGTCGGACGGATGGATGGACGCTTTAAGCAGTGCTGCCACATTTTGCGAGAAGAAAAAACAAAAAACAAAACAAAAAAAGCTCCCCATGGCAAACCCCCCATAAAACTTGATGTTAGGAATGTATTTTTTTTTTGTTTTTTTTTTTGTTTTTTTGTTTTTTGTTTTTTTTTGTTTTTTTTTGTTTTTTGCAAAATATGGCAGCAATGACTTTAAAGTTCCTCATGGTCGTACACAGACGAGCTATGCGGCCACTTTATTCCAGGGCTGCCGTTTTGCGTAGAATCAATGCTATTTTTCAATTCACCGATGATTCCACCGGTTGAGAAAAGATTACACAGTTCAGTTCAGTGCATGACTATGATAAACTGAAATACTCGCATCTGTAATCTTTTCTCAACCGGTGGAGTCGTCGATGACTTTAAAAAAATTTGCGGATATTTTAATTAATCAACGAATCTTCCACCGCTTAAGGAAAGATTACAGATCAGAGTATTTTCGTGCATCACAGTCATACACTGAACTGAACTGTGTAATCTTTTCTCAACCGGTGGAATCATCGGTGAATAGAAAAATAGCATTGATTCTACGCAAAACGGCAGCCCTGCTTTATTCGGCACTCGGATCGTTCCAGCGTCTAGCGCAACGTCGCGTCGGGCAGGACAATTTAAGCCCCGAGATTCCTCCTAACTTCTTTTCAGGCTCCCTGTTCAATCCGTGGGAGCCGATAAAACAAGAATAAGAATAAGAAAGGAGAAAAAAAAGATAGTGGCTGCAGTGAATTACCCCCGAAAAAGGCCTCATATGAATCACATATTGCTCCTGCCCTCGTCTCTGCAGTGCTGCCATTTGGCGTGTAGTTAAGGATAATTCTACGGTAGAGGTTGTTTCTGCTAGAGTCCCTATATACTATGAGAGTTGCGCCATCGCTGAATCCATTTCTGATTGGCTCCCAGATTTAGGCTGTCAAGAAAGCTCCAAGAGGCAAATGCAATATGGCGGAGGGTTTGTTTACTTTTCGCACACTAGCTTTCATTACACATTTGAAGCAACAGTGACCGCGGTAATTTTTTGTTAATTTTTCCTCTGCTTGAATGTTATTATGGAGAACATTATCTCTTTCAAATAACGACCGTTATTGTCGAGAATCTGAACCTAACCTACAAGAGATAGCGAAATAGTGGCAACAGCGCAGGGACAAATGGCCATTTGCCATTTGCAATTTGCCTCTTGGGGGCTCCATGGATCCGCTTCTTCTTCTTCATTTTGAGAGTCTTGTCGCAACTCTCATAGTATATAGGGACTCTAGGTTCTGCAGAAGTGTAGGGTAGGCGCACGGAGATCGATAATCTTTGGAATTTGCCGACATTTATTTCTCATATTGTATGGTACAAATGAATTAAAACTAATTTGAGCGTTAGCTTATCATTGAGGAAAGCTTTAAAATCAAAAAGTAAAGGTCACAGGCAAGTTTTGTTTACGATTTGATGTAAAAAAAAAAAAAAAAAAAAAAAAAAAAAAAAAAAAAAAAAATTGAAAATTCTCCAAAGATTATTGGTCTGCACCTAGACCGCTAATCTTCTAACCTACTTTTCTGAGACGAACTCTAACAGGACTTCCCCGCGCTGACGCCGATAATAATTGTTATGGATATTGCAGCATTAAAACGTTTAAAGCTATCATAGGAATGAATTTCCTCTCAGAAGTATTAATTTAGGTATTTCAACGAAAACAAATCGTACATTTAATGATAGGTTGAAAGCACAATGCTTTTGAGCATTGGCGGATACAGGGGGGGGGGGGGCGAAGGGGGCGATCGCCCCCCCCCCCGTTCGGTCCAAAAGTGGGAAAAGAGGGGAGAGGAAGGGGAAAGCGAGAGCGAAAACAAGAAAAGGGGGTCATTTACGGGGCAAAAATCCAAAATTCGCCCCCCCCGTTCGCGAGGGCTGGATCCACCACTGCTTTTGAGGAGCCACAAGGTCATTCTATATCCAGTCATCCCGCTGGTTTTGACTCTTAACCCTTTCAGAGCCGAATTATGATACAGTATAGTTTCAAAGATCTTATGCTATAGACTTTTAATTACCAGCGAATAACTTTTTCTGCAATAATTTCACGTGCATGCATGCGTCAATTTTATTGAAATTGAGAATCCATAACAGAATGTCCTCTATTTGGTTCTATGGAGCGGAAAAGGTTAAAGAGCTAAATAATTTCATATATACCTTTAATTCACGGTCGAACAATCCGTTAATGTAGAACTTGATGAAAGAAATACCTTTGTTTGAAATATTTATTAATTTGGTATTTTAGACATTCTTTAGATGCTATATATTTCTGTGAACATTTTTTGGTGTAAGCGAAAAGTTCTGTTACTGTTGAATCACCCTTATACGGATACAGAGTGCAATTAAAAAACGAACGAACAAAAATTAAAAACCATCTGTGAGTTTTTCTGCAGTGGCTGCAGAGTGCAGAACTCGAAAAACGGCCTGCAATAACGCGGCTTATACAGGGTGTGAGGAAAGTCTCCCCCCCCCCCCGTCTAACTTTTGAACGGTTGAAGATAAAAAAACGAAACTTGGGGGATGTTTATAACTTAATGGGAACTACTGTTTGGCGTATCCAAAATTTCCGGGGGGCGCCCCTAAGGGGGGGTTTCGCCCCCTAACTCAAAATTTTCAAATGGCAACCCCTATCTTGTGATACCTCGTTTTAAAGGGCATAAAATTCTTAGACTTTTGACGCAAACCGGAAGTCGATATCGTTTTTCGTCATCGATATATCGATAGTCAAAGTTCGATTTCGACCCATTTTCAAAAAATCAGAACTCCCACTTGAAAAGTCGGAATTTAGAAAACTAGGAGTCGAAAATACTCTAAAAAGCAAGTTCTTTTCAGAAAAAAATACGGTTTTGATATTAGTCTAGTCTTAAAGCCCCCAAAAATTATTTAAAAAAATGACCCCTCAGGGGGGCTATCTCAAAAATTCCGAGCCGCGACCCCTATCGAGTGATACATCGCTTAAAAGGACACACAAAACTGAGCATTTTGGCGCAAACCGCAGGTCGATATCGTTTTTGGTTTTCGAGATATCGAATGACAAAGTTGGATTTGCCAATGGGTAAAAATGCAACTTTGTCATTCGATATCTCGAAAACCAAAAACGATATCGACCTGCGGTTTGCGCCAAAATGCTTAGTTTTGTGAGCCCTTTTAAGCGATGTATCACTCGATAGGGGTCGCGGCTCGGAATTTTTGAGATAGCCCCCCTGAGGGGTCATTTTTTTAAATAATTTTTGGGGGCTCTAAGACTAGACTAATATCAAAACCGTATTTTTTTCTGAAAAGAACTTGCTTTTTAGAGTATTTTCAACTCCTAGTTTTCTAAATTCCGACTTTTCAAGTGGGAGTTCTGATTTTTTGAAAATGGGTCGAAATCGAACTTTGACTATCGATATATCGATGACGAAAAACGATATCGACTTCCGGTTTGCGCCAAAAGTCTTAGAATTTTATGCCCTTTAAAACGAGGTATCACAAGATAGGGATTGCCATTTGAAAATTTTGAGTTAGGGGGCGAAACCCCCCCTTAGGGGCGCCCCTCGGAAATTTTGGATACGCCAAACAGTTGTTCCCATTAAGTTATAAACATCCCCCAAGTTTCGTTTTTTTATCTTCAACCGTTCAAAAGTTAGACAGGGGGGGGGGAGACTTTCCTCACACCCTGTATGTATTACTGAGGGGGATACCTTGTCATTTTGTGAGGGTCACTGCGGACTTTTCGAGCTCCATAATCAGTTTTTGGCCCCTTATTCGATACGGCAGCACTGCAGGCCCCTCACCCCCACCCCTCCAAAAACTCACATCCTTTTTGATGAAATGGAGCAACTACGTTACTATACGCACTGCGTATTTGTGTGAAAGTGACACCGTCGTAAAATCGTAACATAAAAAAATGAGAAATTTCAGTATCGACTTTATTTCTTTTTGAGCTACTTAATCATTCTTAATTTAGATCAGCCCAAATGGCGATGCTTTCGGTTCCTCCCTCGACCGACTGCGTTTCTTGGCTCTTTTTTATGTCGTATCTCCTCTCTTTAAATCTCCTCTTCCCCTCTTTCTCGCACCAACTTTCCAGCAACGATGGGCCCAGGAATTTATCTCTCTCTCTCTCTCTCTCTCTCTCTCTCTCTCTCTCTCTCTCTCTCTCTCTCTCTCTCTCTCTCTCTCTCTCTCTCTCTCTCTCTCTCTCTCTCTCTCTGCCTCTTTGTCCTCCCATTCGAATGCTTGTTTTCTGGAAAAGGACAGAGATAGGGGCTAAAGGGGAGCATCCGAGTTGGCCCAAAAAGTCCGAGTTGGCCCACGGCTTAAAAAACACCCGTCCGAGTTGGCCCAAGCCGAAAACAATAGAAGAAATAAAAATATATTTAAATGTTGTACTGTGGCAACGTCGCTTACCTCTATGATAGGATATATTAATGGAGCGGTAGGTGGTGAGACTGGTGGCAATGAGCTTATATAGGTTGACAGAAAGTTCTTAAACTCTGCATCGTAAAGGGCAAAAGAAATGTACAAGAACTCTCTCCCTCTCTTTTCCCTTAACAAGTACATTTCACCCGCCCGTTGTAAATTCATAAGAAAAACATTTTTAATAAATAAATTGTCCTTGAGAAAATGTCTTCAAGAAATTGAAAAAAAAAAAAACAAAAATAGGGGTGTATAAAGCCCGCCGCGTCAAAAAATTGATATCACAAAAAAAAATATATATATATATACTAAAAAATAGCTAATGCACTTTTTTCTTAGAAATTGCCAATTGGTAAAAGTTTACCGGAAACTTTTCTAATGAAAGCAAGGCAATCGTGATTTTGACGCGTACTCCTCCACACCTTCAAGTAGAAACTCTTCCTTCTCTGTCTGTCGTTTGGTTGCAGGACGAGGTATTTTGGTGGCAAGTTTAATGGAGGTGTCAGCCTGTATTTTTAGAAGAGTTTTGATAAAACAAAAATATTTGGATGAGCACAACTGAACTCGGCATTTAATTTGGCATGGAAAGATTCATAACCGTTCGTTGTCCGATCTTCATAAGTTGATTGAGAAGCCCACATTCACATTGGGGGGAAATCGCAATCAGGCGGAATGTAAGTTTTCAACACATAATGAAAAAAATCATCTAGAGGTACAGATCTTAAGGGTTTTATAGACATCAAATCCTCACAAAAACAATCCTCAACTTTAGATGGTGGGAGAAGCGGTAAACCAAAAAAATACCTCAGAACGGAGCTAATTTCTGAATCTTGTAATTTAAATTCGGTTGACAAACCCTAATTTTCCTCGTTCGTAAAATGGCACGTTGCCAAGTGCTCTCTTTTTTATTTATTTTTGTTGTCTCTTGGGCCAACTCGGAAAAGCTGTTTTTCCAGACAGGGGCCAACTCGGTATATGCGGCGAAATAATGGCTTGGGCCAACTCGGACTTTTTGGGCCAACTCGGAATCACCCGGCTAAAGTCACGTGATGACGCATCCTTTTTTCCTTTTCCAGCCACATGAGCTCATGTATAGAGAGAAAGAAGGATGCATTTATGGACTGCCTCCGTTTTCGAGAAATCAGGAGACCGCAAAAGCTGCAGTGGTGTGTAGAGCGCAATTTGACAACGTTACATTTCGTCAATTTAATCTCATTGAAAAGATCGGACCATTGAGAGCGCGGTGAACTCCCTCAAACTCGACCTTTTTAAAGGTTTTGAATGGACCGAATTCATAGTTGCCAGATTCCACTTTTTGGCCGTTGACTGTTTTCGTTCGTATAAGTTGATCTTGGTCTCAATTGAGTGATGTTTACTCTCTCTTTCCAATAAAACCAAGACTATCTCAATCAATTGCTTGTCGTTTTTGAGTTACAGCGTCAGTCTGGGTCTTTTTGGGACATCATATGTACTGTGATAACTTCGATACACTGTTAGAAATGTTCACTCTAACTCCGGTTACATAAAAGCCATGATTTTTCCCGGTATATAGTTTTGGGAGTAAGATATTTGTGTAGTAGAAAATAGTGTGAAAAGGAGGAAAGATATAGTAATAATTTGCATATTTCCTGAGATAAAAGATGATTTTACTCCATAGGAATAAACACTCTCTTCGATAGTATTTTCCGCTCTTTCCTCCCGGTGCATTCTATTTTTACTACGCATGAGAGTAAAATTTACCCTTATTTTTATGTTTGCTCCGATTTTCACTCCGGATTTTTTGACCGATTTTTAACAGTGCAAACAGAAGAAGATAATACTTGTTTGCTGTGACGGCAGTGGAGGCTCGTGCAGTTTGGCAACCATGCTTATTTGTCATTTAAATCTATGCAAAAGTATCGATATCTTGGGGGTGCAATTGCACCTCCTGACGATCGATTGTTTTACATAGGTTTAAATGGAGAGAATACGTTGTTGCCACATTGCACGAGCCGCCACTGTGTGACGGTGAACCAGTGGCAGAGAGGATCTTGACAAAATGGGTCTGTTGCGTACTTTTGCTACATCAATATAACTCATTGTTTCTAACGTAAAATTCGGCGAAAATAACGATTTGCACGTTAAAAACTTTCAAAATCCACTCATTAACTCAGAAAATACCTTCCATTTCAAACAACCCGCGCTACACTAGACACTATATCACCGACTTAAAACTACATAGATGGAACCATCTCGTTTATGTAAACATGAACAGAACTTACAAGCATTGAAATGTTTCGTTTAGATGCGTACATTTCTTACATTATTTTGTAATCTTTGATAAACCGAAAAGACCATACAGCAAATGCAGCCAATAGTTCATGTATTTAGAAGGGAATTCCATCATTTTGTAGTTTCGATGTTGTTTACTTATGCACGGTGGTTTCGTCTATGTAGTAGCATACCGGTGCAAACAGTGTGTAGTGTAGTGCGGGCTGTTTGAAGTTGAAGTGATTTCCTGAGTTAATGAGTGGATTTTGAACGTTTTTAATGTGCGCATCGTTATTATCGCCGAATTTTACATAATTTTACATGGTTCTATATTGTTGTAGCAAAAGTATGCAACAGACCCATTGAGCGAGATCGGTGAAACTTCTTCCACCCTTGGAAGCTCGCGCAAACTCTCACAAAAAAATCGTGGCTCGAGTCAATGAACCGAGGTGATGGGGAAAAATTTCGCCTGCAATTTCGTACAAATTTTTACTAAAAGTTTCAGTTTTTTTGCTTTTACCATTCACGCATTAAATTTAAACTTTTCAGTCTTAGTTCATAGAACAAATGAAAAAATATCGTAATTTTACCATGCACCCTACTCTGGGCCCCTGGATTCCCAAGCCCAGAACAAGCCCCCTTCCTCCCCCCACCCTCGCGCAGGCGGTCGCAAATTTGTCATCTTTTCCTCACTGATCGCTGTCTGCTGTCTCGGTCGCCCTCAACCCATCACGGATTTCCGAATTGGCCGGTTTCACGTTATTTACATAATGTTGATTGATTGAGAGAGTGTAGAAATCGCAGACTTTTGATACGAAGGTGGATATCAGTGAGTGCGTGTATAGGGTGAGCCAAAAGTCAGGCAACCCCTGAATATCATATCTCGAGAGTGAAAAGAGATTTTGAGTTGCGCTCTGTACTTCTCTCAATAATTTCTGAGACAGTAGGTTTTAACGGGGGTCACCCCTTTGATTCCTCTCCATACCAACTTCTCTCCACCATCCGGTGGGCGGGGGGGAGGGGGAGGTTCAACTCATTTCCCCCCCCCCCCAAAAGCAACCTGCGTAGCTCCCCTAATCGATTGATACACATAAAAAAAAGAATGGTGTAATTTACCATTCGCATAGCTGATTTTGGCCCCTACCAGAGTTAAGATAAACTTGACCAGAGTTATGGAAAATTTGACCAAGAATCTGGTCAGTTTCACTTGATACCTGGTCAAATCCATAACACTGGTCAAGTTTATCTCAACTCTGGTAGGGGCCAAAATCAGCTATGCGAATGGTAAATTACAGGGAAAAAAAAAGATTAGTGAAAATAACCATACGGATACCTGATTTTGGCACCTGCTAGATGTTATGGTAAACTTGACTAGAAGTATGATACATTTACCGATACTTTGAGTAAATTCGACATGCAATCAGGTAACATCACCTAGTACCTAGTCGAAACATAGTACACTTCTGGTTAACATTACCATAACATCTAGCAGGTGCCAAAATCAGGTATCCGTATGGTTATTTTCACCGTAGTTTTTTTCCGTGTACACCATTCTTTTTTTCCGTGTACATTTTATTCGACGATGCATGAAGAATGACACTTTCTAATACTAAAAAATTTCCCCGTCAGAAAACCACATCTTTCCAGTGCAAGGGACGTTTTTAGAACTTTTGAGATTTTCAAGCGATTTATCTGTGACCATCCAGTGGCGGACCCAGAAGGTTTCTTTTTGGGGGAAGGGACACTAATTAACGAAAGTTGAAATTCGAAGCGGCGTGGAAAACAATTTTGGGGCTGTTTAAGCCAAAATTTGAGGCTTCTAGGGGGGGGGGGGAGAACATGTCACCTTAGCCCCCCTCACCCCCCTGGATCCGCCACTGCGTGACTTCCGTAGAAGTATCGTTGTGCAAAAACCAAAACGGATTCAGAAAGTGCAGATCGATGACTTTCGTTTGATGTTTGATGTTCCACGTGTTTTTTAAGGGACCACTGACCCCTTCCTTTGAAGTTTTTATTAGGCTGGTCACGTTAGCGAAATAGTCAATTAACAATTTTCCGACAGTTCTCAAAAATCACCATCAACTTGGGAAAGGGGTGATTTTCAGAAATGAAATTCAAGAGCATCGAAATCTTATTCTCCGTGTATTTTCCAATGGAGCTGTTGCAAACTTTTGCTACAGGCTTGTCAATAGATGATTATGCGGTAAAACCCTGTAAAAATAACAATTAGCGCACTAAAAAATCACGAAATCCACTCCTAAACTCACAAAATGCTTTTAAACGCGAGACCGTAATGGCCGCGGTTTTCATTGGGGTTCCCTATCTTCAATCAGCGCCATCTACACGAGTTGTTCTCGCAACACCACACAAGAAGAAGAAGAAGCATACAATTGCCATAAGAAAACCGCGGCCTCGGCCGCCATTATGGTCTCCCGTTTAAAAGCATTTTGTGAGTTTAGGAGTGGATTTTGTGACTTTTTAGAGCGCTAATCCTTTTTTATACAGGGTAGTACCCCATAATCAACTATTAATAAGCCTGTAGCAAAAGTTTGCAACAGCTCTATTATGTTTTTTTCGACAGAGATCGTCTCTTGAATCGAC
>VMOF01000379.1:11926066-12023566 GCA_011764245.1 Trialeurodes vaporariorum
ATAAATGGAGAGAATTCGTTGCTGAATTATACCTTCTTGATTCAAAAGAAAAGGCGGAGGCCGCGGAGCGGCGCACAGAGGAGTGAGTCGATGGGAGATGCCATACATGGCGTTGCTACTTTAAATGCGTGTATCTTTGTAAATAATTAACTTGGAAGTTTGAAAAGTGTTTTTATTGGTTTAATTATGAAATTTCCTACAAGAATCACTCATGAAACTTGTTTTATGACAGGTTAGGAAGGTGATTCTATGGTCGATTAATTCCAACTATGCGGACACCATGTCGCGCAGCTCAAAAAGTCAACAGTTCTTTGCTTAATTTGACGAATTCACGCTAAAATCACAAATTTGAGGAACGTCAGCACCTGCGAGCATACTTCAGAAAGAGACCCTGAAAGTTTCAGACTGAAACACTCAAAAATAAAGCCGGGTATTATGAAATACGAAACTTCCCGTAAGCCGCAATGAGTGCGAGTGAGGTAGATAGACGTATCATCACTTGCGCTCACTCTCACTCACTAAGCTTATGGCGAAACGAATTTCATAATTTACGGCTTTAATTTTGAACCAATTTTGCTCATTTTGGGCGCAAAAAATTCATAAAAAATATTTGCATGTGCTGACGTTATTGGATTTTGCGTTTTATCTATCGTTTCAGTTTAACCCTTAACTGCAGATGAGCCCAGATCTGGAACAATTACTTTGAAGCCTTGAGTTGTACTTGAGTTGTACTGTCGCTGCATGGTGGGTCACATGTGGAACGGTACTAAACGAGTAAGAATTGTCGATTTTGTCCTAGAGCGCGCAGCACAGGATAGAGAACGTGCAGAGTGGTTGAAAATAGCTTTCTGAAAATCTGATAGAGATTTTCCGATTTTCATTATTATGTTTGGGAGTAACGCAGGGGTACCATATACAAAAAAACCACTATTGAAACTTACTAACTTATTTTTTACTACTTTAATTTTTTTTTTTTTTCCCGCCTGAAAACTTATTTTCAGTTGCATGGATACCTAAATGCGGGTAAGGCCTTATTTGGAAATATTAATATTTAGGCTCTTTACCATACAAATATAATGGAACGAATTTTTTCACTATTTTTCCTGTCTCAAGGATCAAAATTATTGAACTGAAAAAAAATTATTTATTGAAAAAAAAAAAAAAAAAATCATGCAGTAAAGGGTTTAAAACGCCAAAAACACGACTTTTCCAAAAAGCGCCTAGTGGCGCTATCCAACGGATTTAAATCTGGAAAAGTTTCGCAAGGAATCACCTTAAAACATTCGAAGCATTTTTGGTCATAACTCCATGACTGCGACCCCTCCCATAGACTCCACTGTGCGGTGGAGGAGGGGGAGGAGGAGGAGGAGCTGTTTCAGTATCGGCTTGAGCTTGGTGAGTGATGTAGGTGAGTGTGCTGTGTGAGCTGATACTGTGAATTGTGAGATCTAATCGAAGGCGAGGTGAACGTGAAACCCAAACGCAAACGCAACGGTGAAGAGTCCAACTCGACAAGTTGTCACCCAAAGCGGGCCTCCGGTGCGGAGTCGGGACTCTCCAATTATTCCACTTGTGCGACTTGATTCGCTCCAAGCTCCAACGCGATCAGCCGCCAAGCCAAGCTAGGCCCGGCCCAATCACGGTCGGTCTCTGGTCGGGGGAAGGAGTCTAGTCGGGTTTCAATCGAGCCGGTTCGGACTGACTTTGAGTTGAGACTCGTGAGAAAAGATAAGCTGACGAACGAACGGCTGGGACCTAGACCTAATGCAGTGTGGTCTTTCATGTTTTGATCCTCAGTGGCGCGGCGTAGCGTGCAACTTGGCAAACCCTCAAAGTGTCCATTTAAACCAGGGCTGCCGTTTTGCGTATGTTTCAATGGTTTTTTTTCCACCGATGATTCCACCGGTTGAGAAAAGATTACCGTTCAGTTCAGTGTATGACTGTAATGCACGAAAATACTTGATCTGTAATCTTTCTTAATCGGTGGAACCTCCGTTGATTAGTTAAAATATCCGCAAGTTTTTAAAGTCATCGACGACTCCACCGGTTGAGAAAAGATAACAGATGCGAGTATTTCAGTTTATCATAGTCATGCACTGAACTGAACATGGGCGGCGCGTGGGGTCAAAAGTGGGGGGGCTTAAAAATCAACGGTTTTTTTTTTCCTTCACCTTTTTCACAATAACGTTTGACGCAGGCGGGGGGGGGGGATAAATAACATTTTTCTTCTTTTTCTCTTTTTCTTTCTTTTCCTTTTCCCCTTTTCCTTTTTTCTCGTTCAAAAATTTTTTTAGCCCTCGTTCCCAAAAAAGTGGGGGGGCTATAGCCCCAATAGCCCCTTATACGCGCCGCCTATGGAACTGAACTGTGTAATCTTTTCTCAACCGGTGAAATCATCGGCGAATTGAAAAATAGCATTGATTCTACGCAAAACGGCAGCCTTGATTTAAACCCATTGAAAATATCGAAGTAGTGGGTGTTCGGTGAACACCTTCGCATTCAACTATTTTCATAGTTTTAAATGGACTCAGCACAACGTTGCCAAATTGCACGCTACGCGTCTGCCACGTAAAGATACGGCGAGTCCACTTGCGCCCGTACAGGGACAATATATGTATAATAGAGACCACGCACTGACGCACTATCTATCTTGCCCATGTTTGCGCGCGGTGGCAACTTTTTTTTTTTTTTCTGGGTCTCAACAGAACACCGAAAAACATGAACCATACGTTGGCTGATGAGAAACGGCGTTGGGATTTTTGCTTAGTGAATCCGAAGCACCGAAATTGCATCAGTCAACGTATGTCGTATGGTCCATGCTGGATGGTGCTCCTTCATGTTCCTCTATGTTAATTTCTGTTGAGTTCCGAAAAAAAAGTCAGCCACCGCGCGCAAGGCTAGTGCGTGGTCTCTATTAAAAATTGTCTCTGCGTCCGACCCTCCCAACCCATTTACAACGCAAGCAAAACGCTCACTTCAAAATTTTGATTAACGCCAGTGGCTTAGCGTGCAATGTGGCATCGTTGCAGTTGGTCCATTTAAATTTTAAACCAGAGATTACTAAGCTTAAGAGATATGGCACTTCCAACCTCAGCCGTGTTAAAAACCAATGGCCGAGCTCCGTAAAAAAACGCCTGCAAGATTGGCCGTGATGCAACGTGCAGTACGCTGGTGACCGCGTAAACATTGTTACTTATTATTATTCATGCTGTTGGAAAAGAGGTTAGACTCTCCACAGCATCTAAATGTTTGTCATTTTGTGGCCGATGGGATGATTTAAGTGTCTTGGAGTTTTAGATTCACGTTCAACAAATCTCAGAGCTTATTAAACTTCCCGAACACTTCATCAATCTGATTAACTTGGTTAGTGCATGGCGCGGCGTTGCTATTCACTTCTCAATTTTTCAGTGAATCGGCAGAAAGCAGTCTGAGTCCAAGGTTATAGATTAAAGAGGTATGCTCATCTGACTTCGCGCCACAAATTCAGAGGCGCGTAGTTCAAAATCACTACAGGCAAGATGGCCGAGTATTCTTTGCAGAAAACATTGGGCTGCCCTCTGCAGGAAAGTAGAAAAAACCAATGTTTTCTGCAAAGAGCACCGCTTGATTTACACCTTTGCCGCCCATGGGCCATCTGACTATTTGCCGCCCCCTCTAAGCCCACGCTTTCTGGGGAGTCTGGGGCGCATGTATAAATATATGAACACCCTTGAGGGCGATGGATTCCATTCGCCAAGCTGAAGCGATAGAGTGATCACAAGGGGGGTTTCCGTGACATCACCTTTTTGCCCATGTTTAAGAGTCATGAGTTGACATGCATGAGTGAAAGAGCCGCAGATGTAAACAGCGCTGGATTGACACTTTTGCGGTTTTGATTTGCCGCCTATGGGCCATCTGACCAATACTATCTAAACATACTGTAGCCCGGAGGTTTGAGGTAGTCCCGCACCCAGATGAATGGGGAGCACTGACGAAGTGACGAGTGACGGCCCGTAAAACCCCACGTAGAAGTACTGTTCACCATCAAACGTCTTGCGGAGACAGTTGACCCCTATATACTATTATTTAGTCTCAGGCCTGCCTGTAATCTTTGGCAAAATTCAAGAAAATTCTCATTTAAAAGATGAAATTTGACAGTAGAAGATCGGCAAGGAAGCCTCAAAGGCCCGCTTCATACATTTTATCACCATGTGAAAATGAATTAGTTTAGATTGCTTAAATCTCCTTCAAGTTGAAGGCTATGCAATATCGGTGCAGTGAAAATAGACCGATCGGAGGCACTCTTGAATTCATCGGGCTACAAATCTGCGATACACGGTGAGCTGGTAAAACTGAGGTTCTTTATAGAATCGGATGCAAGTTAGATATGATCTTGGCTATCGATAGATCGATCGATAAGCCGTTTCTACAACACATTTCTTAATACTATAATGAGGATTTAGTAAAATGCGTACTTCGTAGCGGGAGTAGCCTGCAACTTTAAACTACGTTTCGGTTTGTCCATTTAAAGTCCAGAGCTGCCGTTTTGTGTATAATCAATGCTATTTTTTCTATTCACCGATGATTCCACCGATTGAGAAAAGATTACACTGTTCAGTTCAGTGTGTGACTGTAATGCACGGAAATACTCGCTGATCTGTAATCTTTCCTTAACCGGTGGAAACTCCATTACTTAATTAAAATATCCGCAAGTTTTTTAAAGTCATCGACAACTCAACCAATTGAGAGGAGATTGCAGATGAGAGTATTTTCGTACATTTTACAGTCACACACTGAACTGAACTGTGTAATCTTTTCTCAGCCGGTGGAATCATCGGTGAATAGAAAAATAACATCGATTACACGCAAAACGGCAGCCCTGATTGAAACCAATGAGAAAGATCCAACTATTGGGTGTTCGGTCAACCTCAACACCTTCGCTTTCGAGCTTTTACATGGGTTTAAACGGACACAATATACAACGTTGCCAAGTTGCTCGAAACGCTACGTGCGTCTGAGGCACAGAGACCGCATAATTTTGCAGTTTGACAGTACCCTTCTTAGATGGTTGGGTTGGTGAGCACTTCGTCCTTTCGGTCACTTACTCTATCCACTTACTTTAAAAATGTGGACTTTTAACATTATGGGGTCTATTGTGATTTCAAAAAGGTGACATGCACGTGAAATAATATGAGAAAAGTTCTATAGATATTTTTGTTTGATATATTTTCATAACGATGTCAGTGGCGTAGCGCGCAACTTGGCAACGTTGCAGTTCGTCCATTTAAAGCCATGTAAAAGGTCGAATGCGAAGGTGTTTACCGAACACCCTACAGTTCGATCTTTTTCATGGCTTTATCTGGACGAACTGCAACATTGCCAAATTGCAGGCTACGCCTCTGAACAATGTACTGAAAGCGATAAGGGAGATTAAACCCCTAAATTTTTACGCAGAAGCTCACCATCCAACGTCTTAAGACGACCGTCAATATTATCCAGTCCCAGGATAGCGTTGTTTCCTGGCATTCCTCTGACATTCAATCCAGTCAATGATAGTACTGAACCAGACAATGGCTTTCTTTGAATTCCTATGGAATCTAGGTCTTTTCTGGATGTAGTAACGTAAAGGATGTCTAGATACGGCCCTCCAAATATCACAGAAGTAACTTTGTCTACAGGTAGAATGATCACCAGCAATAAAGATCCGCTCCTTGGATCAACATGAATAACCTATAAAGAAAGAGAGGATGCACACAAGGTAGAGTCCATTAGTATAGTACCCACTGGCGGATCCAGAAAATTGTCCTTTTCTCTCTTTTTCCATAAGAACGCGTGTGTTAGCAAAGGATAGAAGAGTGGGCGAAAATCACGTGACTGCCCCTCATCTGTCCTTTTCTAACGCAAGCATTCAAATGAGGGAAAGAGAGAGAGAAGGATAAATTCCTGCACACTGAAAAAACAGAGAAAAACACTTTGGTGGCGCTGACAAAACCTTTGGTAGAAAAATGAACCAGCAAAAGACTTTAGTTGAGCCAACCAAATCTTTGGGTCACCCCGCAAAAGCTCTTTAGTTAGGCGTTTAAAACCTTTGGTTGGCTCAACTAAAGTCTTTTGCTGGGTCATTTTTCTACCAAAGGTTTTGTCAGCGCTACCAAAGCGTTTTTTCTGTTTTTTCTGTGCACCTGCATGGATCCGCCAGTGATAGAACCATCCGAATATGCCATCAGATAGTAATGAAAGTTGAGTAAATATGTTTTCTTTGCAGTGGCGTAGCCAAGGGGGGGGGACCCCCTCCCCCCAATGACACCAAAATTTGTCCTAAAAAAAGGTAATTTTTTGCGTTTTCAGACAAATTTTACCAAATTAGTATCTTTGGTTTGGACCCCCCCATGACAATTTTTGGACCCCGGATCCCCCCCCCCCTAGAAAAATTCCTGGCTACGCCACTGTTTCTTTGCCTATTGTTAGGTTAGAAACACCTACTCAAATTTTAAATTTATAACCATTCATAGATTGAAGAGTTGCGCAGGAAAGGAAGTTGCGTGAATTGTTGTTTTTATTTTCCAATTCACGAGAATTGAGTTTTAAGAGCTCAAAATCCGCCTTGAAGAATAATGGTAATGATAAACAGAGCTGTCATTTTGTATACATATATATTTAATGGCATATTTTAATTAGCTGATGATTCCACCGCACCGGTCGACCAATACCTAGATTACACGGATTAGGGACCGAATTATGATTGGTCCCGAGCGTAATTTACGCACGGCGCGGCACGGCGGGCGGTCAGGTGACGTGCGTAGGACGCTCTCGGATTGGTCGAAACCGCAGGAAATTCAACTTGCGCACCCTGCCGGGACCATATATTTTTTGGTCCCGGTTTACTGACTGTTACTCACGGAAATAATCAGGGTCGGACTGGCCAGGGCCGCTAGGCCGCGATCGCGGCCTAAAGTTTCGCTTTTTGAGGCCCAAGGGGGCCCCGCAGGGGCCTTCGATGGGGCCCCCGAATGGATAAAATGGAAAAATTTAGGAATGAAAAAAAGAATAATGTATCGAAGAAGACAGAAAATAGATTACTCTAAAGGAAAACCATTGTAAGCTAATTAAGATTGCTTAATATAAGGATTAAAAATGCATCGAGACTGGCCAAGTCCACTCTACTCCAAGACGACATTTGGAAAATCTGGGGCCCCCGAACGCTTAAAAAAGGAGCCTTCGAATGCATTAAAACGGGGCCCCAATCGGGTGAAAAACGGGCCCCCGGTCGGGTCAAAATGGGGCCCCCAAACGGTTTAAAAACGGGGCCCCCGAACGGTCAAAACGGGGCCCCTTAGTCCCCCAAAAGTATCGAAAGAATAAACTGGGAAGATGAATGAATACTGCCAGGATAGAAACATCGAAATCTAGATTGTAAGAAAGTTGAGTATCGTTTCTTCCAGTTGTCTTATAAGGGGGGGAAACCTTCCCCTCATTGCCTTCCAAAATCAAAATGCTAAATTTTTTCTTCTCAACAAATTTTCTCGTTTATCTTGATTGGACCCCCAATACATTTTGACCCCGGTTTCCCCCGTAAAAAAATTTCCTGGCTAGGCCCCCGGTTTCCCTTTTAGGCTGGAGACCTATCCAAATTTCCTTAAACCATTCAGAATGAAGATCGTGAAAGGATGGCGTCACTTTTCTCTCCCCTCCCCAAACGAATATTTAACTCCACCCCTAAATAATAATGGTTAATTGACTAAACCAGAGCTGTCATATGCTCTAGCTGATATTTGTGGTTTATTTTAATAGTGATGTCCACCGCCCGGTCGACCAATACCTTAATAAGGAATAGACCAATTATATTGGTCCAGGGGAATTTAATTACAGTTGAAAAGCGGCGTCAAACTGCTTCGTTTAAGTTGTTTTTAATGGTCAAGGGGGGATTCAAATGGAGGAGGGGCCCCAAATTTTTGGCCGGGCCCTTTACTGACCAGTCCACTCGGAAATAATCCCATCAGTAATCTTTCCTCAGTCGGGGGAATCACCATTTGCAAAATATCCGGTAGTTTTTAAACGTTAAGGTGATTCCAGGGTCGATTAGTTCCAACTGTGGACACCACGTCGCACTGCTCAAAAAGTCGAACAGTTTTTTGCTTAATTTGACGAATTCACGCTAAAAACTCAAATTTGAGGAACGTCAGCACCTGCGAGCATACTTCAGGAAGATACCCTGAAAGTTTCAGGCTGAAACACTCATAAATAAAGCCGGAAATTATGAAATACGAAACTTCCCGTAAGCCGCAATGAGTGCGAGTGAGGCAAATAGACGAATCATCACTCGCGCTCACTCTCACTCACTAAGCTTATGGCGAAACAAATTTCATAATTTACGGCTTTAATTTTAAACCAATTTTGCTCATTTTGGGCTCAAATAATCTATAAAAATTTTTTGCAGGTGCTGACGTTATTGGATTTTGCGTTTTATCTATGGTATCAGTTTAAAACGCCAAAAACACGATTTTTCCAAAAAGCGACTAGTGGCGCTATCCATCGGATTGAAATCTGGAAAAGTTTCGCCTGGAATCACCTTAAGACTACTTACTTCACCGGTTGAAAAAAATAACTGATCAGAGTACCTATTCACGTAAAATCCGGTATGGAATCATCGGCGAATTAAAAAATATCTGTGAATAAACACAAAACGGATATGTTTGTAAGTACCTTTTGAGGGATAGATTTATTTGGTTGTAAGAAGTGATTCCATTAACTTGTGCAAAAAATGTTTGCAACGTGCGGCACTCTTCTTTTTTGATTTGTTATGATATTCCAAGTAAAGGGTTAAAAAATGAATGTGAATTATATAAATGGTCTAGAACCGTTCTGATGACTTACTCTTGCTCCAGACAAGCAGGCTATCCATAAATTTCCATCGGTATCAATTGTCATACCATCGGGTTCACCGGGGACGTTATTTTTCTCAAATTCAAATACAACTCTGCGGTTACCTGTAAAAAAAAAAAAAAAAAAAAAAAAAAAAAAAAAAAAATGCATCTTCTTGAAACTCAAAAGAAACAAAAGAAAAAGGAAAAAAGGAAGGAAGAAAAAAAATCTGCACTATACAGATAAATCACGTGTCCTGGGACCAAATAATGTTAGGTCCCGAGCGTAACTTACGCACGGTCACATGACCGTGCGTAAGCTCTCTGATTGGTCGAAACCGCACGCAAGATGCACGCAATTCAATGCTTGGGACCTAACATTATTTGGTCCCAGATTACACAGCCGCACGGTGTTCGGAGCGACCCGGATCTCTGGCAGAAACCTCAACTTTGAAATCGGCTCAGAAGTGGGTTTAAAGGCCTTATGTCCCTTCTATAGGGTCTAGAACATGCATTTTAGCCATATTTGATGAATTTGGAAGTCCCAATTTTGCCCCCACAGACATGTGAAAGTACAGGTTTTGACGCGAATTTTGAGTCAACTTGGGTGGGTTTACGTATAATTGTAAAAAAACCATACTCTTTTACTCATATTCCAATTCAGCCTTGTGTCCTTCATTTAGGACATATGAACTTACTTTTAAGCCATTTAAACATTTATTTCATGTTTATTGTGAGGGGGGTTGGACCCCTCAAAAATCGACTTTTCATGTGCACTTGCGCCCTTTTTGGAGGACGTTTAAAAAAAATGCCTCGCATTGCTCCGCAAATCTAAGGCAAAGAACGTTCAGAGAAACATTTTTTCTGAGCGATCCAGCAATGAAACCCTGCCCGAACTTGCCCCCCTTTCATATTTGTGTGTTTAAAAGTGGCTCAGCGGCTTGTGTGGGACTTAGCCATTTTCACGAAAATAAAAATAAAAAATTAGTTAATGAAATCTAAAATTAAATCTGATATCAAAAATGAAATCTACGACATAAAAAACCTTTAAGTACCAAGTTTCAATGAATTTTGAGCATGCTAGAGGTTTCCGCCGGGGATCCGGGTCGCTCCGAACACTGTGAGCCGTAGCCAGGATATTGTCTTTCTCTCTCTTAGCCCATTTAAACGCATGTGTTACAAAAGGACAGAAAGAGGGGCTGAAGTCACGTGACAGCCTCTATATCCATCCTTTTCTAACACCTGCGTTTAAATGGGCTAAGAGAGAGATAGACAATATCCTGGCTACGGCTATGCCTGGTTATAAATATATGTGAAGCGCGAAGGGCTCATTCAGATCAGGTAGTCAAGTATGGCGTAGTGTGCCATTTGGCAACATTGCAGTTTGTCCATTTAAACCCACGAAAAAGATCGAACTATCGGGTGTTCGGTGAACTTTTTCGCATTCGACCTTATACATGGGTTTAAATGGACGCAATAAGACGTTGCCAAATTGCGAGCCACGCCACTGGTATGGCTACATTTTCTCTCAACTCACTTTTATTAGTAAATTTTAATTTTCTTATATAGCTGCTTTTGTTTCCCCCCCCTCTCCCCCCCCCGGATGGACTCTATAAAGTACGTACTGTATATAGACTTTATATTATGTTTATACGTACTGTACTAATGTACGTACTATATTTTGGTGGTATAACATGTATTTAGCATATAAATCACGTATTGTAGTAGATATGTGTATAGCACTGAAATAGTTATTATATAGTAAATGTAATATATGTACTTTATGCATTATATGCATTACATGCATTATATAAACAATTTTTTTATTTTTTTATAGGGGGGTTTTGGGGGTTCCCCCCCCCTCCCCCCCCCTCTCCCCCCCCCCCTCCCCCCCGGCTGGCGAAAAGGTCCACAAAATGAGTGAAATGCAGGGCCGAAAAGGCCAAATATGGGTAAGAGAGGGTTAGGTAATGGTTAAATATGGGTGAAATAGGGGCATGAAGAAGCCGAATAAGGGAAATTAGGAGCAAACCAGGTAAATAAAGGTAAATGGAGCCGCATGTAGCTATAAATAAGTGGAAATAAGTGCGAATTTAGGCAAAATAGTGTCAATAAGAGAATTGCGAGCACAAAGGGGAGGAAAGGGCCAAAAAAAGGGGTAAAATACGGGTGAAATGCAGGGAAGAAAAGGCCAAATATGGGTAAGATAGGGGTTAAGTAGGGGCGAATATGGGAGAAATAGGGTCATAAAGGGGAAAAATGAAAGGAATTGGGAGCAAACGAGAAAAATAAAGTATAATAAGGGCGCTTATATGAATAATTAGGTGGAAATATGGGCAAATTCAAGCAAATAGGTGTTAATCAGAAAAAATACGAGCACAAAAAGACGGAAAGGGCCAAAAATGGGTGAAATGCAAGGACGAAAAGGCCAAATATTGGTTAGAGAGGGGTTAGGTAAAGGTTAAATATGGGTGAAATAGGGGCATAAAGAAGCCAAATAAGGGGAATTAGGGGAAAACCAGGTAATTAAAGGTAAATGGAGCCGCATATAGCTGTAAATAAGTGGAAATTAGTGCGAATTCAGGCAAATTAGTGTCAATAAGAGAATTACGAGCACAAAGGGGAGGAAAAAAACAAAAAAATGGGTAAAATACGAGTGAAATGCAGGAAGGAAAAGTCCAAAGATGGGTAAAATATGGGTTAAGTAGGGGCAAATGTGGGCGAAATAGGGTCATAAAGGGGAAAAATAAAAGGAATTGGGAGCAAACGAGGAAAATAAAGTAAAATAAGGTCGCTTTTATGAATATTTAGGTGGATATATGGGCAAATTCAAACAAATAAGTGTCGATAAGAAGAAATACGAGCACAAAAAGACGGAAAGACCCAAAATGGGTGAAATGCAGGGGCGGAAAGGCCCAATATAGGTAAGATATGGGTTAAGTAGGGGCAAATAAGGACGAAATAGGGTCATAAAGGGGAAAAATAAAGCAAATTGGGAGCAAACGAGAAAAATTTTGTGAAAGCGCTTATATGAATAATTAAGTGGAAATATGGAGAAACTGAAGCAAATAGGTATCAATTAGAAAAAATACGAGCACAAAAAGGAGGAAAGGGCCAAAAATGGGTGAAATGCAGGTACGAATAGACCTAATATGGGTAAGATAGGGCTTAAGTAGGGGCAAATATAGGCGAAATAGGGTCATATAGGGGAAAGATTAAAAGAATTAGAAGCAAACGAGAAAAATAAAGTCAAATAAGGACACTTACATAAATAATTAGGTGGGAATATGGGCAAATTCAAGCAAATAGGTGTCAATCAGAGAAAATACGAGCACAAAAAGACGGAAAGGGCGAAAAATGGGTGATATGCAGGTGCGAAAGACCCAATATGGGTAAGATAGGAGTTAAGTAGGAGCAAACATGGGCGAAATAGAATCATAAATGGGAAAAATTAAAGGAATTAGGAGCAATCGAGAAAAATAAAGTGAAATAAGGGCGCCTTTAAGAAAAATTAGGTGGAAATATGGGCAAATTCAAACAAATATATTAATTAGAGAAGATATGAACACAAAAATGTTAATGTTATTAATTATTTAGTTACTTTATTAACCAATTATTAATCCAAATAAAGGGAGTTAGGAGTAAATGAGAAAAATAAAGTTGAATGGGGGCGCTTATAGAAATAAATAAGTGGAAATATGAAGGAATTCAAGCAGATAGGTGTCGATAAGGGAAAATCTGAGCACACAGGGGGAGAATTTTGTGAAAGCGCTTATATGAGAAAATACGAGCACAAAAGGACGGAAAGGGCCAAAAATGGGTGAAATGCAGGGGCGGAAAGGCCCAATATGGGTAACATATGGGTTAAGTAGGAGCAAATATGGGCGAAATAGGGTCGTAAAGGGGAAAAATAAAAGAAATTGGGAGCAAACGAGAAAAATTTTGTGAAAGCGCTGACATGAATAATTAAGTAAAAATGGGGCAACTGAAGCAAATAGGTATCAATTAGAAAAAATACGAGCACAAAAAGGCGGAAAAAGCCAATAATGGGTGAAATGCAGGTACGAAAAGACCCAATATGGGTAAGATAGGGGTTAAGTAGGGGCAAATATAGGCGAAATAAGGTCATAAAGGGGAAAAATAAAAAGAATTAGGAGCAAACAAGAAAAATACAGTCAACTAAGGACGCTTATATGAATAATTAGGTGGGAATATGGGCAAATTCAAGCAAATAGGTGTCAATCAGAGAAAATACGAGCACAAAAAGACGGAAAGGGCCAAAAATGGGTGAAATGCAGGGGCGAAAAGGCCAAATATGAGTAAGATAGGAGTTAAGTAGGAGCAAATATGGGCGAAATAGAATCATAAATGGGAAAAATTAAAGGAATTAGGAGCAATCGAGAAAAATAAAGTGAAATAAGGGCGCCTTTAAAAAAAATTAGGTGGAAATATGGGAAAATTCAAACAAATATATTAATCAGAAAAGATATGAACACAAAAAAGGCCAAAAAAGAAAGGGAGGAAAGGGCCAAAAAAGGGGCCAAAAATGGGTGAAATGCAGGGGCGAAAAGGCCAAATATGGGTAAGAGAGGGTTAGGTAAAGGTTAAATATGGGTGAAATAGGGGCATGAAGAAGCCGAATAAGGGGAATTAGGGGCAAACCAGGTAAATAAAGGTAAATGGAGCCGCATATAGCTATAAATAAGTGGAAATTAGTGCAAAATAGGGCCATTAGGGCTATAATAAGGGGAATTAGGGGTAAATGAGAAAAATAAAGTTAAATGAGGGCGCTTATAGCAATATATAAATGGAAATATGGGCGAATTCAGGCAGATAGGTGTCAATAAGGGAAAATACGAGCACACAGGGGGGGAAAGGGCCAAAAAGGGGCCAAAAATGGGTGAAATGCAGGGGAGAATTCGAGGGAATTCGCCAGTATTTTAGGGAATTCCCCAGAATTTAGGGAATTCCCCAAAATTTAGGGAATTCCCCAGAATTTAGAGAATTCCCCAGATTTTAGGGGGTTCCCCAGATTTTAGGGAATTCCCCAGATTTTAGGGAATTCCCCAGAATTTAGGGAATTCCCCAGAATTTAGAGAATTCCCAGAATTTAGGGAATTACCCAGATTTTAATGAATTCCCCAGATTTTAGGGAATTTCCAAGATTTTAGGGAATTCAAAGGGGCAAAAAAGGCCAAAAATGGGTACAATGCAGGGGAGAAATGACAAATATGGGTGAGAAAGGGGTTAGTAGGGGCCAAATATGGATGAAATAGGGACATGAAGGGGCCAAATGAGGGGAATCAGGGGCAAACAAGAAAAATAAGGTTAATTGAGGGAGCTTATAGCAATGAATAAGTGGAAATATGGGCGCATTTAGGCAAGTAGGTGTCAACAAAGGAAAATGCGATCACAAAGGTCGGTCCATTGACCAATCAGAAGCGTCCATTTCAATCAATGGGGAATACTCAATCCTGATTGGTCAGTCCATTGACCAATCAGAAGCATCCATTTCAATCAATGGGATATACTCGATCCTGATTGGCCAATTCATTGACCAATCAGAAGCGTCCATTTTAATCAATGGGGAATACTCGATCCTGATTGGTCGGTCCATTGACCAATCAGAAGCGTCCATTTCAATCAATGGGGAATACTCGATCCTGATTGGTAAGTCCATTGACCAATCAGAAGTGTCCATTTCAAAATTAGGTAATACTTGATGCTGATTGGTTCATCCACTGACCATTAAGATGCGTCCATTTCAATAAATGGGAATACTCCCTTCTGGTTGGTTCATCCTTTGACCAATCAAAATCATCAATTTCAAAGTTGGAGAATACTCGATGCTGATTGGTTCATCTATTGACCAATCAGAAACGCCCATTTCCCAGATTTTAGAGAATTCACTGGAGAATTTCCCAATTTATTTCGGTTGCATTGAGGTCAAGAAACGGAAAACATGAGTGAAATGAAGCAGAAAAGGAGCAAGTAAGGAGTATTTTGGGCGAATGGGAACATATTGAGGTGAATGAAGGTGCATATAGGTATTAATAAGTGCAAATATGAGCAAATTCTGGGACATAGGAGTCGATAAGGGAAAATACTGGAAAATAGGGGCATAAAGGGCCAAATATAGGGGAGGTGGAGGAATCAAGGGGCCAAATACGGTTGAAATAGTGGATTGTGGAGGATAAATATGGGTAAAATGGAAGCAGAAAGGGGCCAAATAAGGGGAGGGTAGATTAGAGGATGCATCGATCAAACAGAAGCAACTATATTAATATTTGAGAAATATGTTCAACACTGACCGGTTAATCAATCAAAAATTACAGTTCAATTTGACCAGTTACCAAAAATGTCAAAAAAAATTCCAACCATGTGGCAAATCATTCGACATTCAAAATATATGAACAACACAAAAAAACCGGTAACAGTAAATTAAAATTTACTAATAAATGTATTTGCTTCAGCAAATACCGTACAGAATTTTTTTTTTTTTTTTTTTTCCCCCTTTTTTTTAATGTTCATCTTGAACAGACGAACAAAGTTAATTAACTTGTTAGGCGTGAATGTGTGGATTTTATTTGAATTCAATATGAAATTAAAGTTAATTATCTTACTATATGCGTGCGAATGTGTGGATTTTATTTGAATTCTAGATGAAATTAGCGACAAAAAATTGTTTGTCTAACAAAAATAAAAGTTGAAATTTTAATTAAAAAAATCCAAATAGTTAACTTTGTTCAACCTATCCAGATTGCACATTTTTTTGTTTTTTTTTTGTTTTGTTTTGTTTTTTTTTTTGTTAACAGCGTCTTACGTTCGAATAGCCTTGAGATATGTGCACTATGAACGTTTGGGTAATTTTTTTTTTTTATAATCTCTAAAGTTTAAAAAAAAAAAAAATTGTGATAAATCAATTTCAGATTGGTTCAAAACAAAGGTAAATGTATGTGTAGGACAGTGGCGGAGCGTGCAGTCTAGCAACAATGTATTCTCTCCATTTAAACCTATGTAAAACAATCGATAATCGGAGTTGCAATTGCACCCCCAAGATATCGATACTTTTGCATAGGTTTTAATGGAAAATTAGCGTGGTTGCCAAATTGCACGAGCCGCTACTGGTGTAGAAGTGGCTATCTATTAACACAGAAATCGATCGATGTATCTGTCCCTTTTGGAAGGATTTACACGATAAAGAAAGTGACACGTGACAGAAACAAGCAAAATTTTCTCACCTGAATAGTTGGATTAGAATTCTGTATTCAGACTGCCACTCCAAAACACTTTCACTTTCGTTTAAAACCAATTCTCAGCAAGGTTATAGATTAAAGAGGTATGCTCATCTGACTTCGCGCCACAAAGTCAGTAGCGCGCAGTTCAAAATCCAGATCCAAGATGGCCGGAAAAAGCAGAAAACATTGTATACTCTTTCCAGAAAACATCGGGCTATTTTCTGCTTTTCTGGAGCCCAATGTTTTATGGAAAGAGTATACCATGTTTTCTGCGCTTCTGTCGGCCCTCTTGGATCTGGATTTTGAACTTCGCGCTACTGACTTTGAGGCGCGAAGTTAGATGAGCATACCTCTTTAATCTATAACCTTGAATTCTCAGTCTCCACAGATTTAATTCTAATTTTATTATTTATGGTTAAAAAAAAGTTAGTCAAACAACCAGAATCAAATTGTCCATGCTGTCACTCTTTGGGATGCGGTTCACTAGCGGATACAGAAAATTGCGTCCTTCTCTCTCTTTTCCCATAAGAGTGCATGTAATAGAAAAGGAAAGAAGAGGGGGCAAAAATCACGCGATTGCCCCCTGAGCTATCCTTTTCTAACACAGGTGTTCAAATGGCCGAAGACAGAGATAGACAAATTCCTGTATCCGCCCATGTGCGAGTTATAACAAGTATTAGCCCCACCAAAGTTATAGCTCGTTGCTTTGAATGCAAAGCTAGAGGTCGCTTTGATAGATGCGCCGAATCTCCACTAGATTAATTCATAATTGATGCGTGAATAATTTATAATGGGTCTGTTGCATACTTTTGCTATATCAATATGACACATTGTTTCTAACGTAAAATTCGGCGAAAAGAACGATGCGCACATTAAACACTTTCAAAACCCACTCATTAACTCAGAAAATACCTTCCATTTCAAACAACCCGCGCTACACTAGACACTATATATCACCGACTTATAACTACATAGATGGAACCATCTCGTTTTGGTAAACATGAACAGAACTTACAAACATTGGAATGTTTCGTTTAGATCCGTAACATTTCTAATATTATTTTGTAATCTTTGATAAACCGAAAAGACCAGACAGCAAATGCAGCCAATAGTTAATGTATTTAGAAGGGAATTCCATCATTTTGTAGTTACGATGTTGTTTACTTATGCACGGTGGTTCCGTCTATGTAATAGTATACCGGTGCAAATAGTGTCTAGTGTAGCGCGGGCTGTTTGAAATTGAAGTGATTTCCTGAGTTAATGAGTGGATTTCGAACTTTTTTAATGTGCGCATCGTTATTTTCGCCGAATTTTACATAAGAATCAAGGCTCTATTTTGCTATAGCAAAAGTATGCAACAGACCCATTGATGAAGGGCTAATTTGAAAAAGGGCATATCAACCATTGATTTCTTAAGCTTATGTGCCCTTCTTGAAATTAGCCATTATGCTGTATGTTAGGAATTAGGAAAACGGATTAAGAAATTCTTGAACTTTATGGTATAAATATACGTTCCAGGCAGGCCCGTCACATGGGGGGGGGGGGGGGCGCTGGACCGCTGGACCCATGGGTCCGGGGCCCGGCGCGGCGAGCCGATTTTTTTAAGCCAGAAAAGATGCTTTAAACTTTTAGGTAAAAATGTAAAATTATGTTATTTAGTTTGAAAGTACATTTTTATTGTTCTCGTATTGGAATTAACTTGCTCTTTGTCTTTAATATCTTAAAATTTACCCTTGGATCTGTAGCAATAATTTAACCCCCTATGGGCCAAGCCCGAGTATACTCGTAAATTAGTCTATTTCACATTACCTCATTGTCAGTCTTCATTCCGGATAAACGCAAATATAGATGAAAACACTACAATAGATAAGGTCTCGTCTATGGAGCCTTCAATTTTTCGTATAGGCAATTCCAACTCCACCGAGTACGAACAGTTAACTACCTTCCTTGTATAAACGGAAGAGTGGCGTTCTTCTGAACTAATCTTGCCTTCAATTTTTCGTATAGGCAATTCCAACTCCACCGAGTACGAACAGTTAACTACCTTCCCTGTATAAACGGAAGAGTGGCGTTCTTCTGAACTAATCTTGCCTTCAATTTTTCGTATAGGCAATTCCAACTCCACCGAGTACGAATAGTTAACTACCTGCCCTGTATGAACGGAAGAGTGGTGTTCTCTTGAACTAACCTGGGAGCTGATCGGGGACTTCATAGTTAAACATATCGATAAAACTGAAAACAAGTGACACGATTGGGTGGGAGACCGATGTGGGGCGGAAGTCTTTCGAAAACCAATGTCCAGTCGCTCGGTAAGTAAAGGTTGCTCCGTAGACACCTTTACATAACGAGCGACTGAACAATGGTTTTCAAAAGACTTCCGCCCCACATCGGTCTCCCACCCAATCGTGTCACTTGTATTTAGTTTTATCGATCTGTTTAACTATGAAGTCCCCGATCAGCTCGCTGGTCTTTAAAGGGTTAAATTTAGATTAGTTTAATTTGAAAGCGTTTGACTCTAAATGTCTGGAAGTGATAGTTCGGAAGGGGAATGTTAAAAAATGTCTCGGGGTTGTGGGGGAGAGGGGCGGGGGTAGGGGAGGGGGAGACCCCTTCCCTCCTACCTCTCATTAGAAAGAGGCAAAGGGGACCCAGAAGCCTAATTAGTACCGAGGCCCGGTAGTAAGATGTGACGGTGTAAGTGGGTGGCGGAGGATGCGTAAGTGTGTGATTTGGTTCCAGGAACTACGTAATACTCACTGATTTCTGATCGATTGATGTCGTAATCAAAAGCTGAAACAACCTTTATCGCTGTATCAATGAGGTACATGACCTTGTTATCAGGACTCCAAGCAATTCCATTGGAGATGGTAAGGTTGGGCAAAGCTTTTGTCAATGAGGAAATTTCGGTTGACCAATGGTAGAGGTTTCCTTGGTTTGGAACAGTCGTCCCATCAGACTTTTCGGGACCTTTGGTACCTGAAAAACCCATTGTACTTTTTATTCTGGTGGTTTTATTTACAACCGAGTTTATCAACTAGGTACTTTAATAGTAATCAAGATGGGTTTTTAGCGGCAATGAGTCTGTTGCAAACTTTTGCTACAGCTCTACAGAGTGTTCAATCTCATGTAAAATCGCGTGAAAAGTCCATTGGTGGCATCAGAAAGTCATAAAATGCGATAATAAACTCACAAGCGACATTTAATGAAATCCAAGATGGCGGTAAAATATCGAGCAACCTGTGTGCATGCACAACGGACATCCAAGGATAGCCAACCTCACAATATCAATCACAACCAATCACAACGTAAACAAACACATAACCTCTACCTCCTGTGAGGTTGTCAAAGTTGGCCATCCTTGGATTTTCACGGTGCATGCATACAGATTGCTCGATATTTATCCGCCATCTTGGATTTCATTAAACGCCTCTTGTGAGTTTGTTATTAAATTTTATGACTTTCTGATGCCACCAATGGACTTTTCAGGCGATTTTACATTAGCTTAAACACTCTTTATCGTTGTAGCAAAATTTTGCAACAGACCCAATGATGGGAGCACCATTTTCAATAAAACCAACGTATTCTGACGAAATAAATTGTTTGTTATTCATCCAATATAACCCTGCAGTTTCATTAAAATCGGCATGCCCCATGGCGACGCTTGGTATAGGTCAACGCAACATTTTGTGTATTTAAACCCATGAAAAAGGTCTAACTTTTTGAGAAGCACAATGATGCCCTCCCTCAAATTCATTGATATTTTGCATAGGTTTTAATGGACGAAAAACAGAGTTACCAGATTGCAAGGTGACGCCACTGGGCAATGGGCATGCCTGCGATCGCTACCAAAATCTACCTCGATTACATTTTAAAATGTAATCGATTATGAGGGGGGGGGGCTGTGGGTACCACCCTCACCCCGGACGGAAAAATCAGGTTGAACAACCAAACAAAACAACAACAAAAAGTTATCAAATTTTAAAATGAATCAGCAGAGGCGGCAAAATCAGTGAGAGACAAGCAAAAAAAAAAGTCATACAATTTATAATTTTAAGGGGAGGCAAGATTAAATTCTTGCCCCCCCCCTTGCCTCGTTCTAGAAACCACGGCACGCCCCTGGTAGATGGCTGGTTATCGTTTTCGCTGTGAGGGGTAAAATTGATTAAAATAAAACCCCTCTTAAGTACGCACTATACATCTATGAAAAGATCCGTGAGATCGCAAACTTATTTGGCCCCTGGTTGTTACATCACAACAACACAACTTGGTGGCTATTTACGTAACACTGGGACTGCTGCAACAATCTTTTCTGGTGAATGGATGAAATGGTGATTTCACGCGTGTAAAATGCTGTGTTATAAGGTATGTGTAAAAAAGACGAAATGTTCAAAGTGTTCCAAAATCTATACTCACTAATTTTATAAAAAAAAAAAAAAAAAAAAAAAACTTTGAATAAGACATGGTGGTTCGTGGAGTTGAAAATGGTTTTCCTCCATTTGAATCCATGTACTATCGACGAATTAAAGATTGTCGCGAGATTTCACAACAGTTTCGCCTAAAAAGTTCCGGTCGGCCACTTTTCATACTTCTCACATCATGCAGGCGAGAGGCAGTGTGGGAGAGGAGGGGAAGCCGTTCCAGATCAGTCCCAACTCACACCTTACTGAAATGTGTAAAAATCTCCGACATTTTAATCCGATAGTACAACAATCGATTGATGACGAAATGCTAGATGCTCGATCTCAATATCGCGGATCGTTTGTTTTACATAGCATGTCAATTTGCCTGGTTTAGTAATGTAACTACCCGAAGTCCTTGAAATTTTCTTTGGTAATTACCTATCCAGAAGACTCCTCTCGCATCTGCTTTGCCATCGTTGAATTCATTTCCGGGTTTATCCAACTCCACTGATTCCAAAACCGTGTACTGTGATTGAGGTGAATATCCGTCCCACTTGAGGAGCACCAAGTCATGGCCAGTGGCGACCACAAAACTGTTTGGTGAGTTATCAAGCGGCACTATTACACCCACGTCCATGCCTACGCGCAAAAAACAACAGACTTGAGTCTCTACAAAACCATTTTCGAATTACATACATATTTTAGACCAGTGGCGCCTCTTGCTACTGTTTTTTTGCGATTTGAACCAATACATTAAAAGTATCGATTTCTTAGGGATTCGGTGAATCCCTTGAAAATTGATTATTATTGATTATTGATTATTGATAATTATTATATATTGATTAAATGCAGAGAATCCATTGACATTGCCCAATGCCCACGGGCCGCCGCACTCTATTGTTATAGACTGTATTTTTAAAGTGACATCACCGCAGTGGCTGCAGCAATGTGTCAAAAACGGAAAAGGATTCTCTTAATGGAAACTATTATTCTTTCCCAGCATAGAAAAAGTAACAAAATTAAGATAGGAATCTCCCATTATTACTTATTAGGGCTCAACACCGCCATTACGATCTCGCATTCAAAAGAATTTTTATGGGTTTAGCAGTGGATTTCGTAAGTTTTTAGAACCATTATCGTTATTTTAACAGGTTTTTACATCTGAATCGACCAGAGATTACTAAGCTAAAGAGATATGGCAGAACTGCTCAAAACTGTTAATCGACTCCTACGAAGTAGGCAAAACTGGCATACGATCTTGTGGACCATTTTTGTAAACAATTCTGAAAGTAATCGAAGTGCGTTCGGCTGCCAGTAAATGACTTTTGATTAAAGTTTTAGTGGTTCTTTTAATGGTTGGTTTTGTCCGTTGACATTTTCCATTTTGTCCACGTGTTTGTAAAGTAAAAAAATTCAGAAAAGTGTGTGCCTTGAATTTATTTCCACTAACAGCAGTAGGTAATAGCAATGTTTACGAAAAATGATCCACCAAGTGGTACGCCGTATTGTATCACGGCCTAATTGAAGGCGTTTTTTTTTTACGAAATGTCAATTAACGGTTTTCATGGCGGGGATAGGACTTGCCATATCTCTTTGGCTTAGTAATCTCTGGGATCGACCCTTATATTGCTGGTAGCAAAAATTTGCAACAGCTCCATTTTCATTCCAACACATAATTCCCATATTTGTAATAAAGGCTCTCGGAAAGTCTGAGCTCTACACCCTAAAGTACATTCATATTTAAGTTACCAATGCACGTAGATGTCGTAAGTCCATTTTGAGGGTTATGCATGTGGACAGATTTTCCGTTGGTGTCCACGAAATAGAGCACTTGTTTTGTAGCGTCCCAATGGGGTCCTTCCCCATGCAGGACCGGTGGTGTCACTTTTTGGAGATAGGGGCTTGGAAGGCGGTCAAAACCCCAGCATGAGCTTAGTAATGCAGCTAGCAGGAACAAAAATTGGATTTTCCTGAAATAGTTTTGTGGAGGACCATTTAAACTTTGTGCGCGGCACCGACCCATTCCTCGATAATCTAGGATCTAGGTGTAGTGTTAAAGGCTCAGAGAACTCTCATACCTTAGCGTAATCAAACAGTAGCGTGCGGTGAGTCAAAATTTAGGTGAGGTTGCGGCAAACTTTCAGTTCTACTGTCGTAATAAACTCCTTCAATTTGGCGGATGGGCAAAATGATTACGCTCCTGTACGAATAGTTAACTAATCTATGTTTGATGTGACCGCAGCCGTTCTTTTATACTTTGAGAAGGGAACTGAAACCACGATGGAGTTATCGAGAGGAAATGAACTCCTTCAATTTCACGGATAGGCAAAATGATTACGCTCCTGTACGAATAGTTAACCAATCTATGTTTGATGTGACCGCAGCCCCGCTGATTGGAATTTTAAAGGAGACTGAAACTTCGATGAAGTTATCAAAGAAATATTAATTTAAATTGGGGGGTGGGGGGGTGCAACAATTTCCTTCAATTTCTAGAGTAGGGAACATAAATACTGTCACCCAAGAATATTTAACCATTCAAAGTTACTAATGTCATTAAAACTGTACCTAGTTAAATTAAACAAATATCGAGACATTTATCAGTGTCGGTAATTATTTTGAGTCGAGGAAGGTGTTATAGTAGAATAAACTCCTTTAAATTTTTCTAACTTAACCATTTCGAAATCAACATTTAGTCATCGGTTATGTTTAAGGGATAAATAAATAAATATAGATAAGTATATAAATAAATTTGACAAAGAAATAATTAATTCAAATGAACCTGACTTTTGTTTTCACCAAAAAAAAAAAAAAAAAAACAAAAAAAAACAAAAAAAAAAAACAACTTGCTGAAGTGGCGATTCGTATACTACCGCTGACAGCACGTCACTGGAAACTAAAGAGAATAAAAACTGCACAGTCACAAAACTTTCCACTTTCTAAACAATAGCACCATCACAGTGTTAAGAATGAGATTCACTTCTGCCAGAAAACATTAATTATTCATAATGTTGAATTGTTTTTTTCACACTGGTTTGAATGATATTTGGAAGTTAATTGTTTATGCCTTTTTACAATTTGCATTGACTTTTTCTTTCGAAGTAACAATAAACTACGACATATAACTTTGGAAGCTGAAATGAAACATCTTTTTGAGAGTTAACTACTTAGTCGTGCTTTGCGATTTCCGCGCCTCTATTTTTGAGCCCACACCTGCACTTTACACCATCATGAATTTTAGACGTTATGATTGATATTTTTTCCGGTAATCGTGTTGTGTGCTGTCTACCGTCAATTTCCGAGTGTCGAATGCGGTTCTATCGTCGATTTCCGAGGTTTACTTGTCACGGTTTTTTTTTTTTTTTTTCTTTTTATAATTGTTGTAAGAATCAACCTACATTGTTTGAGTAGGTATTTAGAATACCAAAAAGCTTTGACTAATTCCCCGAGAACAGGTGTGCTGGTTGCAATGGTTAAGACTAGAAACAAGGAGAGATTATTCTAAAATTACTCGCTAAGGCTCAAAGTTGTATCAAGCGCATCCAAAGCACTAGCGGATCTAGAAAATTGTCCTTCTCTCTCTTTTCCCATAAGAACGCGTGTGTTAGAAAAGGACAGAAAAGAGGGCGAAAATGACGCGACTGCCCCTAATCTGTCCTTTTCTAACTCACACGTTCTGCAGATGGGAGAAGCGAGAGAAGGATAGATTCCTGGATCCGCCAATGATCCAAAGTCAGAGACTTCGTGTTCCCAATATTGCTAAATCCTTCTCTACAACAGAATGACCTTGAGTGAGGTATATATACGGAAGGGGGAGGAGGAGGGGGGTATTGAGGGTTCAGAACTCCTCAGCTGAACATTACTGTCGTGAAAACAAGTGCTAATTTTTATCGTTTTCAGATGTATTTTTGCATTTATTTACCTGTGGATGGGCAGAGCCCCCGTGTCCCCTCCTTTGATAGTTTACTGAGCTCAGATTTCCCCCAACACCCCCTTGAGAAATTTCTGGCAAGGACACTGATGAAATTTAATCTTGATTTTATAACGAGCGCTGAGCCTCGTCATTCTATAAAAATATATAGAAATAATAATAAATAAAAAAATATAAAAAATATAAAATAAAAATATGAATTACTTATTTTATTTGCCGGATTGTTATGCCGTGCCGTGCCGAAATATAAAAATTCTTACATTCTTTCACCCTTTCATCCATTCTTTCTAAGGGACCTCAATTATTTTCCCACTTAAAGGAGGGGTATCGATAAGGGCCGAAATCGGTCCGCCTTAAAATTCTTTTAAATCCCGGAATTTTTGACCCTAATCGATAGTACTAGTTAAATTATAAACAGCTACTGAGTTTCATTTTTTTATATACAGCCTCATCCTTTATTTCTGAAACTACTGTACTTAGATTGCTGTTTAAGACCTTGTTTTACTCAAAAAATTTCAGTTTTTGAAGTCTGAAAAATCAAAACCACTGATTGTGAGTGTTTAGTATGTGTATGAACATTGAGAGCTAAGTCTAATGATGGAACGCGCAGAGAAAATATAGTATGAGAAAGTGCTCGTAGCATACATATCTCCTGTAAATTATTTTTGGAAAAAAACTTGGTAGAGTAAATATTTTAAGTGACATTGGTTTTTGTTTCAACAATCCGGCATTCTTTCCAGCACATTTGTGCTGGAGTTCCCACTTGTTTTTTTTTTTGGTTTTTTTTTTGTTTGTTATGCTGAGGATTAATCGATTAACGCTGAGTGCTTCAGTGATTTATGGATTGCAACAGGACGGGGGACATTCAAAAAATATAAGATTCAGCCTTATACGTTGAATAAAAACTACAGCTTCGATCCAAGTCTATCAGAGCACTCTTGCGAGCTACAGACGTATATATGTATTGTAATCAAAAGGCAAGGTCCATTTAAACAGGTCGGTCGGCCCGATAGCGCTGTATAAAATCGGCATGCCCCATGGCGACGCTTGGTATAGGTCAACGCAACATTTTGTGTATTTAAACCCATGAAAAAGGTCTAACTTTTTGAGAAGCACAATGATGCCCTCCCTCAAATTCATTGATATTTTGCATAGGTTTTAATGGACGAAAAACAGAGTTACCAGATTGCAAGGTGACGCCACTGGGCAATGGGCATGCCTGCGATCGCTACCAAAATCTACCTCGATTACATTTTAAAATGTAATCGATTATGAGGGGGGGGGGCTGTGGGTACCACCCTCACCCCGGACGGAAAAATCAGGTTGAACAACCAAACAAAACAACAACAAAAAGTTATCAAATTTTAAAATGAATCAGCAGAGGCGGCAAAATCAGTGAGAGACAAGCAAAAAAAAAAGTCATACAATTTATAATTTTAAGGGGAGGCAAGATTAAATTCTTGCCCCCCCCTTCCTCGTTCTAGAAACCACGGCACGCCCCTGGTAGATGGCTGGTTTTCGTTTTCGCTGTGAGGGGTAAAATTGATTAAAATAAAACCCCTCTTAAGTACGCACTATACATCTATGAAAAGATCCGTGAGATCGCAAACTTATTTGGCCCCTGGTTGTTACATCACAACAACACAACTTGGTGGCTATTTACGTAAACGGACTGCTGCGAGTGCTGCAACAATCTTTTCTGGTGAATGGATGAAATGGTGATTACGCCGTGTAAAATGCTGTGTTACTAGGATGTGTTAAAAACGACGAGATGTTCAAAGTGTTCCAAAATCATAGTATTAAACAAAACTAATGATTTATAAAAAAAAAAAAAAAAAAAAAAAAAAAAAACTTTTGAATAAGACATTGGTGGTTCGTGGATTTGGGCAACAATGTTTTCCTCCATTTAAATCCATGTACTATCGACGAATTAAAGTTTGTCGCGAGTTTTCACAAACAATTCGCCTTCAAAGGTTCCGGTCGGCCAATTCATACTTCTCACATCATGCAGGCGAGAGGCCAGTGGGAGAGGAGGAGAAGCCGTTGAATCCAAACTCACACCTTACTGGAAATGGGGTAAAAATCTCGCGACAATTTTAATCCGATAGTACAACAATCGATTGATGACGAAACGCTATAGATGCTCGATCTCAATATCGCGGATCGTTTTGTTTTACATAGCATGTCAATTTGCCTGGTTTAGTAATGTAACTACCCGAAGTCCTTGAAAGTTTTCTTTGGTAATTACCTATCCAGAAGACTCCTCTCGCATCTGCTTTGCCATCGTTGAATTCATTTCCGGGTTTATCCAACTCCACTGATTCCAAAACCGTGTACTGTGATTGAGGTGAATATCCGTCCCACTTGAGGAGCACCAAGTCATGGCCAGTGGCGACCACAAAACTGTTTGGTGAGTTATCAAGCGGCACTATTACACCCACGTCCATGCCTACGCGCAAAAAACAACAGACTTGAGTCTCTACAAAACCATTTTCGAATTACATACATATTTTAGACCAGTGGCGCCTCTTGCTACTGTTTTTTTGCGATTTGAACCAATACATTAAAAGTATCGATTTCTTAGGGATTCGGTGAATCCCTTGAAAATTGATTATTATTGATTATTGATTATTGATAATTATTATATATTGATTAAATGCAGAGAATCCATTGACATTGCCCAATGCCCACGGGCCGCCGCACTCTATTGTTATAGACTGTATTTTTAAAGTGACATCACCGCAGTGGCTGCAGCAATGTGTCAAAAACGGAAAAGGATTCTCTTAATGGAAACTATTATTCTTTCCCAGCATAGAAAAAGTAACAAAATTAAGATAGGAATCTCCCATTATTACTTATTAGGGCTCAACACCGCCATTACGATCTCGCATTCAAAAGAATTTTTATGGGTTTAGCAGTGGATTTCGTAAGTTTTTAGAACCATTATCGTTATTTTAACAGGTTTTTACATCTGAATCGACCAGAGATTACTAAGCTAAAGAGATATGGCAGAACTGCTCAAAACTGTTAATCGACTCCTACGAAGTAGGCAAAACTGGCATACGATCTTGTGGACCATTTTTGTAAACAATTCTGAAAGTAATCGAAGTGCGTTCGGCTGCCAGTAAATGACTTTTGATTAAAGTTTTAGTGGTTCTTTTAATGGTTGGTTTTGTCCGTTGACATTTTCCATTTTGTCCACGTGTTTGTAAAGTAAAAAAATTCAGAAAAGTGTGTGCCTTGAATTTATTTCCACTAACAGCAGTAGGTAATAGCAATGTTTACGAAAAATGATCCACCAAGTGGTACGCCGTATTGTATCACGGCCTAATTGAAGGCGTTTTTTTTTTACGAAATGTCAATTAACGGTTTTCATGGCGGGGATAGGACTTGCCATATCTCTTTGGCTTAGTAATCTCTGGGATCGACCCTTATATTGCTGGTAGCAAAAATTTGCAACAGCTCCATTTTCATTCCAACACATAATTCCCATATTTGTAATAAAGGCTCTCGGAAAGTCTGAGCTCTACACCCTAAAGTACATTCATATTTAAGTTACCAATGCACGTAGATGTCGTAAGTCCATTTTGAGGGTTATGCATGTGGACAGATTTTCCGTTGGTGTCCACGAAATAGAGCACTTGTTTTGTAGCGTCCCAATGGGGTCCTTCCCCATGCAGGACCGGTGGTGTCACTTTTTGGAGATAGGGGCTTGGAAGGCGGTCAAAACCCCAGCATGAGCTTAGTAATGCAGCTAGCAGGAACAAAAATTGGATTTTCCTGAAATAGTTTTGTGGAGGACCATTTAAACTTTGTGCGCGGCACCGACCCATTCCTCGATAATCTAGGATCTAGGTGTAGTGTTAAAGGCTCAGAGAACTCTCATACCTTAGCGTAATCAAACAGTAGCGTGCGGTGAGTCAAAATTTAGGTGAGGTTGCGGCAAACTTTCAGTTCTACTGTCGTAATAAACTCCTTCAATTTGGCGGATGGGCAAAATGATTACGCTCCTGTACGAATAGTTAACTAATCTATGTTTGATGTGACCGCAGCCGTTCTTTTATACTTTGAGAAGGGAACTGAAACCACGATGGAGTTATCGAGAGGAAATGAACTCCTTCAATTTCACGGATAGGCAAAATGATTACGCTCCTGTACGAATAGTTAACCAATCTATGTTTGATGTGACCGCAGCCCCGCTGATTGGAATTTTAAAGGAGACTGAAACTTCGATGAAGTTATCAAAGAAATATTAATTTAAATTGGGGGGTGGGGGGGTGCAACAATTTCCTTCAATTTCTAGAGTAGGGAACATAAATACTGTCACCCAAGAATATTTAACCATTCAAAGTTACTAATGTCATTAAAACTGTACCTAGTTAAATTAAACAAATATCGAGACATTTATCAGTGTCGGTAATTATTTTGAGTCGAGGAAGGTGTTATAGTAGAATAAACTCCTTTAAATTTTTCTAACTTAACCATTTCGAAATCAACATTTAGTCATCGGTTATGTTTAAGGGATAAATAAATAAATATAGATAAGTATATAAATAAATTTGACAAAGAAATAATTAATTCAAATGAACCTGACTTTTGTTTTCACCGAAAAAAAAAAAAAAAAAAAAAAAAAAACAAAAAAAAAAAAACAACTTGCTGAAGTGGCGATTCGTATACTACCGCTGACAGCACGTCACTGGAAACTAAAGAGAATAAAAACTGCACAGTCACAAAACTTTCCACTTTCTAAACAATAGCACCATCACAGTGTTAAGAATGAGATTCACTTCTGCCAGAAAACATTAATTATTCATAATGTTGAATTGTTTTTTTCACACTGGTTTGAATGATATTTGGAAGTTAATTGTTTATGCCTTTTTACAATTTGCATTGACTTTTTCTTTCGAAGTAACAATAAACTACGACATATAACTTTGGAAGCTGAAATGAAACATCTTTTTGAGAGTTAACTACTTAGTCGTGCTTTGCGATTTCCGCGCCTCTATTTTTGAGCCCACACCTGCACTTTACACCATCATGAATTTTAGACGTTATGATTGATATTTTTTCCGGTAATCGTGTTGTGTGCTGTCTACCGTCAATTTCCGAGTGTCGAATGCGGTTCTATCGTCGATTTCCGAGGTTTACTTGTCACGGTTTTTTTTTTTTTTTTTCTTTTTATAATTGTTGTAAGAATCAACCTACATTGTTTGAGTAGGTATTTAGAATACCAAAAAGCTTTGACTAATTCCCCGAGAACAGGTGTGCTGGTTGCAATGGTTAAGACTAGAAACAAGGAGAGATTATTCTAAAATTACTCGCTAAGGCTCAAAGTTGTATCAAGCGCATCCAAAGCACTAGCGGATCTAGAAAATTGTCCTTCTCTCTCTTTTCCCATAAGAACGCGTGTGTTAGAAAAGGACAGAAAAGAGGGCGAAAATGACGCGACTGCCCCTAATCTGTCCTTTTCTAACTCACACGTTCTGCAGATGGGAGAAGCGAGAGAAGGATAGATTCCTGGATCCGCCAATGATCCAAAGTCAGAGACTTCGTGTTCCCAATATTGCTAAATCCTTCTCTACAACAGAATGACCTTGAGTGAGGTATATATACGGAAGGGGGAGGAGGAGGGGGGTATTGAGGGTTCAGAACTCCTCAGCTGAACATTACTGTCGTGAAAACAAGTGCTAATTTTTATCGTTTTCAGATGTATTTTTGCATTTATTTACCTGTGGATGGGCAGAGCCCCCGTGTCCCCTCCTTTGATAGTTTACTGAGCTCAGATTTCCCCCAACACCCCCTTGAGAAATTTCTGGCAAGGACACTGATGAAATTTAATCTTGATTTTATAACGAGCGCTGAGCCTCGTCATTCTATAAAAATATATAGAAATAATAATAAATAAAAAAATATAAAAAATATAAAATAAAAATATGAATTACTTATTTTATTTGCCGGATTGTTATGCCGTGCCGTGCCGAAATATAAAAATTCTTACATTCTTTCACCCTTTCATCCATTCTTTCTAAGGGACCTCAATTATTTTCCCACTTAAAGGAGGGGTATCGATAAGGGCCGAAATCGGTCCGCCTTAAAATTCTTTTAAATCCCGGAATTTTTGACCCTAATCGATAGTACTAGTTAAATTATAAACAGCTACTGAGTTTCATTTTTTTATATACAGCCTCATCCTTTATTTCTGAAACTACTGTACTTAGATTGCTGTTTAAGACCTTGTTTTACTCAAAAAATTTCAGTTTTTGAATCTGAAAAATCAAAACCACTGATTGTGAGTGTTTAGTATGTGTATGAACATTGAGAGCTAAGTCTAATGATGGAACGCGCAGAGAAAATATAGTATGAGAAAGTGCTCGTAGCATACATATCTCCTGTAAATTATTTTTGGAAAAAAACTTGGTAGAGTAAATATTTTAAGTGACATTGGTTTTTGTTTCAACAATCCGGCATTCTTTCCAGCACATTTGTGCTGGAGTTCCCACTTGTTTTTTTTTTTGGTTTTTTTTTTGTTTGTTATGCTGAGGATTAATCGATTAACGCTGAGTGCTTCAGTGATTTATGGATTGCAACAGGACGGGGGACATTCAAAAAATATAAGATTCAGCCTTATACGTTGAATAAAAACTACAGCTTCGATCCAAGTCTATCAGAGCACTCTTGCGAGCTACAGACGTATATATGTATTGTAATCAAAAGGCAAGGTCCATTTAAACAGGTCGGTCGGCCCGATAGCGCTGTATAATATTTGTGACCAAATCGGAAAATCATGGGATGCAAATGGGGTTTGTTTTCCCGTTTTAGTCAGGTTCTTCTGCCGGCAGCTGAACGGAGCAAAAGATTACATCGCTACCAGACTGACATGTTTGAATGAGCCTTGGCCAAATCGGGAAATCAATTCCCGCATCTGAATAACACGATTTCCCGATTTCGTCGAAAAGACTGCAGCGCCATCGGACTGACCTGTTTAAATGGACCTTGCGAAAAGGGATTTTTAGAGGACCCGAAAACTTTGACGGGAGAAAGTTTATGCTAAAAATTGCTTATTGGTACGATCTAAAAAACGCAGCAAAAATTCGTAGTTATGGTAAGAAACTGAAGGAAATAGCCAAATTATGTATAGACTGTTTTAGTAGAGCGATATATCGTATCGATTGCCGTCCGAGGGCCTCTGGTTCCAAACAAACTCTGGTTCAATGTAATTTCCCCATAAGCGGATTTTTTGAACGGAAATTTAGGGTATTAAATCAAACAATTTATGCAACCTTTTTTCCGATTATGAATTCTCCGTCCTCGAAAATGCTTAATTTTGTCTGGTTCCACCCGTAAAACTGCCGAAATCAACAAGATATTACAGATTAAACGATGCATTTGGAGGTTGGAATCACGCAAATGTTATTGTTGTTGTTGTGGAATTGGCGGGATTTCGGGCGATTCTAACCTACAAATGCAACATTTAATCTGTAATATCTTATTGATTTCGGCAGTATTAGTCAAGGAACCAGGCATAATTAAGCATTTTCGAGGACGTAGAATTCATAATCGCAACAAGGTCGCATTAATTGTTTGATTTAATACCCTAAATTTCCGTTCAAAAGTTCGCTTATGGGGAAATTACATTGAACCAAAGTTTGTTTGGAACCAGAGGCCCTCGGACGGCAATCGATACGATATATCGCTCTACTAAAACAGTCTATAGCTTGAAGAGTTGAACGACACCCCCCCCCCCGGAACTCTAAGATTTACTGGGCGGGCGGGCGGATCAGATAAGGGTGAAGCTGAGGGGAGTCCTAAGCAACTCTGGCAACGCGGTACTCTGCATTCCCCGCCAATATTTCACAATTCGCGCTTAAAAGTGCCGTCATCGTCACTGCTGTGTGGTGAGCACGAGCGAGTACTCGAGTAGGGGTAAGCGGAAGTGCCAACGTAATTATTACAAGCTGATAATCCGACAAAATAGGGGCCGATGACTTCTAAAAGAAGAGGGAAGAGGAAGTTCTGATAAGAGGCTATCACCATGTTCTTGTTATACGAATTTGCTTCAGTTTTGCCCACTTATACCGACCATTGTGGTCAATAATGCCAATAATGGCCAGCATCATGTTTTACGAGCTTGTTCAAATCTCACCTATTCCCAAAAATTGTTCCGTTTTATAGTTGTAGCTCTCTCAGTATCGAGACGTCTTTCATGCTGTAATTGTAATTCACCTGTATTAATTCTTACTGTTAGGTACTATGTCTGTCAGTGATCCCCTTCTGAAGGAACTAAAAGGTAGGTTTGATTTGATTTATTATTGCTCAGAACAAGGCTCATTTGAATCCAAAAGTTTCTAGAGTTCCATTACATTTTGTGTCATCTTCAAGATATAAGCGCTGTCTGCTGAATCTTCTTTACTGGGATTCTGTCTGTGAATTGTTATCTCTGATGGAAGTGTAGGAGACAAGTAACCTTCAGAGCAGAAATTTGGACTTGTTTACACAGAAATAATGAGAAAATGGAGGAGCATGACCCGTCTTTGATGCAGCAGAGCAGTGAACCTTGAACTAAGACCTGTAGGCTGATTCTCCCTGTCTATCTCGTACGAGACGACACGAGATAGACGAGATAAACGACTCTATCCCATGCAAAGAGATAGGGCGAGACGACTCGGAGTCATCTCGTCTCGTCTCATGAAAAGAGCAGAATCAACCCTCTGAACCCAGAATAGGTCTCGATTACTTTTCATGCCTTGATCAGTGGATCACATCATGTAGACCTAAATAGGAAATCTGCCAATCTATTTGCGTACCTATTTGCACCTATTTTTGGAATGCATCGAGCGTGTAGTTTTGTCTCAATGGAGTCGTTATAAACTAGATACCAAGCATCAGGCTCTATTAATCCTTAATCTTGCGCCATGCTCAGAAAAACACCCGTGTTTTTTTACAAATTGCAGCGATCATCACTTAGATGAGCCTCTCTAAAATATCAGATCAGGTCAAAATAAAATATTAGATTTCCCAGATCATTGACTGATTAGGTATGCTTTTGGACTCAGCCCTTGAATCTCCTTGAAAATCAGACCAACCTCAATGAATTCTGTTGAAAAGTGGTTTCTGAGGAAACGGCAGCTGGTAATTTCCCATTTTTTCTGTCTCGTTAAGTGCTTATAGGTATTACTTATAAGAAGTGCCGTAAAAAAATAATGACTTCTTACGGGAAGGGAAAAAATTGTTAGAACCTGGGTCTCTGGACTCTCTTTTTGATTTAATCCTGGATCTATAGGCCTTTATTCTTTTGATTTTGACAAAAGATTCATTAATTTCGTTATTTTCTACCTACATAACGATAACACAGAACATTTAATTTTTTTTCCGTCTTCAATTTCTCATTCGAACATATTGATGCAATTAGCAGCAGTTGCATGGTAATCCAAGAAAAATGAAAGGCCAAAAGGTCTCAGGTATGTTTTTAATCTAATAAAAAGTTCTTCTCAAAATACACAGCTTATTGGCTAATTTATTTAATTTTCCTTTAATTTTTCAGGTCAAGTTTTACTGTTAACGAGATCTTCAACTCCAATCGATGACGAGAATGATCACTTAGAAGCCTTTTGTCAGTGTCTGGAGAAAATTTTTCACAATGGACTACTGCCGCAGCTTAACGCTTTTGGTTTCTACAAGCCTCTGGAGTGTTGGGATTGGCTCAAGAAAGTAGGACACAAAAGGTAGGTCTAAGTATGTGTGAGTGTGAGTGTGTTGTGAGACATCAGCTGCAGCTGCATACCAACTTTGCACCTGTGTTAATAATTTTTTATCTCCAATTTGAGGCAAGCCGTTTTTTCTCTCTTATGATTTTGCAGACTGTGTCGGTTCCTCCCATCTCAAAAATGTAGCTAAATATTCTAACTATGGACGATAGTAAAAGTCATTGGCGTATTTGGGAAGGGGGAACCCTTACTTTTTCCACCCTTTCTACTTTTCTACCCTTACTTACCTGGGTTAAATTGTTAGGTTAGAGGGCGCGGGTGTGAGTGAGATAAAATTTGATGAATGGGATCGGCATTGAGCCATTTAAATAAATAAATAAAAAAAATGGGGTCATGACCTTTGCAACCAAGAAGTTATTCTTGCCATTCTCTGGCAAAATTTTGATACCTTTGAAATTCACACTTCCCCAATCCTTACAATCAGTGGCGTAGCCAGGAATTTTTCTAGGGGGGGTCCGAGGTCCGAAAATTGAAAAGGCGGGGAGGGGGTCTATAAATACTAATTTGGTCAAAATTGTCTGAAAACGCAAAAAATTACCTTTTTATGGGACAAATGTTGGTGTCAAGGGGCCCCCCCCCCCCCGGCTACGCCACTGCTTACAATTCACCAGGCACGACTCTCTCCCTTAGAATTATTTTGGCTGGGTCTCTAAAGGATCGAAGACCTTATTTCAGATAAGGTGGGAAGGTTTTTTCAACCCTCCAGTAAAAATGTTCATTAGCTGATATGGGAGGTGGGCAAAGGGGGGTGATCATCCCCTCTTTTAGCCAAAAAAGGTGAAGGAGGGTGAGGGAAGGGGGAAAGAAAGAGAGAAAAAAGGAAATAGGGGTCACTTGGGGGGGGGGCAAAGATTCCAAGAAATTTTGGGAACATTACACCCACCTGTAACTTACTCAGCCAGGAATATTCTCAGTGGAATATTAAAACACTAACCAAGCTCTCTCCTCACATTGCATCTACTCTGACCAAATTAAATTTGGGAAGTTAATTTTAATTTTAAATTGGTTTATTCATTCTATTATTTTCATTTTACTTTTCTCTCTTTCTTTCCAGAGGCCCTTACAGCTATCAGTCCTCAATTAGTTTTGTAAATGAAAGCACTAAAGTAACAACGAGCCGAGGAAGATTCAGACTACTCATCAGAATGTGTTTGAATCATCGATGTCTTCATGTTCCAGTTCAGTCACTAGTAAGTTGTCCGTTGATTCCTTGAATCCAATGTATCTGTCCAAAAATTCACTCTGTCTCTATTTTCCATTTGTATTTTATGTATTTATGTATTGTGAAAGAGGAACAAAAAAAGCACGTTTGAGTTGTCTCTACTTTGAAACCGCTTTGAATTCAATCTTAATTGGACCTAGTCTTCTACAGAAGAGAACTGACTTTTTTGTACCAGAAGAAGGGAATCAACTCCTAAAGTATAAGCATTTTAAGCGTCCTTTTTAATCAGGTTTCACTTTCCTGTTTCAAATCCAATAATTCCTGTCACATCCAAGATGGGGATTGGAAGTGGAAGGGCAATTCGAGAAAAGTTTGCTAAACTTGGATAGCAAATGGCCGACTTGGAATGTGCCAAAGAGCACATTCCATTTTCCACCTTCCAAATCTAATTTTATGATGTAAGTAATTTCCGGAAATGGGCCGAGTGGGATGAGACTACTCGAGGACGAATATTCCAAATCCGCCGTGGAAAGTGGAATTATTCCGATTGAAAAGGGTACTTTTTGAGTATAGGGTTCTGATAAGGCAGTGCCTGCTCCCGAAATACATCGAAATACATCGGTGAGCTATTGGTTAGCAACAAATTGAAACTCTTTCCTAACCAACCGCTCACCGATGTGTTTTGATGCATTCCGGTTGAAAGCACTGCTACTTGTCAGAACTGATGACTTGATACTGACCTGATAATCAAAATGTTTCTACTCTATAGGTTCCCTTCTGAATGACTCCGCCCAATTAATTATAAACTGTTGTTTTCTTTTAAATAATCGTTTGCTGTCGTGGGAAAAAATGTCAATTTTATTTCATCAGTTTTATTTGCTCCCCTTTATCTAGGTACTGTGACTTTCAAAAGGCAGTACCAGGGTCGAAATATTTACTGCTTCAAATATTGGTAAGCTTCGAGCAATTTTGTGACTTTCGTTGAAGGATTGCAGAATGCCTATTTTAGAGTACGTCTTGAAAAATTGTGAATTCTATTAAAAACAATTGTAAAATTCAACAATGAGAATTTTGACTAGGATACTTTCTTTTGAAATTCATAGTTCCAGTGTTGCCATTCATGCCAGAAATTATCTAAATTTTATTTTGAGTTAAATGGGAAATTCGACAAATGGGTCTGTTGCAAACTTTTGCTACAGCTATAAAGAGTGTTTCATCGTATGTAAAATTGCCCGAAAAGTCCATTGGTGGCATCAGAAAGTCATGAAATGCGATAATAAACTCACAAGAGACAATTATTGAAATCCAAGATGGCGGTAAAATATCGAGCAATCTGTATGCATGCACCTTTAACATCCAAGGATTGCCAACGTTGAAATCTCACAGCTTCAGAGGTTATGTGTTTATTTACGTTGTGATTGGGTGTGATCGATATTGTGAGGTTGGCTATCCTTGGATGTCCGTTGTGCATGCACACAGGTTGCTCGATATTTTACCGCCATCTTGGATTTCATTAAATGTCGCTCGTGAGTTTCATACTGCATTTTATGACTTTCTGATGCCACCAATGGACTTTTCACGCGATTTCACCACAGATAGAACACTCTATAGCGCAGTAGCAAAAGTTTGCAACAGACCCATTTCCAGCCATAAATGGCAAGAAAGCTTCCTCTGTTAGTTACCATCTCAAATTATAATTTATTTTGTCCTTCATTACCTTTAATTGATACTATGACCTTCGGAAGAAAGTCCTCTCATCAAAACGGTCCTTCATTATGCTGTCCGTTATTTTGCAAAGAGTTTTAGATTTTATAAGGCATATTTTCAAGTGGCAATTCTGTTAGACTCTGAAATACCTGAAAATAGCACAAATTCTTAACATTGATCGAGGAATGGAAGAGTGAAAATTTCTACCAGTATACTTTCTTTTGAAGGTCATAGTACATAGATTTGATAGCTATAATGGTCATCATTCCATAATTCTATTCACAATTAAAGGGTTTTTCGGTGTGCAATCCCGCGACACCACTATTCTCCCGCACCTCTGCTTTTTAGTGACTTTGATTCAAGACCAATGAAGAAATAAATTATTTGATTTAATCCACTCAGGAATTAATTTAATTCAAATATCGGTTGAAATTAATCAATTCTGTACGAATCAATTTATCTGATTCTCTTTCACAGCATATTTGCTTTAGTGATTTGGATTCAAGACCAAAGAAGAAATTAGTGATTTGATTTAATCCTCTCAGGAATCAATTTAATTCAATATCGGTTGAAATTAATCAATTCTGTACAAATCAATTTACTTATCTGATTCTCTTTCACAGCACTTGCTTTGTTACCTTGTTTGAAAACTTTTTGAATTTTTTTTTTTTTACAATGTATTCTAATGCAATATATAGTGTTATTTTCTTAGAAATTTCAACTTTTATTTTTTTATTTTTTCAGGAAGAAACTGAAGAATGTTCAAAATACTATCATTCTAGACATTCAATCATCGGCGATGAAGTTTTACGAGAGATATTATCGTCAGTTTTGAAGCTGTGCAGTCGCCTACATTTCAATTTAAACACTAGTAATGCACGGTTTCTTGACGAGACTTGGCTTTTACCAGTTCACAAGAAACTTCAACTGGTGCCTTGCAAAGAACTTGGAGTCTCTGTCTTGTAAGGATCCTTTTATCTCTATTTTGACATTATTTCTAGTGATTTCTTGATGAGATGTCGAGAGGTGCTCGCTGCCCACAGTGGTACGGGTGTTGTTATCTCGATACGAGCTGACGGCTGATTCGCATATCACTAGGGTTGCACTGGATAGCCGGTTTGGATATGACGGTACCGGGCTTGGCCGGATGTACAGATATCTGATATACGGCGATTATCCGGCTGAAATATCCGAAGGAGCCGGATATTTTGAAATTGAGCGGAAAGCCTTATTTTTGCATTAGGCGAAGGCAAAAAAATTGCAAAAACGGATGAAAACGGAAAAGTAAACCCATATTGAGTGCTCAGTGTGATTCCAGAAAACACATAATTAAACGCAGGGCAAGAGACGGATAAAAATTCCTGTGTTCCTGTAAAAATTCCTCTGTTGCTAATGTTTCCCTCTACGGGTTGTCTCTAAGCGTTGTCTCATGTGCCTCATGTCCAAGCAAGAAAGGGGGTGGGGCACTTTCTGTTCATCAGTCTTCTTGTGTCATTAAAACCGTAAAACAATCAATAGTCAATTATCGTTTGATAGTGTACTATCGTGGGTGACTGATAAGCTTTTCCATTGAATGTGGAAGAAAACTCGCGAATTTAAAAAAAAAAAAAATTGCGAAAATATTCGGTTGAGCATTAGAAAATCGTCAAAATCAAAAAGTTTGTCGCTCAATTGTAGCGCTCCGCTGAATCCCGAAAATTTGGCTGGATTGCCGGTATACAGTCATCCGGCATTTCTGCTATTCTGTCAATATCCGGTATCCAGGTATGTGGCAAAGTCGCTATCCGGTGCAACCCTACGCATCACCTCTGCTGTCTTTCTTTTATCGGAGAGGGTCAAAATATTTCCCCTCTCGCCGTGATGTTGAAGATTCTTTTGTCAGCCTTAGTGCATAAGTAGCGATCTTCATTTCCTTTTATTTTCTCTGTCTCTCTCTTGTGGTTACAGGTTCATAAACTCCAGAGCAATGGTCGTTGGTGTTTTAGAGGAAAGTGTTGCCTCAGAGGATGTAAGTTACCTTGATACTTAATTCTCATGAGTAAAGTAGCCTTGATGAAGTAGAAACGTTTCAAAGGGGCGTGTGGAGGGAATAGCAATGGGGCTCCTCAAATCTCTTCCTACACTTCCCCTCTAGGTTTCCTTTTACTTTTCCAAAATTTTACAAATTTGCATAGAATTTGCTTTATATTGATCAAACAATAATCATATCAAAATCACCGAGCCTCTGGAATTACATCAATCAGAGCTGCCGTTTTGCGTATAATTAATGACATTTTTCAATTCACCGATGATTCCACCGGCTAAGAAAAGATTACACAGTTCAGCTCAGTGTATGACTGCGCTACACAAAATAAACTCGGATCTGTAATCTTTCTCGGTGGAACTTTTGATGACTTTAAAAAACTTGTGGTTGTTTTGATTAATTAACAGTGTTTTCAATGATTGAGAAAAGATTACAGATGCGAGTATATTCATGTTAGCGCAGTCATACGCTGACTGAACTGTGTAACTTTTTCTTAACTGTTGGAATCATCGGTGAATTGAAAAATGTCATTAATTATACACAAAACAGCAGCTCTGACCTCAATTGAATTTAGAGCTACAATTTAGTGTTTATTCAATGACATTTTATCAGTTGATCAAAAGATTATACAGTTTAGTTCAGTTCAGTTCAGTGTATGGCTGTAATGCACAGAGATACTTGCATCAGTAATCTTTCCTCAATTGGTGGAATCGCCCTTGAGAGAGTGAGCTATGATTTACCTTTGTAACCTTGATGCAGATGGCCCTTTAGGTTGCTGTTTTGTGTGTATTCCAGTAATTTCAGCGGTGGGCCAAAAGATTATACAATGCAGTTCAGTGTAATCCACAAAAAGACTTTCATGAGTAATCTTTTCTCAACCGGTGGTGCCATCACTGATTTTAAAAATTGACGGGTACTTTGATAATCTAACGGTGATTCCACCGATTAAGAAAAGATTACAAATGCGGATATTTTAATGCATCACGATCTTATACTGAACGGAAGTGTGTAATCTTTCGGTCAACCGGTGGAATCATCGGTGAATTGAAAAATGCCTTTAAATCTACACAAAGCGGCAGCTGATTGATTGATTGGTTTATTTAAATATTTATTAATTTATTACATTTTTTTTAAATGTAATGCTTTAACTAATTTACTTTTTATACCCATTAGGATAATATTTGTGTTGGAGATATAATTGATGAGCTCAATGGAATCTGTATCGATAGCTCTCAAGTCGGCAATCTTCAGAACGTCATGCGACGCTATGCCAACCAGCCAGTTTCTATTAGTCTGATTAAACCTATTCTAAACAACGGCATCTATCCACCAGTAATGTCACTCCTATGCCAAGCAAATATAGATCCAGCCTCTTTACAATCAAAGAAACACATTTCTGTTGACCCTTGCATCACACCTTGTAGCAGGTATGCATTACAATTTTCTACTCTTGATGTGTCAAACAAATTGAAAGTTTTATTTATTTATTCATTACAATTTAGTAAGGTAAACACCCCAGTAGCCGGCACCCCTAAAATTTGCACCAGTACCCGGCACCAATTTTTCACAAGGTGAAAAATGTTAGATTAGAGGGCAATTTTGGTGTTTTGTGTATTTTTTCCGATTTTTCCCTCTTCAGGTCTCAGAAAAAAACCACACAAAACACCAGTATTACCATAAAACTAATACTTTTCACATTGTAAAAAATGGGTGCCGGGTACTGGTGCAAATTTTAGGGGTGCCGGCTACTAGGGTGTTTACCTTACATTATGCCCCTAATTTAGGGTCATTAAGATCCAAAATCCCAACTCAAAATAGATGAGAGATCACCAAGATCCAAAATCTCACTGGACGGATCTATGTAGAGTGCGACCCAGAAGCTACTGTCAGTGCATCTTATATAGTTCTCAAAACCTAGAGTAGATTCCTTATGCCATAGCACGACCCTGATAACACAGTCAATCAGCCTTGGGGATGATTCAAGAATCATACACAAAGTCGGAAATCATGCGGTCAATGACAGCCGTAGACGTATTGAGTCTACTCTAGATACCGTGAAACCGCAAATTCATATCAACACAGTGCGCGATGTTTACAGCGACTCGCAGTCATCTAAACACAACACTAACCGACAGTGTTGCCAGATGTCAACTCCTAATATCCTATTATAGTAACATGTTGGGTATGGCGGACGCCATCCCATTATTATTTTTTTTTTTTAAATTTTTGTTATTAGCAATTATTTGCTTCATCAGCCGAGCCTCCCATTGTAAGTGTGACTTTCTCATTATAATTGATGTGTATACTAATTTTAAATATTTTCTCTTCTCTCCAGGGCAGGTCATTCTGTTTTGTACGTCGGCAATATCTCAACTGAAGAAAGTGGTGATGTGAAACGAATTCACTCTGCAATTAATTCAGTTCTAAATAATTTTGGTGAAATGGTTAAAGTTCCGTGCTGGTTTGACTGTCTAGAATTAGAGGTGCAGGCGACGTGCCAGAAGACAAACAAATTGCTGCTCAAACATTCATATACAGAAATTTCCTCCTGTGGACGAACTGTCAATAGGCCTAATTACTTTGCCTATATAGCAGGCAATACTTTACTTAGTTTCAGCAAAAATTTTACCTGTTATGTTTTTTGTATGACTGATACTACAGAAATTGACAGTATCTTGCAAAACATAGGTAAGTTGAGAATCATCCGTTTTGTCAAGATTTTGTTTACAAAAATCTGAGCTTTGCTTTTATGCTGGATCAATAGAAAGAGCTGTGCTCTATCTTTATAAAAACTTAGAGGCAATGTGTCAGATATCGTGCACATCTGATGTACGGGGTATTTCAAAATTCATGAGCTAAACTTCGGGAGCGCACTTCTGGAGTCACCAAAATACTTTTTTTCCCCTTTATGCCAAAAATTTGTGACAGCGAAATAGCAAACTTCTAAACCATCCTCTTTCCGGAAAACTGTTAATCCTTCTTGGCCAATAATTTATTTTTATGTTAAGCTAAAAATGTCTATGAGTGACGGAGCTATTGGTCGAGCATTGTAAGCAGAGCTGCCGTTTTGAGTAAAATTAATGCCACTTTTTCAATTCACCAATGATTCCACCGGTTGCGAAAAGATTACACATTTCAGTTCAGTGTATGACTGTATTGTACGAAAAAACACCAATCTGTAATCTTCTCTCAACCGGTGGAGTCATCAACAACTTTAAAAAAGGAACTTGCTCTTTATTTCATTGATCAGATGTATCCCATGAATCGATATTATTGACTACACTCGAGCAATAAGGGTCAAAAGATTATAATTTGTCACGTCACTCTTTTTTTATTCATTAGAAAATCTCAAACAATTAATTGAGGCGTTTAATGTAAAAAGGGGTTCTTTGCAGTTTTGTAATTGGAGGAAAAACGCATTTAAAGTTTTGTAACTTGATTTTTACCGATCTGGCCATATCTGTTTATTTACGGACATAATGGCTTAAAGTTTATTAAAATCCGTGCATTTATGTGTTTTACACAATATTTTGAAGTTGAATCTTAGGATCCCCTTTTTACGTAAAACAGGTCTCGCCGCTTTAAATATACCACCAAATATAGCAGGAAAAGATAAGCATTAGCTGATTTTTGGTAGAGATGGTCCTTATGCATGTATTTTCACCCAAAAAAAAAGTACTTTAAGATATCTCGCTGGCTTTGCCAGATATATCCAAAAATGTAGCCCAAAATGCCTTTATATGGAAAAACTATCGATTGAATCGAAAAATTGATATGCTTCCCATGTATCTGAAATAATTTCCAACATGAAAGATACTTTGCGTTTTTATGCTCCGACGACTCCTAATCCCTCAAAACCGCAATCTAAGTTTTTGGCGATTTTGGAGAACTTGAGACTCGCATCACAACCCCCATTTCTAATGAAGTCTCGATTCACGAAAACACCTCGTAATCGCTGAGTTTTCAAGATATTGAGCTGAGATTTTGGTGAGAGACTATTATTGATATAACAAATTGATTAAAGTGTTTTACGCAAAAAGGGGTTCTTCGCCAAGAACCCCTTTTTACATAAAACGCCTCAATTAACAGATCAGTGTATACAAACAGTGTATCTTCTTTTCAATTTCTAACTTCATCAATATTTTATATTTATTTATTGTTTGCATTTTTTTCCCATTCTTTCAGGTCAAGGATTCAGAAGAACGAATTTTGCCGTTTGAAGTTTCTTTTGGAAGCCTGTTTTTATGAAACCAAAGAATATAAATGATCTCAATTATAAAAATATTTTCTTTTGAAGCTTTAAATTAAGACATTAGCCTCAATCAGCTTTCTTGATAATCTTTAATTAGCTTATCATAAATTAAGAAAGAGCAATTTGTGAGCTTAGCTCACGAAAATTTCAATAGATTTTCGTGATGAAGATTTTGCTGAGCAATATTCATTCAAAATTGAAATCAGTGGAACACTAGTTGAATCTGCTCATCTTCCATACCTACGGGAAAGCAAGGTGACGTTTCTGATAGTAGAGCTCGTTTCAGAAGTGTAGGCGGACCTAGACCGATAATCTTTGGAATTTGTCAACATTATTTCTGATATTACTCGATGAAAATAAATAAAAATGAAATTGAGTGTTCACTTTTCAATGAGGAAAACTTTAAACACTTTAGAATAAAGTCAGGGGCAAATTCGGTATTGATTGGAAGGAATAAAAGTTGAAAATTCGCCAAAGATTATGGTTTTGGTCCACCTACACTTCTGAAAGGAGCTCTACCGTGACCTTCAAAGAAAGTACCTTGGTTGAAAATTCTACTCTTTTAAATCTTGGCAATCTTTTAACAATTTTGCGGGTTTCAAATGTTAAAGGACTAATAAGAACTCCTCTTTTAAAGTGCGTCATGAAAAGTCGAAAGTTTCATTGAAAATAAAGGACAAATTTAACAGTAAGAATTTCAACTAGGGTACTTTCATTTGAAAGTCATAGTACATTTGTTTGTGTACTTGTCTTGTGCTGCGATTACGCAATCAATTTGAAGTTCTTCCGACAGCACTGTTTCTTCACCTAATTGCGTTGAACTGAACCGTTTCAAACTAGAGTCCCTATACAGGGTGTCCCAGACCACCCGTGTAGGTACTTTTTCTCAAAAACGGCTGGGAGTAGAGAGCTGAAACAAAAAATTCAGATAGGGAATTGACCCCAAAGAATTCAATGAAATATTTTCAAAGCCCCCGAGGCCCCCAGGGGGGTTTTGGGGTTCGAAACACATTTTTCCATTTTTGGCGGGAAAAAGCCTATAAAAGGTAGAAAATAAGTTCAGATTCTGAAAGAGCACTCATTGCCGACATTTTACTCCAGTAACTTTTCCCCGAAAACCCCAATTTTTGGGGTATGGGCCCTTTGGGGGAAATTTTCATTCGGCTACTGTGACCACACTATTCAATATTTTCAAAAAACTGAAATCCATCTGAAAGAAGAGATAAAGACCTTTCGATTGATGTCCCACATAATACCTAAAAGTGAAAATTAAGGCCCCCAGGTAGATTCCAAAATTTGGGGGTCTTTGGGCCCCCCACGTGAAAAAGTCAAATAGCAAGGTATGGCTTGTGATACATCGATCGAAAGCCCTCAAAAGTAGAATAAGATGGCGCGATTCAAAATCGTCTACAATCATTACTTTCAAAATGGCGGCCATTTGAAAATTTTGGGTGTTCAAAGGAAAGTCTTGGGGAAGGAGTCCAAAGATGAACGAAACATAGATTAAAAGGCCTTAAAAAAAGCAAACGAATGGCGCAAACCGCAAATCAATCCGCCGCTTCAATCAAAAGTTATGACCGATTGAAATTTAAGCAGCCTTAAATAGGCCTTATTGAGCCCTTTAAGTTTCAATCGGTCATAACTTTTGATTGAAGCGGCGGATTGATTTGCGGTTTGCGCCATTCGTTTGCTTTTTTTAAGGCCTTTTAATCTATGTATCGTTCATCTTTGGACTCCTTCCCCAAGACTTTCCTTTGAACACCCAAAATTTTCAAATGGCCGCCATTTTGAAAGTAATGATTGTAGACGATTTTGAATCGCGCCATCTTATTCTACTTTTTGAGGGCTTTCGATCGATGTATCACAAGCCATACCTTGCTATTTGACTTTTTTCACGTGGGGGGCCCAAAGACCCCCAAATTTTGGAATCTACCTGGGGGCCTTAATTTTTCACTTTTAGGTATTATGTGGCACATCAATCGAAAGGTCTTTATCTCTTCTTTCAGATGGATTTCAGTTTTTTGAAAAATATTGAATAGTGTGGTCACAGTAGCCGAATGAAAATTTCCCCCCAAAAGGGCCCATAACCCCAAAAATTGGGGTTTTCGGGGAAAAGTTACTGGAGTAAAAATGTCGGCAATGAGTTGCTCTTTCAGAATCTGAACTTATTTTTCTACCTTTTATAGGCTTTTTCCCGCCAAAAATGGAAAAATGTGTTTCGAACCCCCCCAAAACCCCCCTGGGGGGCCTCGGGGGGCTTTGAAAATATTTTCATTGAATTCTTTGGGGTCAATTCCCTATCTGAATTTTTTGTTTCAGCTCTCTACTCCCAGCCGTTTTTGAGAAAAAGTACCTACACGGGTGGTCTGGGACACCCTGTATACTATAAGAGTTGGGCCATTGCTGAATCCATTTCTGATTGGCTCTCAGATTTAGGCTGTCAAGAAAGCCTCAAGAGGCAAATGCAAATGGCGGATTTACTTTTCACGCACTTGCTTTTATCACACATTTACTGTACCAGAGACGGTGGTAATTATTGTTGATTTTTCCAATGCTTAAATTTTACTGCAGAGAACATTATCTCTTTCAATAACGACCGTTATTGGCAAGAATCAGAACCTAATCTCTATTAGAAGTAGCAAAATCGCGGCAACAGCGCAGAGGCAAACGGCCGATCACCATTTGCATTCTGCCTCTTGGGGCTCCATATCCGCTTCTTCTTCTTCTTTTTGAGAGTCTTGGCGCATCTCTCCTAGTCTATAGGGACTCTGTTTCAAACTGCTCTCCAATAATAGATCTTTTGCTGTAGTGTCATGGAAGGTCAATTCCTTCATAAAATTGTGTGAAAACCTCAATGAAAGTGTTAGAAAGTCTGAAAATCCACTGGCACAAACTCAATCAATGTGTTTAACAGAATTCAAAGATGGTGGTCGAATGAGCGGATGACAATGCAGAGCTGCCGTTTTACGTATAATCGATGCTATTTTTCTATTCACCGATGATTCCACCGGTTGAGAAAAGATTACACAGTTCAGTTCAGTGTGTAACTGTAATGCACGAAAATACTCTGATCTGTAATCTTTCCTTAATCGGCGGAAACTCGGTTAATTAATTAAAATAACCGCAAGTTTTTTAAAGTCATTGACGACTTTACCGATTGAGAAAAGATTACAGATGCGAGTATTTTCTTGCATTACAGTCATACACTGAACTGAACTGTGTAATCTTTTCTCAAGCGGTGAAATCATCGGTGAATTGAAAAATAGCATTAATTACACGCAAAACGGCAGCCCTGTGACAATGAGGGAGTCCCATCTACTTGCACTCTCTTCAATGAATCACTTTTCTCAACTAAGAAAGTTGCGATTAGGTGGGATTCCCTCATTTTGACCAGTTCATTTTACCACCACCTTGGCTTTCTCTGAAAACGTCTTTTGTAGGTATGGAAGGGATTTTGAGACTTTTTATGTTTTCAATATGATTTACACAGGAATTTTCGTAGGAACAGACCCTTCATAACGCTCCAGCAAAAGTTTGCAACAGACTCATTGCAACTTTGACTCAACAAAATCTTGAATCAAAAGTCTACTGATGTTGAAATTATTTCTCGAGTATTGAGGGCCTTGCCATACTAACAACGCATACCTGTAAGCGTCGTTTTTCTGGCAAATATCTCAAACAATCGTTCATACTTTAAAGTACCTATCCATCTTTAAATGTTTAAATGAACATCTTATTTTTCTGATAAAAAAGTAATTTTAGTGAGTTAAATTTTATTTTTACACCGTAGCTAAAGTCCCACCCCTTTTACCAATGGATTATCTCAATCTTACTAAAATGTATCCATCTTCAAATTTTCAAATTCATATCTCGATTTTTCAGTGAGTTACGTCATTTCAAGATAGTGAGATTAAAAAAAAAATTTGCCGAAAAACAACGCAGAGACCCTTGCGTAGATGTTTGGTCTTTTACTGAAGATTGTGCAATCATCTTTGTCTTTGCAGGTTTTTACACCTGTATCAACCCCTATATCACATGTACCTAGCAAAAGTTTGCAACAACCCCATTGAAACTTTAAACTTGTTTTTCACGAAATGTTGTTTTTACGGCAAGGCCCTCAATTCTGTTATATTTTTTATATGGAGCCGGTTACTTTCTCTCCGTTAGTCGAGACGTCTCACTCGACACATTGTTGGTTTTTTTTTTACCTTTTCATTAATCTGAGGCACCTTTATAGCTAAATTGTTTTCCTTGGATGTTCTTTCTATTATCCGTGATTGTCTCACCCATAAATTATTTTGTTTTTTCCTGCAATAAAAGTTATTTGTTTTATATTTTTGATAGCTGCAATAATTTGATAATCACAGGCATATTAGATACTTTGTAATTTTTGGTGCTACTCAGTTCCTTTAATTCAAATTGCCCTACGCCTTGTTTTGTTCTGGGGTTGAAAAATAGACTGGGGTTTTTGGCTACCAGTTGATAGCATCAAAATTCGTTTACAGGCAGTGGCGGCGCGTGCAAGCCGGCAACGCAGCATTTCGTCCATTTGATCCCATGTAAAATATCGATTCGAGGGAGTGCACTGTGCACCCCCAACGTTTCGACTCTTTTCATGGGTTTTAATGGACTAAATACAACGTTGCCAGATTGCACGCGACGCCACTGTTTACAGGACTTGTTTCATGACATTATCTTTCATTAAAATGATTCGAGAAATTCCTAAAAACTTTCACAAAAAATGTCTCTGTTTACGATTTTAGGTTAAGAGTAAGATAGCAGTACATGGGGGTCACATGAGATAGAGAGAGAGGTAGTTTAGAACAATTAATGAACTTTTTCAAATCTCTAGATATCATCACTAAAATCGTCTATTATCACAAGAATAAATTGAGGAACGCCTTTTAAGGCAGACGGATGTGAAAATAATGATTCCCAGAAAATGAAGCTCAAAGTTTCCATCCAGTCAAAAATTTTCCTCAGCACCAGGTCATCTTTACTTGCCAAAAACTTGCTTTTTTTTTTAGATAGATAGATAGATAGATAGAATCTATCTGTCGCCCTAGCTGCAGTCTTAGCTCGCGGGTCTTTTACCGTGAACGACACACTTCTGCGAGGCTCCTTCAGACCCATTCAAACCATTTGGTCAAGCGAGGATGTCAGTGGAACTGATCATCATCCAATCACATGTTAGTTGATTAAAAAAAAATCGTTTTTAATAGCCCCTAAGGTAAACACCCCAGTAGCCAGCACCCCTAAAATTTGCACCAGTACCCGGCACCCATTTTTTACAATGTGAAAAGTATTAGTTTTATGGTAATACTGGTGTTGTGTGTGGTTTTTTTCTGAGACCTGAAGAGGGAAAAATTGGAAAAAATACACGAAACACCAAAACTGCTCTCTAATCTAACATTTTTCACTTTGTGAAAAATAGGTGCTGGGGACTGGTACAAATTTCAGGGGTGCCGGCTACTGGGGTGTTTACCTTAAGTGCATTCAAGACAACAACCTCCTTCATTTTCACACTTTTCAAGAATAAGCTATAAACCACCAACAAGTTATCTCGTTACATTAAAAATAATTAACTCAGGGTTTAAGAAGCAAAATTGAACAAGAAAACCACTTAAAACAAGAACAATTTAATCAAAACTAACAATATTAATACCACAATTCATTAAATATTATGAAACATTAAGAACTACATAGAAAAACATGAGTTGACCTTCTAAACTCTCAAAAATAAAAATATTTTCTTCTTTCTTTATTATTAACACATTTTAAAGTGTTGAGCACTATGACACCGTACGTCCCTTTATTTAAACAATGATCGAGGGCTTTGAATCAGTGGCGTAGCGTTCAATTTTGCAACATTGTATTGTGTTCATTTAAACCCATGCAAAAGGTTGAATGCACAGGTGTTCACCGAACACCCAATACTTTGATCTTTTTCATGGGTTCAAATGGACGAACTGCAGCGTTGCCAATTTTTACGCTACGCCACTGCTTTGAATGCTGAATAAAACTCATTACCCACGTGACAAATGAACGCTAGACTTAAAACTTAGTTTCAGGATTTGAAATTCTGACCAGAAAATTGAATTAGCCTTGAGAGTGATTTCAAGTTTCAGCTGTGTATGCTTTGATTCGGTTGGCAAAATGCAGGTTGGCTTAAAGTTTCCCCGAATTCCTATGTAGGTAACTCTTAAACAAAGGTGCCTTGTATAAATCACTGCAGACAAATTTTGCACGCTTCAGAAATGTTCAAGGATCGCAGGATCCGTCTGTCCATCCATCACGCCATCTCTCATTGACACGAGTACAATCGAACAACGGTTTACCCAGCCTATAATTCACGTTGTTGTGCGCCCAACAAAGCCACTGGGACAAGGATTCTTGAGAGGTTGTAACTGGGGGACGAATTGATATCCTGGAAACAAACAAACAACCCATCACCAGTGCTTCATTACTTAGGGAAAGGGGGGGAGCGGCGGCTACAAGAACCAATTTTTTAGATTCTTAAAAGTTTTTTGCATTTTGCACCAAAATTTTTCAGACGAGATAAATTATATAATAAAACCAAAGGAGCTTACAAATGATTATTATATCAGATGATCGTTTCGGGTATTCACCCATCTTCAGTGATTAATGAGGAATTAATATAGGAACATATCAACGCATTATTTCGCGCACTCGTCAAAGATTACGACTTTGAAAACAAAATTAAGTCATAACGAACCGAAAACAATAAATAAATAAAAGATATAAAAATATTTAAACTAGTTAACAAACGAATATTAAAACAACAAAGCAGAGATCGGAATTTATTTATTGTTTTCCGTTTGTTTTGACTTAATTTTGTTTTCAAAGTCGTAATCTTTGATGAGTGCGCGAAATAATGTGTTGATATGTTCCTATATTAATTCCTCATTAATCACTGAAGATGGGTGAATACCCGAAATGATCATCTGATATAATAATCATTTGTAAGCCCCTTTGGTTTTATTATATAATTTATCTAGTCTGAATTTTTTAGAGACGCCTCCATAGAATCAGCCATTTCCGCTCTTTTCTTTAGGTCCCTTCGTTCAGAATCTACACCAGTAGTTGTATGTGAGGCGATCACGCCACACATTTAATGGTACCAGTCCCAGCATAATTTGGATGCATCTTACGATCCATGAAAATTTGCGTGCAACTTGCGTTCGCGAGATCTTCATGACCCTAACTAACCATCAAGCAGCACAATTGGATGAGATATTAAATATTAAGTCATCATTTTGAAAATGGATTTTTGCTATCCCTTCAATGGGTGCGAATAAGCAGGATTTACCATTGTGTAAAATACGCAACTGCGTGGGGCCTCAGATCTAAGGGGGTCTCATGTTACAGAGGGAGAAAGAAGATAGGATAAAGAGAGACAACAAAAAAGGAGAAAAGACAGTAGGATAAAAAAAAAAAAAATAACAACTTTGCTGTCAAAACACAAACGTTTGAAACAGAGTTTTTAATGCAATTTTGTTTGAAATATTTTAGAGGGAGGACCCACAAACCCCCCTTCTTTCTGAGAATGTGCCTCTAGACCTCCCTCCCCCCAAGCATCCTACTCTCCTCTCCTAGGAAGCCTAAAATTTAAGATTGCGTAGGGCCTCAAGAGATGTAAATCCGCCCCTGCAAGTAAGATGTTTTCTGTCTCACTTCCAATCAGGACCTTTCCACAAGCCCATAAACACAGAATAACACAATCAAAATGGAAACTCTCATAAGAGCAAAAGAAAACATTTTTTTCGGTCAATTTCGGTGACTTTTCAGACATATCTCTGTCTTTCGTATTGCTTTGAATGGGGGATAGTTTTGAACTAGTCAAGATGGCGGCTTAGCAAACCATGCTCTTCACAAGAACCCAAGTTTCCATTCTGATAATAGTATTCTGTGCTATAAATTATAACTAATAGGAATTAGTAAATAAGAGTATAACATCAAGTACACTTACATATCTGAAAAATCTTTAGCACACGTTTCACAGGGATAAAACCGAGAGAGCAAGGTGAAAAACTTGGACATATCTTTACGTTGCCTCTCGGTTGGATGCTCAGGGTAATACGCAGCCATAGTGTGCAGCAATCCCCATGTTTGATAACCTGCAAAAACAAAGAAAATAAACTTGTTTCGAGTGGCAAAGAATCAATTTCTTCTTTTTACTTTGGTGGCTGTTTGGATCAAAGTTTAAATAGGAATGAAAAGAAAATAGCTAGTTGAAAGAGAAATATACGTCACTATAGCAGTGGAAAAGTATGTCATTTGGCAATGCTTCATTTCGTCCATTTAAGGGTAATTCCACAGTGACAGTACTTTTTGGTGATGCCCAAAAATTTCATAGAAATCGCATCATACAAATGTCTAAAGTCACCAAATGAATGGATATTTCTGTTGAAGGTGTTACTTTCAGCAAGTTCTTTACAGACTGTGACTTTAAGGAAATTTGGGGTTGATTCTCAGTATTAATTCTAGATATCAGTTTTTTTCCTACCAATTCTTGGTAACAACGGAAAGATTGATATTTCTTCAGTTTAAGCATTACTTAAGGCTAAAAAGTAATGATACCAGGGCCAACGGTGTAGACATTCTAATAAGTACTTTCTTCCATCATCGATTGTCCCCTCTGGCCTGCAGTAATAACGGAAAAAATTATGATATCAGGGCAAATGATATCGACATTCTAGTAAAGACTTTCTTCTATCATTGATTGCCCCCTCTACCTTGCAGTAATATTGCAAACAAATTCGGTACCAGGGCCAACAGTAGTAATAACATTCTAGTAAGAACAGTAGTAATAACATTCTAGTAAGTACTTTTTTCTATCATCAATTGGCCCCTCTGCCCAGCAGTGGTAACGCAAAAAACTATCAAGATTTAAAGTAACCATCCATACTGCCTAATATTTACCGATAGTTAAAATAGTATCAATGCCCAAAGGGTCAATAAATGGACAAAAGTATCAATAATCAATATCAATGAAGGATTGTCACTCGATAACTCAACTGATTACCATCCTGGACATTACAGAAAAGAGAGTATGTACGTACATACCTAATTGATCTTTGTCTAAAGGACAGTTGTTTCCTAAAATGTGTAACTGTGATTTAGTTGCCGTCATAGGTTGTTTGGATGAATCATTTTGGTTGGCCTGAAAAAAAAAGAAGAAAAATACAAATAATGAGAATGCGACAAGGAAATCCTAATCCTGGAAGCTTAGAATTAGAGAGAAAGCTTCTGCTTTAGCACGGTTAAAAGCCAGTTGTGTATCGTGCGATCTGACGACAATGCATTTTTTCCATTCAAACTCAAAGACCTAAAAATGTCTCGTTTTCAAGTTTTCTCCAAACCAAATATGTCGTAACACGAAACGCCTTCATTTCTTGAAATATGCAATCTCATCACACGAATGCATTGCTGACCACTTGAGAGTATCAGAGCAGTTAAAGATTATAACGTCATGAGGCTGCTACGTATCCGGCTTTGTAATCTTTGCCAAAGGACAACGATTCGCAGCATCGAAATTCTACTCCAACGGACGCGGACGGGGGGGGGCGCCTACAGTCCTTGTCCCTCTTATTCCCTCAAGTCTCGCACTCTCGCAGCAGAGGGGACGAGGGGTAGAGGAACTCAAAGGATTGTGGTCGGGGGGGGGGGGGATCACGGAGGATCGGATCGTTTTGGTATCGTTATCGTTTACACATAACCTTATGGGTGGCTCAACTGATCGAATCGTTTTGAGCCCCTCGTAACGATTGAAACAGACAAAAGGAAGCGATGAGTCGGAGGCTGTCGTAATCTCGATCGTTTGAAGGAGGAAGAGGTGAGGAGGGGATCACCTGCGCGATCGAGTTGCGCAGAAGCAAGCCCATTTGATTTAATGCAATCGATAACGATAACGATACCAAAACGATCCGATCCTCCCTGATCACCCCCCTGAATCTGAATAAACCTCCTTCAAATAGGACATTTGATCCAACAGAAAATCAAAAGTGGGAAGGAAAACTACTAAAAACTTACTTCTGCCATCCTTCATTCCCACTTGCTTGTTTCGAGTGTCAACAACAACAAGATTTATAGAAACAATGAGCACGGCTGCTTGTAAAGGCCAAAGGGGAACTGCAGTATCACTGACTCTGCGAGCAAATATCGTGGCACTCAATCAAATCAAATCAAAATGGGTAAAGGAATAATTGAGGATAAAAGGGGGACGATATTCATTGATTTTAACTCATTTTCGAAAGCTCATGGAACTACAACATCGACGAAAGATAGATGAAAACAGATTGAGGTTAAGGGAAAATCAGCTGTTTCATTTGGAACAACAAATGCTGGAATAATCAAAGACATCGTGGAAGAAGACAGAACACCAGCTCAAAAAAGTGTGCATCAAGGAGTCATCATGGGCACAGTCATTTGTCACTTGTCAGCAGTTAGCACAAGAGAAAAGAAGGAAGTGTGAGAGGGAGGTAAGGAATTTTCCAAAGGCCTCCACTAGAAAAGTGCAAGGGGGGGGATTGCCTCTAGAGATCGAAAAATTCCAACATCTTGAAAACGTAATTTACTAAGCTAGCGCGAAAGAGATCTTTGGGATTTTTCATGAAGTTAGTCGCTACCTTCTCAAGGAGGTTGGTTCGGCCCCTCTGGATACTGACAACTTTAATGAGAACTCATGGGCATCTTGATTCTTGATGCCTATAGTGGTGCAACCAAAAATTACCAAACCTTACAGATAACTTGTTTTCCTCCTCAAGAGAAGGCTCCGAAACGTGCGCTGCAAAATCAAATGCAGCGTGCTGCAAAAAAAAAAGAAAAAAAACCTCGCGCGACAAAAATTGTGTTCTTGAAAGGGATGCAAATGGTATTGTAGCAAAAAATGATTATAAAAAAAAACTGGTCCAAATACATCTTTTTGAAAAGATGCGATACGACTCAAGTAGAGTATGGTCCCAAAGGTACTAGTAGTCCGTCGAAAGTGGCACCGAGAGTCGGGCGACCAATCAGAAACGATGATTCGCAACTTGCGTTCATCAGGATGTCAATCATCATAAAATCGTCAGTCCAGGATCAAAGTGAGAGACTGAGAGCTCACAAAGTGGAGTGATGATGAGGCTAGTGAGTGACTAAAAACGACCTCATAAAATTCTACCATAGATTAATGCAATCAGAACGGAAACTCTGTCGGATTTTGAAGCAAATTCATTCCGTGTCCGCCATGTTGGGATATAGAGGGTTTTAGTAATGGCGACTGCCGGTGACGAGATTTCCAAACAAAGCCAGTTTGTCTCTCTCGCTCTCACGTGACCCCTACGTACTCACTCGCAGGGGTGCAAAATGTGCCCGATCTAGCGATCCGCGGATCGCGTGAAAGTGAGGAAATTTCTGGGAAAGTGAGGAAATTTATGCATTTTTTTTTTTTGTTTTTTGTTTTTTTTTTTTAAATGGAAAGAAGGATTTCCCAGGAAAATATTGTGAAAAGTGAGAAAATATCGGTCATTTTGCGAACGTACGGTGTTGAAATGTTAAAATAACCAAAAAAAAGTCATCACTTTCAAATTTTTGTGAGGAAATTTTTTAAAATCCTGTGAGGAAATAAGTCATGGATCGCGTGAAACTTCCAAAGTTTTGGAACATTTTGCACCTCTACGTATTGCCATCTCACTCTTATTTCAAAAATCGTGTATAGAGACTTATTTTGTGAAATTTTATCGCAGAAATGAATTCCTCGAGGCATTTTAATGCGATTTAGATAATAATAATTGTAGGTCGTAAAACAAGGCCCTGTATACGAATTTCGAAACTAGAAAGAGGTGGATATACATGGGGGGTCACGGGTGAGTGAGAGAGATAGTTAGAAACGCTACGCACGTTTCATCACAAGATTGCGATTTGCGACCTTAGGTACCGTTCTAGAATTCAACCATTTACTGCATCCATGCAAAAAAGATTACGAATAGCAGCACTTTTCAATATACATAGATATACTACATCATAGAATAATGTAATCTTTTTTGCATGGATGCATCAAATGGTTGAATTCTAGAACGCTACCGATGAGTGCATCGCCGGATTTAGGCATGGGCCACGTGGGCCGCGTGGCTCACGGCGGCAGATTTCTGGGAGCGGCTTTGCCAAGGTGGTGTTTTTTTTTTTTTTTTTTTTTTTTTTTTTTTTGCATGAAAGCTGTCGAAAGATAACATCCTTTGCGTGTAGTACGACTCCGTAGAGATGCGCCATAGCGTACTTACGTAGCATTGCGTCTCATCGGAAACCACACTAACTGCAAGTGCTGATTTTCGTGCTCAAAAAAACGCTGTACAATAGTCGTATTTTGCTTTGTCATCGCGATGGCGATTTTGATTATTTTTTTACATAAATATGTTTTGTCGCATATTAATTCTGTTTGCACTCTCAAAATGTGCTCATTTTGAGAGTAGAATCAGAATTAAAATACGACAAAACATATTTACGGAAAAAAATAATCAAAATCGCCATCGCGATGACAAAGCAAAATACAACTATTAACTGCGTTGTTATCACCACACCACCAAAATCTGATTAATTTCGAGTCTAAAGAATCCGAACATCTTCCAAAAAATGGAGTAGTTTTTTGCATTTATAGGAGGTAAAAATTTCAAAAATGTCCGGGGCGAAGACATATAACTGGACGGGCACGCGCCCCAGACCCCCCAAAAAGCGTGGGCTTCACGGGAGCGGCAAATAGTCAGATGGCCCATACGCGGCAAATCAAAACCGCTAAAGTGTCAATCCAGCGCTGTTTACATCTGAGGCTCTTTCACTCATGCATGTCAACTCATGAGTCTTAAATATGAGCAAAAAGGTGATGTCACCCAAACCCCCCTTGTGACCCCTCTATCGCTTCAGCTTAGCGAATGAAGTCGATCGCCCTCAAGGGTTTTCATATCTTTTGCATCTGCGGCTCTTTCACTCATGCATGTCAACTCACGAGTCTTAAATATGAGCAAAAAGGTGATGTCACCCAAACCCCCCTTGTGACCCCTCTATCGCTTCAGCTTGGCGAATGAAGTCGATCGCCCTCAAGGGTTTTCATATCTTTTGCATCTGCGGCTCTTTCACTCATGCATGTCAACTCACGAGTCTTAAACATGAGCAAAAAGGTGATGTCACCCAAACCCCCCTCTTGTGACCCCTCTATCGCTTCAGCTTGGCGAATGAAGTCGATCGCCCTCAAGGGTTTTCATATCTTTTGCATCTGCGGCTCTTTCACTCATGCATGTCAACTCACGAGTCTTAAACATGAGCAAAAAGGTGATGTCACGAAAACCCCCCTTGTGACCTCTCTATCGCTTCAGCTTGGCGAATGGAATACATCGCCCTCAAGGGTTTTCATACATTTATAGTTTGTACATGCGCCCCAGGCTCCCCTGCAGAAACCGTGGTCTTACAGAGAGCGGCAAATAGTCAGATGACCCATGGGCGGCAAAGGTGTAAATCCAGCGCTGAGTGCATTGTTGTGATTGTTGCCGAACCGTTGACTTCGCACTAAAACCGTCTATAGGTTGTTTACATCTGGATTCGCACGCGGGGGGAAAAAATATACATATAGGACATGATCCGCGAAATTTTTATTCTGAAATGCCAGTAGAGTGAAAGTGAGGCCAGAAACTAATAGATTTCTTTCCAAAATTTACGGAAATAAATAAGTTTCAACACAAATCAACCACGTCCGCCATGTTGGGATATAGGACCACAGCGTTGCCTATTGATGCCGTTAAATTCCAAACTTGCTTCCATTGGCTCTTAAGGGAGTTTCCAATCTGCTTGTATTATTTTGTGGTTCTACAGCCCGCCAAAACAGTCATCGATGATGTCGGAATCTTATCAATTTCCACTTTGTGAACTTCCACCTTGATCGTGAACAGACGACTCCAGGTGATTCCCTCAGCTTTTCAGTTCCAAGGTTTGCTGGAGTTCAATTTAGGGCTAAAATTGGTAAAATTCTTGGATGATTAAGAAAAAAATCGCTGTCATGGAGCATCGGGTAATTCAAGGTTAACTTTTTCGCTACATGAACGTGAAATGAAGCAAGAAGTATCGAAAGCTGCAAATCGCAAATAGATACGTTCAATCGATCGGCAGTTTCCAAAATTCGCTAACTTTTTACTTAATTGTAAGTATGTCAGTGGTCAGTAAAGCAGATTGTGCAATTCGGCAACAGTGTTCTTTCCCATTTAAACGAATGACAAACAATCGATTTTTTGCATCCTTAAGAATCGATTATTGTTTTACCTAAATTCAAAAAGGGAAAAACTGTATGGTTGCCCAATCGCACGCGCCAAGCAGCCATACTGTGTTGTAGTTTAGGGTGTAAATAATTTCACACAAATACGCTTCGCGAAATTTTCCTTTGAGGCTTCACGAAAGCGATGTTTGGATATTTTAAAAATTTTCCAGTTTTCGCCGAAAATGTAACCTTGGCGAAACGTAAAACTAAAACGCTGAAGAATCACCAGGACCAGCGGGACCATAACTACTCTATTCAGGCCCGTAACCAGAGGGGGGCCAGGGGAGGCTCAGCCCCCCCCCCCCCCCCTAGAAAATTGTGAGCCCCCCTGGAAAATTGTTCATGTAGTGTATTAGAAACTATACCACAATAGCCCCCCCCTGAAAACACACGAGCCCCTCCTGGAAAACATGCCTGGTTACGGGCCTGACTCTATTTACACCCTGAAAAATAACCCTGCGGGCTGAGGCATGATAGCATGGCGTTGAGTCTTTACGCGCCTTCAAATGGCAAGGTATGCAACTCGCGGTGCATTGAAAAAATCCGCCCGTCATGCGTCAATGCCATATGCAGACGCTGTGCGACAGTTATTTATTGTCTTCTTATTTTATTCATATATTTTTTCGTTTCGTTCATCGCGTCACCGAATGTTGCACAAGAGGCTGTTACGTGTTTATTCTCTTAATATATAATCAATTACCACCGTTTTAACTTTTAATTCTCATCTCCCTCTGTTTCCTCCAGCTGCCCTTGAAGTGTTGATTTCAATTACACTGGGAAACAAATTTATCTCTGGGTCTGAGGAAATTTTCAATTTTTTCACGGTAATCCACCGATGAGTACTTACATGCCTACATACGCTTTTCAAATTAAAGAACCAGTCATAAGATTTAGAGATATCCTACCACAGAATAATACAATCAGAACGGAAACTCCCATAAGAGCCAATGGAAGCAAGTTTGGAATTTAACGGCACCAATAGGCAACACTGTGGTCCTATATCCCAACATGGCGGACATGTGTGATTTGAGTTGAAACTCATTTATTTCTGTAAATTCTGGAAGGAAATCTTAAGTTTCCGGCCTCACTTTTATTCTATTGGCATTTTAGAATGAAAATTTTGCGGATCATGTCCTGTATTTTCTTTTTCGCGTTCGAATCCAGATGTTAACATCCTATATGACAACATGGCGGACGCTAAATGAATTTGCTTCAAAATCCGACAGAGTTTCCGTTCTGATTGTATTATTCTGTAATCCTACCTAGTTGAGAGGGGCTGTGAAAACTCCTGCTTACCCTCCCCGACCTTCACTGGCTCGTCCAAGGGGGCATTTTCTAACGACTACCTAGCTCAATACAAAAATGTGCCTTAGGAAGGAAAGTATCCCCCCCCCTCCATTCAACAACATGAAGAAAAAAAACCCAACAACTACGTACATCAAGAAAAACTTGACAAATTGTAGACTGGCCGGGCCCCCTGTAGATAATAAGTCTTTGGCTATTTCTTACATTTTTATCTAAATTAACTCAGACCTCTTTTTGTAAAACCTCGCATGTAAACAAAGAGCTGACAGCGGCCAACACTTCTGAGATGAGTTCTGAATGCCTTGGAAGGATTTTCCTGCTACACTGTCTTTGACGGGCTACAGTTTACATATCCTACTTTTCTGATCATCCCATCTAACAAACATTTTTATTAAATACAATTTTACACGACCGAATGGGTTACTCTTGGTCAAGTGCTGTTTGTCTGGCGACCTGATTTAAAAAAACGGACTCTATCCAAACTCTCCCGTGCCTTTTCCGTTTACCTTTATGAAATGCACTTACTATTCTTTTCTGTGCCATCTATTGCAAAGAGGCTCTTTTAAATTGTTTTTTGAAATGAAACTCGAGCCGTAAGTAAGTCAACAGATACAGCATCACAGTGGAACACAAATAACCACGATCGGTAGACTTACTGGTTGGAGTGGTTTTTTTTTTTTTTTTTTTTTGTTACTTTAAGTAGCCGAAGCTAATTCCACGTGTTATTTTAAGTTACTTCCCAGATTTTACCCTTATGTACCTATCCAGTCTTGATTCCCACTCTCACCCAACCCCAACCCCAACCCCCCAAGTCACACCAACCATTACACCTGTGAGTCCGCTCTCCCGACTTGCGAAATCGCAAGCCAGTACGAATACCAGGCAGAGGCCCTGGTCAGGAGCCACTTGGCCCCCCTAGTAGTCCGCACTTGATCCACTGATGGCAGTGTGATATGGGCAAACGAACTAACTAGCATTGGACCAGGTGTCATAACTCAACACAGGCTACTTATGGCCATGCCCGAGTTCGAACCCTTGATCGAACCCGAGACCATGTGATATCTGCCGCACACGCTAGACCAACATGGCTAACCCCACATGCTCTAGGCGTCCAAATTTCCTTCAATGCTGTTATTGGAAGTCTCTTTTTGCAGAGAACTTACAATTAGCATCTCAGAAAATTTGTCACCACTACCAGGATTTGAACCTGGGATCTATGGGTTAGCAGCCGGATGCTCTGGCCACCAAGCCACCAAGGCCGGCAAAGCAAGTCCCAATTGTTTTGATCGAACATTTAAACTGCGCTGGCAAACCGCAGTAAAAAACCAAGAGGGTCTCGATGTGTTCCAATTAAAAAAATTAGTCTCACTAACCACAGTAAATTTTGTTCTTAATTTTGTCTGATGGTCTTAACCAGTATTACCACAACTTCTTTACTACTGTGCATCACTTGAATCTCTAACTGACAGTTTCATTTCCTATGATGTAATAATATTTCAAAATGTTACATCAGAAAAAATGCAATACAAAACTAATCGGTTCATTTTGAAACAAACAGACTAATGGAACACTCAGAAAATTTATAGACCTGTTGGAAATGATGTACACAATATTTATCAAATACAGTTGAATCAGTGAGACGTTACTGGAAACAGATACATAGAAAAACAGAGCTACAATCAATTTCCAGAACAAAGCACACATACTACCCGCCCTTAAACATCATTAATGGTAGGAAAACTGGCAGTAGATTTCAAAAAAAATTAGTAAGTGCTTGAGTAAAGATTAGTGCTGACAGCACTTTGGCGCTCTCCTAGTACTTACATCTACAAAGGTTACGGAGCATGCTTGAGCCGTCGACAGTCTGGCAAAAACTTTGTCGGAGAAAGAATGTTACTGCAAAGGAGTTGGGTAACTTACCTCCGATTCGGCCTCTTTAGAATCAGCCCTCGGTTTCGAGTAGCTGGTCTGAGCTTTGGCCCAGCTTTTGAAATCCGTGCAAGCTCTGCATGGAGCAGTGGTAGTTTGTTTCGCTGTAAAATGGCTAAATGCTTCTGTTTCTGCTGGATCCAATTGCTCGTAGCGCGATTTTTCTCGGGAAGAAGTCGGCGCAGGCATGATTTCGGTAATCACGAAGAGTCGAAGACACGATCATACAAGTGATAAACTGATAACACTAAAGAATCACGGTGGCAAAAGGCAGAATCTTGTAGAATGCAGCAGATATTTTGACAAAAATGACTTTTATTGTTTGTTTAGATTTGGTCCAATCCCGCGGTCCAAATTTCTACCTCGTTCAAGAAAGGAACGGAGCTTTAAAAACGAAGGAACGGTGTCAGAAACGAACCGAAGTTGAACTAACCTCGAAAACCTGCTTTTTGGGTCTCAAGTGTCACAAGCGATCTGGAAGTGATGTGATTAATAATTAATTTAATTAATTCATCCTGTAATCATGGGTAATATTAACAAATATCACTCCTCTCATTACGTTATATCCTCAGAAATTTTACAGTGAAATCGTGTATTTTTGTCCGCATTTTTTCAAATACCGAAAACTGTAAACTTAGCTTTAGTTTACTTACGTGTAGTTTTGTGAGGTCGTTTTAGTGCCTTAACTCAGCGTTTATATCTGTAAGTATGTATTTGTTTTATCGATTCTTCAACCAGCTATAATTGCTTTACCTTTGGGTATCTCCTCGTTAAATTACATGGCTCTTGCTCCGGGCCGAATAAGTCTACAAAATAATTGCTCTCCCTTCGCAGCTTTTGGTTCAAGTATCTTCTTCACTAGAGCCTGTCGCTGGCAAGAATTTTAAACTTTTACCTTTTCCTGTCATGGCCGTAGATTTCTGGATGTTATGGAACTTGATTAAATTTTAAATCTGCATTAATTTAGTCGTCAATTTTTTGAGCTCCTAAATTGTGCTGGGAAGGTGGTAGATTTGGGATAGTGACTGTGCAAGTTTGTGAAACAGTAATACCAAGAACCCCTTGTATCAGTTTTTGTTTCTGCATCACGTCCAGCGGAGGGTTCCCTGAAATTCCTGTCTCTTGTATAAGGCTGGAGAACGGTGATTGCCGATTGGAGTTGACGAGTCTTGTGATCACCAAGTCTGATAAAGATATGGACTCAATCTAAATTGTTTATAATGTGCTGTCTTTGGAACTGTCTTTGGAATTTCAAGGACCTTCAGGTCTGTAGCTTTTCCTTTTTGTTCTAGCAACAAGAATGGCTCGTAAAATTTTCAAACAAAATTTCATTTTATTCTTATTCTATTTTTAGTTTTAGCTTGAGTCTAGGATTCCAGTCATGAAGTATTATCATCTAGTCATCCTAGTGTTGTTGGGCATCTGTTGTGGAATATTTGCTGCTGTGCAGTTCAGAGAAGAAGTCGAAGATAACGAGTTCGCTGAATTTGAAGAGTTTGATGATGAGGATGCCAAATCGGCAGAGCCTTTCCTAAAAGACGTTCAGTTGCCAAGAACAGCTGATAAAAGTGCTGAAGAAACGGTTGAATTTGGGGAAGAAGATGTGACAGTCGAGGTAACTATGAAATCTAATGTTTATCAAAAACCATATCTTAATTATTCTTAAACAAAGAAATAAGATATGGCTGAAGTGAGCCCATGATTTTAGATTGTCGAATACAAAGCTGATGAAGATAGAATCCTTAACTGATTCTTGCTCATTTTTCAAGAAAACAAAGACCAAGATTTTGGCTCAAAGGCAAGATTGGAAGTACGTATGGTGAAACTCAATGCTGAGTATCTTGATGTGCCTGATTTACAGAGCTGTTGTTTTGCGTTTAATTAGTGACATTTTTCAATTCACTGATGATTCCACCGGCTAAGAAAACATTTACACGGTTCAGTTCAGCGTACAACTGTAATGCACAAAAATACTCACATCTGTAATCTTTTCTAAACTGGTGGGGTTGTTGATGACTCTAAATAACTTGCGGTTATTTCAATAAATTAACAGCATATCCACCGATCGAGAAAAAACGATTAATTATGCGCAAAACGGCAGCTCTGCCTCTTTGTTACTCGGCTTTACTTCGACTATAGATTCAGAGGCAGCACTAGTGTCTACATTTCAAAGCAACTTCCTTTTTGACCTGAAGGACCTGTGTGGACTTTAAACTCAATTTTTAACTTTATCTATTGTTACTTTTCAATGCCTTGCCTAACTGAGTTTTTTTTTTATTTTCAGGATGATGAAAATGAAGCTGACCATTTTAGTGACAATGAAGAATTTGAAGGGTTCGATGGTGCAGATCCTACGACAAAATCGAAAGAAGCCCCAAAAATTACAATTACTAATGTAAGTTTAGAAGAATAGCCATGGGCCATGGGAGTTTAATAGTTTTTAGGTTCAGCCCAACAATTGTTCTGCTAGATGAATGTGTAGAGATTGGGAGCAGCTCTCATTTGGACCAGGGAAATATGAGAGGTAGCCCATAAAGGGTTTCCTCCTCACTCTGGAGGGAGAGAGGGAGAAGGTCCAGCCCAACCCCTTACCGTTTCTTAAACTGCCATGAAAGATCTATGCCCAATGCATTTCCCTTAGAGAGCTGCTGTTTTGCGTGTGTCGCGAAAGTTGGTAACAGACCTGATAGTCCGGTTCCTGACTGATGCTATCCTTAATTTGTTTGTTAAAGTGCTTGCGATATCCTGTTGACTGACATCACAGTGGTTAATATTTGTATCACTTAATAAATGATTTTTACTGATTTTTTTTTTTTCGCGTGTTTTTCAGGTTCCTTTGCATTTAAGAACAAACTTTAATAGTTTTTATCTAGAAATTCTCATGATCTCTGGTCTAGTCATCTATTTTCTCAATTTCTTTGCGGGGAAGAATAAAAATATTAAAATTGCAACCTCGTGGTTTGATACTCACAAAACTCTTTTAAAAGAAAATTTCAGTCTTGTTGGTAAGTTTGTGTTGGATGTTAATTACATTCTTGACTGGGTGTCAACATTTTGTATTTATCTTTTGAATGCCAAATTATAAAAAGATAACAAAAAGAAGAAGGATGAAGCTGAATCGATTACTCAATAATTATTTTAGCTCTTCAGAAGTTCGGAACAATCATTTCAGGAATGGAACATCAATTTTCAACTGTACCTTAACTAGTCTTAAGTGGACGTTAGCTACATTTATGCAAGACCTCTTGATCCTATTTGGACTTAGCCTGAGTTAAAATGCCTAGATAAACACCTGGGTTTTCCCATGACTCGGTTTCAAACCTGAGTCCTGTTGGCAATTTTTAGTCCGGATCCTTTGCATAAATGCTGCGGAACTCAAAACCCAAGTTGGCAAGGCATCTATGTCTTTAAAAGGAGTCAGGGATGGCTTCCAGGGAGGGGCTGTAGGGGCCATACCCCCTTCCCCCATAAATTAAAAAAAAATACATTACGTAGGTACAAAGTATCTACCGGATTACAGGTGAAAACAATAAAATTCTAGGAAATGCCCCCCTCCCCCAAACGCAAATTTTCCCTCCCAAAAGTGTGTTCTGGATCCACCTCTGGGTTGAATCAGCACCTGATGCTGACGGCTACAGCTGTTTTGCCATGAGCAAATCCACCATTTGTCAAATTTACTATAGAGAAGAAGAAGAAAGAGAATCTTATCCCGAGTTGAAAAATACGCCAAAATCACACTGTTTTGCAAAGTAGGCAAACACAGGCTGACATAAGCCAGGTTGAGAAGTCTCGCTCAATCCTTCCTTTAACCTACTATTTATTCACATTTTCTCTCTTTCCATTAGAGTTCTATATTTTGTAAAACTTTTTTCTTTCTCCTCAAAGGTGATGATGGGAAAGTAGAAATGGAAAGTGAAACGTTAATCAAAGAGTCGGACAGCGTTTTCACTTTATGGTGCAGTGGACGCACATGCTGTGATGGTATGTTGGTCGAGCTGAAACTAATTAAGGTTTGTAATATTTCATTCCTTTCAAAATGTGGGCTCTGGATCCTTTTTTATGCACCCACTTATTCATTAATTTATCAACAGGTTTAATTGATAGGTGATTTGTGGAGATGGGAACTTCCAGCTTTACTTTTGCTCTTTTGGGCTCACTTCTCTCTGAAATTGCTGCCGGATTTGGGGGAGAAAATCATGCTTTTTGTTAAATTATGTGGGAGATTTATATTTTATTTGCCAAATCTGGCTGTACTGTATAATGGTTAATTGATAGAAGATGACTAAACGGTATACTCCATTTTTTTATTGCGTTTAGTCAGCGCGGTACAAATGTTCCGTTGAAGCGGAACGGAACAATCTAATCATTCTGACGAGTCGGTCCACTGATCGCGGTTACTTGGGTGCCACCAACTCGTAACCTCAAACCAGTCAATTCCGTTTGAATCTTAATTTCCTTGAATTTACTCAAAGTATCGGAAAATGTACCATACTTCTGGTCAAGTTTACCATAACATCTAGCAGGTGCCAAAATTAGGTATCCATATGGTTATTTTCACTAATCTTTTTTTTCGTGATGGGTATACCTGGGGGTCACGGGGGAGTTAGTGAAATAGTTAAGACCGCTACGATAGTTTTGTCACAACCAATTGCGACCGATGAGTGCATTGTTGTGATTGTTGGCTAACCGTTGACTTCGCACTGAAACCAACTATTGGGGAGCATAAATCCCGTTTAAGTATACGTGATACTTAGGAGCTTGAGAAGAATAATAATGCGATTAATCAAGGGATTCCGCTACTTATTCTTTACTATAATTAAAATAATTTCATCTGTTCCCGTAGCGTCAAGATTTGGTTGCTGTCATTGCCAATTGGATGCGACCATCGAACGATCAAATTTCAGTTCGCATCGATGTGACTAAGGAAGATATGGACTCCTTCGTTTTGTGCATAGCCAACAAGAAAAACGCTGCAAAATTAGCCAAGGAAATGAATGATTTGGTAATCTTGAATTTTATTCGGACCATTTGTTTATTTTTATTACATTCTTCGTTGATCATTTCTTACAATTTTCTGAATTGTAGAGTCCTAGAGTTCGTTTCAGATAGCTTCGGTTCTGAAAGTTCTTTGTTTACATGCGCGGAAGAACGATACTACGTCCTCCGCGCACGCTCGCTTCAGTGTTACCACCCAAGTGAAAATTTCAACCCTGCTCACTGCGCGAATAACTAGAGCTTTTTGCTGCGTAATGGATTCGGTTAACATCGTAAATAGGAAATCATTTGTTATTCACTAATTACGATCGTTAACCGAGTCTATTACGCTGCGAAAAGTTCTGATGATTCACGCAATGAGCAGGGTCAATGTTCTCACGCGGATGGTAACACTGGATTCCGCGTTAGTAAACAAAGAGCTGTCAGAACCGAAGCTATCTGAAACGGCCTCTATCATGATTATTTTTCCTCTTCAAAAATTTTTCTGAAAAAAAAAAAAAAACTCACAATTTTTTCTGATCGAATTTATTGTTGGGTTGGTTATAGACAATGGAGATCTTTATAATTTTCCATTGGTTCGTGGATTATCTAATGGAAGAAGAAGAAAGAAGCAACCATAAAAGAATTCTAAAATTCATGCCTCATGGCGCAAACTTTGCTCAAAGTTCAAATGGACCATCCATGTAATGTGCACCATGAAGGGCGTATCTCAATTTTTAAAGTTTTGAGAAAATTATGTTTGAAATGTTTTTAGTGTTCTGCAGATAAATACTTTCATGGAATGTATGAAATGGAAAATATATCTTGGAAGTTATATTTTCTATGAAAAGAATATCTTCAGAACATTTTCTTTATTTTAAAAGTGTTTTTCCGAAAACTAAAAAGAGGGGTACTATGAGTTTCGTAAGCAAGTACCCCGGTCATAATTCTTACTGTTAAATTTAATGATAATGATAATTATCAATTAATTTTAATGATAATTTAATTTAATTTAATTTCAATGAAACTTTCAATTTATGGTGATGTACCACAAAAGGGGCATACTGATTAGTCCTGAAACACTTGAAGGCCTCAAAATTGTTTGAAGATTTCCAAAATTTAAAAGAATAAAAAAGTCCTTAAGGTACTTTATTTTGAAGGTCGCAGTACACGGTGCACTCTCACTTGGCTAAATCTTATTAAACAATACTAATTAATCAAGTAGGAATGTACTATCAAACGCAAAAGTTTTGACAGGCAAGAATGCACACGGAAGAATAACCAAAACTTTTGCATTCACAAGTACATAAAAGGTCCGTACAATCATTGCTAGAGATTGAAATCAATTCTGATTTTGTTTCCTCCTCATCCAATTGCAGAGCACGTACTGTCCAGACAGGAAACCGGGCGACAAATTCCGACTTTCAAATAATTTCAATGTAATGAGTGAGATCTCTGAAGCGACTAATGGGGTTCTGGACTCGAAAGTTACGACCACCCTGAATACGTTTTCCAAGTTCATCGATTGTATTCATATTTCTGATCAGTTCAGCGGCCCGAAACCAACTGAGTAAGTACAAAGTTCAGCTCTATAAAACATCCAACTCAGATACGTATGCCTTTGACTGTCACTATAAACAATAATAAACACTGAAGTTCATACATAAAGGCTGTCGAAAAAGTAATGCATGGGTCAACTTCTTTAGCAAAGGAAAACAGCTAGCAAGTTATAGATTACAGACTCGTGTAGACAGTGTAAATACGGATAAAATGAAATTCGCGTTATCGCAAATTTTGTCAACTTGCAAAATTGCGAAAATTTCGTCAATGCGCGAAATCGCGATAAAATTAGCTGATTTCGTGGGACGTTTCGCATTAAATGCCAAATTTCGCGTTTCCTTGGTAAAAGTCCGGATTTTGCGTTTTGTCGTGCGGCATTTTTGAAATCAGCAAAGTACTTTGAGGTACTTAGTGTAGGTCCGGACTCAATTCGCGGTGTTTTCAAAAATTTGCGGGTATCGCGGCCGCGAGAAAAAGGTTCCTCTACTTCAGTTGCATGAAGATGAATTGAATGTGGAAATTATAGTTTATTAGCGCAGGAATAAAATCATAAAGTCAGTGCTCTGTGAAAAATTATTTTTCAGCAAACTAAGTAATTCTTTTATTTTTGAACAGGGATGCGCCTACAGTCACTCAACCAGAAACAAAGAAGGTCATGATTTTTGAATTTACCTTCCCCTTGAAAACCAAATCGCCGAATGAATTCACTGAAACCTCTCTCGTCTTATTCCACTTCATATTTTACATTATGAACAGGGTCAAGCGATTGAAATTAAGCAAAGAGGTAAGTTAAGCTGCGATTCCTTTTCTTTTGTAATTTCAGCGCCATCAGCAGGAAAACCTCTCACGTAATACATAAACATTTTGACAATGCTTGATAATCCTAACTATACTTGCTATACTAAAGAAGCAAACAGTTTATATTGTTAATTCTTTTAATGGAGTTATCAAGATGCTTTTTTGAAGCTTTCAAGTCGCAGTAAGTCAAATTAACAATGAGGCTTTTATTTCTGTCTGATCGTTTAGATACATACTATTCTTGTATTATTATTTATTTTAATAATCTCCTGAACTCCAGAAAAACTAGGCAGCAATGCACCCAGAGACAATATATAATGGAGACCATGCACGATCTATCTTTCTCTTGTTTGCGCTCGGTGGCAACTTTTTTTTTGGGGTCTCAACGGAACACCGCAAACGTGGTCCATACATTGGACTGATGAGAAAAGTCGTTGAGATTTTTGCCTCGTGAAACCAAAGCACCGAAATTGCATCAGTCAACGTATGGACCATGTTGGATGGTGCTCCTTCATGCTCCCTGTGTTAACCCTTTCCACTCCACCATTTTTCGAGCTGAACCTTCCTGTACTCCACTAGAACTCCGTGAACTAGAACTTCACTGGTAAGTTCAGAAGAAGCCCGTTAGAGCGTAGCACTTCTCAGACACCTATTTTGTCCCGTTGACAGCGTCAATTTCGAGCTACAAAATTTTGTCGACCACAGCTCAACAATGGAGCGGAACCCGTAAATCGATGTTGTCGACTACAGCTCGACAGTGGAGTGGAAAGGGTTAATTCCTGTCGAGTTCCGAAAAATAAGTCCAATATTTCTTATTTTTTTTTAGCCAATATTTCATGCTTTTAATTAATTTACTCGGCAAAGGAAATATTTTGAGGTTATGATGATGTTTTTTTTATTTAAACCCGGTAGTACCGTCTACTCAGTTGAACAGTTGTGTGGAATGTCCTCCAAGTGGAATATCTCGCCAAGTGGAATTTTTTTCAGCGCTGTGAATTCTCCCATACTCGGATCGCAATTTCCTAAGTGGAACTTTCACTAAGTGGAATTTTTTTCGGGTCAAGATCGAGGTTCCACGCAACAAACTTTTACTGTATGTTTGTAAAAACAGTATTTTTATTGGAATGCGGTCTGTTCAACGTTGTAGTGATTTCCTGAGTTAACGAGCGGATTTTAAAAGTTTTTAATGTGTGCATCGATATATTTGCTGAATTTTATGTTAGATTCAATGTGCTATATTGCTGCAGCAAAAGTACGCAATAAACCCTTTGACTTGCCAGACTCTCTATTAATTTGTTTCTTACAATTAGAACTAAAATGATGAACCATTGTTTCAGAGCAAGGCCAAAGCGGACAAAAATCGATCTAAAGTGGAAGAGTCGTTTTTGAAATCAACTCACGCCGCTCGAGCTGAGGCGGCAGCCTTGAGGAAAGAGGAAAAGAAAAGACTTGAAAAGGAAAAAATTCTGCAGGTAAAATATTTCTTGTGCTTTCATATCTCCGTCACTTTTTTTTTCAGCCAATTAGGATGCAATAATCCTTGGTCAAACAAGATCTGTTTATTCTACGTCAGTCCAATTGGTGGGTCATGCATGTGCCCCTCTCCCCATTCAGTGGTACTTCACCACCGTGCACTGCCCAATAACTGTTAATTCCACTGTGTGAACTAGGGAACAAGCGTGCTCAAGATCAGGGTAAGTGATGAACAGTGCGACTGAACGGAACGGAATACATTTGCGCCGCCTACTTGCATTCGGACATACCTGGCACCAAATAGATCTTGGTTTCAAATTACTGACCATTCCTGTGTCAACAATGCGTTTCAATGGATGTTCAAATTGGCCCTTGGTGGTGTATGAAATGATTATTTCATTTTGTAATGTAGGGTTAGTTATAATTTTCTTAGTGGTGTATGAAATCATTATTTCATTTTGTAATGTAGGGTTAGTTATAATGGGTCTGTTGCACACTTCGGCTAGAGCATTTTAAAGTATCAATTCTTATGTAAAAAGCCGTAAAAATGACAATGGTAGCATCAGAAAACACCAAAATTCATTATTAAACTCACAAATTGCGTAAAACACTAGACACGATTCACCCCTGTATCTTTCCACCAAGTGCACGATATTTCGCGGGGTTAGCGCGGCACATTCAAATAACCATGGCCGACTGTTATCACAGCTGACTTCATGAGCAAATAAGCAGTAGACACGGACAAAGTCTGTTAGATTGCTTACGTCTCAATATCCTCAATTCCCCACCAAAGGTTGTGAAAGGTACGGAAACCGATATTTGTGTCGATAAATCAAAATGAAACAATAACACTCAAGAGTTACAAGGATGTTTCCTTATTGTTTCATTTTGATAATTTTTCGGCACAAATATCAGTTTCCGTACTTTTCTTAACCTTTAGTGGGGCATTGAGGATATTGAGACATAAGAATTCAAACAGACTTTGTCCATGTTTACTGTTTATGTGTTTATGAAGTCAGCTGTGATAACAGTCGGCCATGGTTATTTAAATGTGCCGCGCTAACCCCGCGAAATATCGTGGTGGAAAGATCAGGGGTGAACAGTGTCTAGTGTTTTGTCGCAATTTGTGAGTTTATCAAAGAATTTTGGTGTTTTATGATGCTGCCAATGTCATTTTTAAGACTTTTTACTCATTAATTGATACCTTAAAACGCTCTAGCCGAAGTGTGCAACAGACCCGTTTCAACTTAGTTTGGATGCATGATGTTGTTATTTTATCGGGGCACATGTTATATGAGCCCACAGACATAGGGCGTAGGCGGTGTGTTTATAGGGCTATTAGGGCTGTAACCCCACTTTTTTGAGGCCAGCGGGGCTAAATTTTTTTGAAAAAGCGTAAAAAAAAGTCACCCATTTTTCTCAGCCCCCACTTTTTAACCCCACGCACCGCCCATGCCCACGAATAAGCCCATGAGTCGAAATGGCCATCATATTTTAATTTTCTAGATGCTCCAATCAATATTTATTCTTAATTATATTAAGTGTTTTAAGATATTGTGATAGATGAAGCTAAAGAAGGTCTGCGTTTACGATGCTGCAAGGCTGCAAGTTTTTTGGCATTTTTAAAACTAAGCGTCACCTAGCTGCTCACCGACTAGATATAATAATCGTTTTCTTTTGAAATCTATGTTTTAGTTTTATTTTAACTTTTTTGCATCAAAACTTACTTTAAAATTACAGAATTTTTTTTTTTTCGAGAAAATTTCTCATGATTATCAGTTAGTTCCGATGTATTTTGATGCATTTCCAAAGCAAGCTCCGCTATTTGTCAGGACCTGACACTCAAAGTACGTGAGCTCAACAAAATGCTGTTCTTTTGCTGTGCATTCGTGGTTTTTATCTACTTATTTGACCATCAAAAGTTTTGCTGCCGGCTGTACAATGACTTTCAAAAGAAAGTTCCCTGGTCAAAATTTTTACTCTTTTAAATCTCGGCAACCTTCAAACAATTTTGCGGCTTTCGAGTGTTTAAAGAATAATCAGAATGCCCCTTTCAAAGTACAACATAAAAAATCGAAACTTGTATTGGAAACAGCGGGGAAATTCAACAGTAAGAATTTCGACCCGGGTGCTTTCTTCTGAAAGTCAAAGGTCATAGTACGTATATTTGTACGCTTGAACTGATATAAATTTTCATTTTACAGGAAGAAGATCCTCAAAAACAAAAGCGATGGGAAGAAAAAGAGCTGAAAAGACAAATGAAGAAGAAAACTCCCAAGATGAAGCAACTGAAAGTGAAGGCCGTCTAAAGAACTGATGGACTTAAATCGACTTAAATAATGTTGCAAGGCCTTTCGTGAACAGATCGTCAGAATTGTTTGTGTTTCGTTTACTTTCTACGTTAGAGTTTAAGTGATTAAGCTTTATGGTTTCTATGGAACCAACCCTGTTTTGTATTATAATTTCATGTTTTTGTCTGTTTCTTGTACTATCTTTTCTACCCAAGTTTAAGACTTACTGGTCAAGTTGGAGGAGCGAATAAGTAGCCTAAGTGTGTTTTATCGCAGAAATTGCTTTCCAATTATCGAAAACCCAAAGAAGGGCACAAAAAGTGGCCTGCAGAAATTTTGAAACAACCGAGTTTTGTCTCCAGAGGTCTTATTTAAGGTTATCTCCTAACAAAGGGTCAATGAAACATAAGGTGCTCTTTCAAAGAAAATTTTAATGTTTATAGTCTGTTTGTTCTGACTTGAAACCTGGAGATTCATGTAGATTTGCCTTGTGTGGCAACGCAGGAGTGCAAACCCTCGTCAGTCAGCCGAGGTGACAGGGCTGCTGCCCGACTCTTGGGCTATGACAACCTATTGAAGTGTTGCCATTCTATATTTTCCGAAATTCATTTATCGCCGGTTCAGGATTCAAGTTAGAATAAACAGACTATAGTTCAGAGCAAGCCTTGCGCTTTCCGAGTCCTTTTATTGGAGATGGCTTTAATTCAGTTATGAGAATTAGACATACACATTTAAATAGGAAAAAAGGCCTATAAAACAATGGGTGTTCTCTTTCTTAGAAATCAGCGTTGTGATCAAATAGCCACTTTTGCCTGAAGAGCGCACCTTTCGTTTCTAGGCCCCCTTTTTCCAGAAATAGCCTCAACTAAAACTGCATTTGTTGGAAAATTCTACCAAAAAAGTTGCGTGTGCTTTTAGCCGAAGATTACAACTTCAGCTAGAGATTCTGCCTGTCTTTTTTCATGTTGTCAAATTTTCTAATAGTAAAAATTGTTTTTATTTCTTTTTCCTGCTATTATAATTTTAACACTTTTACTATCCTATTTTACAAGCTGTTGTGGAATTTATACAACTTCAAAATTTGAGGTTTGAAAAACATTGCAAATTGAACTGTCCCATGTTAGAATCAGATTGACATCCATTCTGACCTTCTTGGGTATTTACTGTTTGGTGGTATCTTGCCAGATTGCTGTAAGTTCAAGCCAATATTGGTGCCAAGTTTGTGTTTTTTATAGCATGAAATCTTCTAAAATTTACCATTTTACCGATGTTTTAAAAGTGTGAGTGGTGTAATCTTTGCATCTTGCAAATGGGCTTGCAGTGTTTCTGCTTCGTGAGGTGGCATTGACTCTTTGAGCTTTTTGTATGTTTGTTGAGCTTTAAACTTGTTTTTTCAACTGCAACAAGTTCATAGCATTGGATTTCAGTGGGATTGTTCAAGACAAAATCTATTCATACCAGGTTAGTCCTATAGACAGTCCATACCGACGTTACCCCACTACGCGAGTGCGTTCAACGTCATATTCTGCATAACAGCTTTACATTCTAATGTTTGAACTGCTTAGTTGGGAAGGTGTGATGTGCAGCAGACCAGGGAGTAGATTCCGAGCACACAGGGGAAACACTTTGAATGTAACGCGTTAACTCCGTCTACTTGCTATTGGATTGACCTTGGTTTAATAGACCTACAGTAATAGATCTTGGTTTTAGATTTGCAAGAGATAACAACCTTTGTACTTATCGTGCATTTAACTGTATTTGGCGGTTCTGTACTTCCCTATAGTTTCAGTTTTTTCTAGGTTTCTATAGAATACTTGTAACTGGGGTTTATAAGAATTGCGATAAATTGCGAAAGCCAAGTAGATTCAAAAAGGGATAAACATGTAAACGCTGATCCAAAACACAATATTGTTTTATTATCTTTTGGTATCGTAAAATATTCTTAGTCCTCCTTTTTTTTGACCATTAGGTAGCGTTATGCTGTAATGAATCAATTAGTTAGTTATTATTGATTTCCTACTCAGCCTTTGCCTGCCTAAAACTATTCGAATTTGAATCCATTCCCATGCTGTATTCCTATTTTTCAATTTTGTACTCCTTTGTTTCTCAATCTTTTCTGAAATTTCAGAACACTCTCAAAATGCTAAATATTCGTTCATGCCCAACTTTGTTCTCTCTAATGTCAACCCTGTAAATAAATCGATCAATTTTGCACTCGAATGTATTTTATAGTTCTCGTAGCATTTGAAGAAACTCTCAACAACCTCCCTGAAAAAAGGTTTTCCCTCTTGAATCATAGCTATTTTTGGCCTGCTCTGCCAAGATACTTTTATTATCCTCTAAAATGTATGATTTTATTGTGAACCAAATAGAAAATAGGCTAAATCAATCAGAATAATTTTTTTTAAGGACTGGAACCAAAATTTTATTTATATTATGGAAAGGGATTTTTTTTTCTTTCTCTCTTTTTAGCATTTTTTGTTTGCATTTAGTTCATGATCAATTATGTATTACTAATTGCCATGTGATGTGGTTGGTGATGGATTTAAATCAGGGTTGTTGACCCGTCTAGAAAGAGGCACATGCTGGTCTACATCGGCATTGCTAATGTAGACTCAAATTTAAGCTGAAACTGGCAAGAAAATTCATTTTAATGCATTGTAGAGGCAAAAGGAGGTTAATGCAAATATTTTCCTCAATGAGCTATAACTTTAGTGGCAGCGGGCTGGTCCATCTTGTGCCGCACAGGGTGAAAGGAATCCCGGGAAAATGCGGAATTTTGGACGGCAGATTTCAAGGTTTGAAGTTAACTTTTGTAAGTTGTTTCCGGCGATGCCCAAGTTTGTTTATGGAACGACCGGAAACGACCTACAAAATTTAACCTCAAAATTGATTTTTACGGCAAGATGGCGGCACCCTAGGTGACAACAATGAACCAGCGGAACGTTCCTTGATGTGCCACTCTAAAGTTATAACTCATTGATTTTCCTGACTTTGTCCATAGATTTAGGACAACCAGTTTGAATTTAATGCGGACCTCGACTCTCACCTAGATCTGTTCTTGAAACAAAATTCCAAAATCCATGGTCCACAGCCTTGATCAAAATATTGATTTAAATATAAAATTTAAAAAATCACAGAAGCGAAGAAATGTAATTGATGATTGTAGGGTACAGTGGCGGCTCGTGCTATTTGGCAACCGTTTTTCCCCCTATTTGAACATATGCAGAATTGTTGATTTCTCAGGGATTTGCTGAATCCACCTGAGGATCGATTATTTTCATGGGCAGGCACAGAGAATTGTCTTTCTCTCTCTCCCTCCATTTGAACTTATGTGTTAGAAAAGGACTGCAGAGGGGGCCATCACGTGACTTTGGCCCCCTCTTCTGCCCTTTTCTAACGCACGTTTTTAAATGGGAGGAGAGAGAGAAAGACAATTCCCTGTATGACGATTCCCGCTCATGATTATTTTACAAAGTTTTAAATGAAAAGAGCCCATTGTTGCCTCCTGGCAAAAAATGAAACTGTCCGAATAATGACCCTATTATGTTTAAGATTATTTCCCGGAGCCGAAAAACGTCCTGGGAAAAACCTCAAGTCTAACGCATGCATATGGGCTAAGGTCAGCATTGTTTCCAAAAAATACACGAGAAACAGACATCCGCTTACTCAAACTGCACTGCAGGCCGACAATTGGACGTTCGCTTTGAAACCGAAACGACGCTCGGATAATATTAGGCGGTTTTTAGGACGTTTTTAGGACCGAAACGGGCGTTTCATTTTTTGCCGGGCTCATTACATTGTCGCCCTTGTGTTTATAGTATTAAAAATGTGGGGTTTAGTTTTTACGATTTTATTTATTAAATGAATCACTCTTCCACATAGGTCTTAAGAAGTGAAAGTGAAAAAAATTCACAGCTGAGAACATTTTTTTGACGCTGAATTGACTGAATGAATTTTGAACAGTTTTCATCAGCACGTTGCTGAATCCAGACAATAGGAATTTTGAAGTCGAATTTTACCAGTAATTTAATTTAAGTTGTTTCTTTGTGTTTGATTTGGTCCACAGGGTAGGTCCAAAGCTAAGCACGTTGCACACCCCTGTCTAACTTTTTCTGAGTTCTTACTTTTATTTTGAATTGATGCTTGAAGGTTCTTATTTTCCCACACAGCACTCATCAGCCCCACTCATCAGTTGTAATTTATCAAAGCTGTTTGCCACATGATGCCAAAAACTGACCCTTTTTTTGTGCACTCTGATGCTTTGGAACCAGCGGCTAAGTTAGATATTTTGAAAGAATTAATTCCATTCTTTACTCCTGAGCCACTGAATCGAATAAAACGACCAATGAGCTCTGCTTTTAGTTATCAAATCCCTCGACCAATGAATCTGGAAGGATTTCTAATCAAGGTGGCGAACACTGATTACTTAGGAAAAGTTCTAGCCATACATTTCTTGTTAATAATTTTTGAACTGTATCTTTTTAAATAAAATAAAAATTTTAGATTAATTTTTTAATTAATTTCTAAGTTTCATCATTTCTGTTTGTAAATTTGCTCAGCTATGAACGTTTTTGTTTGATTAAACTCTGTTTTATGGTTTAATCTTGTTTATTTTTTATTCTGTATATACCCAGACTCACCCTAGAAAGTTTTATATTAACCTTTTCCACTCCTCCATTTTTTGAGCTGAACCTTCCTGTACTCCACTAGAACTCTGTGAACTAGAGCTTCACTGGTAAGTTCAGAAGAAGCCCGTCAGAGTGCAGCACTTCTCATACACCTATTTTGTCCCGCTGATAGTGTCAATTTCGAGCTACAAAATTTTGTCGACTACAGCGCGACAATGGAGCGGAACCCGTAAATTGATGTTGTCAACTACAGCTCGACAGTGGAGTGGAAAGGGTTAATCAAGCAAATATTGTTCAAAATGGTTTATTGATAGTGCTGGAAAATGACACTCGTTATATTGAAAACGAAGAACGATATCAACTTTTCGTTCACACCAAAAGTCTTAGCTTAGAATTAAGCCATTTCAAACGTTGTATCATAAGATTGGGGTTGCCTTTTGAAATTTTTGAGATAGGCCCCTGGTGGCCCCCTTAGGATGGCAGGGGGAAAAGAAACAAAGAAGGCCCCAAAGAATCAAACTGATCTAAAATGATGAAGAATGGTCCAAATCGCAACTCTTTTATCTCAATTCGCAAGAAAAAAAATTAAAGGGGGGGGGGGTTACGAATACACCCTGTATATAGATTGAAACGAGGAAATAAAAACTTCCAACACTGCGGTTCCAATGCAATAAGAGTTCTGTTGCGAACAATGATACGAAGCCTTGATTTTAGACAACTAGCGCAACCTATAAGCCAACTATACAAGTTGAGCTTGCGGTATCTGCTCCTAGAGTGTAGCACGCGTTCCTTGCGGAATTTGTATCAAAACACTGGCGCGGCGCCTCTTTTCTTTTGAAGTCTCCCTCTCTGTTACCACCTCGGCGCCACACCTCCTCAGCATTGCGGTGTTTATACTTTTCATCGTCAGCTGATACCAACAATTTTACCAGTTTTGCTGCGCGTTCTCATCGAATAACCTGACGAGTCGAGCTCCTAACCGTTATCAACTCACGTTCGTCTGTTTATATCCCGGTATCGGTGGTAACTTTTCACAGATTCACCCACCATTTCATCTTCGGTGTTATCGTTGAAGCTGTGTTTTGATTCCTCGTGTGAGTCATATTGATACGGTATTTCTCATTCATAGAGGCGTGTTTGTCCTTATCGCGATTTGCCATCTGAGGTAGAGATTTGCTCTGTGTTCCCGTGTTTGCCGGAAAATCTATAGCTCTGTGGTCACACTTATTTCGTCACTTTTGCATTTACTTACTTATTTCTGTTTGAGTGTCTGCGGGGTTTCGTTTCGATAACGATTGCTTATCATGAACGAAGAGGATTTGCATTTGGCCAAAGCTATGGTCCGCATGGATCTCCAGGAAAGTCCGAAGATTCCCAAGAAAACGGTGGTTGGCAGAGTCCAGGAAAAAGTTCAGGGATTCAGGTAAAATTATTTCCAATAGTTCTATAATTCTTCTGTTATTGTAACTCACGATTCTGGATGCATGTCGTAATTCTCTTTGAAAGACATGTCAACATTATCTGAGCTTTGATCTGTCAGTTCAAATCCAATCATTTTGCTGTCAAAATATTCAAATCTGTCCGTGGAACTATTCACAGAGCTTTAACCCAAGGTTCATTCTAGACTTGGAAGTGTTAAAGTCATGTGATGAGATTGCAGATGATAATTGTCATTATATCTGCGCTGAATGGATCTCGCACACTAGTTGAGACTTGCGTCTGAAAGTAACTAGAACTTGATTGTGATAAGCATGCTTTCTTGTCTAAATTTTCATTGGCTTTGTTTTAATGAGCAGAGAAAGCTAGGGGTGCCAAAAATGCCCAACGCAACGATTCGTGGATCACATATAAGTGAGGGAATTTTTGGGAGTTTGAGGACATTTGCCCGCCAAACTCGTCATCTTGGGAAAATTACCTGAAAATTTTGAAAATATTCGGTATTTTGAGGACCCACAGTGTTTAAAAAAGCAAAAAAAAAATGAATCAATAAATCAAAGGTGATTACTTGTCAAACTTTTGCGAAGCAATGTTTCAAAAATCCTGGATCGTTTGAGACTTCTAGTGGCTTGGAACATCTCGCACCTCCAGACGGAGCTTGATTTTGATTATGGCCATATCATTATACCTTACGATTCATCATCTTTTAAATGGCTGCTCGCTTATTCTGATAAATCATGAGGAATACCTAAGATTTGGACTCTATAAAGAAAAATAAAATGTCAGTTTCCCAATCACTTCCGACTGCAACACTTTCTGAATCAACTTTCCTTGTAAACCTTGGACTTGGTGATGATAAGAAGCTGAAAGCAAACAATGTACCTTCCTTCAGTTGATTTTCTCCCTCTGCCATTTACCTACCATTGCCAGTATTTATTTCTTCTAAATTTAAGTGTATCTGTAAATTTAGATTTTTAGTTTTAGATTCAGCGCTTTGACTATGGCGCGGCGGGCGTCACACAAGCTGCATGTAGGCGCTTACAGTACCATTCGTGATGCCCGCTGCGCCATAGTCAAAGCGCCGACTTTCCCAACTTCAACGTCAATTATCTCACTTAATACGCGTCGCCTTGAAAAAATGAAAAGGATTGAAAATCTCCATTAGAGTTTTTGCAAACTGATTCTCTCATTAAATGTTGAAAATTCTTAACGGAAACATATAATTTTTGCCATTAAATGCTCAAGAGTGTCCGAAAAGTAGACTTGGACTTATTTAATTATTGATTTATGAGGTTTAACGAATTTTACACCTAAAAATACTCTAAGTCCTAAATTTTAGAGAAATTTTATGGATCTTAGCCATAGTTTCAAAAAAACCAACTTTTTTTTCCAAACTTTGAAAAATCGTAGCTCCGAAGGAAAGCATTTTAAAGCCCATGTTTATTGGAAAAAATAGTCTTATTTTGACTTGAATAATCGTCTCCAGTGTTTTCCGATGTTAACCCTTTCTTGGATAGTGGTACACATGTGTACCATTTTATGTAACATGTGATTCAATGGAATTTGAATGGACTTTTTTCGAAAAGTTGTGTGACCCATAAAAGTTCTTAAAAAAGTGTCCTCTTTCGGACGGTCTAAATAAATCTCAAAAAAACTCAAATCCCAAAATGCGTGCATGAAAGGGTTAAACCTGAAACACCCTGTATTCAGAAACAAGATGACTAAATAGGGAAAAATTTGAGACGGTTGGAGAGCAGCAACAGCTAATATTATTTTGTACCTGGAGTCTAATTCTTGATCTTCTGTAAGACCAATGTCACAGTATTAATTAATTTATTCAGAGATCAATTAATTTTCCAGTAAATGCATAGTAGTGTGAATGTAAAACTCCCTCACATCTTTGATTCCTTCGGAACCGATTCTACTCATTGAAGTAAGTGCAGTGGCGTCGCGTGCAATTTGGCAACAATGTATTCTATCCATTAAAACTCATGTAAAATATCGAATTCAGGGGGTGCACAGTGTACAAGGAAAATTCGATATATTTAATGAGTTTAAGTGGAGCAGTTTCGTTGTTGCCAGATGGCACGCGACGCCTTTGAGTGTGTGCCATCTTACTAAATTAGTCTCTTCTATTTTTCTCTCCATCCAAGTAGCAGAGGTTTTGTCCAATATGTTCTGCTTCAAGTTCAAACCACAGTATTATCGTAACACGTAAGCAAAGGCGGCGCGTGCACTCTGGCGACAACGAATTCTCTCCATTTAAACCTATGTAAAACAATCGATCTTCTGGAGATGCAATCGCACCCCCAAGATATCGATACTTTTGCATAGGTTTAAACGGAAAATTAGCATGGTTGCCAAATTACACGAGCCGCAACTGCACGTAAGTTACTTTCTGGTTTGATTCTTGTCCTGAAGTTGCATGGAGTGAAAAAGGGGGGGGGGGGAAATAGGGTGAAGTGGAAACTGACTAATAAGAGAAAAAACTAATCCGTTATATGAATCAACCTAGGTTAAAAAATTAAAAACTCCCTTAAACTTTCAATAATGTTCCGCTGCACACCTTAGCACAGAATAATACAATCAGTGGAAGCAAGTTTGGAATTTAACGGCACCAATAGGCAACGCTATGGCCCTATATCCCAACATGGCGGACGAGTGTGATTTGTGTTGAAACTCATTTATTTCTGTAAATTCTGGAAAGAAATCTTAAGTTTCCGCCCTCACTTTTATTTTAATGGCATTTCAGAATGAAAATTTCGCGGATCATGTCCTATATTTCTTTTTCGCGCGCGAATCCATGTGTAAACATCCTATATCCCAACATGGCGGACGCGAAATGAATTTGCTTCAAAATCCGACAGAGTTTCCGTTCTGGTTGTATATTCTGTGATCTTAGTCCAGAGCTACGGGAAATGCTCAATCAGAATCAGATGAAGCTGATGAAGCTCACAAATTAGCGGATCGGTTTCAATGGCTTCGAGTGCAATTTGGCAACACTGAATCGCGTCTCTTTAAAGATATGAAAAAGGTCGAATTTTAAGAGGTAGGTGCACTGTCTCAAATCGATATTTTGCATGAGTTTAAATGAGGGGGGGGGGTGGTCAAATTTGCCAGATTGCACGCGATGTCACTGATCGGCTTTGATGGCTGTACGTTGTAGTAATAAGTATAGCTGTCGACTGTTGTCGTCGACGCGTTGCGAGTTGCGACGCAGCTTGAGAATGACACGAGCGAGCGTCCGTCCGTGCGCGCGTTCCAAGTTCAATTTTTATGGATTCCCTTTCGCAAGACTTCCATCTCGGCTTCCCCTCCTCCCCCGAAAGATTTGTGCCCTTCTCACCAGTTTTATTTGGTTCTCTTTAAACCACAAAATCGTCTGTTTAATTTGATCCAGTAAAAATTTTTGACTGCGGCCGATGGGCCCATATTTGGAAGATCTCAGATCATAAATGCCGAATTTATCACGAATTTTGTCTCCGCTTGCTCCCCTATATTTTAATCAGGTTTGTGGGCTCGAATTTGACCCAGTATTAACGTTCTTTAATTATTATTATTATTGAGGATTAGTATCTTCGTTCCTTGTAAAGGCCTTTTCAGGTGCTTTCGCGCAGCGCAAGCATACCTTATCGATTCTCACGAAATTTTGCAGGAACGTCCAGCGCTATACGTTATACGACAAACTGCCAAAAGTTTGGAAAGATTTGGTCGAGAAATTTTAAAGTTGTCGAGGTTTTATACTCTGTTCAGTATACGATGGGCCCTTGACCACCGAATAGTATTTCTTTGAAAACGTGGAAAAGACAACATGTCGCAGGCTTGGCGCATTCATCTCTCAGGGTTCAGTCCGAAGAATTAGCGTCGAATAACGATTTCTTTTAATTAATTCAAACTTGGGTTTAATTTTTCCTCTTTATTCAACCTCTGCATGACATTTCAAGTTTATTGGTATGATTTCAATTTCAAAATTTATGAAAGAACTGTTTTCGTGAACCATAATGATTTTGTGCTCGTATTTGGTATCATTTTGATGGTTTCCGAGAACTGGATTTGGATCCGTTATGAGACTTCCTAGTAATGGGCTCTGAATAAAGTTGAGATGAAACTTTGAATTTCCTTAGGACTTGAATGCAGCAACCTTTGCCTCGTGTTGCCGAGACTTTGCACGGAACAACACACCGAATACAGCTAGTTGACGAAGGCGAGTTTGCGGAGACCCAATGCATCCTTGATTTCCTCGGCTCATTATTGTGCTAACTCGGAATGGATACATTGCGGTGTCGCCAGCTTCTGCAAAACTGACCGCTGCGCTGCACTATGGTCTGAAATCGAAAAAAAGTGGCCAAAAATCCAGTGAAAAATAGTCATCAAAAATCATCGTTTTCGACCTTTTAAGGTTAATTTAAGACTTTATGGTGACACTTTCAAGTTTAAATTACTTGTTAAAAGTGTTCTCTGAAATTGAATTTGGTATTAAAAGTTTTTAAATGATGAATTTATGGGAAATTCACTTTCTGATTTTTGGCTACTTTTTGACGATCTCAGACCATAGTGCGCTGGTTGGGGATCTCGATTCATGTCGAATTGAATATTTCACAAAGATCAACATTGAATGCACTGCGGCGCCGAGGAGCCACAAAAATTCGTGAAATTATATAGTCCGTTGGGGCTCATGACCGCTAAACGGCCGCTTCTCTGGCAACTCATGGCTATGTAACATGGAACATGGGCAAAAAGGTGATGTCGCCAAAACCCAGCTTGTGACCCCTCTATCGATTCAGCTTGGAAAATGGAGTCGATCGCTCTCAAGGGGTTTCATATCTTTTGAAATAGGGGCCGCGCTTCACTGGCAACTCATGGCTATGTAACATGGAACATGGGCAAAAAGGTGATGTCGCCAAAACCCAGTGTGTGACCCCTCTATCGATTCAGCTTGGAAAATGGAGTCGATCGCTCTCAAGGGTTTTCATATCTTTTGAAATAGGGGCCGCGCTTCACTGGCAACTCATGGCTATGTAACATGGAACATGGGCAAAAAGGTGATGTCGCCAAAACCCAGCTTGTGACCTCTCTATCGATTCAGCTTGGAAAATGGAGTCGATCGCTCTCAAGGGTTTTCATATCTTTTGAAATAGGGGCCGCGCTTCACTGGCAACTCATGGCTATGTAACATGGAACATGGGCAAAAAGGTGATGTCGTCAAAACCCAGCTTGTGACCCCTCTATCGATTCAGCTTGGAAAATGGAGTCTCAAGGGTTTTCATATCTTTTGAAACAGGGACCGCTTCACTGGCAAGCCGTAAATTATGAAATTAATTTCGCCATAAGCTTAGTGAGTGCGACTTGCGAGTGATAATATGTCTATCCGCCTCACGTGCACTCATTGAGGCCTATGGGAATTGTCGTATTTCGTAATATCCAGCTTTATATTTGAGTTTTTCAGCTTGAAACTTTCAGGTTATTTTCCTGAAGCATTGCTCGCAGTTGCTGACGTTCCTCAGATTTGTGCTTTTAGCGTAAATTGGTCAATTTCAGCCAAAACCTGTGGACGTTTTGATTTGCGCGAGGGACGTGGTGTCCGCACTGTTCAAACTAATCGACCCTGGAATCATCTTAAACCAGTGGCGGTTCGTGCAACTTGGCAACAAAGTTATTCCTCCATTTGATTGTATGTAAAACAATCGATTCGAAAGTGAAGCAGCGCCTCACCTGCAATCGATTGTTCAGCATGGTTTCAAATGGAGCGAAGACATTGTTGCCAAATAGCACCACTGTCTTGAACTTGTTGTGCTCTTTAATTTATCGCTACGTTTTTACTCATAAAATTAAGACTGATAAAGGTATAGCTCTAGATGAGTTGGCTGCTGGCAGCTGTCACGCAATTAGCGCTAAAATGTTTCTAACCGGTGCACGGAGGCGGCAACTTTTAAAAGCGCAACAATCGCAAATCCGTTCACTATGCGCGCATAAACATTGCGAACTGTCACGGGTGAACTTATCTGAAATCAACTGCAAACACTCGACAGTCAAACACCTCGATGATTGAAAAAAAAAAATTAATAAATAAAACGAGTTTGCTGGACGTACTGCAATAATTTTTTAGAGTCTTGGTCACGCTTTACGCCAAACGTAGCGTGAAATGAAATAGAACTCTTCAAAGCTCGCTGAAAGGAAATTAAGAGCTTAGGAAATATGAATCATTCGAATGGTTTTATTCCTTCATTTTTAATATTTTTACTTTATCACTCAAACTATGTTAGAAATCAGAGAAGAAATTTGTAAATATAATACCAAATATGAAAATAGGTTAGAAAAACACCCCAACAACTTAACAATAAATCTATGAAATAATAGTATTGAGACCAGGCGTCTTAAAAGATTTAAGCACCTGGACCTGCCCTTCAGATATAAGATATAACGACTTGTAAATGTTGAACTTGCGCAAAACGTGCTTATAACACGGAAAAAAAACTACGGTGAAAATAACCATACGGATACCTGATTTTGGCACCTGCTAGATGTTATGGTAATGTTAACCAGAAGTATACTACGTTTTGACTAGGTAATAGGTGATGTTACCTGATTGCATGTCGAATGTACTCAAAGTATCGATAAATGTACCATACTTCTCGTCAAGTTTACCATAACATCTAGCAGGTGCCAAAATCAGATATCCGTATGGTTATTTTCACTTATCTTTTTTTTTCCGTGAACAATCAAGTAGTACCCTTAATGAAGGGTAACTACACTCATGTGATATAAACTTAGTGAAAAATTTTTCTCATAGCATTATAAATAATAGCTCATTGTAAATAGTAATCATAATAAAGGAAAAAAGGGGGGGGGAAACTATGTTAGAAAAATTGAGAAAGTATTGTGATGGCGCAAAGAGCTTCTGAGAATCTATGTATGCTGTAGTTTTTGGAAGTCGTGTATTTCGGCTGTATTTTGTTTCTTTTTAAACTGCGAAGACAATTGTCGTGTAATTTTGTGTTTGGTATAGTTTTACAAGCTAGAAATCGGTATCCCCAACGCTGATCCGCTTGTCGACTGATTGCGACAAGTCCCAGTCCACATTGTACCTATATACAACCGTTGCGTTTTCCAGTGAGTGATATCGTGAGAGAGAACGAGTTTCTCAGATTGAGTTCACTGAATCGGTTCACCCGGCTCATGTAAAGACCCAAAGCAGAGCTGCCGATTTGCATAGATTTAATGACATTTTGAAATTCACCGAAGATTCCACCGGTTGAGAAAAGATTACTAGTTCAGTTCAATGTATGACTGTAATGCACGAAAATACTCTGATCTGTAATCTTTTCTCAATCGGTGGAAACGCCGTTAATTAATTAAAATATACCGGTTGAGAAAAAATAAAAGACGCTAGTATTTTCATGCATTACAGTCATACACTGAACTAAACTCTGTAATCTTTTCTCAACCGGTGGAATCTTCGGTGAATTTCAAAATGCCATTAAATCTACGCAAATCGGCAGCTCTGACCCAAAGGCGGATCCAGCAATATGGCAACCATGTATTCTTCCCATTTGAACGTATGAGGAAGAATCGATTCTCGAGGGGGCCATGACCCCTTGACTAATCGATTGTTTCTCACGCATTCAAATGGGAAGAATACACGGTTGCCAGATCGCTGGATCCGCCCATGTAAAGACCACGGATTCCAGTGGCAGCTCTTCGGCTCGTGTAGTTTGGCAACCATGGGTTTCTCCATCAAAACCTGTGTAAAAGTATCGATTTTTTGTGGTTCAATGAATCTCTACTGAAGATCGATTATTTTACACAGGTTTAAATGGAGAGAATCCGTTGATGCCATATCGCACGAGCCGCCTCTGTCTTTGTTATTTGTTAATTTTTCCACCAGGTACTAAAGTAGGCTGTTTACGCCGGTACCAGCTGGTTCCAGGCACCCACAGCTGCACAGGCTTAAACGGGGAAAATAGTTATATGGTTACGGAAGATCCAGAAAAATAGAAATGGGTTCAATGCAAAATAAAAAGTGAAAATAGAAAAGCAATTTTTAAAGAAAACGATGTATTAAAAGTTAAACGCAAATTGATAATTCAATGTCGCTCTAAAAATGGCCAGAATTCTAATGAAAAGTTTCCAAAAATAAAGTGTGGTGGTTATCAGAAAATATCTGATGGTATTTTCAAGTAGAATTCTTGTCATTTTTAACGAGATTAAGACTACCAAAAGGACCTTATTCAAAATGGGGATTTTTGGCCCTGGGACGGATTCCTGAGATATTTTCAGAGATGATAGAGGGTGACTTTAGGATTCAGAATCTGGCCTATTTTTAAATTCAACCCAAAGGAAAGGCAGTGATGGGTGGGGGTCAAAGTTGAAACCTTTAAGGTTCTCTTCAGGAATAACTTTTTATTATAATGGGGCTCTTGCAAACTGTTGCTGTGCGCAAATGAATAGTCTACTATGATGTAAAAACCAGCGAAAATCACGAAAATCACACTGAGAAAGTCTGAAATTTAGTAATGAACTCATAAAACTGCTATAACGGCAAGTTTGTAATGGCGGCTCAACGCAGGTATCATGGGAGATTTCTGTCTATAATGTCACTTTTACTACGGAAACACAGAGGTTTGTCTCAAATTAGGTGGGAATCTCCCATGATACCTGCGCGTCTCTTCACCATTAAGCCCGATTCTGAGAGTGAATTTCGTGATTTTTTAGTGTACTCATCGTCATTTGTACAGGTTTTTATGCAAGAATCAACTTTTCAATCTCCTGTGGCAAAAGTTTGCAAGAGCTTCACTATGGTCATTTTTAGTTGTACATTTTGCTCCTTGTAGCATCTGTTAGAAAAAAAACTCTTCTTTTTTATTTTCTGCTTAAACAGTTTTCTGCAAAATGACAGCGACGGCTCTCCAAAATGGGTCTGTTGCATACTTTTGCTACAACAGTATAGAACCTTGATTCTAATGTAAAATTCGGCGAAAATAACGATGCGCAAATTATAAACGTTCAAAATCCACTCATTAACTCATTGTCAGGAAATCACTTCAATTTCAAACAGCCCACGCTACACTAGACACTATTTGCACCGATATACTACTACATAGACGGAACCACCGTGTGCCTAAGTAAACAACGTTGTAACCACAAAATGATGGAATTTCTTTTTTAATACGTGAAATATGAGCTGCATTTGCTGTCTGGTCTTTTCGGTTTATCAAAGATTACAAAATAATATGAGGAATGTACGAATCTAAACGAAACATTCCAATGTTTTTAAGCTTTCTTCATGTTTACATAAACGAGATGGTTCCATCTATGTAGTTATAAGTCGGTGACATAGAGTGTCTAGTGTAGCGCGGGTTGTTTGAAAATGGAAGGTATTTTCTGAGTAATGAGTGGATTTTGAAAGTTTTTAATGTGCGCATCGTTATTTTCGCCGAATTTTACGTTAGAAACAATGAGTTATATTGATGTAGCAAAAGTACGCTACAGACCCATTCATAGTGAGTTGAATCGAGTGAATTGAATCTTATGAATGAACCGATACTCATTTTACGCCACCGCGGCGCACCAAGCGACCGTTCTCTGCCGCACACTTACACATACATAGTATACATTCATAGAATGAGCATCAATGAATGAGCTCCTGCTCTCTTTATGTTTTATTCATTTTCTTTTCTTTCTGTCTCTTCAACTACTTACTTCATCACTATTTCACTCTTTCTCTGTAGAGAGTGAATAGCGGACGTCTCTCTACACACTTCTCAGTCTCTGCTATGTTGCCGTGTCATCTAACCAGGGCTGCCGTTTTGCGTATAATCAATGCTAGTTTTATATTCTCTGATGATTCCACCGGTTGAGAAAAGATTACACAGTTCAGTGTATCACTGTAACGCACGAAAATAGTCTGATCTGTAACCTTTCCTTAATCGGTGGAAACTCCGTTAATTAATCAAAATATTCGCAAGTTTTTTAAAGTCATCGACGACTCCACCGGTTGAGAAAAGATTACAGATGCGAGTATCTTAGTTCATTACAGTAATACACTGAACTGAACTGTGTAATCTTTTCTCAACCGGAGGAATCATCGGTAAATTGAAAAATAGCATTGGTTATACGCAAAACGGCAGCACTGCTTCTAACGCTAACCTTGATCGGGCTCCTCATTCCTGATGATTCCAAGAATGTGTAACAAAAGCGGATGCAGCAATCTGACAACTGTGTATCTTTCCTATTTGAATGCATGAGAAACAATCGATTAGTAAAAGGGCCGTGGCCTCTCTCAAGAATCGATTTTTTCTCATACGTTCAAATGGGATGATGTGTAATGATAATTTTTGCGAAAGCAATTTTGACCATTGACTCTATTGAAAAATGCCGCAAAATCTCCTTTGAACGCACTAAAAACGATTCAAATCCTCATCTAAATTAACACGGGAAAAACATATTTGTGCAATTATGGACTTGTCAACTGAAATATTGGGATGTTTATATGTTATCAAAATGGTGATATTTTTGCAAGAAGTTAGTATTTTTCAATATAGCCACGGATGGTAATCTGCAGTAACTAATAATCATAGCTGGTAAAAATAATCGACTCTCTCTCTCTATATATATATATATATATATATATATATATATATATATATATATATATATATATATATATATATATATATATATATATATATATATATATATATATATATATATATATATATAATGGAATATATTTTCAATATGGCTATTCAATACATAGTGGTAACTGGCTATTTAGCTCTTATTTCAACCACTATATATATATATTATATATATATATATATATATATATAATATATATATATTATATATATATATATATATATATAAGAGAGAGAGAGAGAGAGAGATATCTCATAGAGAGAGAGAGAGAGAGAGAGAGAGAGAGAGAGAGAGAGAGAGAGAGAGAGAGAGAACTTTTCCAACTTTTTTTTCTTTGACTTTTTCTGACCAGAAACTAGAGAGGGGTTAGAGCAGACGCATTTTGAGTATCGGGTTTTGACAAGTAGCGGTGCGTGCTATCGAACCGCATCAAAACGCATCGGTGAGCGGTTGGTTTCCGCAGAATTTCAATTCGTTACTAACAAACCACTAACCGATGCGCTTTGATGCGGTTCGATGGCATGCAACTCTACTTGTCAGGGCCCGATACTCAAAATGCGGCTGCTTTACTCCTTACCAAAATCCTCAGAATACCTTTATCAACTGCTTACTTGGAAACAAAATACATTCAACTCGCTTTTGTAACGAACAGAGACGCTCTCGTCGAGTTATCGTTGAATTGCTACAGTTTATATGTAATACCGACGAATTAAAGATTGTCGTGAGATTTTTACGAGCTAAGTTTCGCCTTCAAGATTCTGGTTCGGCCTCTCTTCATACTCCTCACACCTTGCAGGCGAGAGGCCAGTGCTGATGGGGCGGGAGTTCGGGAAAGCCGTTTCAGATCAGTCCCACACTCACACCCATATCTGAAAATGTGTGAAAATCGCGCGGCAATCTTTAACCTTTTCCACTCTCGAGACGTCTCTTTTTTCTTTTAGTTGCTTTAATAATGTTTTTTTTTTTTTTTTTTTTTTTTTTTTTTTTACATTACTTCTTTATTTTATTTTTGTTAAAAAATCAAATTATTTTATTTTGTTTTACTTTTTATATTTCATTTTAACTTTTTTATTTAATTTTTTATTTTATTTATCTATTTATTTGTTTATTTATTTTTTATTTGTTTGTTTGTTTTATTGTACTTTTATTTCGTTTGTTATAAATTAATTTCTTTTATTTTGTTTTAAAATGGTTTTTTTTTTTTTTTTTTTTTTTTTTTTTTTACGTTGTTTTCATCTGTTTTATTTTATTATATATAATTTGTTTTATGTAATTTTAATTTTTTTTTTTTTTTTTGGTTTTTGTTTTTTCAATTTTTTTTTCTTTCCTGTGCTGACTTTTGTTGGATGGATTTGAAATTAGAGTGGAACTCAACAAATTTTACTGTCGAATATATCCGATATCGGGGTGGAAAGGATTAATAATTCGTCGATAGTACCTACTATCTACTAGTTATCGTCGTCAACGGTTTAAGTCGTTGTATAGTCAAAGCCAGCCTGACTCATTACACTTTTACCAATAGCTTTCGTGTCAAAAGTCAAGGTTTAATTTGTCCATTGGCGATTAAAGCGATAGTCGATCGGCGATCGATCGATGTGACAGGGACCCTGGCCCCAGAGGCTGAGTGCATGGACTCAAGAGGGAGGTGTCGAACGTGATCAAATTCGCGTGGGAGTATCTCAGTATTCACTCGGATAACATGTTCATGCGCAAACTACAAGTGCGTAATATGTGCCAGTGATGCCAGATCTATCACAAATTAAGGGGAGGTTGTAAGCCCTACACCTTCACCATGTTAATTTACCAAACTTTCGGTATACATATCTCAAGACCATTTGCACCTAGAGAGCTCATTTTTTTTTCATAATGTACATCTTGACAAGCTGAACGCTGTTAACTAACTTTTATTTTATTTAAATTACAATTTCGAAACTAATTTTATTTTTTTAAAAAATCTCTTGGAATACGAGTTATTTTTTGCACATTTTGTTTAAATTTCAATACTTCTCCAAATAACCACGCAATAAAAGTTAGTTAACTTTGTTTGTCTGTTAAAGACAAACATTGTAGAACAAAAATGAGCTCTCTAGGTGCAAAAGAACTTGAGTTATGTGTACCGAAAGTTTAAAAATTACATCTTTTCAGGAGAACAGTTTAAAAAGTGTGCATTTTTTAAAAAAGGAAACTATCCTAAAATTTCTCTGCCCAAGAGTCTCTATATCCTATTATTAAATTTGAAATTGATCCTTGAGACATGCTGAATATAATAAAATAAAAAAAATTAAAAAATTTAAAAACAATGTAAAAATTTAAAAAAAAAATTGTTTGCTTACAACCTCCCCTTAAAGGTACAATTTGTCCATTTAATTCAAGGTAAAGTGTGTATCTTTTCTTGCCAAAGCGGACGTACAAAGAAGGTTCCAGCAATCTCGCAACTGTGCGTACTTACTCATTTGAAACTTTAAAAGCAGGCTTTACTGAGGGACATATTACAGAGAAAGGTGCTAAAGATAGGAACAAAAAAAAAAATACTAGAAATGTTTTCATTGAGAATGTGCTACCTAAGAATACTTGGGATGAGAAACGTTTGAGATTTCGATCAGTTGAGATTTTCAATCCCAAATCCTTAAAAACAATGTTCATGGAATAGGATAGCACATTCTCAATGAAAACAAAGGAGTATTTTAAAATGAATCCTTTCTGCAATCTAAATGAGTACCTGAAATCATTGAAGTGATGGACAAGTCTTTGTACTCCTCTGTATAGTAATTAGTTATTATATTTTCTACTTACCTACTGCTCTTAATAATGTTCTGTTATACAGGGTGTCCGGTAAGTCCGGGAACGGCTGCGCCATTTCTTTATTTACGCAGATAAAAAAACCGAACTTTGGGAATGTTCCTAGATAAATAAAAACTACTTTTGGGGGGGGGGTCAAAATTTTGGTCGCCCCTCCCGGGGGCGGGGGCGCCCCTAACTTTTTTTTTTCAAATGGCAACCCCTATCTTGTGATACCTCACTCAAAAGAGGGTAAAAAACTGAGCATTTTGGCGCAAACCGCATGTCGATATCTCTTTTAGTATTCGAGATATCGAACTTCAAAATCTATGGAAACCCATTTTAAAAAAATCATAACTCTTATTCAGAAAGTCGCTATTTAAAAAACTAGGGGTCTAAACTACTCTACATAACAAGCTCTTTCCAGGGAAAAACACCTCTGCCCAAAAAAATTAACTTACAGTTATTGTTTTTTTCCCGCCAAAATTTTTTAAAAAATTTTGGAAAATTTTCGACATGCGGTTTGCGCCAAAATGCTCAGTTTTTTACCCTCTTTTGAATGAGGTATCACAAGATAGGGGTTGCCATTTGAAAAAAAAAGTTAGGGGCGCCCCCGCCCCCCGGGAGGGGCGACCAAAATTTTGGCCCCCCCAAAAAGTAGTTTTTATTTATCTAGGAACATTCCCAAAGCTTGGTTTTTTTATCTGCGTAAATAAAGAAATGGCGCAGCCGTTCCGGGACTTACCGGACACCCTGTATAAATGTAACACCTATATTTGACCTGTACTGAGCTGTAAAGCTGGTGTACTAATAACGAATAAATAAAAAATAAATAAATAAATAAATAAATAAATAAATAAAGCGGATACAAAGAAGGTTCCAGCAATCTGGCTACTGTGCGTTCTTTCTATTCGAATGTATGAGAAATAATCGACTTGTGAAAGGGCCATGGTGATGGCCAGTAGCGTACACAGGAATGTTTCTTTCTCTCTCTTTCCCCATTTGAACATGTGTGTAGGTAAAAGATAGAAACAGGGGCTAGAACGTGACTTCAGCCCCTATTTCTTTCCTTTTCTAGTACATACACTCAAACTGGAATAGAGCGAGAGGGACTAATTCCTGCGTACGCCATTGGTGATGGCTCCCTTTAAGATTCGATGTTGTTTCACATCATACGTTCAAATGAGAAAAATGCATGGTTGTCTAATTGCTAGACCCGCCCTTGATCTGTCAGAACTATGGTTTAATTGTAATGCAGTTTGTCTGTAATTTATGCCTGTAGAGTGTAGACTAATAAAAACACTGTAGTAAGTTGGGTACGCTATTTGTCTTAAATTTTGCATTGGAGTCATAAGGTTTATAAGGTCAGGGCTCTATAAAAAATGAACGCCCCCGATATTTTGTAAGTATCTACGCACTATGGTCACAGAATAATACAACCAGAACGGAAACTCTGTCGGATTTTGAAGCAAATTCATTTCGCGTCCGCCATGTTGGGATATAGGATGTTTACATCTGGATTTGCGCTCGATAAAAAAAATATAGGACATGATCCGCGAAATTTTCATTCTGAAATGCCAATAGAATAAAATTGAGGCCGGAAACTTAAGATTTCTTTCCAGAATTTACAGAAATAAAATGAGTTTCAACACAAATCACACACGTCCGCCTTGTTGGGAAATAGGACCACAGCGTTGCACTTTGGTGCCGTTAAATTCCAAACTTGCTTCCATTGGCTCTTATGGAAATCCGTTCTGATTGTATTATTCTGTGCTATGGTCTAAGACAAAAGAAAGGCCTGCACGGGCCATAAGTTACGGGAAAAATGTCGTACAAAATCATCGTTTTCGAAGTTTTAAGATTATTTTGACAATTTCCAGTGACTTTTCTAGGTTTAAATTACTTGTTTGTTACTGATTTCTGAAAGTTTACTATTGATCAGTTGATGAGAAATTCTGATTTTTGACAACAATAATTAGTGGCCACTTTGGCCACAGACGATTCCGGCCACTGATTTTTGGCCAGGGGGTAAATGTGACTCATAATAACTCGCGCGACGCAGGTTAGATGCTTGAGCGCCACGCAAGATCGGTAACTATTTCCGCTCGCCGGATACGGTGTTGCATAAATAGAGTATTGAAGGGGCGCTGAAAAATCGTCATCGTCTCACAACACAACACGCAGTTCTAACAAGAAGAGGTCTGTCTTTTAATCCAATCCATCTTGTTCTTTGCAATATGTTTTAATATACCAGACTAGAACCTCTCTAGCTGTCATTAAAGTTTGCACTCATTGTACGAGTGCCCTCTGTCGAATGTCAGTTTTCTATGCGATTGTGAGCTCAAATTTTAACCCTTTAAGGGCCAGGTTATTTCAAAAAGATGCCACTCTTCCGTTTAGAAAGGGAAGGTAGTTAACTGTTCGGGGCTCGGTAAACTCCTAGACTGACCATAAAAATTCCTAGACGAGCAATTTTCGAAAACAAACTCCTAGACAAGGCAGGTAAAAACGTAACTAACCGGTGTAAACTCCTCCATAAATCCATAATTTTCGCAGGCAGGGTTGCCAAATTTCCATCGACATTTGTTGTAATCAGCGTAATCCAAGTTTGATTAATGAATGGTTAACTGTCCGCTGAGGCGTCAATAATAGATACTATTTAGGTTGAAAAAAAACCGCGTCAAGTAGTATTAAAAAAAAAGAAACAGAAACAAAAAACAGTACAATACTTCTGGTTTCCCTTTGGCTTTTGTATTGGCGTTAACACATGAATTTTTTGTAACAAAGTCAAAACGACCGGACTTTCCTTGCAGGCGATCAGTTGAATAATATTCTTTAACTTTTTCGTATTTTCGGAGCACAGTTTTTTTTTCTCGATTTAATGTTTCCCAACCGCGCACTGTGTATTTTGATATACGTGTCGATCTGGAACTCATACTGAGCGGTGATGCTCATACTGAATAACGGTTGCCCAAATTGGCAACATCTGCCGTCAAAATTCGATGTTTACATCCTCCGCTTATCCCTCCGTCTAGGAATTTGTTTTCGATAATTTCAGCAGTCTCGGAATTTACGATTTAGCAATGGTCAGTCTAGGAGTTTACACCTCCCCAACTGTTCGTACTCGGGGGAGTTGAAATTGCCTATACGATACAATGAAGGCGCCCGAAGACCAGAGACAAATAGAGACCCAGCACACCGTATGATCCCCGTGTTAGAAAAGTGAAGCAAGTTTAGCGGTCACAGTTTTGTTCGGGAGTCACCGGCTCTAACGATAAACAGTCGCCTACTGTTGAGTGGTGAGCTCAACAAAAGGCTGTGATTGGTCCGCGGTCCCGGAAACGGAAACAGGTTTTGGTTGTCGAATGCAAACCAGGCGCTCATCAGTCAACAGTAGGCGACTGTTGGCTGTTGTTTCGAAGAGTTCCGACCAAAATTGAGCCCCTAAAAGTGGACACCTGTCGAAAGCTTTGTGCTGGGTCTCTATTTGTCTCTGCCGAAGACATCTTATCACGTAGATGTTTTCACCAATAGTCGCGTTTATTCGGAATGAAAAAGGGAAGGTAGTTAACTGTTCGTACTCGGGGGAGTTGGAATTGCTTATACGATACATTGAAGGCGCCCGAAGACATCTTATCGTGTAGATGTTTTCACCAATAGTCGCGTTTAGTAGGAATGAAGACTGAAACAATGTGAAGTAGACTGGAGAAGAAAAACGAGTATACTCGGGCTTGACCCTTAAAGGGTTAAACCCACCCTATCCTCAAAATTTGATTTCTGTACTGCACAAATCTGGAGCCACTGCGCGGTGGTGTGCGCTAGCCTTCTTTGGAGTAGGCAGTGTCTAGTGAGTTCTAATGTGTTGGTAGGAGAGAGAGAGAGAGAGAGAGAGAGAGAGAAAAAGAGAGAGAGAGAGAGAGAGAGAGAGAGAGAGAGAGAGAGAGAGAGAGAGAGAGAAAGGGAGAGAGAGAGGGGGGAGAGAGAGAGAGAGAGGGAGAGAGAGAGGGGGGGAGAGAGAGAGAGAGAGAGAGAGAGAGAGAGAGAGAGAGAGAGAGAGAGAGAGAGAGACAGAGAGGGGGGAGGGAGAGCGAGAGAGAGAGTGGTCAAGATCGAGACGATTGCCAATCGGTGGATGATTTCGCTTGACCCGCGCTGCGCGTATAGACTCGCGAAGACGCGAACGGCGCACTATGTCGTATTTGACCGGAAAAGTTGGCATAAACTGTTTTTACAGTCCTAATGACTTGGAATTTGGTATCTGGGGGTATTTTTTAACGCTGAATTCAAATGTTGCATCAGTTTTTCAAAATTCGAAAATCCAAGATGGCTGCCGATAATTTTTTCGGCTAATCGGTCGGCAGCCATCTTGGATTTTCGAATTTTGAAAAACAGATGCAAAACTTGAATTCAGCGTTAAAAAGTACTTACCCAAGGATAGTGAGTTTCAAGTCATTTGGACGGTGTTGCCAAATTTCACTCGTCGCCTCTACAACACGTGAAAACGAGAATTTCGTGTCAAAACGCAAAATTCGAACTAATTTTCCCGAAAAAGCCGCATTTTTCCGCAACTTCTGACTTCAAGGCCTATTAGTACGCACTAAGGACTACCATTTCTCATATTGTATATACCCGCGGGATGTGGCACGATGTTTGAACTTAAGTTCTCTTGAAAATCGGAAATTTTTAGCTAAAAAACTTTGAAGTAGCAAAAATATATCAAATTCAAATTAAAATTGGATAAAATAGGCATAAACTGTTCGTAAATACCTTCAGGAAGACGATCCATGCACAAAAATTTGTTTCTGACTTCATTTGAAACACTTTGTTTTACTTTGATTATAGTCTCGTGCTGAGGCTAAATTGAATGGTGATAAAACTGAGTTTTCCCCTGGTGGATTCTAGGTGAATTAATCTAGTTTAGACCCGCTAAATACAAGTTTCTAATGCAAAAATCTATGTAGATTTCGAATATCACAACAGTTTTTCCCAATAGCGACTTTTTTTTTGAGTTTATGCCAGCTTTTTTGGTCAAATACCACATAGTGCGGCGTGGCGCACTCTGGGCGAAACCAACATTTTTCCGAACAGAGAGATTCGAAATAAAATTGTATCAATCACGCCCCTCCCGCCCCTGGTAAAAATGTCGACTATAACCGTTCCAAAAACGACTATAAACATAGTTGGCCAACTATGGATTATAGTTGGCCAACTATAGATTATAGTCGGCAACTATGTTTATAGTCGTTTTTGGAATAGTCGTATAGTCGTCATTTTTACCAGGGGCGACTGTAGAAAAGTGATCTTAACATCCAAGTAGACCCGATTTATACAGAGTCGCGCTAAAGTCTGGATACTGTCGAATAACTTTTGAACGGCTACAGATAAAAGAACGAAATTCAAGGGATTTAACTTAACCCTCTAAGCCAAACATTGCGAGACTGACGCTGTAACTTCAAAACGAAACAAGTTAGCGAAATAATCTTGAATTTATTTAAAAGATAAACTCATTTTCTTTCGATTGGGCCCAAGATGAGCCCATTTGATGAACAAGTCTAAGGGCCAGGTTAATTCAAATAGAACGCCACTCTTCCGTTTATATAGACAAGGTAGTTAACTTTCGTACTCGAGGGAGTTGGTATTGCCTATACAATGAATTGAAGGCGCCCGAAGAGAACTTATCTTATAAGTGTTTTCATCGATAGTCGCGTTTATCTGGAATAAAGACTGAAACCACGTGCAGTAGACTAAAGGAGAAAAACGAGTATAATCGGGCTTGTTCCATAAAGGGTTAGTGAAAACTACTTAAGTAATCATTAAATATTCACTTCTTAAGTTATAAAGATCCCTGGAATTTTGTTCTTTCATCTGCTGCCGTTCAAAAGTTATCTGGGGTATTCAGACTTTTGCGCCACCCTGTAGTTATTTTTTGGGCTCATCCGTGTTCATTGGCGGATACAGGGGAATACGAAGGGGGCGATCGCCCCCCCGTTCGGCTCAACAGGTGGGAAAAGAGGGGAGAGGAAGGGGAAAAGCAAGAGCGAAAGCAAGAAAAGGGGGTCATTTAGGAGCGAAA
>VMOF01000379.1:12027887-12438477 GCA_011764245.1 Trialeurodes vaporariorum
GAGCTGTAGCAGTAAAGATTTCAGGTTTCTGTCTCACCTGTAATCTTTACTGATACAAATCCAAATTACACATGATTTTTTCTTTGCATACTTACGCCTTTATTTTAGAACCAATTTGGCCCGTTTATGGCTCAAAATATCAAGCAAAAAATTAAGCAGGTGCTGACATTCCGATTTTTTGTCTATTATTCGTCGGTTTAGAGAAAAAGACGAAAACCGTCAAAAACGGCTATTTTCGGAGCCAGCGACAAGTAACGACATCTATCGGATTATTTCCGGGAGTTTGCCAAGACAAGCCGGTAGGTAGCCAAACTAATGGTTAAAGGATGAGAACAAAGGAGGCTCAACCCCTAACCAAAATATAGCAAGAGGTCGTAAAACGCCTCTCCTCGTTAGAGCTCTAACCGACTGACCACAGCCAAACTATCACCTAACAACTATCACCTAACCAGAGGTGGCACAGGTCGTAATACCGGGCCTTATTAGTGTCAGAGACTGAAATAGAAAGACGCAGCGCAGGCAATGGATCCAATCGGACTAAGAAAGTGGAGCAAGGAAATGGATTTCACTATTTCAGGCACGGAGCCAGAAATTGATTAAAGGTGAGAGGGGGGGGGGTTGTTAATATTCTGTGGAGACTGTTCTCCCTGTCAGAAAAGGTTTCTAAGTTAGAAAAAAGCTCTGAAGAAAATGCGGCAGTACATGAATGATAAAATTAAATGGTCCCCAAAAAGGAACTGATTTACACACTGAAAAAAGGGTGTAAAATCAACTATGAAATAGTAAAAAACTGGCACAACTTCAGGAAATAGTAAATTCTACTATTTTTTTTTGTTTAAATTTACATCGACCGGTGTAAATTTAAACAAAACAAAAATATTAGAATTTACTATTTCCTGAAGTTGTGCCGGTTTTTTTACTATTTCATGGTTCATTTTACACCATTTTTTTTTCAGTGTGCGTATTGTCGTCCATATGACATGTAGGCGTAAGTTGAAGGAGGTCAGTGGCGGCTCGTGCAATTTGTCAACCATGCTTATTGTCATTTACACCTATGCCAAAGTATCGATATCTTGGGGGTGCAAGTGCACCTCCTGAAGATCGATTGTTTTACATAGGTTTAAATGGAGAAATTACATTGTTGCCGCATTGCACGAGCCGCCACTGAAGGAGGTAAAGAGGCAAGGAAGAGAGAAGAAATTATGACTACATCATGAAGTAAACAAACTAAAAGAAAAAAGATGCAAAAGTAATAAAAATGCAAAACTAAGGGCGAACATTATTTTTTTTTTTTATTATTATCAAAAAAAAAAAGTCAGCATTCAAATCAAAGAGAAAAACCATGAATAATTAACCTCAAAATTAATTAATTAATTAATTATAAATAAAATAGATGCAAGGAAATGCTACTATAGGCAGCAGTAATTTACAAAAAAATTATTGGCAATTATTTGCCAATTATTGACAAAATATCGGCCAAATTATTTCACCTTTATTTCATTTTATCCAATGCTGCTAACTGCATTGCATCTTTGCTAACTGTAAAGAATTTTGGTCCTTTGCCTTACTATGGGAAAACATTGGCCACAATTTCTTGCGACGGTAAAGATAATTTCTGGTGATTTCAAGTAGAATTTCTGGCATGGAAAAATTCTCGCCTTGGGAATTTATTCACCTTCGAGATATTGCAAAATCTTTTTGTTTTAAAATGGACAAACGGACAAAGAAAAAACCCAGAGTCGCGCTCTGAGAACACTTTCCGACGAAATGTAAATCCATCAAACGGAGACTTTATTATTGAGTCATCGAATCGTTGATGTCCACTCGGAGACTTTGTTGAGTCATCGAATCGTTGACGTCCACTTTTTATGCCTAAATATAAGTCCTAATCTTGAAAAGTAAGTACTCGTCGCATTCAAGAGTTTGCCGTGTTCTTAAAAATGAAGGGTTTAGCATTTAAGAGGTAAACGTGTTCTTCAAAGGCGGTTCTCTCTCCTTCCGTTTGATCTCACCTACGAGGCAAGTACAGTGATAGGGGCTAAAGTCCTAAAGTCAAGTGATGGTCCTGATGGGAAAGAGAGAGAGAGAGAGAGAGAGAGAGAGAGAGAGAGGAGAACCAACTCCTAGGTCCGTTGGTGCACGTTTTCCGATTTTGAGCTTGTCGAAGTCGAAGTTCAAGAGCGTTCCTTTGATTGACGCGTTGAAGACGTTGAAGTGCATCTCCAAACAGCGCGGTTTCTCTGATGATATGGTCAAAAATAATTTGACGACCTAACGTGCATGTGTTAAGATGTATTTTAAGAGCACATTCCTACGCTCATTTCAATTTTATTAAAATTAAAGCTTGGTTGAATATAGCGGCTCGTGAAATGTGATCTAAAAGTATCGATGTCTACTCCAAATAAACCTATGGAAAATAATCTATCTTCAAAGGTTGCGATTGAACCCCATAAGCAGTGGCGTACGCAGGATTTTTTTTTTTTTTTTTTTTTGGTAGCCGGGGCTTGCACTGATGAGTGTTTGACTGAAAATTACCCCCCTCTTTCCCTCTACCCCTGAAAATCGGAGGTCTAGGGGGGCTTTAGCCCCCCCCCCCCCCCCGCGTATGCCACTGGCCATAAGGGTGCAAAAAAGACTCGACCGGCGACCTAGCTATCCACGGATTGTATAAAAGTGATGGACTCCGCGAATAAGTGAGAAACTTTTTGGGGATTTGAGGACCCCGGCAAAAACATTATCCCCGGAAAGTGGCCTTAAATTTTAGATTTGCGTATTAAATTAATGAAACGCCTCTACATAGCCTAGTATTTTGCCAACATTTTTGTGCTTGATTTCTCCGACAATTTTGGACCAATATTGTTGAAATTTTACTTGGAAAATTGAGTAAAAAAACACGCAGTTCTTTTGGGGACGCCCGTCCTGTTTTAATAATCAATGCTTTCGGGGGGGGGGGGGGATTAGTCTTATTTAAAGTCTAATGCTTAAAAAGAGACTATTGACGCTATGTATTTTATCAGAATCTCACTTCAGACAGGTGTGGAATCACCTAAAGATGAAATTGTTGAAAGCCAAAGTCTTAAAAGAACTAATTTTCTTTAAAAAAGAGAAAAAAAACTTTACGCAAGTGAGTTTGTTAAGGATGTTTGGTTTTTTTAAAATCCCACTTTAATGGCCTTTACAAGCTGTTGAATTCCCGGCCGAAAAAGAAACTGGCGGAATGTCATGAACTCATGACAACTAATTAACTTGTCTCTCCAACGGAAATACCCATAATAGGGTCTTATAAGGAAAATGAAGGAGAAGAAATCAGGACACTCGATACTCATTGCGGGCGGTCCAAACACGCGTGGCTCAGCGCGGCGCACTTTGGTAGCTGAGATCGTCAAAAAGGAGCGAAAAATCAAGGTAGGCTAAAACGGTACAGTCACGAACGAATAGTTAACTACTAATGCTATCCGATTCAAATACTCCGCATACTAGGCCGATGGAAACCTTGTCTTACTCTCATGGATGCGCCTTCATTTTTTTAGGGTTGACTTAAACCGTGCAGTCGCGCACAAATAGTTAACTAATCGACAGCACGTAAGTAGCAGAGCCATTAGTCCTGCGTCGACGATTCGACGGAACCCGCACTACACGTAAAATGAAACGCAACCCGCACTACACGTAAAATGAACGCTCTTTTATCATTCTTTCTTTTCTTTTGTTCTCTCAAGAACGAGAGAGGTTCGGGCTACGTGTAGTGTGGGTTGCATCGAATCGTCAACGCAGGACTAATGGCTCTGCTTGTACTAGCAGAGACAAAGATTAAAAATACTTAGCCAGAGGTATACAATACGCAGCGCACGTAATACATGTGTTGAATGGTATACAGTGCATTGCGTATTGCATACCCTGGCCAGGTATCTTTGTCTCTGCTAGTACATTTATCCAAGGGTACCCCGTACCCGATCTAAAGACTCCAATAATGGAGCTTCTGCATTCTGCAAGGTTTTTGCTGTTGGTAAATGGCCCGTCAATTCTTATGTAAAATACTGAGAAAATAACAGCGAGACCATTAGAGAAATCCTGCACCTCATTCGCGCCGTCCGTCCAGAGGAAACTAAGCTCAAATTAGGTACGTGTATCATATGGACCACCCGTGTTTGTTTGCACTGCGTACGTTTTTCACCCTATAAACTAAAGATCATAACCTACATCTATGCCCCAGCCACATTGCGACACTGCTGAAACAGCGTAAATGACGCTTGGCCTTAGAACGGGAATATAGTGGAGGAATTTTTTTTTAGAGCATGAGTGTCATGCTCTATTGAAATCGTTTCTACAAGGTCAATAATGCTTTTCTTATAGGAACGGCATGGTTCGGGGGTCCGCTCGGGGGATCGCTTGGTTTCAGTATCGAGAACGGGTCCTCGAGGACCGATTGACCCATGTGATTCCGCCAATCCGGTGTCCTCCCAATTTGTCGCTTTTTCTTTGTGGCGGGAGTTTTTGGCCAAGATTGAGGTTAAGCATTTTTGGGAATGTAATTACGTTACTAATTTGGATCAGACTTCAACGAAATTTTCTGTATGAGATATTGGGGTTTTATATCAGAGGATTGTGTCCATGTTTCGTGTATTCTGCGATTTAAAATGCATTTAGATGATTTCAAATTTCCAATCCTGTTATTGTTGATGTTTCGGTCCGCTAAAAGAGTTCGTTTGGGGAACGCGATCGGCGTTGCGTTTTAAGGTCAGCGACCTGTAGTAAGATTCTCATCCGCTAGATAACGCCACTGTTCCGCGGTCCAGAAACCATGCTTTTTCCGCCTTTAATCGTTAATTGCGAGAGCTAGAGTTAACTTTTCGAAAATGTAAGAACGTTGCGTTCTAGATCAAATCCTAAGGAAAATTTTAAGACCATTCCGAGCCATGGACGAAGATATAACTAAGGACTGCCGACTTCCTATCTCCGCCCGTGTTAAAACCTGTTAGCGGGTTTTCGAGCGCGACCGCAGCGCTCCAAGCAGCAGTAAGGGTCAACTAAAAGCGAACCGCTGCAGCGGTGGCCGCTCCGGCTCCCTTTCTCCCATGCCTTCCCGCAAATGTATACCGTGTAGGTAATTTGAATCACGATTGAACGAAGGGAACAAATGATCAGCGAATTAAAAGGAAGCAAAATCCGCTAAAAAGCAAACGTCTGGAGTATTTCTTGAAAGATTCCTGAATTGTCGAAAATGATTAATCAAGGACTGAAATACTATACATCACAGTTAACCTCAAAACGGAATCAAACAAGAAAGAGTACATAGACATTTGTTTTATTAGTAGAGATCAGGCGACTCTTTTAATTTGCTGATGATTTCTGTTACCTTGTCCAAAGTTGATTCTGAATTTTCCTTGCTTTCGATCTTCCATTGAGATACTGAGTTATCTGATCCTCTTGGGTCGCCGACAACAGTTGACAGCCATGCCATAACAGACCAACTCCAACAACGGTTTTAGCAGTAGCACAGCATGTGAGCATGGACACATCGCCAGGATCGCTCACTTGAAAGAGTAGTTCAGCTGACCGCTGCTTGGAGCGCTGGGGTCGAGAGCAAAACAGGACTAACAACAGTCGGCAGTCCTTAGTTATATCTTCGTCCATGGTTTTGCGACGACCTCCCGTCCCCTTTGCCCTCCCCACGAACTACTGCACCTACGCCTACAACAGTTGCTTGCCGCGTTGTGCAGATTGCATGAATGATGTGTGTCCATCTACTTCATCCCAATTTCACAGCCATCACGGATGCCACGCCCGCCACGGGTCTTCTACCTGGTTTTATGCGACATCGGTCATCGTGGCCCAGTGTTACATGGTAATCAGCGGCGGATTCGGGAAAGGCACGCCCCCTCCCAACTCACGGTAGCCTTTGCCTTTTTTCAACAGAAAAAATCCCAAAAATTCCTCCCTGCAAATTTGAAAATTCATAGGCGTGAAGCCCCCCCCCCCCCCTAAAAGAATTTTCTGGATCCGCCATTGGTAGTAATTTTTGCGGCACACTACGCCGGATTCCCGTGCAAATTCCTACACTTACCTTTCTCCCTTATCTGTCAATGGGCGCTCCCCGAGGGGCGGCGCGGCCCCCCCCCCTAATTCAGAAAAATCAAAACTTTACAATAAAAAAGAATCGGAACATTCGAAGATCAAATAATAACGAAAGGAGTAAGAGTTAACAAACTTTATTCTTAGTTTACTTTACAATTTTAATTAGGGCGTAATTTGGGGGGGGGCAGGGCGGGAGGTAGCCCCCCCCCCCTAAGCAGTGGTGCCCAACCACCCCTTGCCACTATACAGCTCGCCCCCCAGTTTCAGGTTTCCTCTCCCCCCCAGATCTAGACCTCCCCCTGATTTTTACCCCACCCCCTCCTGATTCAGACGACATCATACTTCCCTCCCGTCATCTCCCTCGCCGAAAGAAGTTTTAAAATCTACTAGTATGAACGTGTCTACATTGGCAACTACCGTTGGCAACGAGAATTTTGCGAACTTCCTTGAAAATTCAGAATCCTCTGGTCGATAATTACATGATTAGAGAATGTATAGGCAAGAGTTTTGGTTTTGTTAATTTAAATAGGTTAACTCTTAGAATTCATCAGGACAATGAAAATAAAGAAGGAATAGTTGTACTTAGCTTTTTACTATTTCTATCATCTGATGCTGTCACTTTATTCATAATATCAAACACGTCAAAAATAGAATTACTTTTGATACAACTACATGCTACAATCACTTACAATTTCTACCATTTGGAAGGATAATTGTTTTATTTTCTATTTTGGGCGGAAGTGGGGGGGGGGGGTTCTCTAGACTTGCCCGTCTCTAGGTGGTGTCCCCTAGACCTTCCATTGACATTCAAAAAGTTGCCCCTCCGGGCAATTGTTTTGCGGGTGCCCATGTCTTTGTCCATGGTCTCTGAACCAGAAATTGAACGTTCTTCCGGTCTGTGGTTGCCTTCTTTTCTCATAAGTTTAGACACGGCCACCCTGTAAACCCCACAACAAGTTAAAAGTCCGCAATCCGCACCCTCGACCCGCAGCCACTATCAAAAGTAAATTGCCGGTTGACTTGCAGGTACTCTCCTCCTCCTCCCCCAACTTAGATTAAACACAAATATAAAATTAAAAAAAAAAAGTGAAAAATAGAATGTATGCCCCAGCAAAGGGCCCCCTCCACAGTTTTCCAAGAGAGGGAGCGACCCCCTTGCCAGCGTAACTCCGAAAAAATAATTCCAACTGGGGTCCAAGTAACTCAAGTAAGGTCTCAAAATGAAATCAGATGGATCCAAAAATTTTAACGGCGAGTACCGGTAAGCTTACTCTTTTGATCGGTCCAAACCGAATTGCGATACATCGATTTACTCTCGAGATATCGATTTTTCAAAGGCGCGCGGTATAGGGTCAGAAATCTAAGATTCTCTAAAATCCGCGAATTTCGACTCTCATGGACCTAGCATGCGCCGTGAGAAGTCATATGTGAGTTTTTTGAGTTCACATGAAGTTCATTAAGGGCCCTGACAAATGTCGGACCGATAAAGTCTATATCGGGGGGGGGGGGCGTGGCCCCAACTCCAGCGTAAGTCTCACGTACAATGTCTAACTGCGGCCGCGGGAGGTCCCATAAGATCCGTTTAAAAACTTGGATGGATTTGAATTTTTTTCAAGAATTATCTAAAAGCTGAAGCTACCGCCCAATCCAAACCGCAGTGCGCAATCCATCGATTCGTTCTTGAGATATCGATTTTTCAAAGGCGCGCGGTCTTGTCAGATCGACCTTAGAGGGGCGTTGGAGGCTGGAAAAAGGCGAATTTCGTCTCTCACGAACCAGGCTCGAACCAGTTTCGATCCAAAAAATATCATCTTAGGGGGGGAACTACTCCCCGTTTCAGCGTAACTCTGACAAGAAATGTCTAACTGCGGCCGCGAGAGGTCCTGTAAGGTCATTAAATAAACTCGGATGGATCTGAAATTTTCGAGGTTGTCAGTCACAAGCAAGTGCTTTCGACCGGTGCAAACCGAATTGCAATACATCGATTCACTATCGAGATATCGATTTTTCAAAGGCGCACGGTCTTGTCAGATCGAACATTGAAATAAGCTGTGGATACTCTGTATCCGCGAATTTCGTCTCTCATGGACCGTTTAAGCTCCCTTAAAAATCGAATGAGCTTTTTTCAAGTTCATATTACGTTCCTTAAGGGCCTTGATGAGTGTCGGATGACATTTGATCAATATTAACATTCATTTTTTAATCTGAGACAAAAAGAGCTGAAACCATAAAGACGAAGAATTTCCATCGTGATGACTTTTGGGTTTAAGCGAGGAAAATTCTATAGAAGTCCCAAATAACTAGACTAGACTTTCCGGCTTGCTAGGATTGGTATTAAGAATTTCCTTCCTGATGACTTTGGTTCAGGCGAGAGAAATCTAAAAAAGTCCCAAATAACTAAACTAGACTTTACGGCTTGCTAGGATTGGTATTGCGTCATCCGATTTTAAAGGAACTATCACTATCGAAATCGATTTTCAAAACCACAGTATTCACCTCGCCTCGTGAACAACTGTTTCAACACGCTATAAGTAAATTTTCATTCCCACTTTGACCTATCAAGTTATTTTTACAGCGATCACTGTTATACAAACACAAATGCAGCGTTGCGATTGACTTTGTCGCAGTTTTGTACTATCAATATGGAACTCCACAGTCCACACTTACAATGATTTACGGCCGACACTCATGCTCTCTTTGCTAACACTGTTCCAGTGTTGCAAGTTCCAACTTGTTTTTTTTTTTTTTTTTTTTTTTTTTTTTTTTTTTTTTTTAAATGGGTTATTCTTTCGTAAACCATCTCACATTCAGTTGGAAGAAATTTATCGGTATTTTCGACGGTAGTCCGTAGCATTGATGAAACTGTGGATGGTCGATTGCCGTTGTGTTTTGCTGTCTGGTCGAAGTAAGAGGCAGTGGCCATACTCCAGTGGCCAGCCTACTTTAAAAGTCAAACCAGTCTCTTGCATACCGATGATCGCTGATCCAAGACCCACTCCGCCCACTCCTCTTTTGTTTGAGGACGCCATAAAATCTCAACTGACCAGTGACCGGTCATCCTAAAAAGTATGACTACCGTCTGAATGGTCGTGGCGCGGCATTTCACACAATTTTTTTTTAACAACAGTTTCATTTTGGAACAAGACATTTGGATCACAAACATAGAAGGCCTATTTTAATTGCTTAATCCGAGTCCTGTTATCTTCGGGTTCTCTGTATTTTAGTATGCGTCTGCTCCGCCGTTGTAAAGCGTTAAATCGACCGCTCTGAATTAATTATTTATGGCTTCCTTTTATTTGTGAGTTTATGTTTATAGCGCTCTTAAACATGGACAAAGCACTCCTTTAACCTTCGTCTCTTCTGCCCGAGGCTCTTTTGGAACGTGAATTTGCAAGGAGAGTCCTCTGCACCCCAATTTCAAAAAGTTCTGTTTTTAAAAAGGTCCTTTAAGTAAATAAGTAAATAAAAAAAAGCAAAACGTGACTGTATTTTGTTCAAAGTACTTTGAATTATTGCAAATTAGTCCAATTATTTAACAATTGATATCTCGAATGCGAAAGACGATATTGACCTCTGATTTGCGCCAGAATGCTCAGTTTTGTATGCCCTTTTCATCGATGTATCACCCCGGTAGAAGTTTTCCCACGGAAGTTCTGAGATATCCACCCCTGAGGGGCCAAAATGTCAAAAACTTTTGGGGGCTCTAAAACCTACTTTTGACTGCAGTTGTGTCCAAGCCGTAATTTTTTTTAAAAGAACTTGCTTTTTAGAGTATTTTGGACTCCTGGTTTTTTAAATTCCGACTTTTCAAAAAGTAGTATAGTAATGATTTTTTGAAAATGGGTCCAAATCGAACTTTGACCTTCGATATATCGAAAACTAAAAACGATATTGACCTGCGGTTTGCGCTAAAAGTCTTAGAATTATATGCCCTTTCAAACAAGGTATCACAAGATGGGGGTTGCCGTTTGAAAATTTTGAGTTGGGGGCGAAACCGCCCTGTACGGGCGTTCCCGGAATTTTTTGGTACGCCAAAAAGTAGTTCCTTTTAAGCTATAAACATCCCCCAAGTTTGGTTTTTTTTTATCTGCAGCCATTCAAAAGAGGTTGATCCAGCTCCCATAAGGAATGGGCTATCGGCAAAAAAAATTCATATTTTCTGAGTCGATAGAACTCGACAAGACGCGTTCAACGATGACCAGTTTTTTAATTTTGGTCAACTGGTAAGGGGGGGAGGGGGGTCCAAAGTCAAAACCTTCAAAGTCCCATAAATTTCGCCCAAATCAATATTTTCACTTTTACTTTGCGCCAAAAGATTCGTCTTAAAAAGAGCTTTCGATTGATGTGTATGAAAATTAAATTATACAAATTTTAAACCAATTTTTTCAATTTTTACAATTTTTCCAACTTGAAATTTTTGGTTTTTTGAGCCTGAAAAATACGCGCAACGGGTTGAGGAGAATAAAAAACTATAAGAATGAAAGTCAAAGCTATGTTCTTTTGAATGGCACAAACCGCGATCCGGGGAAATGCTCCGTTCAAAAGTTATAAGCGCCTAAAGTTGCGCACCTCCGAAATCACGCTGCGTTCAGTGCATGTTTTCAATGGCGCGTACCGATCTTCAGTGCATGAAAACATGCACTGAACGCAGCGTGATTTCGGAGGTGCGCAACTTTAGGCGCTTATAACTTTTGATCGGAGCATTTCCCCGGATCGCGGTTTGTGCCATTCAAAAGAACATAGCTTTGACTTTCATTCTTATAGTTTTTTATTCTCCTCAACCCGTTGCGCGTATTTTTCAGGCTCAAAAAACCAAAAATTTCAAGTTGGAAAAATTGTAAAAATTGAAAAAATTGGTTTAAAATTTGTATAATTTAATTTTCATACACATCAATCGAAAGCTCTTTTTAAGACGAATCTTTTGGCGCAAAGTAAAAGTGAAAATATTGATTTGGGCGAAATTTATGGGACTTTGAAGGTTTTGACTTTGGACCCCCCTCCCCCCCCTTACCAGTTGACCAAAATTAAAAAACTGGTCATCGTTGAACGCGTCTTGTCGAGTTCTATCGACTCAGAAAATATGAATTTTTTTTGCCGATAGCCCATTCCTTATGGGAGCTGGATCAACCTCTTTATGAAGTCGTCCCGGGACTTTTGGACCACCCAGTATATGAACGCGTGTGGATCATCGCCCCGTACGATTTGGAAGTTATTTTATGAAGGGAAAATACACCATATCGATAATGAGCATGCCAATTGATAACTCCTTCGACACCTGCCTAAAGTCTCATTGCACCCTGCCTAGTTAACAACCCCCCCCTCCCCCCCTCCCCCCACCCTCACCACGCAACGCAACGCATCTATTTCCTCTCTTTCCCGCAATGCCGATAGGTCAGTTACCTATTCACACAAACGTTACAAACGCTCTTAATCATTTAGACTCCATCTAATCGATCGGACGTCTCGAAGCCACAACTCATCAGTTGTCAAATAAAATATTATCAATATATTTTTACGACCTGCGCGATCAATTTTTTTTTTCACGGTGATTTTTCTCTTGTAATATTATCGGCGTGAAATTATTGGAAAAGTGAGACGAACCCTAAGTAAAAAGAAATATAATGCGGTCTTTTATAAATTCATGTTTTCAGCTTCTGAGTTCTATTTTCTCATGTTTCGGTTTTTGTTTCCATGTTTCAGGTAAGAGACATTCTTCTTTGCGAACGTGTGTTGCCCGAATACTATTGATGAGTTGAAATAATGAGAGGGAAAAAACTTTCAGCAAAACAATGTATATATTTCCTCTGAGGAATATCTTCAATTTGCGCCAATGGGGCAGTTGCAAGGGTCTAAAATGTTGTTTTTTATGAAGAAAATTAAAGAACTTGATGACCTAAGAACAAAGATACCTTTGGTTTCTATTTAAGTCCTATTGTTCCGGAGATAAGATTTTGACCCAAAATACATTGTTTTAAATGGGAATTCCGCGTAGTGACGTCACTTCGCTCACGATTTTTCACAATTTTACACGAGCGTATCTCCAAAACCGCGACACTTATGGAAAAACCAAAGGCACCACTGTCTTCAGCTCATCAAGTACTATCATTTCCTTTATAAAAAACACAACATTTCAGACCCTTGCAACTGCCCCATTCGAGTACTCTGTTTCTTTCCGGCTCTCTGGCCTTTAGTTGAGAGTTCATTTTACAGTAATGATTTCACGCAGTATCCTGTAAGTAAACACATCGTTATTTTTGCGTCATTTTCCTTTGGGATCGCTTGTGAACTGTAATACATCGATATCCACAACATAAGAACCTATGGAAAAGAATCGATTCTTCAGCGGCTCAATGTTACCTCTCAATCATCGACAATTTTCCACTGATTCCATTGGGAGACGAACGATAATCGATGGTTCATACGCAGGGCTGCCGTTTTGCGTATAATCAATGCTATTTTTCTATTCACCGATGATTCCGCCGGTTGAGAAAAGATTACACAGATCAGTTCAGTGTATTACTGTAATGAACTAAAATACTCGCATCTGTAATCTTTTCTCAACCGGTGGAGTCGTCGATGACTTTAAAAAACTTGCGGATATTTTAATTAATTAACGGAGTTTCTACCGATTAAGGAAAGATTACAGATCAGAGTATTTTCGTGCATTACAGTCATACACTGAACTGAACAGTGTAATCTTTTCTCAACCGGTGGAATCATCGGTGAATAGAAAAATAGCATTGATTATACGCAAAACGGCAGCCCTGTTCATACGAGCCGCAACTGCTCATTATGTAAAGTGGTGTAAAAAAAGATAGTTCGGTGAAAACTATCGATTCTCTTATTTTGACGCCGAAGACTCACTGCAGTGCATCAAAGATTATTAGTACATAGAATTAATTTTGGTGCATATTGAGTACTTATAATTTCTTACGGATAAAATCCTCATTTTATACTTTTTTATACCTTACCTATTTAATACCATATACTCTGTTCACTATACGACGGGCCCTCGACCAGCGGTCAGTTTTGCACACGCTGGCGACACCGCAATGTATTCATCCCGAGTTAGCACAATAGTGAGCCGAGAAAATCAGGGGTGCATCGGGTCTTTACAACCTCGCCTTCGTCAACTAGCTGTCTTCGGTGTATTGTTCCATGCAAAGTCTCGGCAACTCAAGGCAAAGGTTGATACATTCAAGTTCTGAGGAAATTCAAAGTTTCATCTCAACTTTATTCAGAGTCCGTTGATAGGAAGTCTCATAACGGATCCAAATTCAGCTAGCGAAAACCATCACATTGATACCAAATAAGTGCACGAAATTATTATGATTCACGAAAACGGTTTTTTCATAAATTTTGAAATTTAAATAATATTTCTTGAACAATCAGTCCGAATTTCGTGTTGTTAGACACAAATAAACTTGAAATTTCATGCTGAGATTGAATAATGAGGAAAAATTAAGCCCAAGTTTGAATTACAAAAAAGTTATGATGCGACGCTAATTCTTCCGACTGAACCCTGAGAGACAATAAAATAGCATGAACAAAGGGGGTTGAGGAAAGGTTCGATCAGTAAGCGCTATGAATGCGCCGAGCCTGCCGTGTCGTCATTTACACGTTTTCAAATAAATACTGTCCGGTGGTCGAGGGCCCGTCGTATAGTGAACAGAGTATAGTTATGTAGTACTCCCATCAGCTCTTCGGGGAGCTCACCTGTGTTATTTTAAATGGGAAATTGGACTTACGAGCAGACGTGTTCATCTCGTGGCCTTTTAATCGCCAACTTGGCGCAGGGCTCTCAACGCCCCTCCTGCTCTTCCAGGGGCTCGCCTGCGTCAATTTAAATGGAAAATTAGACTGACGAGTAGACCTGTTCATCTCGCGGACTTCTAACCGCCAACAGGGCGCAGGGCTCTTCAAACGCCCCCTCTATTCTTTCGGCGTCTCGTCTGTGCTAATTTAAAAGGGGAATAGGCTTACGAGCAGACCTGTTCATCTCGTGGCCTTTTAATCCCTAACTTGGCGCAGGGCTCTTCATACGTCCCCTGATGTACCTACCTATGAGAAGGCTTATTTGTGGTGCATGTTATGCATGTATAAGATTTCAAATGACGGTGTAACATCACAGCAAACCGATATAGTACGGTGGAACAGTTGAAGGAGTTGACCGGAAATATATTTTATATGAAACTAAAATTTGTAGATTTGCAAGACTCAACAAGATAAATTTCCTCCTACTTATTCAATTAGCTGGCTCATAATCCTAATCAGTAATCATTGAGATTGGTAATGAGGCAGTTTTGATATGATACAGTTTACATGAAAGACCGTTGGTGTTTTACTCAGAGTGCATGACCTTTGAACAATGAAGTATGATACAGCTGTTTACATTTTAATTGTCCTGACCTGACTGACTTCTGCCTCTGTTTTTCATACAGTTTGTATGCTGATTCCTTCGAGAGAAAAAAGCGCAATTGATTTGAGTTGAAATCAGTGGGCCACTTTTGTTTACATCTAATGACATTTTATAATTCACCGATGATTCCACCGATTTACCAAAATATACAGATCCGTTCAGTTTATGGCTGTAATCAGAGTTGCCAGATTGCATGATAAAATTCGCCTACTTTACATTGAGTTAAATGTTTTTATATTTCATTTTTATGTTTCACCGATGATTCCACCGATTAAACAAAATACATATTATCCAACCAACCATCCAACCAAACAAACAAAAATCTCTGTTTTTCAACAATGAGAGTGAGGAAGCAGTACGTGATGAGTTTCACGTGAGAGTGGAAGAGGAAGATACTTTGGAACGCTACACAGTGCTTTGAGGAAATGGCGCCAAAATCACTTTCTGCAGCCCTTCTCGGCAAATTATCGAGCTATTTAAAAACTGAAGAAAACACATTTTTCATTTAAGGAAAGGAAAAGAGATCCTTTTTGAATTCTTACTTATCTCAAATTTTTCCGAGAAATCCTGCTCCTGTGAAAATATCACAGGAGGAGTATTACTTGGTAAAAAATTAAGATTAGTAAGAATTCTAAAAGGCTATCTCTTCCTTTCCTTAAAAGAAAAATTTGTTTTCTTCAGTTTTTAAGTATCTCGATAATTTGCCGAGGAAAGCTGCGAAAAGCGATTTTGGCGCTATTTTCTTAGAGCACTGTGTACTACGCGAACTTTTTTTTTTCCCCGGAAGATGCGCCATCCCTAAAACTGTCTATGACTCATTCCGTAGTCAACGCACTTTTGCTCCCTATCCCTCGAAAAACCCTTCTTTTTTTCCTGGAGGATGCCTAGATCCGTGTCTCTGTGAGACTATACGACACAGTGGCGAGCGTGACAGAATAGAAAGATCCCCCCGAGGCCCAAAAACGTGTCTCGGTGTTTGTGTGATTTCAAGTCCGATGTGTGAGTGTGTGAGTATGGAAACACTCGAACAGATACGCCTGTTACGTCCGTTTGAGTGGCTTGTTAGCTGTAACGGTACTTACACGCCTTTTACCGCTATAGGCTACCGATTCGAGGTTCAAGGGGATTGGCATGTTGGTTGTTGGTGTCAGAGGGAGAGGCAGCGAGAGCGAGAGAGAGAGAGAGAGAGAGAGAGAGAGAGAGAGAGAGAGAGAGAGAGAGAGAGAGAGAGAGAGAGAGAGAGAGAGAGAGAGAGAGAGAGAGAGAGAGAGAGAGAGAGAGAGAGAGAGAGAGAGAGAGAGAGAGAGAGAGAGAGAGAGAGAGAGTATTACGGTCTGTGAATCCTACGCTGATTGGCTGCGACATTTTAGGCGTTCAAGGAGCTTTCAGAGCTTTTTTTTTTACATATGCGCTCAAAGGGGGCAAAGACACAGAAAAACACATTCCTGGCTACACCGATACAGCGATCAGTATATTAACGGGCAGCTCATGTAGAAAGAAAAGGTTCTAGGCCGCACGCAGTATATTTTCTGTCTCTCTCATTTTCTCTTTGACTGTTTAGCCCATGACATCCTGCATTATTTCATTTTTTTTTCAACCATTTTCAAAACAAACCTTTTTAAAGCAACCTCCAAACTTTTAACATTTTTTTTTTTCAATAATTTTAGAATGCCCAAAAAAAGGTTGATGCCAAATGACATTTAATCTTTAACGTATGATTTGCAATCTATTACACCCTATAATTTAAAAATCCTCAAAAAATGAAAACTACCCTCTAGCTGTAGCCATATGGCTACCTCTACACTAGGATGTTATGGGATAGATGGGAAAATGATATATAAAGGAGTGGGTTTTATCCTCATCCTAACTTGGAATTGAGCTTTCCCAGTAAACATTTCCGGTCTCAAGATGGTCTTGTGAATATCTGGGCATGAAAGATGTCTGAAAGATGACTTCAAGATAATATGCGCGCCGTAACATATCTGCAAAATAACTGCAAGATGTTGGTAAACACACGATAAAATTTAGATAACTTTCAGTTCTTTTGGAGACAACTTGATACGGCACATGCTTCTGTGTGCTCCGGAAGTTGTCTTCTCAATATACAACATCTAACAAGTTAACTAAGATACTGTGCAGATATTTTGAAGATATTCAATTATGAACTTGTAAGTCCAGATACTCTCCAGATATTCTGAAGATATTCAATTCTGGACTTGTAATTCCAGATACTCTCCAGATATTCTGAAGATATTCAATTCTGGACTTGTAATTCCAGATACTCTCCAGATATTCTGAAGATATTCAATTCTGAACTTGTAAGTCCAGATACTCTCCAGATATTCTGAAGATATTCAATTCTGAACTTGTAATTCCAGATACTCTCCAGATATTCTGAAGATATTCAATTCTGGACTTGTAAGTCTAGATAATCTCCAGATATTCTGAAGATATTCAATTCTGAACTTGTAAGTCCAGATACTCTCCAGATATTCTGAAGATATTCAATTCTGGATTTGTAAGTCCAGATACTCTCCAGATATTATACGAGTATGAAGATTCCACTCCTTTAAATATGTTATGGTCACTTTTCCCAATCATATGGTCTCTTAGGTGGGTGTTGATCTATTAATCAACAATCGTTAGTATAAAACTAATGAAATAACAAATCCAACCCTTCAGGAATAATATCTGATTGTAATACTATGTATATGTACTATGTTGTATACTATTGTAGTCCATTTTTCTGTAGACCTACTGACCTGAAACCGTTTCCATGAATAATCGCGTCTATCCGGAATGGAGACTGAAACAATGTGAAGTAGACTAGAGAAGAAAAACGAGAATACTCGGGCTTGGTCCATAAAGGGTTAAAGTTTTGACGCCGTGTCCGGTTTCCGGTTTCTCCCATAGCTTCGCTCCGCACTGTACTCCACTGTGCTCGCTGTGCGTCGCGTCGGCCTCTGGTGAAAAAGTTCGTTGAGATTTCAAAACTATCTCTCTCACCCTCACTCACGTAACCCGCGTGCACTGCTTTAAATCACTGTTCACTGTCATCATTAAAATCATATATACAGAGACATCATTTGTAAAATATTTTGGGCAGAAGTGAATATTTTCGAGTCCGTTTAACCCTTTGAGTGCTGCATTATCAAAAAGTAGTTTCACTAAATCTCTGACCTTCACTAGCTACTTTTTCTCTTAGCAATGATTATTTTTGTCATGGACGTCACATTTTGACGATTAAAATCAACGTAACTTTCATGTTTGAAATATAACAAAAAAATTACCAAGTAAAGTTGGTGGTGATAAAAATAATCCCTGAAATTTTCACAAAATGATATCAAACAGTTTTCGACTAAATTGAGAAAATGACCTGTAACGAACGTCACCAAAAATAGCCACCCACCTCTGAGACCGTCTCTTTAAATTAAATTTTGTAGTGAACCAAAAAAAAAAAAAAAAAAAAAAAAAAGAATGTTTCATTAAGGTCAACTGAATCCAAAGGGTATAAACTTAATGAAAATGCTAACCTGAAAAAAAAAATAATGTGGATTTTTAAAGTTATTGACTGTTTTTTACCGTCACGGACGGCACAGGCAATCGTCACGGACTTCACCTAGTTACGAATTTTTCCAGTAATTGATTTCTGTTCCTTCACGATTCAAAGGTAATAGATTCAGGGTGGAGATTTTACAAAGCTCAATCTCTCTGCAGTCATTTTTTCATTTTTTTTTTTTTTGCTTAAATTATCATTTCCTTCGTTGTTTAGTCTGATTTCTGATCAGGTTTTTGTGATTAAGAATGAAGGAAATGTTTGCATAGAAGCAAAGTTAATTTAAACAAAAGTTATTTAAAACAAAATAAAGAGCAAAAGAAATAAAAATGACGAAGAAAAACAAATAAACTAAAAAAAATAATGAAAAAATTGAAAAAAAAAAAAAAAAAAAAAAAAAAAAAAAATTTGGTTCCACTACATTCATGATATGTAGATTCCTAGGATGATTTTTTTTTGGAAATTTACAAATTCAATTTTTTACTCTAGGACCTTTTCTTGGAAAATCACTGCTTATAATTTTATGTACTTGTCAATTTTTTTGAAATTTCATAAGAATCCATGTTAACAAACGTCCTCTATAGTGAAATGTCGTGAAACAAGGCCCTGTGAAAGAATTCCGACACTAGAAAGAAATGGCTATGCATGAGGGTACGGGAGAGTGAGTGAGAAAGTTTGGGACGCTATATACGGGAGTTTTTTCTCAGCCCATTGCAATGAATGAGTGCATTTTTGGCTAACCGTCATGTCAGTGGCGTCGCTTGTAATCCGGCAACACTGTATGTTTTCTATTTAAATCCGTGCAAAATATCGATTTGAGGGAGTGCACTTTGAACCTGCAATATAGATCGACCTCTTTCATGCATTTAAATGGACAGAAGACCGCGTTGTCAAATCACATGCGACGCCACTGCTAACCGTTGACTTGGCACTAAAACCTTCTATTGTCGACGAAATAAATTATTATGAATGAACAAAAGATTCGATGGCTCAGAAATGATTTTTGTATCGCGATTGAAAAAAATGGAAAAAAACGAGGGTTTATCACTAACAAATGAGAGGACTCACTAGTCTAAGAAATCAATGGGTCTGTTGCAAACTTTTGCTACAGCGCTATAGAGTGTTCAATCTCACGTACCTACAATCGCGTGAAAAGTCTATTGGTGGCATCAGAAAGTCATGAAATGCGATAATAAACTCACAAGAGACGTTTAATGAAATCCAAGATGGCGGTAAAATGTCGAGCAACCTGTATGCGCACCACGAACATCCAAGGATAGCCAACCTTACAATATCGATCACACCCAATCACAACGTAAATAAACACATAACCTCTGAAGCTGTGAAGTTGTCAACCTTGGCAATCCTTGGATGTCAAAGGTGCATGCATACAGATTGCTCGATATTTTACCGCCATCTTGGATTTCATTAAACGACTCTTGTGAGTTTATTATTGCATTTTATGACTTTCTGATGCCAATAATGGACTTTTCGGGCGATTTTACATACGATGAAACAATCTTTATCGCTGTAGCAAAAGTTTGCAACAGACCCATTCCCAGACATACAAAAACAAAAACAAAACACAATAAACAATAAAAAGACTGTTTGCGGAAGAGACCAATTTTGGCCCTTGATCTTTGATAAATGCTACTATTTAAATCTTGATGATTATTACTTACACGAATGCCCTGAAAGATCCGTGAGATCAATTTTGGCCCTTGATCTTTGATATACATGCTCCTATTTGAAACTTGAAGATTGATACTTACATCAATTCCCAGAAAGCTCCATGAGGTCCGTAGCCCGTTTACGTTTGCGGTGGCTACACCGATGATGGTTCAAAATCTGAACGCGAGCTCATTGTATATTCTACTTTTGATCCATTTCTTCATTGACCTACTGCAGAAAGATGAACCTTGCCCAATGCCCGACTGGGGCCGGGTCCGAGGCCCTTGAATTGCCGAGCCCTTATTATTTTGTGACCGATCCTACAAGATTCAGGTTCCCTTTTGTGTGTCCAAATTAATTGGTCCGCGGTCTGCGCCTCGGAATCAGTTGGCAATAGCTCATCGTTCGACACTCCGCTTCGCCGTCTGCCCCACGGGCATTATGAGTCCGCCCCGCCACTCACTGAATCAATTCTTGGATTTTACCCGACTTCAAAAGTTTCGCTTGTTATTTTTTTGTTTTTTCCTTCAAATGAGATCAGCGTTAATGTTTTTGAATCAGAACCATTAGATTAGGCCTGTGCGTTAAGGGGGTAGACCACCCTGGTTTTGTGGAAAAAAAAGAAAAAACCCTGATTTTTTTTTTTATACTTATATTTTTGTAGGGGACACTTCTTTTTGCTCTTTAAACCATTTCAGATTTTCGCTTGTTTTTCCAACTTGAAATCAACTTTTTTTGAGTTCTATGGCACCTAGAGACTTGTTCTTTTTTTCAAAATGTTCAGAATTTCTTACTCTAGGTCCGTTAGTATCCGGTTTGGCTTGAATTGAATAACTCGATCAACTATAAATTCTCAAACCAAAAAATGTATAAAAAAAAACAATTTTTTAAAATTAAAATTTTAAAATGATTCGTGGAAAAAAAGGGATACTAGCGGTCCTAAAAGACGTAATGATCTTTCTTTTAAGCCAAAAAACAAGTTGATTCGGCAACCCTTGCTCAAGAAAAGTTATTTTGAAGTCTGCTACCTTTTTTTGGAATATCTTCAATCTAAGGGGCAGGCAGGCAACCTGCATGACAAAAATTTTGGATTTTTCAAATTTACATCAGTACCGTCTTCCAAAAAAAAATTGGGCCTCCTAATCTTCAGGAAAGGTGTTTTCATTTTTGAGTGGTCTACCCCCTTAATTCGAGCGCAAAAAGTTCGACGATATTCTATCGATCGAACTTTTTTGTTCGATCGTAATAACGAACTGTCAACGTTTCAATAAAAATTATTCGTTCAATCAAAATTTCGAGCAATTAAAGTTTGGATCGTACTGAATAAATTTTCGAATTTTTGTTCGCATTTTTCAAACTTCGGAAAATTTCGTTTTGGGAATGTCCTCATAATTTGAAGGTCCCCGCCCACTGTGAGGCCGCCGTTGACCGCTCGACTCCTAGCTAGCTCCAAAAGCTGCGAATAAAAGAAAGTGAAGCCAAAGTTATCACGGTCGATGCTTTAGACATCTCTGATTGAGAAAATGAATTGAAGAAGTGAGTCTGCTCAAGACAGTAGACAAAAGTGATTCATTTGGTGGCAAAAAATTTGAATGTTTGATTTTACAAGTTTATTTGAATGTTAAATGAACTATCAAACGCACAAGTTTTGGCGTGAAAGAATTCAAGATAAATGACATTAAATACTCTTGTAAACAAAGCAATCTTCTACGCTTTGCGTGCATTTTTAACTGCCAATACTTTTGCGTTTGCTAGTACAACAATCAATTGCTTGCTGGTGACGTGCACAGAAACGTCCGCGAAACACTGTTTATCTAAAGTAGTGTAAAACTTGGAAATGACAAAAAAAATAACAACCAAAACTAGACGCCACAAACGGCTAAATTGCACTGGGAAGAGTGAGACATATTGACCTGAAAAAAATATAATACGCCTTTAGAACAATGAAGATAACGTATTGAATTATAGTTTCAATTGTTCTTGTTTCTTATTGTTTCAAAAAGTATACAAATATCCTCTGCATTCAAACCTAAAAAATATTCAACTGAAAATTCCCCCCCCCCCCAAAAAGAAAAAAAATGGGGGGCATGGGGAGGGAAACTAGTTTATTTAACCCTTAACTGCAGATGAGCCCAGATCTGGAACAATTACTTTGAAGCCTTATCTAAAAGTAGGGGACTTGAGTTGTACTGTCGCTGCATGGTGGGTCACATTTGGAACAGATACTAAACGAGTAAGAATTGTCGATTTTGTCCTAGAGCGCGCAGCACAGGATAGAGAACGTGCAGAGTGGTTGAAAATAGCTTACTGAAAATCTGATCGAGATTTTCCGATTTTCATTGTTATGTTTGGGAGTAACGCAGGGGTACCATATACAAAAAAAAACAACTATTGAAACTTGCTAACTTATTTTTTACTACTTTAATTTTTTTTTTTTTTTTAGCCTGAAAACTTTATTTTCAGTTGCATGGATACCTATAAATGCGGGTAAAGCCATATTTGGAACAATTAATTTTCAGGCTCTTTACCATTGAAATATAATGGAAAGAATTTTTTCACTATTTTTCCCTGTCTCAAGGATCAAAATTGTACTGAAAAAAAATTATTTTATTGAAAAAAAAAAAAAAAATCATGCAGTAAAGGGTTAAGACCTTAGAAGTACAAGCACACTTTACGAGTCTCAAAAAAAAAAAATGGGGAACAAAATAAAAATGGAGCAATTTGAAATTGGCGGTCGTAGAGATCTATGCGTCTATGTAATGAACGTGCTCGCGAAAGATAATGGACAATCAGAACGGAAACTCTGTTGGATTTTGAAGCAAATTCATTATTCCGTTCCGCCATGTTGGGATATAGGATGTTTACATCTGGATTCGCGGCCGGAAAAAATAATATAGGGCATGATCCGCGAAATTTTCATTCTGAAATGCCAGTAGAAGAAAAGTGAGGTCGGACACTGAGATTTCTTTCCATAATTTACAGAAATAAATGAGTTTCAACACAAATCAACCACGTCCGCCTTGTTGGGATATAGGACCACAGCGTTGCCTATTGGTGCCGTTAACCCCCTATGGACAAAGCCCGAATATACTCGGTTTTCTCCTCTTGTCTATTTCACATTGTTCCAGTATCAGGATTCCGAATGAGCACGATTCTCGATGTAGTATAAAAATATGAGATTTCGTCTGGCGCCTTCGATCAGTCGTATATGCAATTCCAACTCCCCCGAGTACGAACAGTTAACTACCTTCCCTACACAAACATAATAAAAGTGACGTTTATGTGAGCTAACCTGGTCTTTAAAAGGTTAAATTCCAAACTTGCTTCCATTGGCTCTCATGGGAGTTTCTGTTCTGTGTGATATTGGTTAAAGATGACATAGCTGCATATACGTCAATCGCTACTGTTTGATCCTTCCAAATTATTCTTCTTTTTCTTCCCTGGTAGAGTTCGTTTCAGAAGCTCAGGTAAACCCCGACTTAAATCCTTGAATTCCTTTTTTTCTCTCTTTTTTTCTTCCAGCATCCTCAGAAGCAACGTCATTTCTAGTTTAATCATTGGCATTTTATTGAAGGGCGTTTTGAGATTAAAAAAAAAAAAAAAAAAAAAAAAAAAAAAAAAAAATTATTTGACGTTTTTAACGTCAAAGTCGGGTTTGCTCTGATTTGAAGGAATGAAACGAAAATTCGTCGAAGATTAATTATATCGGTGAGCTCCGCCTTTTACAATTCTGAAACGAACACCACCTCGTTTAAATACATACATACAGGGTGTCCGAGAAATGAGTTCACACTTTTGCTGTGAGCGCCTGGTTGATTGTAAAAATCTGAAAAATTCAGGAAAAATCTATTATCTCTAAGCGACTTCAGAGAAAATATCGGGGGGCTCCCACCCCCCTTAAGGGGGGGCGTAGGCCCCAAAATGTACCCCGTGTTGCCAATATATCGCATATTTCAAATGGCAGGGGGTATTTTTTATTTCATCATTCAAAAGGGCTCAAAAAACTGAGTAATTTTGTTTTTTCAGATTTTCGGTAGCCCCTCTCAAAACAAAATAGCGGCCAAATAGCTACCCCATACTTTAGAGGCCCATAACTTCAGTTTGAATCAATTTTTTTTTCAAAAACTAAAAATTTCCCTTCCCCCTTCCCCCTTCCCTTTCCCTTTCCCTTTCCCCTTTCCCCTTCCCCTTTCCCCTTTCCCCTTCCCTTTCCCTTCCCTTCCCCTTTCCCCTTCCCCTTTCCCCTTTCCCCTTTCCCCTTTCCCCTTTCCCCTTTCCCCTTTCCCCCTTCCCTTCCCTTCCCTTCCCTTCCCCCCTTCCCCTTCCCCTTTCCCCTTTCCCCTTTCCCCTTTCCCCTTTCCCCTTTCCCCTTTCCCCTTTCCCCTTTCCCCTTCCCCTTTCCCTTCCCTTCCCTTCCCCTTCCCCTTTCCCCTTCCCTTCCCCCTTCCCTTCCCTTCCCTTCCCCCCCCTTCCCTTCCCTTCCCTTCCCTTCCCTTCCTTCCCTTCCCCCCTTTCCCCCTTCCCTTCCCTTCCCTTCCCCCCCTTTCCCCTTCCCCTTTCCCCTTTCCCTTCCCTTCCCCCCCTTTCCCTTTCCCCTTTCCCCTTTCCCCTTTCCCCCTTTCCCTTCCCCCCCTTTCCCCTTTCCCCTTTCCCCTTTCCCCTTTCCCCTTTCCCCCTTTCCCTTTCCCCTTTCCCCTTCCCCTTCCCTTCCCTTCCCCTTTCCCCTTTCCCCTTTCCCTTTCCCCTTTTCCCTTCCCTTCCCTTCCCCCTTCCCCCCCCTTTTTTTCCCCTTTCCCCTTTTCCCCCCTTCCCTTCCCTTCCCTTTCCCTTCCCCTTTCCCCTTTCCCCTTTCCCCTTTCCCTCCCTTCCCTTCCCTTCCTTCCCTTCCCTTCCCCCCCTTCCCTTCCCTTCCCTTCCCCCCCCCTTTCCCCTTTCCCTTTCCCTTTCCCCTTTCCCCCCTTTCCCCTTTCCCTTTCCCCTTTCCCCTTTCCCCTTTCCCTTTCCCCTTTCCCCTTTCCCCTTTCCCCTTTCCCCTTTCCCCTTCCCCTTCCCCTTTCCCCTTTCCCTTTCCCCTTTCCCTTTCCCCTTCCCTTTCCCCCTTCCCCTTTTCCCCTTTCCCCTTTCCCCTTTCCCCTTTCCCCTTTCCCCTTTCCCTTTCCCCTTTCCCCTTTCCCCTTTCCCCTTTCCCCTTTCCCCTTTCCCCTTTCCCCTTTCCCCTTTTCCCCTCCCCTTCCCCTTTCCCCTTTCCCTTTCCCCTTTCCCCTTTCCCCTTTCCCCTTCCCCTTTCCCCTTTCCCCTTTCCCTTTCCCCTTTCCCCTTTCCCCTTTCCCCTTTCCCCTTTCCCCTTTCCTTTCCCCTTTCCCCTTTCCCCTTTCCCCTTTCCCCTTCCCCTTTCCCCTTTCCCCTTTTCCCCCCTTTCCCCTTTCCCCTTCCCCTTCCCCTTTTTCCCTTTCCCCTTCCCCTTCCCCCCCCCTTCCCCTTCCCCTTTCCCCTTTCCCCTTTCCCCCCTTCCCCTTCCCCTTCCCCTTCCCCTTCCCTTCCCTTCCCTTCCCTTCCCCCCCTTTCCCCTTCCCTTCCTTCCCTTCCCTTCCCCCCCTTTCCCCTTTCCCCTTCCCCTTCCCCTTTCCCCTTTCCCCTTCCCCTTCCCCTTTCCCCTTCCCCTTTCCCCTTTCCCCTTTCCCCTTTCCCCTTTCCCTTTCCCCCCCCCTTTCCCCTTTCCCCTTCCCCTTTCCCCTTCCCCTTTCCCTTCCCCCCCTTCCCTTCCTTCCCTTCCCTTTCCCTTCCTTCTCTTTTCTTTTCTTTTTTTTTTTTTTTCTTTTCTTTTCTTTTCCTTTCTTTTCCTTTCTTTTCTTTTTTCTTACAAATTTTTAGTCACAATTGCGCGTACTTATACACTTGTCTTTAGCGTTCCGAAAAGGATACTTCTCCACAGCGCGAGTGTACTCGTTTGTAGGAGTTAAAGGGTTAGGAATAAAATAATAAGATATGATAAACTTGAAGCAGACGTTGCGTTGTAAGCAAGGTGACAAACGACCGACGAGTCAGTGTTGAAGAAATACCGTGCACCCGTGCTTCGGTCTCGGCAAAGTAGTTACTACTTACTACCACAGTACCACTCAATAAAGAAAGTCAGCATCCACTTCACTGCCCCCTTCCCCTTCCCGTCGTAGGCTCTGCGCAATGCGCATGCTCCGCGCTTGGTGTGATGTGAAGGCTTTCTTGACGTTCATTATGCGTTATTTTTGCTCTTCGCTACATCTCCTCTGGTAGCTCAGTTGGTAGAGCGGTGGACTGTAGTCGGTATTGATAGTTATCCATAGGTCGCTGGTTCAAATCCGGCCCGGAGGACGAACTTTTGCAACAGTTAGCAAACCTCGCGTACAAGCAAATTTTTGATTATGTTTCATCCAAGGTGAATCGTACAAAAACTTTCTTAGAACTGACTCCCCCCTGTAACTTAGAATATAGCATCACTATATTGTTTTAACATAAGTACATATTTGTAAAAAAAAAAAAAAAAATAAATAAAAAAAAAATAAATAAATAAATAAAAAAAAAAAGGGTATAAAAGAAAGATTGAATAAAAAACCACTGTCTTTTTGATTTTTAAAATAAAATTGTGACTTTCTTTCTTTAATGTTGGAGGGGGAAAGAAGGCATTTGTGACGCCAGCTGAGAAGAACTGATGTATGAAATGTTGAATGTAATTCTCCATCGTAATTCATTCATCTTATTCGTGTTCTATGTGAATCTGTAAATAATATTTTACTTTTCACGAACTTATGTATGGAATTGAAATATTGACTTTAATTTTCCATTATAAGTGAATGCGTACGCGTGCATTGGCACTCTTCCTCGAGTTCGACCTTTTGCATGGGGTTTAAATGGACGAAACGTAACACTGTCGAGTGCACGCTGCGTCGTTGCTAATTATTTCATTGGCGGATTCATCTTCGACACTTTTATTTTCTAAGTATGGTATAGAATCGATTCTTTGAGGGGTTTAGCCGAACCTCCGAATGATTGATACTTTTCAGATGGGAGAAAAACGATGAGCTTTAAATGTTCACGTGTCGTAAGCCACCTGTTTAAAATATTTGGTAATTTTCTGTTTCGTTTTTTGTTTTTGCTTTTTTTGGGTCATAGTAATGATCAATTTTTTGAAAAGCCGACTCACTTCAAGAGGAAAGAAAATAAGTATTGAATATATTCTATTTTCATCAAATAATCATCTACGCTTTTGTTCTTTGCATATTTTTACATGTTACATTGACCCACAGTTTTGTTCGTCCATCGTAACAGTAGGTGGAAATCTCGACGATTACACAAAAGACAAAAGAGATTATTGTTCTTCAAAAGTTATTTATTTATATCTTTTGATTACCCGAGGCATCGATTGTTGCTATGTACTCAATCTTTAAGAACCATTGAGATTCGTACCTCGATAAAATTGTTTTATAAGGTAATTTTGTTTCCTTTAGGGAGGAAGAAAAAGTAAACCCCAACGCTAAACCAAGAAAGAAAGGAAGAAAAAAAGAAGAAAAAAAAATGTTTAAACTCATCTGAAATATTCCAAAGAAAGTCAGTTTTAAGCATTATATCGAACGACAATCGAATCTAAATCGCTTGGCCTCAGGAATCACCCCAAGTCAGATACTTTCAAAATAAATTAATTAATCCCCATAATGAAGTCCATAGCAATGTAGCAAATCCATTATCATGCATCATGCAATAAAATCAAGAAGAAAAACCATTAACCAGTCAAGCAGTCTTTTAAAGATCAATAACATTTACACCTCTATTGAGTTACACGTTTTGTAAGCGGCATGAATAAGTGTTGGGCTTATTACCGCGTATTTTCGCTTGCTGAGCATCAGTCCTCGGTAGTATAGTGGTCAGTATCCCCGCCTGTCACGCGGGAGACCGGGGTTCGATTCCCCGCCGGGGAGGACTTTTTGCACACGCTCTTCAAACTTTATTTCGATTTTTTTTTTTTAAACCCTTGACTCTCAATTCCTATTTCAGTGAAAATTATTTTTCATGATTTTTCCCCCAAAATTCCTTTTGGATTATACGCAGGCATTTAGATGTAACTCATTGAGAACAATTTCACGTATACACGTAAGTCGAACATTCTGCATTTGAGATTTGAGTACTTAAATGAAATTTGATATTTTTCGTTGAATGATCGAGCATCCCTTTTTCTCCCATAAGGATCTACGTAATAGTATCGATTATTTGGAGGTTCGATTGAGTCCCTGTAAATCGGTTCTTATACACAGACTGTATGGAAGAAATATCGTTTCGTCGAAATTCACGAGCCATTGCGCCATTGCGCCACCGGGATCAGCAATCACCATTTAAATACAATAATTAATTACTATAGAATTATAAAGAAAAATATTTAATTAAATGAAAAGATTGCAATTATTGACGTATAGCTCCATAAGAAAAAATGTACCTCTCGTAAATTGGATTTATATTTTTTGGTTTTGTTTTGGTAATGTTTTCTAGGTTCCATCGGATTTTCACCTTTTTTAAATTCAAAATCAGCCGACGTGCTGCTACAATAACTCTTGTGAAAAACACTATCACAATTATACCCCTTCAAGATTGCTCTCAAGTTTTGTTTTGACTTATGCTGTGGCGGCTCGTGATATTTGGCAACCATGCAAGTTTTCCATTTAAACGTAGGTAAAATAATCGATTCTTGCGGAGGCTGACAGCCTCCGGGAGAATCGATTGTTTTACATTGGTTAAATAGGAGGAGGACACGGTTGCCAAATTTCACGAGCCGCCACTGGACTTATGTCTCTTTTTCCGAAGCCCCCCCCCCCCCCGAAAAATTGGTAAAGGGGTGAGGTCTCAACTAATAATGGAATGGTAAATGCCAAATCATCCGAAATTATTGACATTCTCTTTAGTGCGGTTGTGAATCTCATTGTCAGATCTCAGATCGCATAATGGCATGACGGCAGGTCGAACCTCTCCTCTGTAGGATACATGGCCCTCTAGTTTCGCCTTCATTTCCACGAGCAGCAATTGCGTATCATAACCGTAGTAGCATTTGCATAACCAATCTGATGAAGGGGAAAGTTGCATTCTGTTTCCGATGAAACAAAGCGAACGCTACATGTTCGAATCGGAACAGCCGAACAACTGAAATCGCGGTTTTAAAAACAAGCTCCTGTAATTATGAGTGTAGGCAACACGCAATGCGTTTTTATGAATCGCTACATATCTTCTTTAATGAAGGCTCTGCAATTTTTACAAATGATTCCACATTGGTTACTCATCAGATCGATCACTTCATGGTGAACATATATGCTACTTGTAAACAGATCTTTAGTGTATATTGATAGTTACATTACTCCATTACATTTGGTAATGGAGGGATCGAGATTAAGTGTAGTAAATACAGGGTGTTTTTTTATCTCCCCCCCCCCCTCGCCCTGGTTTTTTTTCTTGCTAATCGAGATGGAGAGTTGCGGTTTGGACCATTCCTCATCATTTTCAATGAATTTTCTTTTTTGCGCCCCCCCCCCCCCCGGCGCCCCAAGGGCGGCCCTTAGGGTGGCTATCTTAAATAACCCCCTGCAGGCTGATTCTCCCTATTTGGACGAGACGAGACGAGATAGGAAGTAACGATGAATCCCATTGGTTTAAAGGGCGTCTCGTGACAGATTAGGAGCTTGTTACGAGTATTTTGTCTCTGGTTAAGAGTCATGATTTTGAAAATTATGACTCGGAGCTTGCGCCAATCCCGCTCCAATGACTTCAAATCTGTCACGTGACGCCATTTAAACCAATGGGATTCATCGTTACTTCCTATCTCGTCTCGTCTCGTCCAAATAGGGAGAATCAGCCTGCTGGGGGGCTGAGGGGTTTTGACCCCCCCCCCCCCAAAGGAAATTCATTGAAAATGATGAAGAATGGTCCAAACCGCAACTATTTATCTCAATTAGTAAGAAAAAAAGCCAGGGGGGAGATAAAAAAAAAACACCCTGTATTTTTGCATGGAAATCCTGGAATACCTGGAATACTTGCGGAAAAAGTGTTAAGCAGATCTTGCAAATTTGATAACATAACAAGGATCTTGAAAAATTGAAGATTGTTCACATTCACTTCTTTTGTTTTCCAGTTCTTGCCTGCAAACGTTTCCTTCGGTCTGTCTGTCGACGGCCGAATGTCACCATTGTCTGTGCGATTCCCAATCGGAGCAGCGCAGGTAACCGCATCACCACCAATCACCGTTGTATATGTGTTGCGTTACTGCACTCGTAGTTGGTTGATTTACTTTCCAAAATTGTAGGTTTTTTTTTTCTTTTTTTTCAAACGTCTGGCTGATTGTTTTTATTGGGCTTAATGGGGCGATTGCACACTTTTGCTATAAGCGATTTAATAGTCGATTATGGCGTAAAAACCTAAAAAAATAACGATGATGGCACTAAAAACTTCCAAAATCCACTCCTAAACTCAATAAACGCAGTTATTTGCGCGAGCGTAATGGTGGCCGAAGGCACTAACAATGGGAGATTCCTATCTTAATTTCGTCACTCTTTCTATGCTGACAAGGATGATTCACAGAGTAATTAGTCATCAGAGTGATGATCCACATCCGATGAATGGTACCGCAACACCAAGTGACACCGGTGTCAAATGAAAGTAGTCTCTTATTGGTCACTTCTTGATGGAGTTTCAGAATTGTTAGATGGGAATCTCCCATTGTTAGTGCCTTCGGCCACCATTACGCTCCCGCAAATAACTGCGTTTATTGAGTTTAGGAGTGGATTTTGGAAGTTTTTAGTGCCGCCATCGTTATTTTTTGAGGTTTTTACGCCATAATCGACTATTAAATCGCTTATAGCAAAAGTGTGCAATAGCCCCATTTGCAAAGTTTTGATTCTTTGTAATTTTTTGATTCTTTATAATTTTTTTTTCTTTCTTGTTTTGCTAGTGTTTTTTTTTTTTTATTTTTTTTGTTAATGTTTTTCCTTTGCGCTTCTTTTTACTGATATTATTTAGTCGATATTTTTGACAGCCATGGAATGGAGCCTTTTCAATTTTTCACCCGATTGTTCGCATTGCATCGCTGCGAATCACCGTTGTATACGTTTTGCGTTGCTGTTTTCGTATAGTTGGTTGATTTACTTTCCAATTTTTTTTCTTTTTTTTTCCAAAATGCTGGCTGATCGTTTTCAATGGACTTAATTTGCAAAATGTTGATTCTTTGCAATTTTTTTTCTTTCTTTGTTTATTCCGTTATTTTTTTAGTCGATCTTTTCATTAGCCACTTAATGGAGCCTTTTCAGTTTTTCACCTGATAGTTCATTTTTGTTTTGTTTCTTTTTTTCATTTGTTTTTTTTTTTTATTCACTCTTTTTCACTTTCTTCGCATAGGGTTTTCTGTCTATTTTCCCCTTTTTTTATCATTTGAGTTTAATCAGATTAAATTTGAAGTTTCGCCGTGTTCATAGATTTTTCTGTGTAATTTTATTGGATTTTATTCCTAATGTGGTTTTGTTTAAGTTTTTGGTCAGAATTTTTATTTTCTAAGTCATTTTGTTATTTACGCTCTCTTTTAATTTATTATTTGTGGCAAAGCATGCTATCTGGTAACGTAAAGTTTCCCAAATTTAAACCTATATAAACGATCGAATTATGTAGTCATCGCCGATTCCTGGATAGTGCGATAGTATGTAAATGGACCAAATGCAACGTTGCCACATTGCACACTTCGAGACTGTTTACTATTTTGTCAAGCTTTTTTCTTTCGAAGTGAATGTTACGAATTTTTAGGCATATTCAGTCTCTTTCCAAATTTTCTTTCGCTTATTCGGTAGGCACCAGTACCTCCTTTTTCTTTCTGAAACACCGTCTTAATTTTTAAGTTCGATGACGTTGTTTTCATTTTGTTAGTAATCGTTTTGCTTGTCACTCTCACAATCAGTGAATTTTGGTTCCGTAGCCCCGTCCAAATTGTATTTCTTGAGCATAGATTTAGTTATTATTTAGTCACGCCTGAAATTTATGTGCCCTTGGAAATGTTGATTTTCACTCCTCTGTTTTTCTAAAGTAATGTTTTTTGTTTTTTGTTTTTGTTTTTGTTTTTGTTTTTGTTTTTTTTTTTGTGCTTTCACTTTGCTCCGCTATTTGCGTTATCCTTCCAGTGCACCCCGCATTAGAAACAACCATTCTTGAATAAGCAAAGGCGGTTTTGGAAATCAGGCAACTGTGGATCCTTCCTATACAATGTATGAGGAACAATCGATTAGTAAAGTGCCTTGGCCCCCTCAAGAATCGATTGTTTCTCATACGTTCAAATGGGATGAACTCATAGTTGCCGAATTGCTGGATCCATCCATGTCTTCAAAGCAGTATAATTCTTTCTTGTTTCTCATGGAGTCCTAGCACTCCTACCTCTTTTTTCTCTCATAATACAGGGTGTCCCAAAATTCACAGTAAATATTTTTACTACGTATTTTTGGCAGGGCTGCCGTTTTGCGTATAATCAATGCTATTTTTCAATTCACCGATGATTCCACCGGTTGAGAAAAGATTACACAGATGAGTTCAGTGCATGACTGTAATAAACTAAAAATACTCGCATCTGTAATATTTTCTCGACCGGTGGAGTCGTCGATGACTTTAAAAAACTTGCGGGTATTTTAATTAATCAACGGAGTTTCCACCAATTAAGGAAAGATTACAGATCAGAGTATTTTCGTGCATTACAGTCATACACTGAACTGAACTGTGTAATCTTTTCTCAACCGGTGGAATCATCGGTGAATAGAAAAATAGCATTGATTATACGCAAAACGGCAGCCCTGATTTTTGGGGTCAAAATAAGACTTTTTTCCCCTATAAACATGGGTCCGAAATTGCAGTCTTTTCGAGTTTCAGTGTTGCAAAGTTTCCGAAAAACAAATTGAAAAATTGTCATAACTCCCTCGTGAATTGTTCTGAATGCTCGTAAATAAGAACTCTGATGTAATTTTAGGCGCTCTTGCCGATTTTGGCCGTGAAAATGCTGTATGCAAAAATTTGAGGGGGGTTTCGGGGGTTTTTCTTGATTTTCCTCACTTTCTTTGGCCAAATTATGTAAAAACATGCTTTCGGATTCATTAAACCCAAAAACGATTAGCATTATTCAAAAGTTCGTAAAGAAAATATGCATTTTTGGTCCTTACGAGTTTTTCCATTTCGCAAACCATTTCCGAGAAAATCGTCTCTGAAGTTGGAGAAGTCGGTCGATAAACGCCTTTTCTTTGATTTTGTCAATTCTTGGCCGACTTTTCCAACTTCAGGGACGATTTCCTCGGAAATGGTTTGCGGAACGGAAAAACTTGTAAGGACCAAAAATGCATATTTTTTTACGACCTTTTGAATGATGCTAATCGTTTTTGGGTTTAATGAATCCGAAAGCATTTTCATACAATTTGGCCGAAAAAAGTGAGAAAAATCAAGAAAAACCCCCAAAACCCCCTCAATTTTGTGCATACAGTATTTTCACGGCCAAAATCGACAAGAGCGCCTAAAATTACACCAGAGTACTTATTTACGAGCATTAAAAAAAATTCACGAGGGAGTTATGACAATTTTTCAATTTGTTTTTCGGAAACTTTGCAACACTGTAACTCGAAAAGACTACAATTTCGGACCCATGTTTATAGGGGAAAAAAGTCTTATTTTGACCCCAAAAATACGTGGTAAAAATATTTACTATGAATTTTGGGACACCCTGTATATTTAGTGAAATATTAAGCTCCATTTCTCTTTTTTCATAGCTATTTCTTTGTTGGATAATAAATTAAGGATATGTGTGTCGGATGCTTCGCTTTTATTCAGCCAATCCTTAATTCAACCACCCACTATTCGATCCCTAGTTTCCTGGTTACAAACTACTTGACCTTTCATCTGTATGATGGAATCGTCTTCATCAATTCTCAGGTGTTATATAGCACTTATTTCTTTTGCGGTTCAATTTCTCATTCCACTTTTACCTTTGATGGGCGCTTTTTTTCCAGTAGCGGCTCGTGCAATGTGGCAACAATGGACTCCCTCCATTTAAACCTATGTAAAATAATCGATTCTTTGGTGAGGCGCTGTGCCTCACCTAGAATCGATCTTTTAACACAGATTTAAATGGCAAAATAGCTCTGTTGCCAGATTGCACGAGCCGCTACTGTTTTTTTCTCATTATGAATCAGTTGAGTCCTATCAATCTATCATACTATCCCATATTTTTGCCAATTTTTCTTTGAAGCTAGTTTTATTTGAAAAAAACCTCCAAGTGCCGTCTAAATGTCTCCTGACTTTTTTGCGCAACATTTTTGTATGATGCTTATCGATGAAGCATCCTCTTGTGCTATTTATTGTATGATTGTATTAATGTTTCAATTTATAGTGTTAAGTGTTTGTTTTTAGAATGGGGTTTTGCCACCGCCAAAAAAGTGAATTTATTTGAGCTACATCTGCTGAATACAAAATTTCAGGTTAAAATCCGTGAATTTTTTTCACATAGATTCGCACCAGTGCAAGTGGCGGGGCGTGCAATTTGGTAACGTTTCTTTTTTTCCCGTTAAACACACTAGAAACTTCGGAACGTCCTGATGATCGTAGCATTCGTGTTTCAGCAAGTTTAAACGGAGCAAGTTCATCGTTGTCAAAGTTCACGCCTCGCTACTGATTCTTATGGGAAATAAACGGCCCAAAGTTGTACTTTTGGCAACAATGGATTACACAACGTGGTTCTCATGGCGCGTCAATTTAAACGTTTGCCCCGCCTCTTTGGGAGTAACGCTTTTACGCATCCCATTCATTGATCGACTTCGAGAATGAAGCGCTATCTATGTGTATACGACTGCACTTATACTTCTTGAGACTGATGCTAGGTCGCGCTGAACTTCATTACACATTACTTTCGTTTGCTTGCTCCAGTGCAGTATTCCACTCCAGTGCAGCAAACCTCAAAGACCTTTGAAAAAGCTCGGCTCAGAAGTGACGGAGAATTTTCATTCCATCAAATCGAACACTTGTCCTATTAATCCAGCTTTATTTTTCATTTTAAGTATTTTTTGTTATATGTATGTATGTATGTATGTATGTATGTATGTATGTTGTTGTTAATTACGTTTTTTATTAAGACGGTGCCTTAACTACTGTAGGTTATTCACACCGCTAATCAATTTTACAAGATATTTTTAAAGTATTTACAAGGTAACTTACAATTTTGCTATAGCTGAAAGGTTACTTAGATTTTAATCTTACAGGTTTTTATTAATTTAAGGATTTTATTGAAGGCGATGTCATCGGAAAGCGCTGTTGCCAGGTTTTCAGGTGGATTATTGCCGTATATTGTAGTTCGGCGAGGGGTGCAAAATGTGCCCGATCTAGCGATCCGCGGATCGCGCGCAAGTGAGAAAATGTCTGGGAAAGTGAGGAAATTCGTCCAATTTTTTTTTTTTTTTTTTTTTTTTTTTTTTTTTTTTTTTTTTTTTAATAATGGCGATAAGGATTTCCCAGAAAAACAGTGTAAAAAATGGAAAAATATCGGTCATTTTGCGAACATACGGTGTTAAAATGTTAAAATAACCACAAAAAAAATCATCACTTTCAAATTTTTTTGAGGAAATTTTTTAAAATCCTGTGAGGAAATGAGTCATGGATCGCGTGAAACTTCCGAAGTTTTGGAACATTTTGCACCCCCTGGCTCGGGCTTGCTGCGTGGTTGGGCAAGTAAGTATATGAGAAACTGATGTTGGGATTCGACAGGTATTACAGATGGGCCGGTTCTCTTGTTTGATGAGGTAGTTGTGGGTGAAATGGGCGTGTCCGATGCGGAGTCTAGTGAGTGGAACTTGCTCGGAGCGACTTATTTGATGGAAGCTATCTATCCAGAACATAGATGTTTGGTCTTCTCACCATTTTCCCAGTCATATCTCATGTTCTTGTTGTTCATTAGATACGTTTTTTACTAAGACGGTGCCTAAACTACTGTAGGTTATTCACAGCGCGACCGCTAATTAATTATACAAGATATTTTTAATATGTATGTATGATGTAGGTTTGTGTGATGTATGTAAGTATATGTAATGGCAGGGGCGTGCCGAGGGGGGGGGCATGTGGGTACCCTTGCAGGGTGAACAACCAAAAAAAAAAAAAAAAAAAAAAAAAAAAAAAAAAAAAAAAAAAAAAAAAAAGCATCAAATTTATAATTTTGTTCACGGAGGGCGGCATGATTGCTTTCTTGCCCCCCCCCTCTGGAAACCACGGGACGCCCCTGTGTAATGGTATGTAAAGTTGAGAGATCTCATGATCTGTGACTTTGAAACTGAACGAATATCAAATACGATGATATAGGAAAAGAATCAGAACAGTTCTCGAACAATAACATGTTTAGTGCCATTTAATGAAACGTCTAGACCCTTTAGCTGATCTATAAAATATACAATCATGCTTACTTGCCAGATATCTGTATGAAGAAAAAGAAAAAAACCCACAGGTTTTCTATTAACTTTGATGGACCAGCGGGTGATAATTTTGCCAAAATATCTGGCAACGCTGCGCTACAATCACATCAGCGCTGCTTGCATATTGTGTAGCCCCCCGACACCCCCTCTCTATTTATTCTTCTCCAGACTAAAATAACGTCGCTATTTTCACCGGTATTGATTTTAGTTTGGATTAACAGGCGGTCTGTTTTTTTTTTTTTTTTTTTTTTTTTTTTTTTTTTTTTTAATCATATTTAGATGTATTTATCTAGACTTGATATAATTTGTAAATTTTGGTCATTGAAATTTGAAAAAAAAATCAGTTGATCCTTGTTCTTCTTTGAAAACTAGGTCAAAGTATCTTCTTTAATGTGTGCGTTACCTTTTCCATAAACTTTAATGGTAAAGTTTTGATCTTAAAATGTCAGGTTTCTCATCAGCAAGGTTTCTTATCAAATCGTCTCGAATTAAATAATTACCTTTGAGGGTTTGATTTTTTAAATTAATTCTTATCTCCGAAAAGAATTTATAAACATTTCGGGCGGGGGAGGGGGGATCCAGTCTTTACACACTTGTTATCGACTCGGACTCGATACTATTACGAAACGAGCGTTCATAATCGACTCTCAGGCCATGCTGGCCGATGATCTCACTGTCAAAACGTAAACAAACGTAATCAAAACAAACAGTGAGAACCGGATGCATCAATCACACCAAACCCAAGTTTTCTGATCAGTCTTCCATCGCAATTCTAATTTTGCATTTGTAGCAACGCATCCAAAATATTTTTGTCTAAAATAAGAAGCCCTAACTTGTGACACATACAGTGGCGTAGCGTGCAATTTGGCAACGCTTCAGTTCGTCCATTTAAACCCATGAAAACTGAACTATACCTGAACTATTGGGTGTTCGATTGGGTGTTCGCTGAACACCTTCACATTCAACCTTTCACAGGGGTTTAAATGGACACTGTACGACGTCGCCAAATTGCACGCTACGCCACTGGACACATATCATCTAAAAAGACATTGAAAATTTAAAATCTCTGCTCAAACCGAAGGGTGATACTGGTCTTCGTTTTCGAGTTACCGAAGGCCAAAGTTCTGTCTCGGCCTATTTTCAGTAAATCATAACTTCAAAGTAACATCCTATCAGTGCACTATAAAGTCTGAAGTAATAAAAACAAAATGTCCAAAAATAAGTGAAAAAGTAATAAAAAATCATCGTTTCTACCTTTGATAGCTGAATTTGAAACTTTTCGATGACATTCCTAGGTCCAAATTACTCGGTTTATCAAGGTGAATCTTCAGCGTGTAGTGCCGATTTCTGCCACCAGAGCGCTACCGTTCGATTAAAATCGAATTAAAGGCCGAAAGTAATTTATTTTTAAGGAAACGGAGTGTCAGTTACTATATAGATAATCATCTAAAGAGTGTTTCTGCAAAAAATCTCGTCAATAACTTCAAAAAATTCTTGTATCGAAATGCGATATTTCATTTTATGGTACTTTCAGCCTTGTTTTTGGAGTTATTGACGAGATTTTTTGCAGAGGTACTCTTCAGATGATTATCTAGTAACTGACACTCCGTTTTCTTAAAAATAAATTACTTTCGGCCTTTAATTTGACTTTAATCGAACGGTAGCGCTCTGGTGGCAGAAATCGGCTCTAAACGCTGAAGATTCGCCTTAATTTTTGTCTAAGAGAAATTTATTTTCTGATTTTTGGCCACTTTTTGACGATATTATAGACCAAAGTGCAGTGGCGGCTCTAGCATTTTGGCAACTATGGACCCTCTCCCCCCCCCATTTAAACCCATGTAAAATAATCGATTCTTTGGATAAACGCTGTGCCAACAAATTAGAATCTATATTTTTACTTTAATGGTTAAATGGCAAAGTAGCACGGTTGCCAGATCTTGGATCGCGAATCACACTCTTCGAGGTTTTGAGTGGTGATGGCATTGGTGACTCTCCAAAACGCGCACGGGCGGTAAACTCCAAAAGCCTTGTGTCACGTGACTAGCAAGCGGCGGCGGCGCGGCGCAGTGAGCGCGGCTTTCTCCTGTCGCGTCGCGTCGCGTAGTTGATCGTCTGACAATGAGAGTCGTCCAACTCCAATGTCTTAATCACTCACTTGTGACGGTCGGCCAGTCAGTCGTCGTTCTGGTATGATGCTCGATGTTGATGTTTGGTGTCTTTTCGTTGATGCGCTCGATGTTTCTTCGTTGACTTTTTACGCTCACTGGTACACTCTTTTATGTATTTACACTCAGACACACACGCGCACACACTTATTCGCACTGACAATGAGACAGAGAAGCCTCTGGCTGATTTGAGCTACAAACCCATTCCCATAGCGCCACTGTATTATTCAAGCTTGTTCACTCCACCATTGCCAGCTTAAGAGGAAGGAAAATTAACTCGCGAATATTAAATGATGAATGTGTCTTTCGCTCTCTCCTCCCATTTGAAGGTTTAAGTTAACAGAGACGGAGATAGGGGCTGAAGTCACGTGTTGCCCCCCTCTGATATCCTTTTCTATCACATGCGTTCAAACGGTTGGAGAGAGAGAGAGAGAGAGAGAGAGAGAGAGAGAGAGAGAGAGAGAGAGAGAGAGAGAGAGAGAGAGAGAGAGAGAGAGAGAGAGAGAGAGTGAGAGGAGTGAGGAGAGAGAGAGAGAGAGAGAGAGAGAGAGAGAGAGAGAGAGAGAGAGAGAGAGAGAGAGAGAGAGAGAGAGAGAGAGAGAGAGAGAGAGAGAGAGAGAGAGAGAGAGAGAGAGAGAGAGAGTGAGAGAGAGTGAGAGGAGAGAGGAGAAGAGAGAGAGAGAGAGAGAGAGAGAGAGAGAGAGAGAGAGAGAGAGAGAGAGAGAGAGAGAGAGAGAGAGAGAGAGAGAGAGAGAGAAAGACACATTCCTGGGTTCGCCTACGCACTATGGTCTGAGATGGTCAAAAAATGGCCAAAAATCAGAACTTAACATTCTCATAAATTCATCGTTTATAAACTTTCAAGACCAATTTTAATCACAGAGGACACTTTTAACAAGAACTTTTAACCTAGAAATGTCACTGGATGGTTTTAGATTAAGGTGATTCTTCAGCGTTTAGTGCCGACTTCTGCCACCAGAGCGCTACCGTTCGATTAAAATCAAATTACAGGACGAAAGTAATTTATTTTTAAGAAAACGGAGTGTCAGTTACTAGTTAATCATCTGAAGAGTGTCTCTGCAAAAAATCTCGTCAATAACTTCAAAACTAAGGCTGAAATTACCAAAAATGAAATATCGCAAATCGATTCTTGTATCTAAATGCGATGTTTCATTTTTTGGCACTTTCAGCCTTATTTTCTAAGTTATTGACTAGATTTTTTGCAGAGACACTCTTCAGATGATTATCTAGTAACTGACACTCCGTTTTCTTAAAAATAAATTACTTTCGGCCTGTATAATCTGACTTTAATCGAACGGTAGCGCTCTGGTGGCAGAAATCGGCACTAAACGCTGCGAAGAATCACCTTAAGCTTAGAGGGTGGAAAACGATGGTTTTCTATGATTTTTTTCTCTCAATTTTTGGCCAGTTCTTTTCGATCTTAGATCATAGAGCTACGGTTAAAAATATGTGCCGCTATCATTATTTTCAGACTAAACTGTTTCGAAGAAAGGCATGTTTGATTTTCCTTATCTTGACAATGGAAATAAGAGACAAATTCGCTTTGGTTGCGCTGGCAAAACTTTTGGTAGAGAAAATGACCCTGCGAAAGACTTTCGTTGAGCTAACCAAAGGTTTTGTACCTATCTAAAGAGAGATTTTGCGAAGTGGACCAAAGAGTAAACAAGAGTTGCAATTGAATGGAAGGCCTGCGTGGTCAACGCAGATAAGGGATCGGAAACGAGGGCTGGCCTCTGACTGGCTGGAAGCCTAGTGCAAAACTGTTGTAGGCCTTATGGAAATTAGCACGGGGTTTTCGTTCCGGGACGTTTATCTCAAAACCTGAGCAAAACCGCTTCTAAATAATTAATACGAGTCGGTTTAGCAGAATTTTTTCAACAAATTGAAAGGTCATAAGTGCCACTTTATCGCAAATTCGAAAATACTGTCCCAGTTGAAAAGTACGCACAATAGTGTGTTTACATGCTTGGCGTGTGTTTGAGTAACTCACTGTTATGTGTACTTTTCAACTGAGACAGTCTTCTCGAATTTGCAATGAAGTGGCACTTATGACCTATCAATTTGTTCGGAAAATTCTGCTAAATCGACTCGTATTAATTGTTTTACAGTCAATTTTGCACAGGCTTCGAGATCAGAGCTGTCGATTTGCGTAGATTTAATGACATTTTGAAATTCACCGAAGATTCCACCGGTTGAGAAAAGATTACATAGTTCAGTTCAATGTATGACTGTAATGCGCCGAAAATACTCTGATCTGTAATCTTTTCTCAATCGGTGGAAACGCCGTTAATTAATTAAAATATATACCGGTTGAAAAAGATAAAAGACGCTAGTATTTTCGTGCATTACAGTCATACACTGAACTAAACTCTGCAATCTTTTCTCAACCGGTGGAATCTTCGGTGAATTTCAAAATGCCATTAAATCTACGCAAATCGGCAGCTCTGTTGGAGATAAACGTCCCGGAACGAAAACCCCGTGTTAATTTCCATAAGGCCTAGAACAGTTTTGCACCAGGATTTCCCTCTATTTCCAGCCAATCAGAAACCGACTCTTATGAGCATTGACCATGCTGGCTCCCAATGGCAATTGCGACTCTTGTTTACTCTTTGGAGTGGACCAATTTAGTCGGCTCATCAAAGGTCTTTTATTGGGTCATTTTTCTACCAAAGGTTTTGTCAGCGCTTTCAGAGTGTTTTTTTCTGTATACTTATGTAGTCTATCAACATTCAACTATCAGCACCCTCCTGGGGATAAGACAAGACGAGGTAGCAGGAATCGATCATTCCCATAGTTTAAACGACGCGACGCGGCGGCGTCACGTGACAATATTGAAATCGTTCAAGTCGTTCATTTCAGACCGAATGACACCTCGTGTGTCTCATATAATGACTCGAAATGTGTCACATGACGCCGTTTAACCCTTTAGGGGCCAGATTAGTTCGAAAGAAAGCCTCTCTTCCGTTTGTAAAGGGAAGGTAGTTACCTGTTCGTACTCGGGGGAGTTGGAATTGCCTATACGATGAACTGAAGGCGCCTGAAGAGACCTTATCCTGTAAGTGTTTTCATCGATAGTCGCGTTTATCTGGAATAAACACTGAAACAATGTGAAATACACTGGAGGAGAAAAACGAGTATACTCGGGCTTAGCCCATAAGGGGTTATTAAACCAATGAGATTGGACAGTAGCGCACCGAGAGTTTCTTCATCTCTCTCTATTCTCCATTAAGAAACGTATGTTAGACAAGGATGGACAAAGGGATAAAACCCCCTCCTCCTGTCCTTTTCCTACTGATGCATTCAAATGGGAAATGAGAGAGATGGAAGAGATCCTGGTTCCGCCAGTGAGATTGGACGATTCCTTCTCTCGTCCTCGTCTCGTCTCGTCCAAAAGAGCAGAATCAGCTCCCCTGAGAGAGCGTCCAGTGCAGGCAGTAGCGTCGCGTGAGCTGCGATATATCTATTATCCTCCATTTAAAAACATGAAAACAATCGATTTTCTGGAGGTTCACTGTGCACCCCCTCATAATCGATTGTTTTTGTGGATTCAAATGGAAAAAGAATCGATAGATCGCAGTTTACGCGACGCTACTGAGTGCAGGATGCAAGGCGGGTGGCTCGTGCTATCTGACAACAATGTTAAATTCATCCATTTGATTTTATGTGAAACAATCGATTCGATGGTGAAGCAAGCGTTTTACTAACAATCGATTGTTGAGCGTTGATTCAAATGGAGGAAAAAACATTTTTGCCAAGCAGCACGAGCGTCGAGCCGCCACTGGCGGGGCATGAGAACCCAGCAAAGAATTTAATTTCCAAAAAAAGTCCCCGAAAAGTCCTAATAACATCCTAATGGGTCTGTTGCAAACTTTTGCTACAGTGATAAGGAGTGTAACATCGTATGTAAAATCGCCCGAAAAGTAAACTGGTGGCATCAGAAAGTCATGAAATGCGACAATAAACTCACAAGAGACGTTTAATGAAATCCAAGATGGCGGTAAAATATCGAGCAATCTGTATGCACGCACCTTTAACATTCAAGGATTGCCAACGTTGACAACCTCACAGCTTCAGAGGCTATGTGTTTAATTACGTTGTGAGGGGTGTAATCGATATTGTGAGGTTGGCTATTCTTGGATCGATGTTCGTGGTGCATGCATACGGGTTGCTTGATATTTTACCGCCATCTTGGATTTCATTTAACGTCTCTCGTGAGTTTCATACTGCATTTTATGACTTTCTGATGCCACCAATGGACTTTTCACGCGATTTTACACGAGATTGAATACACTATAGCGTTGTAGCAAAAGTTTGCAACAGACCCATTGCTTGTGTTTGAGGCTGTCAAAAACAAATTGAACCCATACTGTCCCATGAACACCCGAAATCGCAAGGGGAGTGCGAGGTTTATATGTATTTAACTATCCAAGGTATGGAAATATTTTAGCCCTTCACTGCATGGGATTTTTTTTTTTCAACCAAAACTGGATTTTTCAATTCCTTAGGTGGTCACATACATGGGAAAAATAGCAAAAAAAATAATTAGACAGTTTTTCGGTGAAAATTCTCATTTTTCCATTTTTGTCTCGTTTTTTACGTGTGCTATAACGCCCTAAGAAATGGCGGGAAAATAAAAAAAAAAAACACATTTTTTTTTTTCAAAATATTCAAAAAAGTAACAATTTTTTACTTTAATTGAATTTTTCAAAGAGCAAATGCCAGAAGCTTCGTAAAAATAATGAAATTGGGGTTGACTTGGATACGGGGGCAAATGTTCCCCCAACCATTATTTCTTTTTTTTTAATGCATTATAATGAGTGCTGGTGGTCTTTTGAAAAATGTTTTAGCCCCTTTTTATGTTTTCTTATAATGTGACACTGGTGATACAATTTGAAATAAGTCAAAATATACATCACAATAGCTGATATAGGACTTTTTACATCATGTGACACCGGTGTTACACTATGCAGTGAAGGGTTAGACCAACCGCTTTGTGTATATATGTCGTGGCATTTTTAGATTCACTGTGATGATTCCATCGGCTGACGAAACTTATTTACCAAAATCTGTGCCAAACTAAAGTTTAATTAAAACTTATGTATAGGCTGTTCTAATCAGTGGCGTAGCGTACAATTTGGCAGCATTGCAATTTCTCCATTTAAACGCATGAAAAAGGATCGAAGTTCTGGGTGTTCGGTGAACACCTTTGAATTCGACCTTTTACATGGTTTTAAATGGATACAATGCAACGTTGCCAAATTGCACGCTACGCCATTGGTTCTAATTTGCGCACTTCCAATCGATGCAGGACATTCGTCCATGTTTATTTTAAGTTCGTTCACCCACTGCTTTCGCAATTCAATCTGCGATATCGATATATGTATTTCACGCGTAGACTTTGATGAATACAAATCGGAAAAAGGTCGAGGCTCATAGAAGTGTCAGCTTGTTTTCTTTCTTTTTATTTTTTATTTTAATATTTTTTTTTTCTTGAGCAATTAGAAGAATCTCGGCAAGTCGATCTTTATCGGTAGTAAAATTGAATGTATTTGGAGCTCGCCGGAAGCTTGAGCATTTGGAAACTTAAATCGGAAACATGTCTGAAAGCGACGACGATTCGGTCGGAGACTGCCAAATCGTGTTTCCGGCTGCTGCGGGTAGCCAAATCTATCACGTATTTATACGATTTGGACCGATCAGAGCTTACGGATAGCGTTCAATCGCTTTGGGCTCTCTGGGACGTTTTTGTGGGTGAATTGAGGCGATTTATAGGAGAATTTAATAAAACTCGAACACGTAAGTCTCAATTCTAACGAAATTGTCGAAATCGCCTCTCTATAATCGCACACTGGATCGGAACATGAATTTTGCCTGACTTGAAAAATCTTTGTTTTCTATTAAAAAAAAAAAAAAAAAAAACATTTTGTCGATGATTTTTCCTTGCAAAAACCGCTTTATTTGACTCGTTTGAACCCTTTAACTACGAGGTTCAGGTTAACAGAAGAAATCGCAGTTGTAACTCCCTTCTATTCAGTGAGTAGTTAAATGTTCGTACTCTGCTGTGTTTATTTTGCCTATCCCGGTAATTGAAGGCGATCGATGAATTATTATTGTGTCAGTGTTGATGATTTGGAGTAGCTGTCACTGTCAATGAGAGATAGAGACAGCGAATTAAATAATTCGGGCGTGGTATTGAAAGGGTTAAGCTCTGAAATGAATGCAAGTACACTTGTTTTAAGTTATCTTGATTCTTGCTATTTATTATTCTCATATATATATATATATATATATATATATATATATATATATATATATATATATATATATATATATATATATATATATATATATATATATATATATATATATATATATATATATATATGTTACAGGACAAACCCGATTTTAGGCCAAACTAGTTCAGCCTAGGCCAAACCGGTTTGGCCTAAACGGAACAGGCAAAACTAGTTTTGCCTAGGACAAACTAGTTTGGCCTGAAATCCTCCAGGCCAAACCTGTTGGGCCTAGGACAAACTAGTTTGGCCTAAAATTCTCCAGGCCAAACTGATAACGAGCAGGCCGAACTAGTTCGGCCTGAAAATGTTTAGGCCAAACTGATTATGTGCAGGACAAACTAGTTTAGCCGGAAGTGACGGCGCAGGACAAACTAGTTGGGACTAGGACAAAGTGCTTTCACATAAAGTTCGCATGTTCTTACACTGACAATGAGATAATTATTTTTTCCAAGTTGTATTTAATTTATGTAAAAAAAACTGCACAGTGAAATGTTGACTAAGGGGAAATTACTTTGACCCAAGGAAAATGTCTGCTGAGTGCTGCTACAGGTAAAATATTCCTTGTTGTGACAGTGATGCTCCTTCATGCAATCAATTTTTACTTCTCGCAAGGAAATTTGTCACAAGTAAACGATCACAAGTAAACGTGTTTCCTTGTTTTTAAAGAAGTGATTTCTCTCAGTGTATGGCATTAAAGGAAAAAATGAGTATGAAAAAAACTCGGCGTTGGAATCGGAATCGAACCCAGAACCTTCAAATCATGTGTAGGTAATTAGCTTTTTTCGTTCATTTTTACTGTTTTTAACTTATTTTAACTTAAATTTAAAATTTATCTCAAATACAGTTTTTCCCTTCGTAACCAGTTCAATTATTCGCCTAATTTATTCATCTGCAGAAGCAAAATATAATCCAACTGGTCTAGCCCAACGATTTACAGGCTGAAACAGTTTGTTCTAGACCCAACTAGTTCGGCCTAGAATTGTTTAGGCTAAACTGAGTATGTGCAGGCCAAACTAGTTTGGCCTAAAAATGTTCAGGCCAAACTGATGATGTGCAGGACAAACTAGTTCGGCCTGAAATTCTCCAGGCCAAACCTGTTGGGCCTAGGACAAACTAGTTTGGCCTAAAATTCTCCAGGCCAAACTAAATCTCCTTCAAAAAAACAGTTCGGCCTAGGCTAAACTAGTTTGGCCTAAAATCGGGGTTTGTCCTGTAACATATATATATATATATATATAATCTTGATTTTCATTCATAAAATTATGTCCGGGAAATTCAATTTTTCCATCCAATGTGAGTCGTTGCGATATGAAAAGCCACCATCAGTTCGCTCGGATTTGTCCATCAAAGACTCAAGGAGCGACTCTCGGTAAACTTCGCGTCTGTTATGGCCGTAGCGATTTTTATTTCATTCACAAAATTTTACGCAGCAATGGCGGAAGTGCACGCAGCACCTCACAATGAAAGGGGGGGGGGTGAATTTCTTAGTGAGTACGTATGACTAATTTTCCTGCATCCCACCACCATGATATGTGAATCAGTTGGTGTAGAAAAACGACTTGTTTATCTCTATGTTGCAAAATAGTGCAGTTTTCACATGATTCGTCGGTGTTTGTACAAAATGGCGTAAGTCAAGCCAACGTTTCAAAATTGCGCGGTTTTATTATTCTGCGTTATTAATATATATAATCTGTAAATTCGCAAAATTCCTACAACGTTATTGTAATGCGGACGTGTCTTTTCACTACAAGAGCAGACCACACGCTTAAAATAAGGGTTATCTTTGTATCCGTGTCATCAAAAATGTTTGTTCGTTCTTGATAAGTGTATTTTCAAGAATATGACCTGGTGGATTGTGGTAGCTCAATGCAACCTTTAAACGTAAAAATGCAACTTTTTCAGATACTTTACCGGTCATCGATTGCATCAAAATCATCGGGCTCATCTGTAACCTACAAAAAATGGGGTCCAGATTAATCTGATGACTTTAAGATGTAATCAATATCCAAAAAAACATATTATTTTGTTTTTACAGGTCGGCAGTGGTCGAGACCTATATCAATCCTATCATGAAAATTCGAGAATTGGGTGGATAGGCTGTCCAAAGAATGATCGGACTTGACAACTGTAGGTTTAAATGAAAACGTCAGCTTCCTTCTGCTCCTAACCATTAAACAATCAAGTTACCATAATCTGAGGATGGAAGCTGATATTTTTCATGAAAACCGCAGTAAGTATTAAGTACCAAATCCAATCTTTTCTGGGACAAGTCATAGTCACCAGAGGCGAATCGTGTACACTGGCAACGTTGCATTAGTTCCATCTAAACCCATGCAAAATATCGAACTATCTAGGGATCGGCAATGGGAATTCGACTTTTCGTATGGGCTAAAATGGAAATAATATAAATAATATGCGATGTTGCCAGATGCACGGCGCACGCTGTGCCTCTGGTAGTCTTGATGTTATACATCAAGACTTCAAGTGTAAAATGATGTCCCTATAGTCCCTATAATAATATATGAAAGAGTCAAGACACGTGAACGGAAGTGAAGAAGAAGAAGGGGTCTGAGGAGCTTGGAGGCGCGCCTCTTGTTTACATTTTTATCCGCAACGATCTTCCCGCCAAAGATTACTTATACATGTATTCGTGTGTAAGTAATCTTTGTAAGGTCAACCTAACCTTCAATTACCGTTAGCTTCACTACCTGTTTTAATTTACAGTGAAGAGTATTGCGTGAATTTTATTCTGTTCGGAACATATTTTCATCGAATTCAGTAGAAAATTTCATCAGTATAAGCTAAAAATGACGAAAGTTCCCTCAAAGCTGGGCGGCTGGGAAGATGGTTCCATGACGAGGAAAACAAGAGGCGCGTCTCCCTTCTTCTTCAGTTTTCAGCAGCCAATCAGAGATGGAACCTCATATGGCGAGACTCTTTCATATTGTACAGGGACTCTAGATGGCCCCTATTCTTTGCGTGTAATCTGTGCTAGAGCTCTTTTCAGAAGTGTAGGCGCACCTAAACCATAATCTTTTGCGAATTTTCAACTTTAATTCCTTTAAATCAAAACCGAACTTGCCTCTGACTTCTTTGCGTGTAATCTGTGCTAGAGCTCCTTTCAGAAGTGTAGGCGCACCTAAACCATAATCTTTTGCGAATTTTCAACTTTAATTCCTTTAAATCAAAACCGAACTTGCCTGACTTTATTATTTGGCTTTAAAAGTGTTCCTCATTGTAAAGTTAACGCTCAATTTCATATTCATTCATTTTTGTCGAGTATCAGAAATAATGTAACAAATTCCAAAGATTATCGGTCTAGGTCCGCCTACACTTCTGAAACTACCTCTATTCTTGTAATCTTTGGATAAAAAATCTCGACTTGGCATCACGGCGCGCCTCACTGTACCACACCGCAACTCCACCGGTATCGTCTCTGTCACCAATGCGCTGATGTCGCGGTCTCCCCCCTTGCCCCCGCACCCATCCTCCCACAACCCCCCCTTCCACCACCTTTTTCAACGGAGTTTATTCCATCACCATCAGCTTTCTCTAGGCACCGTGCACCGAACCGTACTCTGTAGTCATCATCTGCATGCCAGCGCGCAACAGTCAACAGTTCTCCTCAGTCAACTGCCTGACGCGTTTCGTCGCGTCTCCAAAATCAGTCTTGTTGCGCCTTCATTTTGTGATACACGCAATCCGCAAACCCTTCGCTGCCCTCCTGTTCTCGCATCCTTCACCCATCCTCTCCCCTTGCGCAAGTTTCGCGGTCGCCTTTTTGCGTGGGCGTGATAGTGTGTGTATGTTGTCTCTGTGTTAGTGCGTGTTTTTCTACGCTGGACTCGCGGGTTTTTTTTTTCATATTGTTTTTTATTGGTTTGTTTGAGTTTTTTCTTCGTGTTGAGCCTATAATGCAACAAGCTATTCCGTTCGTAAAATATAACTTCCAGCTCGGTAAAAAAAGGTTGGGTTCTGTCTCCCCGAAGCTTACGTGTCCTATTGCACCAGTTAGGGGAAAATATCGTTAACTTTAGGGAACGGAAGACCAAAATCAGTGGCGTAGCGTGCGATTTGGCAACGTTGCAGCCCGTCCATTTAAACCCATGAAACATATCGAGCTATTGGGTGTTCGGTGAACACTTTCTCATTCGAAATGTTATGTGAGTTTAAATTTCTGTGGTCTGTTGTCTGACTTGCCGTGTGCGTTCTACCGAACGCTCGGATGGACGTAATGGAACGTTGCCAAATTGCACGCTGCGCCACTCACAAATTTTGGGGAACATTTTACAACTTACGAGTCTTTTTCAGCTTTTTGTCTGAATTTTCCAGCTTTTTGTCTGAATTTTCCCAATGTTGGTGACATTTTCTCCAATTATTGCTGGTGTCGTAGGGTTATGTGAGTTTAAATTTCTGTGGTCTGTTGTCTGACTTGCCGTGTGCGTTCTACCGAACGCTCAGATAGTCATAATGGAACGTTGCCAAATTGCACGCTGCGCCACTCACCAAATTTTGGGGAACATTTTACAACTTACGAGTCTTCTCCAACTTTTAGTCTGAATTTTCCCAATGTTGGTGACATTTTCTCCAAATTTGACAATGTTTCTCCATTTATTGCCGGTGTCGTAGGGTTATGTGAGTTTAAATTTCTGTGGTCTGTCGTCTGACTTGCCGTTTGCGTTTTACCGAACGCTCAGATAGACATAATGGAACGTTGCCAAATTGCACGCTGCGCCACTCACCAAATTTTGGGAAACATTTTACAACTTTACGAGTCTTCTCCAACTTTTAGTCTGAATTTTCCCAATGTTGGTGACATTTTCTCCAAATTTGACAATGTTTCTCCAATTATTGCCGGTGTCGTAGGGTTATGTGAGTTTAAATTTCTGTGGTCTGTCGTCTGACTTGCCGTTTGCGTTTTACCGAACGCTCAGATAGACATAATGGAACGTTGCCAAATTGCACGCTGCGCCACTCACCAAATTTTGGGAAACATTTTACAACTTTACGAGTCTTCTCCAACTTTTAGTCTGAATTTTCCCAATGTTGGTGACATTTTCTCCAAATTTGACAATGTTTCTCCAATTATTGCCGGTGCCGTAGGGACGTAAACTTTGGGGAAATAGTCCCAACTTTTTGTTTCTGTGGCGGCTCGTGCAATATGGCAACAATGTCATCCCTCCATTTGATTGTATGTAAAACAATCGATTCGAAAGTGAAGCAGCGCTTCACAAGCATTCGATTATTGAACATAGATTCAAATGGAGATAAGACATTGTTGCCAGATGGCACGAGCCGCTACTGTAACTGATTTGATGTAGTAAAAAAGACTCCAAAATCCAACGATGGTCCAACTGGTATTGAAAGATCACAGATTCGAGTGATTTATTTATGTTGCTCTCAGAGAAAAAATACATGGTGAGATCTACCATCACGGTTGCTGAGTTTTGCGTCTGCAAACCACGACGGTAAAGTTGACCTCACGTCGGGATGAATGAAACATAGGTTCCGTACTTTTAACCTTTAACTCAGGAGTGCTTATTACTCGCTTGTCATTCAACCTGTCTGGTCAAGTTTACCAGCTTTTATGACTTGGTGATGGCAAAATCAGAACTTTTGATCGTACATCTGACGAGTTACTTTTTTCCGTGTACACTGTACAGTCGCGGAGAAGAAGATTGTCAGACATCGCCAAGAAGCATATACTACCAATTATACTTATTTTAATGAATTTAAGCATTGCATAGTTGCCTATCTAATTCAGGGGCGTCATTTCGGGTTTGGCCTGGGGAGGGCAAAAATCTGATGACTTTTTTTTTTTTTTTTTTTTTTTTCCCTGATCAATATAATTTTAGAGCCATAGAGCCGGCTTTCAAGCCGAGGGGAAAGAATCTGATGATCAATATAATTCGTTCCCGTTTTTGAGCTTGACTTCAAATCCTTGGGGGGGGGGGTCGCCCACCCTGCCCCCCTCAAATGACGCCCCTGATCTAATTGTAAGCTAAAATCAAGGGATTTGTTTAGGGACATTCTTTTTGTCCTCAATCGTACAATGTACACCGGTACACAGTTCTGCGGAACTCACCATGGTGAGTTCCGATGAAGAGATTGCAATCTCTTCATATCCACCGATAAAACAGCATTGTTGGATTTAGGAGCTATATTATATTGTTAGAGTCAAACGCAAATCAGAGGCGTAGCGTGCAATTTGGCAACGTTGCAGTTCGTCCATTTAGACCCATGAAAAAGATCGAACTATTGGGTGTTCGGTGAACACCTTCGCATTCGACCTTTTACATGGGTTTAAATGGACACATTATAACGTTGCCAAATTGCACGCTACGCCACCGACGCAAATACCGCCATCTCCTTAGATAGTAACCAGATCGATTGGTTCCCCTTTTTATCAGGGTTTCTTAATAACAGTGGCGGCTCGTGCGACTAGGCAACCATGCAATTTTTCCATATAAACTAGGTAAAAGAATCGATTCATGAGGAGGCTGACAGCCTCCGGGAGAATCGATTGTTTTACCCAGTTTATATGGAAGGAGGACACCGTTGCCAAATTTTACGAGCCGCCGCTGCTTAATAAAACCAACATTTTGATGCGTTACACGTGTTCTATATGACCTAAGATGCAGGATCATATTTTCATCATTTCAGAGGGTCTCTCCGTCTGCGAGAACTCCATTTCTATCGGCTCAATTCCGCATAAAATTGGATCCTTGAGATTTCTAAAAGAAAAAAAAAAAAAATCGATTCACTCACTACTTTTTCTCTTCTTCGCAAACCCATCAACCTTATCAAATGAAGATTTTACGTTTGACATTACTGAGCTATGACAGATTATCTAAAGTGTTTCTCTGAACTCGATGACTTATCAAATGCCCCTTTCCAAATTTGTCCATTCTCGTGGGATGTTAACAAACCACCAAGGTCGTCATCCCATTGGCTGCTCGTGCGTTTTGGCAACCTTGCTCGTTTGTCATTTAAACCTATGCGAAAGTATCGATGTCTTGGGGGTACAATTGCACCACCTGAAGATCGATTGTTTTACCTAGGTTTAAATGGAGAGAATTCGCTGTTGCCACATTGCACGAGCCGCCGCTTTCGTGTTCATACTTGGCAGAACGAGCAGAAATGTAACATCGAAGCCAGTGGCGCGGCGTCGCGTGCAATTCGGCAACAATATATTTTATCTATTTAAACTAATGTAAAATATCGAATTCAGGGGGTTCACAGTGCACAAGGAAAATTCGATATATTTAATGAGCAGGGCTGCAGTTTTGCGTATAATCAATGCTATTTTTCTATTCACCGATGATTCCACCGGTTGAGTAAAGATTACACAGTTCAGTTCAGTGTATGACTGTAATGCACGAAAATACTCTGATCTGTAATCTTTCCTTAATCGGTGGAAGCTCCGTTGATTAATTAAAATATCCGCAAGTTTTTTAAAGTCATCGACGACTCTACCGGTTGAGAAAAGATTACAGATGCGAGTATTTTAGTTTATTATAGTCATGCACTGAATTGAACTGTGTAATCTTTTCTCGACTGGTGGAATCATCGGTGAATTGAAAAATAGCATTGATTATACGCACAACGGCAGCCCTGTTAATGAGTTTAAATGGAGCAGTTGCATTGTTGCCAGATGGCACGCGACGCCACTGATCGAAGCGCATCGGGAGAAAAAAAGTAAAAGGCATTTAACTAGTAATTAAAGCCGTCTAGAGTCTAGACTCTCGAGCATTAATTCATTGCCACGCAGCCAAGAATTTATCTTTCTCTCTCTTTACCCGCTTGATAGCAAGTGTCAGAAAAAGACAGAAGCAGGGGTTGAAGTCACGTGATAGCTCCTCTATCCTTTTCTAACACATGCGTTCAAATGGGAAAAGAGAGAGAAGACAAATTCCTAACCTCGGCTAAATGGATTGATTCGAAGAAGTAATGGAGCAATGAGAAGAATCTTAATCATTCTTGTGATGCCGTGACAAGTGACTAGTGAGTCAACAATCATATGAATGCAATATGCATGCGAAGCATAGAGAGTATTTTTATGGAAGCCTTTTATTCACTGGTAGGCAAAATAATGGGTCTGTTGCATACTTTTGCTACAGCAAAATAGAACCTTGATTCTTATGTAAAATTCGGCGAAAATAAAAGATGCGCACATTAAAAACGTTCAAAATCCACTCAGTAACTCAGGAAATTGCTTCAACTTCAAACAGCCCGCGCTACACTTGACACTCCTTGCACCGGTATACTACTACGTAGACGGAACCACCGTGCATAAGTAAACAACATCGTAACTACAAAATGATGGAATTTCGTTCTAAATACATGCACTATTGGCTGCATTTGCTGTCTGGTCTTTTCGGTTTATCAAAGATTACAAAATAATATAAGAAATGTACGCATCTAAACGAAACATTCCAATGTTTGTAAGTTCTGTTCATGTTTACGTAAACGAGATGGTTCCATCTATGTAGTCTTAAGTCGGAGATAAAGTGTCTAGTGTAGCGCGGGTTGTTTGAAATGGAAGGTATTTTCTGAGTTTATGAGTGGATTTGGAAAGTTTTTAATGTGCGCCTCGTTATTTTCGCCAAATTTTACGTTAGAAACAATGTGTCATATTGATGTAGCAAAAGTACGCAACAGACCCATTATCTCTCTCAGTAAGAATAGTTTAATTTTTAATGTTTGATGTGACCGCATAGCTATCGATGGAAAGGAAACGCGCACACAACGCACAATTATTAGCATAAAGTGAGGCTGAATTTTCTCAATAAATTCCTTCAACTTTTAGTGTCGGCGAAATAAATAGATTCTGTCGTGCGCCCGTGCACCAATAGGTAACTATCTCACATTTTCTTGAATTCTCAGCCATACTGATCGAGAGACTGACAATAAGAGTCACGTGTCACGTGACGCCGCAGTGTTATACTTCTACCCTCAACACGCAGCAGAGAATATTTATGTTATACCAAGGACCAAATAATGTTATAGGTCCCAAGCATTGAATTGCGTTCATCTTTCGTGCGGTTTCGACCAATCAGAGAACTTACGCACGGTCATATGACCGTACGTAAGTTAAGCTCGGGAACTAACATTATTTGGTCCCAGAGATTACTAAGTCTAAGAGATATGGCACTTCCTAGTTCCTATCTCCGCCGTGTTGAAAAACTGTTGGCCGGGCTCCGTAAAAAACGCCTGCAGAATGGCCGTGATGCAACGTGCAGTACGCTGGTGACCGTAAACATTGTTGTTATTCATGTTGTTGGGAATAAGGTTAGATTCTTTGCAGCATCTAAATGTTTGTCATTTAGTGGCCGATGGGATGATTAAAGTGACTTAGATTTTTAGATTCACGTTCAAAATATTCTTAGAGCTCATTAAACTTCCCAAACACTTTATTAATCTTATTAATTTAGTTAGTGGCGTTGCTGTCAAACCTCATTTCAAACAACAACAGTAGTAACAGTGTCTACGGTCACCAGCGTACGCCACATTGCATACTTTGTAGGAGTCGAACAACACTTTCGAATCGTTATGCCATATCTCTTAGGCTTAGTAAATAAATAGTAATCTCTGTGTTATAGTCTCAGAGACCGCGCTTTGTATAGCATGCGGAGGGCAAACGGCAAACCCTTTTTCTCGGAGTTGCAACAATCAACTAAGCAACATCCAACTGTAACGTTATCGTTAGGTGTTTAGCAAAAATGTTAATGTCAGTAGCCAATGAGAGCCAAGTATCGGAGTTTTTGCCGTTATTCATCGTCCAATGTAAGGACCAGTTGTATACATATTGTTCCCAATGTTATTACGTTGAGTCCTCGAACTATGGTCACCGCGAGATTGTCAAATTAAGTGGGCGTCTACTCTGTAACCTGAACTTTGGTCTTTGAACTGTATCATCTGGTAATAAACGCACAAGTTGAACATAAGCTTGTAAAAGTCCCGTCTCTTCATGAATCTGACATTTCAGTGTCAGTATACTAGAGTAGAGAAGCATTTTGAGTATCGGGTTCTGACAAGTAGCGGTGCCTGCTCCCGAACTCCATCAAACCGGATCGGTGAGGCTCACTGATGGGCTTTGATGCTATTCGGAAGCATGCACCACTACTTACAGAACCGGATACTCAAAATTCGTCTGCTCTAGTGGACTCTCCATCAGTGGCAGAACTGGGTTGGGGGGGGGGGGCTCGAATTTCCCCCATTTTTTTAAACAGAAATCCTAAAATTGCTTCTTACGACGCTTAACATTTTCGAGGCGTGCCCCCCTCCCCCCCCCCCCAAGAATTCTCTCTGGATCCATCACTGCTCCCCAGCAGTTTTTATACCTCTAGCGGCTCTGTTTAATGCGTACTTACAATCAGCAAAATTAAACATCGTCGGTTTGTTCCTGGGAATAAAAAGAGTAGCGTAAATGTTTATTAGTTTATGACTAAACAGAATTCAACAACATTAACAATAAACGAAACGAGGAAGTGTCCTTTAGAAACATCCGTTGATGCGTCCCCAAAGATTCCGAATAATCTCATCGCTGTTTAAGGCTATCAGAGCGTCACTCGACGGACTCAATCAAACGAATGCTGTAGAAAGAAACGAACCAATAATACATACTTCATATATTTATTTTAATGTATTTAATTTTGTAATTTCTTTCTGCAAAAAGAACCCATTCAAATGCCGGTCGATGATTGGTTGAGTACACTGGCGCAACCAGGAACTCCTCCATCTCTATCATTTCCCATTTGAATGTATAAGTAGGAAAAGGACAGAAAGAGAGGGTTTTATCCCCTTTGTCCATCCTTGTCTAACATACGTTTCTTAATGGAGAAAAGAAAGAGATGAAGAAACTCTCGGTGCGCTACTGGTCGAGTAAATATGCAAATGCTTCAGCACTTCCCGGCCCGGCGGGCTTTTGTGTAGCAGAAGCGAAAGTAGGTCATTTCATCTGAAGCCGATCATGAATCATGCGATCAATTGAGAATCGATCATTATCGCCCTTTTCGCTTCGTCTCTTTGTTTTTGGACAGAAATTCCAATCGGAAAGATCATTTCATCATTGGGTAATACTGTAATAGGCTCATTGGAATGCTCTCTCCACTCGAGTTACGCTCGCTCGCTCGGAAGAGCAACGCAGCTGTATATGTATAAGTACTATCAAACGCAAAAGTTTTTTTTTTTTTTATTCAAGAATTCGAGATAAGTGACGAATCCTCGTATAGACTGTTTTAGTAGAGCGATATATCCTATCGATTGCCGTCCGAGGGCCTCTGGTTCCAAACAAACTTTAGTTCAATGTAATTTCCCCATAAGCGGATTTTTGAACGGAAATTTAGGGTATTAAATCAAACAATTTATGCGACCTTTTTGCGATTATGAATTCTACGTCCTCGAAAATGCTTAATTTTGTCTGGTTCCACCCGTAAAACTGCCGGAATCAACAAGATATTACAGATAAAACGATGCGTTTGGAGGTTGGAATCACCCAAATGTTATTATTGTTGTTGTGGAATTGGTGGGATTTCGGGCTATTCTAACCTACAAATGCAACATTTGATCTGTAATATCTTATTGAATTCGGCAGTTTTAGTCAAGGAACCAGGCATAATTAAGCATTTTTGAGGACGTAGAATTCATAATCGCAACAAGGTCGCATTAATTGTTTGATTTAATACCCTAAATTTCCGTTCAAAAGTTCGCTTATGGGGAAATTACATTGAACCAGAGTTTGTTTGGAACCAGAGGCCCTCGGACGGCAATCGATACGATATATCGCTCTACTAAAACAGTCTATAATCAAAGCAACCTGTATATGTATAAGTACTATCAAACGCAAAAGTTTTTTTTTTATTCAAGAATTCGAGATAAGTGACGAATCCTCGTGTAATCAAAGCAACCTGTATGTTTATAAGTACTATCAAACGCAAAAGTTTTCTTTTTTAGTCAAGAATTCGAGATAAGTGACGAATCCTCGTATAATCAAAGCAACCTGTATATGTATAAGTACTATCAAACGCAAAAGTTTTCTTTTTTATTCAAGAATTCGAGATAAGTGACGAATCCTCGTGTAATCAAAGCATTCTGTATATGTATAAGTACTATCAAACGCAAAAGTTTTCTTTTTTAGTCAAGAATTCGAGATAAGTGACGAATCCTCGTGTAATCAAAGCAACCTGTATGTTTATAAGTACTATCAAACGCAAAAGTTTTCTTTTTTAGTCAAGAATTCGAGATAAGTGACGAATCCTCGTGTAATCAAAGCAACCTTCGTGTGCGCTATTGCGACAGTAAAAACTTTTGCATTCGATAGTCTTACTTACACTATACAAGCTGAGGCTTTAACGACCACTTCTCGCTCAGTTTCTTATTTCCTTCTGATTGTGAGTTAAACTTTCCGATGTACCCTCCGTCCCACCCCTTTCCGCTACTCATTGATAAACAAACAAAACACAGAATCCATGAATAAATTAATTATGAACAAGTCTACTTCTCGAAGCTGACCCACCCAAACAAAAAAAAAAGAGGTATAAATAAACAAGGCAAATCCTTGATCACCTCTGACTTTCAAGAGAAGCAGGCTGATTATTTACTTTTTTGTTAAACCGATATAGTTAGAGAGACGCTCTATAAACTGATTTAGTCGATTGGCGCCCGCAAGCCCTCTTGTTCCAAAAAAGCTCGGATTCAGTTTATTTTCCCCGCAAGAAAATTTTTTAAAGGAAATTTAGGCGTATAAGTCAAACAAGTAATGCAACCTTTTTGCGATTGTGGATTCTACGCTCTCGAAAATGCTTAATCATGCCTGGTTCCTTGACCGAAACTGCCGAAATACACAAGATACAGATTAAACAATTCATTTGGAGGTTGGAATCACCCAAACAATGTTATTGTCATTGCTGTAGAATTGGCGGGATTTCGAGCGATTCTATAACCTCCAAATGCATAGTTCCCCGGAAAGTATTACAATATTATATCTGAATAGAAATTCTGGTCAAAGAAGCGAGTATTCTTCCATGCCCGAAATTCTAATTTGAAATCACCAGAAATTATTTTTATAACGACGAGAAATTCTGGTCTTACGCATCAATATGAAAAACCACACATAATTTCTTGATTTTTTAAATACATATATATTTTTCTGGTAATTTCAATTAGAATTTCTAGCATGGAAAAATTTAAGCATTTTCGACGCCAAAAAAGCAGCTCAGAGGGCCGATCATTTACTTCATCGTTAAACCGATCGATAAGACTGTCTATGAGTGATGCTATTGGTCGAAAATTGTAAAACTTGGCTGTTGCTATGGTAACCATCGTTATAGTGTCCGTTTTTTAAAGGTTACTCATGAGAAGCCTTTATAAAAAGAGACTCTTAACGATGGTTACCATAGCAACAGCCAAGTTTTACAATTTTCGACCAATAGCATCACTCATAGACAGTCTTATCGATCGGTTTAACGATGAAGTAAATGATCGGCCCTCAGAAGTATCATTATTTCTTTAATTATTCGCATTGCCACTTGCGCCATTTTTTTTTCTCTCTTAATCAGTGTAGAGCATGTCTCAATATTGTGGACTCGCATAGTGACAGCCATCTCGAATTGCATTTAATCGCACAGATTAAGTTTGCGAGTCAATTCTTGAACTTTTTTATGCTTTTTTTGATGTTAGTTTCTTGTGACTTTAAATTAGAATTGACTGTATAGTGTATTTATTGTCTTGCTGTTGGGAGAGAGAGTAAAAAATAAAAAAAGCAACAAACCTATTGTTTATCAAGTATTGTTTCTCTTTTCTAATCTCTCAACCTCTCACAACCGTTTCGGTCAGGTCAGAAAAAGTGAGACAGCAATTATTAAATTATTACTATCAGACAGTGGGCAGTAATTGATAAATTGAGTTTTGTCTGTTATTTAAAATTGATAAACGAATAAGGTTTCTCATCGATTGCGTCGATAAAAAGTGCGCGATAATCTTTTCCGGACGACATGACCTCGTCTCCTGAGAGTGGCATCGGTCTCGAAGAGTTGGAGTTGAAGAAGTTGTGTTTGGATAATCCCGATTGTAACTTGGATCTCTTGCATGTTCAAACTCTCTTGTCCATTTGGTAAGTTTCACGATGGTTTTAAGCGTGCCGTATATTTTATATACGGTACGCTTTTTGTTTTCGTTTTCATATCTAATATATGTGTTGCATGTCTTGCTTATGGCCACACCTTGGCGGGAAAGGTTTGAAAAATTAAAAACCTATTTTCTTAAAACTGGTTTCATTAATTGTTAAGTTATTGCTGCGATCCAGGAGGTCTCGGCGTCTATTTTCTTAAAATTGTAAAAGTTTTGGTATTCCTGTTAATTTCATTAAAATATTAAGCGTCAAACTCGAATTCCTTTGAACGGGAATTCTGTACAGGTCTAGCAACCTAAGTCATTCGTGCCAACCTATATTCCACTAGTATTGATTTTTTTCGTCGCACCCAGGCTCGGACCCAAATTTTTGCGGGACAATTTTTTTTGAGTTGGTGGGAAATTCGAAGGGTTTGTTTTAAGATTGTCCGTAGTGGTTCTAACCCCCCCCCCCCCCCCCCCACTCGCCGCACACAGGTTCGGACCCGAACTTTTGCTGGACACATTTTTTAAGATGGTGGAAAATTCGAAGGGATTTTTGTTATAAGATTGTCCGTAGTGGTCTTACCACCCCGCCCCCCCCCACAATCGCCGCACACAGGTTCGGACCTGAAAATTTGCTGGACAATTTATTTTGAGATGGTGGAAAATTCGAAGGGACTGTTCTAAGATTGTCCGTAGTGGTCCTACCCCCCCCCCCCCCCTCGCCGCACACAGGTTCAAAATTGAACTTTTTCTGGACAAATTTTTTGAGCTAGCGGTAAATTCGAAGGGTTTGTTTTAAGATTGTCCGTAGTGGTCCTACTCCCCCACCTACCCGCCGCACACAGGTTCGAACTTGAACTTTTGCCGGACAATTTTTTTGAGATGGTTGAAAATTCGAAGGGTTGGTTTTAAGATTGTTCGTAGTGGTCTTAACCCCCACCCCCTCCCAATTGCCGCACACAGGTTCGGACCCAAACATTTGCTGGACAAATGTTATTTGAGATTGTGGAAAATTTGAAGGGATTATTGTTATAAGATTTTCCGTAGTGATCATGCCACCCTCCCCACCCAATCGCCGCACACAGGTTCGAACTTGAACTTTTGCCGGACAATTTTGTTGAGATGGTGGAAAATTCGAATGGTTTGTTCTATGATTGCTCGAAGTGGTCCTCCCCCCTCACCGCACACAGGTTCGCACCCGAACTTTTGTTGGACAAATTTTTCTTGGAATGGTGGAAAATTCAAAGGGTTTGTTCTATAAGATTGTCCGTAGTGGTTCTCTCCTCCCCCCCTCGCCGCGCATAGGTTAGGACCCGAACTTTTGCTGGACAATTTTTTAGAGATGGTGGAATATTCGGAGGGTTTGTCTTTAGATCGTACGTACAGTGGTCCTAACCCCTACCCACTCACCGCACCCAGGTTCGGATTTTTGCTGGACACATTTTTTTTGGAGATGATGGAAAATTCTGGGGGTCTAATGGAGTGTATCTTTGGAGTCAACATATAAGATTTTATTTTCCTGTATAAAAATGTGCTGCAAATGTTTCTCTTCTGAGCTAGACCCCTCCAAAGTTTGCAAATTTTTCTCTTCTGAGCTAGACCCCTCCAAAGTTTTGAAAAAAAACAACTCCTTTGACACATTTTCTCATAGATACATCTGATCTAAATTTTTTTTTTTTTCATCATTTGTCACCAAACAAGCTCCATTGGACAGCATTTGTCACAAGAGAACCAAGTGACATTTTTTTGTAAAACTGAGTTATTGGTTGTTAGAGCTAGCAATACTGAATCTCGAAGCAACAAGTGCTTCTTCTAATAACAATTATTTCCCGTCGAAATTCTCGGTAAAAGTGGAGCTGATGAGCTTCGTTGATGTCATTGTCCGTATGATGTGTAGGGAAAGGCTACATTGATTGGTGGCCCTGAGAAGGGCCGTTTTACGTGTTGACAGCCGGCCGGCTGGTTTCTCCGTGGTCGTCCGTGTGCTGGAGCGGAGTGATCAGCTGGTTGAGATCATGGTGTATTTATATGATTTCGGGCTAATTAGTGCGCCCAATCAGATGAGACAATATGTGCGACCTTGATAGGCCGCCACAGATGCAATCAAATGAAAACTTGGTTCCTTTTTCCGATTAGGTGTAACCTTAATCTGAGTCACGTAAAAAACCAACTCCAACTTGGTTCCTTTTATATAATTTGGAACTGACTTAATAATCAACAGTGTGAACCAACTGTCTCTTGGTTTCTTTTAGAGATTCCTTTTTCGTGATTATGCTAAAAAAAAAAAAAAAAAAAAAAAAAAAAAAAAAAAGAACCAAGTCACTTTAAACGCTAAAAATTAAATACCTCTCGTGCATGGGAAATTCCACTTTGCCGGTGTTAAAATGCAAAAACAAAACACCGTAACTGAATGAAATCATAACGTTAGTAATTCAAATCTTTTTGTTTAAAAGCTAGCTCTTCAACTTTGGACTCAATTTTCTCGAGATCAGCTCCATGTCACTTGGTTCTTTTCTGATGAATGGTGTCTAAATATCATTGCTAGCAAAAACATTAAAACTGTTCAGACTTTAGTGGCACGCTTTTCCAACACCTGCGTGTTGGAATTTTCCCTGCTTGTTTTTTGTTATTTTTATTTTTTTATATAATTGAGGCGGCCCCTGCATTAACAGCCCATGCGCGTATGTGCTGTTTTTGCGCCCAACAGCGCAATGGGTCTGTTGCAAACTTTTGCTACAGCGCTATGGAGTGTTCAATCTCATGTAAAATCGCGTGAAAAGTCCATTGGTGGCATCAGAAAGTCATGAAATGCGATAATAAACTCCCAAAGAGACGTTTAATGAAATCCAAGATGGCGGTAAAATATCGATCAATCTGTATGCATGCACTTTTAACATCCAAAGGATTGCCAACGTTGACAACCTCACAGCTTCAGAGGTTATGTGTTTGTTTACGTTGTGATTGGGTGTGATCGATATTGTGAGGTTGGCTATCCTTGGATGTTCGTGGTGCATGCATACAGGCTACTTAATATTTTACCGCCACCTTAGATTTCTTTAAGCGTCTCTCGTGAGTTTTATACTGCATTTTATGACTTTCTGATGCCACCATTGGACTTTTCACGCGATTTTACATGAGATTGAACACTCTATAGCGCTGTAGCAAAAGTTTGCAACAGACCCATTGAAAATTATACTCAAGAAGTATCACCCCTGTGAATTAGGTGACGTGACGATGATTCTACGCGGAGATATCGCGTCGATGGGTGCAAAAACAGCACATATGAGTACATGCACTATACGTATAACTGTGTGTAACTGTGTACTATTCCCATTTGAATGCATGAGAAACAATCGATTAGTAAAAGAGCCATGGTCTCCTCAAGAGTCGATTGTTTCTCATGCGTTCAAATGGGAAGAATTCATGGTTGCCAAATTGCTGGCTATGCTCATGTTCTTTGAGAGGTCATTTTCCTTTACATTTAATTGCGAGCCAAATATAGCTGATTTATTATTTAGTTTTTACTTTTTGGTTTCTGTTTGCGTTGTTACTTTACTTTAAATTTTTATGTTTCAATAAATGATGGCAAAATAATTATTATTCTCTCATTTAACTGTCAAATCCTATTAAATTTGCGTTAATTTACTTGTTGGGTGCAAAAACCGCACATAACTCACTTTTTTAAATTGGCCGCGAATGAACTCAAACCATTTTTTTTTTTTAAATTTGTCCTTGGATTCTCTTCGAAAAGGGTTCAAAGCATAAAACCAAGAAAAATTGTACTCATTTCCGAATCATATCAACGCGTTATTAGCAAATGAAAACTTTAAATGCGTTTTCTGGAAATCAGGTTTTTCGGTATGTGCTGTTTTTGCAGCCACCGCCTCATATGTAATCGACGAAAATATCTCTTATCACATCACTAATATGGGGCTGTTGCGCTGTGCTACCGCTTGTGTATTTTTCAGGACATTTTATCCAACCGATGATTCCACCGGTTGAGAAAAGATTACAGTTCAGTTCAGTTCATGACTGTTTTTTACGGAAATACTAGCATCTGTAATTTTTTATAATTCGGCACAATCACCATTAAATTACATTAAAATATTCAGTTTTTTTTTTTTTTTTTTTTTTTTTTTTTTTTTTTTTTTTTTTTTTTAAAGCCATCGATGACTCCACCGATCAAGGGAGGATCCAGCAACTTGACAACCATGTATTCTTCCCATTTGAACGTATGAGGAAGAATCGATTCGCGAGGGGGCCATGGCCCCTTGACTAATCGATTGTTTCTCACGGATTCAAATGGGAAGAAAACACAGTTGCCAGATCGCTGGATCCGCCCATGCCACCGATTGAGAAAAGATTATACGATAGTCATAATACCAGATGCTAGACATATTACCAGACGCACAATGATATATGAACAACAGTAAGTCTATAGCACTTCGACCAGAAAATTCTGGTGTTAATACCAGAATATAGTCACAAGACTAGAATTTCCTAAAAATTCTCAATTACTATGGTACAAACACTAGAATTCTGATAATTGTTCCATCCCTTACATAGGTTCACGTATTGTCCTGCTTCTGGTAATTTTTTTTTTTCTTTTTTTTTTTCTTCTGTGTGTCATACCCTGAATTGAACTGTGTAATCTTGTCTCAACCGGCGCGGCGGAATCATCAAAGAATGGGTCTGTTGCAAACTTTTGCTACAACGATTAAGAGAGTTTAATCTTATGAAAAATCGCCTGAAAAAGTCCATTGGTGGAATCAGAAAGTCATAAAATGCAATAATAAACTCACAAGAGGCGTTCAATGAAATCCAAGATGGCGGAGAAATATCTAGCAATTTGTATGCATGCACCACGAACATCCAAGCACAGAATAATACAATCAGAAGGGAAACTCTAATTCATTTTGAAACATTCTTTACTTCGGGCCGCCATGTTCGAAAGTGAGTATCTTCGGCAATCTTCGGCAGATCTTCGGCAGATCTTCGGCAACTGGCCAAGTTGTGATTGGTTGTATAGCCTGAAAAAGCATGTCCGCCATCTTGAGAAGTGAGTAGGCACAGTTGCCAGTTTGTGCCAGTAAATTCCAAATCTTGTTTCCATTGGCTCTTATGGGAGTTTCCCTTCTGATTGTATTATTCTGTGATCCAAGGATGGCCAACTTTGACAACCTCACTGGAGGTAGAGGTTATGTGTTTGTTTACGTTGTGATTGGTTGTGATCGATATTGTGAGGTTGGCTATCCTTGGATGTTCGTGGTGCATGCATTCAGATTCCTCGATATTTTACCGCCATCTTGGATTTCATTAAACGCCTCTTGTGAGTTTATTATTGTATTTTATGACTTTCTGATGCCACCCATGGACTTTTCAGGCGATTTTATATTAGATTAAACACTCTTAATTGTTGTAGCAAAAGTTTGCAACAGACCCATTGAAAAATGCCGTTTAATGTACAAAAAATGGCGGATCTGCTGTTGCGAGCTTTTGCTCTAAGCAATACAAGGGCCGAATCAGGGGTAAAAACATCCACAAAAAATGACGATGGTAGCCCTAAAGACTTACGCAATCCTCTCCTACTCTTGCGAGCGTATTATGGTGGCATAATGGATACTAATAATGAGAGATTTCTATCCGTCACTACTGTCAACTTTACTAAGAATTGACCAATGAGAGACAGAACTTTGGCACCTTGTGTTCTTTTGAGCGTGGAAAACTTTCACGGTGCATACATACACGGGTGATCCAGTTTTGTTTTGTTTTGTTTTGTTTTTTGTTTGTTTTGTTTTGTTTTTTTTTTTTAACCACTGAGGTAAGAGGTGAGATAGTAAAAAAAAAAAAATGGAAATATCTTTTAATGACATTTTTTTTTATAACTTTCTTGGACATAGGCCAGGAAAGGATTATCAACGTCTCTCCTAACACTCCCCCCCCCCAAAAAAAAAAAAAAAAAAAAAAAAAAAAAAAAACCTCGTAACTTTTATAAGTAAGTCAATTTCTGTCCGGGACAACAGATAGGGTCACAAAAACAGTTAACCATTAACCATTGCTGAAGAAATCATCTTCGTCAACATCGGCTGTTATGTAACTGTATTTTTACATTTATTTGTAAATTGCACAATCGTTTGATGTGATTCGATCCACTTTTTGCTTGAATCCTTCTTTGCAACACGCTCGTTTCTGTATTTACTTTTTGGCAATTTAAATCTATATCAGCAAGTAATTTGCGTGGATTATGTAATTCATTTTAAATTGCTTTGTGTATTGTGACATCACAACGCCAAATTGCCATTTAAAACAATGTTTTTTGGGCCAAAATCGCATCCCAAGAACTATTAAACCTATATTCAGAATCCAAAAGCATCTTTGTTCTTTGATCATCACTTTTAGTACTTTCATTACCTTCCTCAAAATCACCGAAATTCGGACCCTTGCAACTGTCCCTTGGGGGGGGGGGGGGTTATGCATTTATTTTAAATAGTATTTTCAAGAAGTCAAGACACAAAGCACTCGGCAGAACTTCAAGAAAGGGCTGTGGAAAATAACTTCCAAAATAATCTAGACGGTGCGGTGCGGTGGCGTCGTAATTCGTCCATTCAAACCCACCAAAAATATCGAACTATGGGATGTTCGGTGAACACTCTCGCACTCGACCTTTCACGTGGGTTTAAATGAATACAGTACATCGTTGCCAAATTGCGCGCTACGCCACTGCTCTGTAAATCTATGTAAATTAAAAATATCGCGTTTTTCGTATGAGGACACACGAAAAGAACTTATAATGATACAATTTAAAATAAGTCAAAATATACATGACAATGTCTGCTATAGCTTCACACACTATGTGACACCGGTGTCACTCTAGTGTCACTCTATGCAGTGAAGGGTTAAACAAGTCCGTTCCGTTTCTGACACGGTGAGGGGTGACCGGGAGAGGACAGAGGACAGAGGACAGAGGCAAGACTATAGAGGATGAAAATCCCGGCATCACGTAACGTGATTCGGCTTACGGCGAATTGCATTGAATCGCATCTCATCGCAGCGCATCGCTCGCTCGCCTCATCGTATGAATGCGACAATATACAGGGTGTCCGGTAAGTCCCGGAACGGCTGCGCCATTTCTTTATTTACGCAGATAAAAAAACCAAACTTTGGGAATGTTCCTAGATAAATAAAAACTACTTTTTGGGGGTGTCAAAATTTTGGTCGCCCCTCCCGGGGGGGCGGGGGCGCCCTAACTTTTTTTTCAAATGGCAACCCCTATCTTGTGATACCTCATTCGAAAGAGGGTAAAAAACTGAGCATTTTGGCGCAAACCGCATGTCGATATCTATTTTAGTATTCGAGATATCGAACTTCAAAATCTATGGAAACCCATTTTAAGAAGATCATAACTCTTATTCAGAAAGTCGCCATTTAAAAAACTAGGGGTCTAAACTACTCTACATAACAAGCTCTTTCCAGGGAAAAACACCTCTGCCCAATAAAATTAACTCACAGTTATTGTTTTTTTCCCCGCCAACATTCTTTAAAACATTTTGGCGGGAAAAGAAAAACAATAACTGTAAGTTAATTTTTTTGGGCAGAGGTGTTTTTCCCTGGAAAGAGCTTGTTAAGTAGAGTAGTTTAGACCCCTAGTTTTTTAAATAGCGACTTTCTGAATAAGAGTTATGATTTTTTTAAAATGGGTTTCCATAGATTTTGAAGTTCGATATCTCGAATACTAAAAGAGATATCGACATGCCGTTTGCGCCAAAATGCTCAGTTTTTTGCCCTCTTTCGAATGAGGTATCACAAGATAGGGGTTGCCATTTGAAAAAAAAGTTAGGGGCGCCCCCGCCCCCCCGGGAGGGGCGACCAAAATTTTGACACCCCCAAAAAGTAGTTTTTATTTATCTAGGAACATTCCCAAAGTTTGGTTTTTTTGTCTGCGTAAATAAAGAAATGGCGCAGCCGTTCCGGGACTTACCGGACACCCTGTATGTATTATTATGACGTCACATAATAATGAGCGGTCAGTCACGCTCATGGCACGATCGCATCGGAGCCACGAGCATCAAGCAGGCGTGAGGAATGCACACGTACTTACACGCATATGTGAACTTGTATGCACCGCCATCCACGCTATACCAGCCGCGCCGGCGGATCCAGGAATTTGACACCCCCTTACGTCGACTAATACTAACTGCTCTCTATTCCATTTCAGCAATCTCCTTTCTCGTTTCTCTCCGTTATCCTTTCCTCTCATCTCCTCTCCTGTATCGAAACTCCGGATTTACAAGTCGAAGTCAGTGGCTTAGCGTGCAATTTGACAACGTGGAATTGAAGGGTTGAGTGGATAAAGGGGTTATGTGAAATTTTGGAAAAAATCGAGTTAGCACAGTGGACGAAGGAGTTATGATCGTATCTATCTATAAATTTTCCAACTTGGATCAAAAAGTGTAGGATATGACCCTACTTTCAAAGCTATTGTGGTTGATGTTCAGCTAAAATGTCGAAAACGACCATACTTTGAACTTTAAAGTCGATTTTATCCAAATCAAAAAAGTGTCACATAACCCCTTTTATCCACTCTACCCTTCAATTTTGTTAATGTGAACCCATTTAAAATATCGAACTATTAGGTTTTCGGCCAACACCCTTTAAGTCGACCTTTGTACGTGGGTTTAAATGGTCAAAATGCAACGTAGCCAAACGGCAGACAGCGCCACTGGACTGGCGGAAGTTTAAAGACCATTCAGCAACTTCCACTTAAATTCTGGATGTAGGCTTTTGATTAATTTGACTAAAGTGACTTCTGAGGTCTAACATCCAGACTTTGTCTGACTCTCACTTTTAAGAGCAAAACGAAGAGGATCTCCGGTGTACTCGTTTATGCTTGTAGGAAATGAGTTCAAACTTGGATTCATAGGAGGGAAAAGGAATAAAGTAGTGGCTCCAACCCTCTCGATGAAATCCTTGGTCTGGGCCATTTCTGAACGAAAGTTGCTGATAACAAAGTATACAAATTCCGCCCAATGGCGTAGCGTGCAATTTGGCAACGTTGCAGCTCGTCCATTTAAACCCATGAAAAATATCGAACGATAGGGTGTTCGGTGAACACCTTCGCATTCGACCTTTTATACGGGTTTAAATGGACACAATACAACGTTGCCAAGTTGCACGCTACGCCACTGATTCCGCCTGAAAAAGTAAGTTGTATTCCACAGCGATGACAATTCTTTTTCCTAATGTTTTTTCCCGTCCCTCGTACATAGTTACGATGACAAATCATTGCTGTTTAACTTTTTATCCTTTACTTATGGTCCAAAGCCCCTGGCCAGCCTGCCCCCATGGGGACATTATTCCCGCCATAAAATCATTTCAGTAAAGATAGAATCTACTATTCTTTTAATTTTCAGAAAAAATGTAATTTGTTCAAAAGATTATATTGCTTGCTTCGAGGTTCCTTTCACTGTCCTACTTGAAATAATTTCATAGTTTGTTCTATTTGCTCTTATCTATGAAAATCAAGTGTCTACGAGAAAATTTCAAAATCATGGAACTTAACTGGTTCATAACTATCTGGTTCACAACCGGTTCGTATCTCTTGGAACCGGTCGGAACCAAACCTAAAATTGCCGTGAACCTGATTTTTATGGAGGCTTGAACCGGGAACCGAACCGAGCAGACATTTTCTCAGTAGTTTAAGTCCCTGGTTTCGATCACCTCTTTTTACGTAAACCCGTGAGAAAGAATCGATCTGATCGGTTCTGTAAAACCATCGAATATCCGATAGTTTTAGAAAGTGTGCCGTCAAATATATTGATCGAAAGAAAGCCTAATTTATTGTGAAAACTGGGGGGGGTGGGGGTCAAGGAGGACACTTCCTAGGGGTAAGGGGGTTCGAGGATTCTGGTGTCCTCTTACGAAAAACATTTTCAATTTCAACCTCTTCTTTTTATTTTCTTTATGATAAATTTGACAACCTTGCGTGGTTGCACTGTGGGCTAGACTGTTTTGCCGCCGTTCGCGGCTCAACCCGCACCGAATCACGTTGATAGTGCGTGTTCAGAAATGATTTTGAAACGTATAGGGCAATTTTCGATTCTTTTAAATAAGTAAAAATAATCAGCAATAACTTTTATAAAAGCGTTGAATAATAATTTACTATATCTGAATTTTATTCATTTTCGCATGGGACCATGGGCGATGGGCGTTCTATAGTTCAGTACTAGTGGACCCGGAAATTTTTCTGTCTTCTCCTTTGTCCATGTTTTAACGTACTAGCGGGGACAAAGATACCTCGTCAGGGTATGCAATCCGCAACACACGTTCTACCATTTAACTCACGTATTATTTTCAGGGTAATTCAAAAGTAACTTCCACCCTCCTTAACTTTTTTTTTTCTAATTGAGATAAAATGACGCGGTTTGGACCGTTCTTATTTATAACGGACGCGCTATCTCAGGAAGATATTTTCATTGAAATCCCCCCTCCCGGGTGGGGGGGGAACCTAATTTTCTCTTATGGCACTCCCTATCTTGTAATACATCGTTTGAAAGGGCCGTAAAGTCTGAGGCATTTGGCGCAAACCGCAGCTCGATATCTATTTTCGTTTTCTATATATCGAAAGTCAAAGTTTGATACGAACCGATTTTCAAAAAACCATTACTCCACTTTGAAGAATCGGAATTTAAAAAAACTAGGCGTCTACAATACTCTAAAAAGCAAACCTTTTTCAGAAAAAATACGGCTTTGACACAAATTTAGTCTAAGTTAGGATTTATAGCGCCCACGAAAGTTTTTAATGTTTTTGTCCCCTATCGGGGGGGGGGGGGGTTCAAAAAAATTCCGTGTGACGATCCCTATTGAATGATACATTGATCGAAAGGGCATACCAAACTTCAGCAGTTTGGCGCAAACCGGAGTTCGACATCTTTTTTCACATTCGATATATCGAATTCCGAGGGTAGATTCACAAATTCGATTTATCGAATGTGAAAAACGATGTCGATTTCCGGTTTACGCCAAACTGCTCAGTTTGGTATGCCCTTCGATCAATGTATCACTCGATAGGGGTCGTCTCACGGAATTTTTCTGCGACAGCCTCCCCTGCTGGGGGACAAAAACGTTAAAAATTTGCGAGGGAGCTAAATCCTAACTTAGACTAAATTTATGTCGAAACTTTTTTTTTTCTGAAAAAGGCTTGCTTTTTAGAGTATTGTAGACGCTTGGTTTTTTTTTTTTGTTGCGGAGCTGAGATTTTAACCCAAAATACATTGTTTTAAATGGGAATTCCGCATATATAGTGAAGTCACTACGCACACGATTTCTTACAACTTTACATGTGTGTTACTCCAAAACTGGGACACTAAAGAGAAAAAAAAGCACATTTGTTCTCAGCTCATAAAATACTATAATTTTCTTTATAAAAAATACAACATTTCAGACCCTTGAAATTCCCCCATTGATGGGAAAGCATAAGATCGTGGTTGTGTTTTAAGTTAGAAATCTTAATTTTCTGCGAATGCCGATTTCTTTAGAAGTGAGCATATCTGCGAGCCGATCATTTACTTTATCGTTAAACCGATCGTTAAAACTGTCTACGAGTGATGCTATTGGTCGAAAATAGTAAAACTTGACTGTTGCTATGGTAACCATCGTTAAGAGTGTCGTTTTATAAAGGCTATTCATGAGTAACCTTTAAAAAACGGACACTATAACGATGGTTACCATAGCAACGGCTAAGTTTTACAATATTCGACCAATAGAATCACTCATACACAGGCTTAACGAACGGTTTAACGATGAAGTAAATGATCGGCCCGCTGATGTTATTTTAATAGTTTTTTTTTTTTTTTTTTTGCTTGAATGATTTCATTGTGTGTTTATTGTAAAGTCCTTTCCTACTTGGATAACGTTTCGTAAGATGAAGATAATTTTCTGTCAGTTCAGCAACATTTAGTGACGTTCAGTACTCATGAATACGGATCAGGATCATCCGTTCACCCACTAACTCTTCTCTTTATCATCTCTCTTCGAAGAGTTCGAGAGAAATTGAAGGTCGGTTCCTCTCTCTCTCACTCTCACTTCCTCTCTTTCTCGTGCATATACGAATATTCCTCATTTCAACACGAATATAATTATGATTCTCTTAAAAATTCAAAACGCTGTGTAAAGTCTGAGACGCGTTTTCTTACTAATCGGTCAAAAACAAGAGAATTGTGCTCTGTTACAACAGTCACACAACGTTGCCAGAGTAAATTATACGATTACTGGGTAATCTTCAAACCTTTGGATGGTCATTAAATTTAGTCTTCACTGATTTAAAATAAACTTTAGGGTCACTTTGATGAGTTATAATTTTTCTGCAAATAAGCTGGTGGGTGACTTGTATAAAAATCTAGCCCTGGATTACCCTTAAATCACCTTCTGAGGAAACGACTATTCGGATTCAGTAATCAGGAAACTACCCTGGGGGGGGGGGGGTCATCTCGGGTCTCGGGTCATTTTTTCTTCGTAATTTTGGATTTTCCCCTCATAATATCGTTTTTCAATTACCTCCTTTTCTTTCTTTTCCCTTGTTGTTTTCCTCCTTTCCTATTTCTTTTCTCTCTTAGTTTTTATTCTCCTCCATTTGTTTTGGAGGGGGGGGGGAGGTGCCCCCCCTCCTTCACCCGCATGTTAGTGATTCTTAATTTCAAGAACTGTCAACTGCACGTGTTCAACCGTAAATGAGAGATTATCGAGTGACGCCTCTGTTTACATTCAATCTTTGAATTTTGTCAGACTATGATCAAAAGAATGTTTTGGGTATGGACATTGAACGGTGTTTGTTCCTTACCCTTGACCTTAAGTTGCAAATTCTCGCGTCTGATTGGTTGAGACTCATGTCTGCTAAAGTAGGCTTATTTTAAAGAATAAATGAATTGGCTGGCGGTAATGGGTCTGTTGCACACTTCGGCTACAACGTTTAAAAGTATCAATTCCTTTGTAAAATGCCGAGAAAATAACAATGGCAGCATTAGAAAACACTAAAATTCAGTATTAAACTCACAAATTGCGAAAAACACTAGACACTATTCACCCCTGTATTTTTCCACCACGTGCACGATATTTCGCGAAATTAGCGCGGCGCATTCAAATAATAACGGCCGACTGTCATCACAGCTGACTTCATAACAGTAGCGTCATTTGCGGGAGGGCAGGGGGGGCAACTGCCCCCCCAAGGGTCGGCCAAAAGTGAAAAAGGGTTGACCCTTTTTTTTTTTTTTTTTTTTTTTTTTTTTTTTTTTTTTTTTTTTTTTTTTTTAGAGAAGAAAAAAGTTTCGAACTAAAATTTGGTTTTGGTTTAACGAGTTTTGTTGGAATTTAGGGCCTAAATACAGGATATGCAGGGCTGTAGAGTGTCTAAAATAATATTGATGAGGGGGAAAAAAAAAAAAAAAAAAAGGTCATCACATTTTTGCCCCCCCCCCCCCAAGCCGAACCCGAAATGACGCCCCTGCTTCATAAACAAATAAACAGTAAACACTGACGGCGCACACTGGGGCCGACTGAGGAAAAAATCCCTAAAATGAAGTATGCAGGGGAGATAAAACTATTCGGTAGAAATTTAGTCCAGGGTATGTAGGTTGATATCCAAACACAGTTTTGCCCAAAAAAAAATTCAGATAGGAGAAAATAAGCTCCGAACTCAGCTTATCTGTAAATACCGAATTTCAGGCATTTTTTTATGTTTGATTTTTTGATTATTGCACTTTTGCTTTAGATATTGACAAATATCTGTAAGCATGTCTCGAAAGTGCGTCTTTAGAGCTTTCGATTCATATGTAGGAAGTTTAGAAAAAAATATTTCAAAGTGACGAAATTAATTATTTAAGTGGGAGGGTAAAGATTAGTCAAATTTAAAGTTTAATGGATTCGCAAAAAAAAGCTCCAAGAGGCTCCAAGTTCTAATATTGATTTTCTGATAGTCAATACCATTAGGAAGAAGCCCTGAAAATTTAAACAACTCTTTTAGTCCACTTTTGGTGATATCGATTTTTTAATAAGCAGGGGTCCGATTTTTTTACATCTTTTTTCACGTAAATGCTAGTTCTGCGCGCGGGCATCGCAGTTGAAAGTTAAATAAGAAGTGGCAAAACTGTTCCAGCACCTGTTTCGATGAGAAAATTGCGGTGAGCAAACGCAAGGTATTCCATGTAGGCATAACCGGTGCTGCAAAATTGTAGACATTTACCATTGTTGCCAAATGTTGCATTAAAATTAAAAAAAAATACATAGAGTAAAATGGAAAAATTGAAATCCACGATTTGGCAACACTGGATTTCATCTACTTAAATGCAAATGAAAAATAAATTCTTAAATCCTAGAAAAATTGAGATAACTTTGAAAGTTATGCGTGATTTTGTCTCAATTTTTGTTCGTGAAAAATACGGAGCTCACTGATCATCTTTGTTATCTGACAATTTTGGAGCCCCCTGCCCCTAAAAATGACTCCAAAATGTTGGTTTCACGGACACTTACCATGGGTAGCTAGAATAAGTCCTCAGGATTTTAGTTTCCATCCCATTCCCAAGTTTTATGAGCATTTTCCTCAAAATTTAGTAAACTTTCACTATTTTCAGGTGGTTTTTTGCCAATATCTCTCTAACAAATTAAGGCAGAGAAATGTTCTTTGCACCAAAAATCTTAGTTTTTCATGCTGTTTTCACAGATATGCCACATGATGGGGGTTTCAAAAAACCAAAAAATTATTGGGGGGGAGGGGGCCCCCAATTTTGAGTAAATATGTCATCCATCATTTTTGATGGCTGGAGTATGACCCCTGAGTCCACACAAGCTCACATACAAAATTTCATTGAAATCCGTCAAGTAGTTTTGGAGTTACAGAATTATTTCCGATTTTCATACAATCGGCTCCACAGTGCGACGTCTGCTCGAATTCTTACCTTTCAATAGCCTCAATGGGGCAGTTGCAAGGGTCTAAAATGTTTTGTTTTTTATGAAGAAAATGATAGTACTTGATGAGCTAAGAACAATGGTGCCTTTGGTTTTTTCCTAAGTGTCCCGGTTTTGGAGATACACACATGTAAAGTTGTAAAAAGTCGTGGGCGTAGTGACGTCACTACGCGGAATTCCCATTTAAAACAATGTATTTTGGACCAAAATCCCATCTCCGGAACAATGGGATTTTGGACCAAAATCCCATCTCCGGAACAATGGGACTTAATTAGAAACCAAAGGCATCTTTGTTCTCAGCTCATCAAGTACTTTCATTTTCTTTATAAAAAACAAAACAATTCAGACCTTTGCAACTGCCCCATTCCTCACAAAAGGTTGTGAAAGGTACGGAAACCGATATTTGTGTCGAAAACTTATCAAAATGAAACAATAACACATAGGAGTTCCAAGCATGATTCCAACTTCGATCATCATGCTTGGAACTCCTGTGTGTTATTGTTTCATTTTGATAAGTTTTCGACACAAATGTCGGTTTCCGTATCTTTCACAACCTTTTGAGGATATTGAAACGTAAGAATTCGAGCAGACACCGTCAGTGTTAACTATTTATTTGTTTATTAAGTCAGCTGTGATTACAGTCGGCCGTTATTATTTGAATGTGCCGCGCTAATTTCGCGAAATATCGTGCACGTTGTGGAAAGATACAGGGTTGAATAGTGTCCAGTGTTTTTCGCAATTTGTGAGTTTAATACTGAATTTTAGTATTTTTTGATGCTGCCATTGTTATTTTCTCGACTTTTTACATAGGAATTGATACTTTAAAACGCTGTAGCCGAAGTGTGCAACAGACCCATTGGGACAGGTGGCTGTGATTGGGACATCCACCTTATATATCAGTTTACCGCTCGGTGTCCGAAAAGGTTACCGACTAACGAAGAGTAAATTAATGTTTATGTCCGTGATAATCATGCGGGGACTCATTTTCAGCACTAATGACTGCATCTATGCTTCCTCCTTCTATTTAGCCTAGGATGTGCAATGTGCAATGTGCAATGTGCATGTTCTCCATCAGCTGCCATCATGCACTCACAATCAGAAGTCAGAACGACTTATTTGCAATCGGCAGAATAAAGACGCGGCAATATTATTCGCGTTTGCAACGCCGCGCCGCTTCTGCTTCCACAGCTTCCCTCCCCCCCCCCCCCCCCCGCTGCACTTGACGCCTTTCCCTTCCCCCTCGCCTCCACGGGAAACAAACGACAGAGATGGAGGATTTCTCTATCTGTTATGTGTTGCAAGTCCGATCGTATCACGTCTCGTCTCGTTTCTCCGAATATCGTCACACACAATCATCAGTTTCTCTCTCAAGTTCGAGTGTTTAGATTTTCAATTGTAAGTACCCTAGAGATCGCGGGATCGCGAACGGTGGACTCGATCGCTCGCTCGCTCGATCGAAATCCTCGCGTACCGAGCGACGCGACCCAACAAAATAAAAAAATACGAAAATCGTAACGAAATAAAAAAATACGAGTAGAAAATCGAAATCCTTGCGTACCAAGCGATCTAAAAAATAAAAAAAATAAAAAAATACGAAAACCGAAAAGAAATAAAAAAAATACGAGCAGAAAATCGAAATCCTCGCGTACCGAGCGATCCCAAAAATAAAAAAAAAAAAAAAAAATACGAAAACCGAAACGAAAAATAAAAAAATACGAGCAGAAAATCGAAATCCTCGCGTACCGTGCGATCCAAAAAATTGAATAGTACGAAAACCGAAACGAAATAAAAGAATAGAAGCAAAAAAATGCAAGTTCGAAAGTCTTTGTGCACGGTCGGTTCCTCTGTGATGAGCGTTGTCAAACTTGGCTCGGCGCCTCCGTCTTCACTGTCTCGGGGCCCGGGTTCACGCCCCGGCTCGATCCGCGAGTTCTCGTCGAGTGTGTGCCGTCTCCGCGCTCGATCGCGTTCGCGTTCGCGTTCCCGATCGCCGCAATTCGTCCGCGACGCTCGTTCGCTCGAAGCAGCGCAGTTCATCAGAAGGTAAATGAATAATAATAACAACAACAACACAGCAGTTGAAAAATAAAAACGATCAAATTAACAGGAATTAAGAAGAGAGACTGTACACTTCGTCGTTTTTTTTATCGCTTGTCACTTTTTTTTATCATATTTTTGTACACTTACGTTCTCATCAATGACGGTTTATCTAGTCACTGCAACGCTCTCGACTGAGAGGCGCTCTCTTGCGGCAGTTTAGTCGAAGCTCCATATTGCTCCTTGAATCGCGAACCAGCCGTTCTCGTAATGACGTCTCGATCAAATTTGGAATTTACTCACAATCAGGCCGTTCGTAGCGGGTAGAGGTGGGAGGGGGGGGGGGGGGTCGGAAGACCCCTTTTGGAGAGGCCGTGAAGGCAGTTAAGAAGGGGGAGGAGAGAGGAAAAAAGTTTTATTTTCTTTCAACTGGAATAAAAACAGGTGCTTTCTTTGTCTCTTCTTTCTCGTTGTATTATTTTGTGCGGTTCCCTGAATCCATCCCTAACTTCTGAACACATGGAACAGAGAAAGAATGAGGGTGCGGGAAGCAAAGGAAGTAACATTTTTTCGAGCCGCCGCCCCCCCCCCCCCCACAATTTTGGACACACGGGTTCATGCACTATAAGAAAAATTTCCTGTTGCCGCAACCGCGGACATCTTGTTAATACTTACTTAACCGGAATTCCTGTTATTTTAACAAGAAGTTCCTGTTACTTCAACAGGAATTCCGGTCAAGGATTAGGAATTCCTGCAGAAATAACAGTATTTCCATTAGAAACAAAAGGAATTCCAGTTAAGTAAGTATTAACAAGATGTCCGGTTGAATTAACCGGAAAATTTGCCTCAGTGTGGGAATCTAACAATTGGTCCATCTCTCTCTCACTCTCGTCTCATAAATATGGTTTCCTAAAATGTTACTGTTGGGTGACTCCACTAAAATATGCCTTTTTGCTGACAGCGTAGAATGCCATCGAAATAAAATTATTGGAACCTTTATCAAACAAATCAATACTTCGGTTAAAGACATTGGTTTTGAACATTCACTGAGAAAAATGTATTGTAACCGGACGTCTTGTTAATACTTACTTATCCAGAATTTCTGTTATTTAACAAGAAATTTCTGTTATTTAAACAGGTATTTCTGTTACTTCAACAAGAATCCCAGTCAATTAACAGGACTTCTTATTGAAATATCAGTTATTCCTGTTGAAACAGCAGGAAATTCGGTCAAGTAAGTATATTAAACAGACGTTCAGTTTAATTAGCAGGAAATTTTTTTGCAGTGTACTAACAATAACGGACTAATAGGTCAGTAGCACTGTTAACAAACTCGACTTTTGATGCTTAATTCTTATAGATTATACTGAGAAAATAACAATGGTTTTTGTTCCATCTAAATCTGTTCAGAAATAAGCGAGATATATAGCCATTTGAAAATTACGACATTATTGTGTTATTCATCGTTTTCCGCGATTGCCCGCCACCCCCGTATCTTTTCACTAAGCGTGCAGTGATGCAAGAATGAGTTATTTTAAAAAGAACAACGATTGCCAAAGAACTTTCAAACTATTTAACTTTAAAATCCGTCAATTTACAGTGAATGAATGATCAACAATAATAAAACACGCACTGATAACACTACAGCCACAAACACAGCATCAACTACGAACATAAACAATGAAATGAAATATATGGCGGCGAGCTTTCATGAGCAAAGTGGTTGGCGGCACTGCAAAGATGTGCGTAGCTGTAGTGCAAACATGCTAATCGGTCCAAACTTGATGACGAAATGACGCAATAATGCCGTCATTTTCAAATGGTTATATCTCGCTTATTTCTGAACGGATTTCGATGGAACGAAAACTATTGTCATTTTCTCGGCAAAATTTATAAGAATCAAGCATCAAAAGTCGATTCTGTTGACAGTGCAACTGACCTAATACAGTAGATGTCTTAAGATATGAACCTGTTCAAACGTGCTTTAGAATGATGTATCACGAAAGAAGGGTCGGAATTTTGAAAATTTTGAGAAACCGCGGGTGACGCACCACCCTCTATTCCCTGAAAGATCCCCCAAAACTGAATTTTAGGGTATGCATTTATTTTAGAAGGATTTTCAAGTCCGAATATTCCTGAAGCAGACTTTTTATAATGTTCATTTTTTGAAGAAACCATTTAAAGTAAGCAGGCTACATGAAACACTGTGTATGGCTCGATTAATTCTGAAGGATGAAAATCACAGAATGCGTAACACCATAATATCTGGCGTGTGGCCGTGTCGGCAAAACGTGCGAACTTTGGATTCTCTCTACCACGATAAAACTGTCTATTTTATCATTCCCCCCCCCCCAAACCAAAGGACTGAAGTTCACAAAAAGCGCAATATAGAGTATTTGTTGAATAAAGATTATTCCAAGATCATTTGAAAGAGTGTGTACAAATTTGTTAAAAAAATGTTTAAATAGCAATGAAATGTATCGCGAACGCTGTTTTGCACGGTTTACAAACCTCTGCATCACTGCATCTTCAATTTATCCAGGCTTATCTAATTTTGATTAAATAGGGTAATTTTCTAATAATAGATCATTAGTCGTAAACTTTAGCAATCAGCCAACGTCTATAAAATTCGAATACCTTATGAGCAAACTTTGGTTTATAAGGTTGCAATCCCGAGACTTTGCTTGAGATCAACTTAAGTTGACCTAAACTTGAGAAGTCCCCTTGATTCAATTTGTAGTTGAGAAACATACCTACCTTGAATGCACTTTAAACGTAAGATTTCTAAAATGAATTGCCAATTTTAGGCTAGCGATTTTTTTCTCTGAATGGGGCTCTTGCAAACTTTTGCTACAAGGAATATAAATAAATAGTCCAATCTGATGTATTGACCAGCGAAAGAAATGGAAATTATAAGATACTTGCCAAGCGTGGCTAGCGACTGGTAAGGGGGAGGGGGCAGCGCGGATTAGAGAAAGGAGTTTGACAAAGAGGGATGATTGTTGAAGAACGGTCGCGGTGGTGGTCTGCAGCAGGGGCCGAAAAACGTTGGTCCAAAAAAATACATGATAAGATGCATGTTGAGGCTGTAAACTATCTACCAGCATGCTCAAATCCTCACCATCCACCAATGTAGTTTGATCATTTCGGACCGACATTTTCCGGCCCCAGGTATAGTTGAAGACATGGGGATGCGGGGGTAGCGGGGTATGACTGTGCGAGAGAGACGAACGCATGGAGACCGGCGACGGTTGAAAGAGTGAGACAAAAAAGTGTCTACTATGAGCTACACTGGTTTCGATTATGCGTCCTGGTGCATCATCCAACACCCGCTCGGATCCCGCACGCCGCACCGTACCACCTTCCATCGATGTCAATAATCGACACACAGCGGTGCATCTCATCGAGGTCAATAACTCTCTCTCTCTCTCTCTCTCTCTCTCTCTCTCTCTCTCTCTCTCTCTCTCTCTCTTTCTCTCTCTCCTTCTCACTTACTATCCATGTTTACGTAATTAAGCCCCCCCTCCAATGACCTCCTCTTGGCTACCAGTCAATGCATGGTGAGTACGGGTACGGTGTCGCGGTCATCTTTGGCGTAAATAAGCTCGTGTGTGCGTAAAATGAGCGGAGTAGGTAACTTGGAACTGCGGTAACTGGTAACCAGGGCTGCCGTTTTGCTTATAATTAATCGCATTTTTCAATTCACCGATGATTCCACCGGCTGAGAAAAGATTACACAGTTCAATTCAGTGTATGACTGTAATGTACGAAAATGCTCGCATGTGTAATCTTTTCTCAATCGGTGGAGTCGTCGATGTCTTTAAAAAAACTTGCGGATATTTTAATTGATTAACAGAGCTTTCACCGATTGAGAAGAGATTACAGATCAACGTATTTTCGTTCATTTCAGTCATACATTGAATTGAACTGTGTAATCTTTTCTCAATCGGTGGAGTCGTCGATATGTCTTTAAGAAAACTTGCGGATATTTTAATTGATTAACAGAGTTTTCACCGATTGAGAAGAGATTACAGATCAACGTATTTTCGTGCATTTCAGTCATACATTGAATTGAACTGTGTAATCTTTTCTCAACCGGTGGAATATCATTGGTGAATTGAAAATTGCGATTAATTATACGCAAAACGGCAGCCCTGCTGGTAACTGGATCCAGCGAAACCACTAAACCAGCTGCAGTCAACTTGTATAGGTTGCCTCGTTTCAAAAGTCCCAAGTACGAAGAGATTTCGAAGGTCTCGTTTTAGATGTCAGCAATTATTTATTTTGTAAAAATTCCACCGCAAAATAAAGTATTCCTCTCCTTACAAAGTGTTTACAAATATTTACCATTGTAAATTAAGAAGTTATTTGAAATCAGAGAGTTTAGAACCTATTGAAAATACTTTTTTCAAGCTGTTTTAATTTGAGATTGAGGATGCATCAAATTGGAAGTTTTCATTCAGATGAGAAACAGGCTGCGTTCTCAGATTGACGAATCGTTACACATCCAGTTCTACTCATCAGCATCTCTCTTACAATCATTAAGACGTGAAGAAATTGTCGATCAGTAAGAATCGATTAATTTAATAATTAATAAAAAGCGTTGTATTGTCTCTCCTTATATAAAGTGTTTACAAATCTTTACTATTGTAACTTAAGAAGTTGATTAAAATCAGAGAGTTTAGAACCTATTAAATATAATTTTTTCAAACTGTTTCAATTTGAGATTGAGGATCCATCAAATTGGAAGTTTTCATTCAGATGAGAAATAGGCTGCGTTCTCAGATTGATGAATCGTTACAAATCCAGTTCAACTCATCAGAATCTCTCTTACAATCATTAAGACGTGAAGAAATTTTCGATCAGTAAGAATCGATTGATTTAATAATCAATCAAAAGCGTTATATTGTATAAGATTGAAGAGATCTGGAGTGGTTTCTACTGTCTAGGGTGATATCTACTTTGATTTTTAGTTTGTACTATTCTAGAAGTTGTTTGAAATCAGAGAGGTTAGATCCTATTGAAAATAACTTTTTCAAACTGTTTTAATTTGAGATTGAGGATCCATCAAATTGGAAGTTTTCATTCAGATGAGAAATAGGCTGCGTTCTCAGATTGATGAATCGTTACAAATCCAGTTCAACTCATCAGAATCTCTCTTACAATCATTAAGACGTGAAGAAATTTTCGATCAGTAAGAATCGATTGATTTAATAATCAATCAAAAGCGTTATATTGTATAAGATTGAAGAGATCTGGAGTGGTTTCTACTGTCTAGGGTGATATCTACTTTGATTTTTAGTTTGTACTATTCTAGAAGTTGTTTCCCTGGTAAAAAAAAACCTCAGGACCTCAGAGATGTCTGAGGGTAATTGGAACAAGAGGTCCTGAGGGCACCCACAGGATTTCTGAGGGCACCCTCAGGAATTTCTGAGGGCACCCACAGAATCTTGAGGTCGCCCTCAAGATTTCTGAGGGTGCCCTCAGGACCTCATATTCCAATTACCCTCAGACTTCTGAGGTCCTGAGGTACTGAGGGAAGTCCATCAAGTATTTCTGTGTAACTAAAAAACTAAATTTAGGAACGCTAGTCTAGTTTTCTGTAGAAATTCTTGATCCTATCACGAAGGCTATGTATTTTACACCTTTTGTCAATCCGTAGAAGTTGGAGTCCGAACAGAAACTTTGCCCGTGGTGGGATTCGAACCCACGACCTCCCGATTGGTGGTCCAGCACTTTACCACTAGGCTACACTGCCCGCGATGACAGATGGGCGAGCATTTCTCAATATAATAATATTGCGGGTGCCCTCAGGATTCTCTGAGGGCGCCCTCAGAAACTTTTGAGAGCATTCCCTCAAGATTTCTGAGGATGCCCTTGGAGCCCTTATTTTCAAATTATGCTCAGACTTTTTTGAGGGCCTAGATATTTTTTTGCAGCTAAGGTTTTTATAATGGGACTTAGAAAAATTTCGTTTGTTGTAGATAATTTGATGTGTTTTTAACCTTCTAATGAGTAAGGGCCCGGACTTTAGGACATGAATTACTTGTTCAGTGCAATAACATTAACCTCAAAAAATATTTATTAGATGTTTAACAACTATATGTTTTAATTGATTTAAAAGGAAAATATATAATATGTATAACTAATAAATATGAGAATTTCTCGCTCAATGCATTGGTTTAATCAGGAATTTGTTTCATCTTGGACGTTTAACCCTCTTTGTGCCAAAATGGATCCAGCCGATGAATAAATTATTTTTTGGATTTTTTCTGACCTATAGGCCCTAAAGAACATGCTCAAGCAAAAACATTGAAAAAACCCATAGATTTTTTTTCTTTTTTTTTTTTAATATTAATTACTTTACCAGTGGTGCCGGCTTTGTGCCATGTGTGGCAAAAATTTTTACCTCCATTTGAATACATGGTAAGCAATCGATTGTTTTTCATGGAATCATATTACATGGAATAAAAACAATGTTGCCGAAATGCACGAGTTACTATATTGAAAATAACCTCTAAAACATTTAAGATTCGAAACGTCTGAGTGCGAGTTTGTTGTCCTGTAAAAATGTTATTCCGGTCAGAGGCGCCATTTCAGATTTTCCTTTGGGGGGGGGGGGAGGCCCTCCAAAAATTTGGATGACCTTTTTTTTTTGCCGTGCATCTTCAAAAAAAAATCTTTGACTAGATTTTTCGGCCACATTGAAAATCCTTGGGGGGCAATTGCCCCCCTGCCATCCCCAAATGGCGCCACTGGTTCCGGTCGTCTTCAAAATGATTGAAACTCACCCTCGAAGATTTCTAATCAGAATTTCTAAAGTTGTAAGGGCCCCTCAAAAGATTCGGGATGCTCTGTGGGCGCCCTCAAGCGTTCTGCGTTCACCCTCAAGGCGCTCTGTGGTCGCCCTCAAGGTGCTCTGTGGTCGCCCACAAGCGCTCTGTGGTCGCCCTCAAGCGGTCTGTGGTCGCCCTCAAGGTGCTCTGCGGTCGCCCTCAAGTGCTCTGTGGGTGCCCTCAAAGCTTCTGTGGGCGCCCTCAAAGATTCTGTGGGCGCCCTCAACGATTCTGTGGGCGCCCTCAAAGATTCTGTGGGTACCCTCAGAAAACCTCAGAGGCCCTCAGAAATCCTGAGGGTGACCTCAGGATTTTCTGAGGTTCTCTGAGGTTTTTTTTTACCAGGGTTGAAATCAGAGAGGTTAGATCCTATTGAAAATAACTTTTTCAAACTGTTTTAATTTGAGATTGAGGATCCATCAAATTGGAAGTTTTCATTCAGATGAGAAACAGGCTGCGTTCTCAGATTGATGAATCGTTATAAATCCAGTTCAACTCATCAGAATCTCTCTTACAATCATTAAGACGTGAAGAAATTTTCGATCAGTAAGAATCGATTGATTTAATAATCAATCAAAAGCGTTATATTGTATAAGATTGAAGAGATCTGGAGTGGTTTCTACTGTCTAGGGTGATATCTACTTTGATTTTTAGTTTGTACTATTCTAGAAGTTGTTTGAAATCAGAGAGGTTAGATCCTATTGAAAATAACTTTTTCAAACTGTTTTAATTTGAGATTGAGGATCCATCAAATTGGAAGTTTTCATTCAGATGAGAAACAGGCTGCGTTCTCAGATTGATGAATCGTTACAAATCCAGTTTAACTCATCAAAATCTCTCTTACAATTATTAAGACGTGAAAAAATTGTCGATCAGTAAGAATCGATTAATTTAATAATTAATCAAAGGCGTTATATTGTATAAGATTGAAGAGATCTGGAGTGGTGTCTACTGTCTAGGGTGATACTTTGATTTTTAGTTTGTACTATTCCTTTATAAAAATGTTTATTTTTGATCTGTGCCAAATAGTTGCATTGTAGCTTCATGTCCCAAATTAGACAAGTAAATAAATAGATAGATAAATCGATAAATAAATAAATCTATTACCATTTGCCCGACTCTGATCTATATGCATCAATCAAGTCAAGCTTAATCTTTAAAAACAATCCCAGTGCGCACTCGTTCATATCCGATCACATTCATAAAAAAAACTCCTTCATTTAGGCAAGACGCAACAACATATCCGGCTTGCCGGAACAGTTTCTTATCTCACAGCGGACAAAAGGATAGGGCCAGAATTCAGAGTGTTGCTATACGATATTTTGTGACATTTTTCTTTCATTTAGGGTGTCTAAGTCACTAAGTACATTCGCACAATGCCACGAAATGGTCTAGGAAATGATTTCCTTGGCTCAGGGAATACGTCAATTCAAACGATTGGTACTCCTCTATTTTTGTGTGAAATTTCAGAGTGAATTTCATTGGAAAATAACACTGGAAGTCACCTCCAATGTTTTCTTAAACAGGGAAACAAATTTACGAGCACACCTGTCTTCCTGGTGGGCTTTTCATCGCCGACAAGACGCAGGGCTCTCAAAACGTCCCCTCGGCTCTTCCGGGGCACCGTAAATGTTATTTCAAATAGAAAAAAAGACTAGCGAGCAGACCTGCCGTTTTTATGGGCTTTTAACCGCTGACATGGCACAGGGCTCTCAAAACGTCCCCTCTGGCTCTGCTCGCGTAAGTTCCTATGCCCGCTGCTCACCATTGCTACGAAGCCACGATCCACCGTGCGCCACGCTTATGCACTCAGCTGTGCCATGACAGGATCAAACATTAACCCGATTTTTGAAGCCGGCTGAATTTTTCTCGGCTTGAATGACTTCCCCCCCTCCCTTCAACCTGGAATTTTTTCCGAACACACCCTTGCAAAGTGATGTAGTAAAATTATATGCAGGTGAAGCATTTGACGGTCCTACCATTTCTTTTGCTTGTTCGTATATGATCACATTAATCACAAAACTCCTTCATTTTGGACAGACGCAACACCATATCCGGCATGCCGGAATAGTTATCTCACAGTGTCAACCATTTTTTTAGCGATCATGCACGGCTCAAATACTTATGCAATTAGCGGTACCATATCAAGAACAAACGTTAACCGGATGTTTAAAGCCGACGATTTTTTCGGCTTGACCGTCCCCCTCCCTCCGATTTTTTATGCAAACAAATCCTTGCAAAGTGATATAGTATAATTATGTACAGGTAAAGCACTTGTAGGTCGTACCATGTCGTAGGTAGAATTGACGTATTATATATTAGACCTCAATAATTGTCGGTCATATTTTGCCTACATAAACCGAGGTAAAAATGAATATTATGCTATCGCACTGCTAATTGAGAACCGTCTTGTTATCATAATGATACCATTTTATTACTTGACAAAAATTAATATGATATCATTATGCAACCAATACAATAAGATAATTGAATGCTTCTTCGGTAAAAAGTGGTATAAAACAGTGGGTGCGCTAGTGCTCAAAAAGCCTGATTTCAAAAGGTTATTTTGTGAGTAAGAAGTGTTGCATTGGGTTCTCTCAGTCATTTAACGATTCAACTACATACTCTAATTGTTATACAGGGTGTCCCAAAATTCATAGTAAATATTTTTACCACGTATTTTTGGGGCCAAAATAAGACCTTTTTTTCCTATGAACAGCGCACAGCCCGATATCGCTGTTTCAGTGCCGCGTTGCGTCGAGTCGATCGTTGAGTCAGTTGAGTGCGCGGAGCAGCGCTATCGGGCTGTGCGCTCCCGGTGAAAAATCGATTTTACTCGTTTCCCGTGTGTCTTATGAAAAAAAACACTAGAGATCAAAAATGTTTCTTTTGTTTTGTTTCATCAGATTCTTTTGTTACTTTTCTCATTTTCTTACGGAGCACTAAAAAACCATTTAATTTAAAATTCAAACCCCCCTCAAAACCCCCCTTCTTGGCCCTTTCGGGAATTTTCGACCCCGAAATCGAAAAGAACGCCTGCAGTTACCCCCGGAAACCAATGTTCATCCATTTTTACGTAGATCCGTTGCTAGAATCGAAGAAAACCCGATTTTTTTTAAAAACTTTGGGGGGCTGTAGCTCCGAGGGGGGGCATTTTCAGACACGTGTTCATAGGTAAAAAAAAGTCTTATTTTGGCCCCAAAAATATGTGGTAAAAATATTTACTGTGTATTTTGGAACACCCTGTATATGATCAAGAAAACCCAATTTTCTTCAGCAAAGTTTCATGCAATAACAATTTGAAATCAGGACTTCTGTGCACGAGTACACCCACTGTTTTAATTCGCATTTTACCGAAGAAGTCTTCAATTAATGACAATGTGGTATCAGTTTGCGATTCGGTTCCTCATTAGTTATACGTATGATCGTATTATTCTTGTTTAATGATCATTTTTACCATAGGATGCGGTAGATTAACATGTGAAAATGTCCTTTGAGCCAAATGATTTTAGGTGAATGTGAAATGCCTCGCAACAGCTGGTCGGCAACATTGGAGTTGGGTCCGCAAGGACTGGTGTCCTTCACCAATGAAAGGAAGAGATAAATAAACAAGTGAATTCCTTCAACTTCAACCCATTCGATCTGCTTTCGCTTTCGATTCGTACGCTGCGCGCATGTGCGCGCAGGTTCAGTGTCGCGACTTGTGAGTGACCAGTTTGCCTGTGCCCCCTCTGTCATGTTAGTCGTCTATGCCGGTCGATGGTCGTGTCGGTGACTCGGTGTCGCTTGTAACCGCACATTGGTTCAGCAAATTAATTATTCCCCACGAGCCATACATGCATAGGCGGATCCAGCAATCTGGCAACTGCGCATTATTCACATTTGAATGTATGATAAACAATCGATTCTTGAAGGGGCCATGGCCCCGTGACTAATCGATTATTTGTCATACCATAAAATGGGACGAATACACTGTTGCCTGATTGCTGAATCCGCCTATGCATACATGTATCTAGAGTGGCAGTCTAATGGTCAATAATTAGTGTAATCGACGTTGGAGCTTTTTAGGTTAGGATCAAAGTGTATTTTATCCAGAGACAATAAATAATAGAGACCACGGACTCACGCTCGCGCCCGTGGGCGGCCGCGGCGTGCGCGTGGTGGCTGACTTATTTTTCGGAACTCAAGAGGAATTAACACAGGGAGCATGAGGGAGCACCATCCAGCACGGTCCATATGTTGACTGATGCAACTTCGGTGCTTCGGCACACTAGGCAAAAATCTCGACGACCTTTCTCTGCAGTCAACACGTATGGATCATGTTTGTGGTGTTCTATTGAGACCCCGAAAAAAAAAAAGTTGTCACCGCGCGCAAACATGGGCAAGATAGATAGTGCGTGGTCTCTATTACATATTGTCTCTGCTTAAGGTGGATCCTCAGCGTTTAGTTCCGTATTCTGCCACCAGAGAAAGATACGATCTTTAAATGGAAAAAAATAATGGTAAACGCAAAAAAATGAAAAAAAGGGCTTCGATGGAGCCTCGGAAGCAATCTAAGGAACATTTTAGCTCAAACCGTATGCTAAAATGTTACGAAATAAGCGAGAAACTATTGAATTTCGTAAACCCCTTAATGGCGTCTAATATAGAATTGGACGCCATTAGGGGGTTTACGAAATTCAATAGTTTCTCGCTTATTTCGTAACATTTCAGCATACGGTTTGTACTAAAATATTCCTTAGATTGCTTCCGAGGCTCCATCGAAGCCCTTTTTTTCATTTTTTTGCGTTTACCATTATTTTTTTTTTCATTTAAAGATCGTATTTTTCTCTGGTGGCAGAATATGGAACTAAACGCTGAGGATCCACCTTAAGCCCTTCCCATTTAATTGAGGCAGTGGCTTGAAATGTTGAAAGCAAGAAATCAAGGTTCCTACTACCACACGTCTGAAACACATTGACTCATGACCATAAAAAGAAGAAAATAAGTATCTATTTGCTGTTTTATAAAACATTAATTTGATCATACAAATCTGAAGAGTTGATTCAACGAATTTTGGACACCAAAATGTTTATCAGTTTCGAGAAAAATATCCCGAAAAAAATTGCAAGGTGGTAATTTCCACAAGGCTGAAAAATAATCTGAACACACCCTCCCGGCAAATCAGGTGACTGCGTTGTTGATTTTTTTTTTTTTTCCCCTTCCATGAAATGACGTCCGGAAGTTGTCTCATTTTGATTCACTGTGAGTTGGTTACCGCTTGCCCGTGCTCACCTGATGACTGTCACTGTCAATCCGGTTCCCTGGATGCGCGATGCGAGAACTCCCCCCTCCCCACGAATGCGGAAGTGTGGTGTGATACGCTCTTAAGGTGATTCCATAGCAAACTCCTGGAGATTTTAATCCGATAGATGGCGTTACTTGTCGCTCTCTCCGAAAACAGCCGTTTTCAGACGGGTTTTGGCTATTTTCTCTGAAAAGACGAATAATAGACGAAAAGTCAGATCGTCAGCACCTGCGTAATTTTTTGCTTGATTTTCTAAGCTATAGACGGGCCAAATTGGTTCAGAAATAAAGATGTATTTATGGGAGGAAAAAATCAAATGTAATTTGGAGTTGTGTCAGCAGAGATTACAGGGAAACAGTCGCGTACGCAGGCTTTTTGTTTGGGAGGGGCTTGCACTGATGAGCGTTTGACTGAAAATTATTCCCCCCTTCCCCTCCACCCCTGAAAATCTGAGGTCTGGGGGGGGGGCTTTAGCCCCCTCTCCCTGAGTACGCCACTGCAGGAGAACCCGAAACCTGTAATCTTTGCTGATACAACTCCAAATTTGATTTTTTCCTCCCATAAATACGTCTTTCTTTCAGAACCAATTTGGTCCGACATTAGCTTAAAAAAATCAAGCAAAAAATTACGCAGGTGCTGACGATCTGATTTTCGTCTATTATTTTTCGTCTTTGCAGAGAAATTAGCCGAAAATCGTCGTCGGGAAACGGCTAATATCGGAAACAGCGACAAGTAACGTCACGGATTAAAATCTCCGGGAGTTTGCCATAGAATCACCTTAACCTCTTATAGGCCAAGCCCGAGTATACCTGTTTTTCTCCTCTAGTATATTAGAGCATGAGTGTCATGCTCTATTGAAATCGTTTCTACAAGGTCAATAATGCTTTTCTTATAGGAACGGCATGGTTCGGGGGTCCGCTCGGGGGATCGCTTGGTTTCAGTATCGAGAACGGGTCCTCGAGGACCGATTGACCCATGTGATTCCACCAATCCGGTGTCCTCCCAATTTGTCGCTTTTTCTTTGTGGCGGGAGTTTTTGGCCAAGATTGAGGTTAAGCATTTTTGGGAATGTAATTACGTTACTAATTTGGATCAGACTTCAACGAAATTTTCTGTATGAGATATTGGGGTTTTATATCAGAGGATTGTGTCCATGTTTCGTGTATTCTGCGATTTAAAATGCATTTAGATGATTTCAAATTTCCAATCCTGTTATTGTTGATGTTTCGGTCCGCTAAAAGAGTTCGTTTGGGGAACGCGATCGGCGTTGCGTTTTAAGGTGAATCCTCAGCGACCTGTAGTAAGATTCTCATCCGCTAGATAACGCCACTGTTCCGCGGTCCAGAAACCATGCTTTTTCCGCCTTTAATCGTTAATTGCGAGAGCTAGAGTTAACTTTTCGAAAATGTAAGAACGTTGCGTTCTAGATCAAATCCTAAGGAAAATTTTAAGACCATTCCGAGCCATGGACGAAGATATAACTAAGGACTGCCGACTTCCTATCTCCGCCCGTATTAAAACCTGTTAGCGGGTTTTCGAGCGCGACCGCAGCGCTCCAAGCAGCAGTAAGGGTCAACTAAAAGCGAACCGCTGCAGCGGTGGCCGCTCCGGCTCCCTTTCTCCCATGCCTTCCCGCAAATGTATACCGTGTAGGTAATTTGAATCACGATTGAACGAAGGGAACAATGATCAGCGAATTAAAAGGAAGCAAAATCCGCTAAAAAGCAAACGTCTGGAGTATTTCTTGAAAGATTCCTGAATTGTCGAAAATGATTAATCAAGGACTGAAATACTATACATCACAGTTAACCTCAAAACGGAATCAAACAAGAAAGAGTACATAGACATTTGTTTTATTAGTAGAGATCAGGCGACTCTTTTAATTTGCTGATGATTTCTGTTACCTTGTCCAAAGTTGATTCTGAATTTCCCTTGCTTTCGATCTTCCATTGAGATACTGAGTTATCTGATCCTCTTGGGTCGCCGACAACAGTTGACAGCCATGCCATAACAGACCAACTCCAACAACGGTTTTAGCAGTAGCACAGCATGTGAGCATGGACACATCGCCAGGATCGCTCACTTGAAAGAGTAGTTCAGCTGACCGCTGCTTGGAGCGCTGGGGTCGAGAGCAAAACAGGACTAACAACAGTCGGCAGTCCTTAGTTATATCTTCGTCCATGGTTTTGCGACGACCCCCCCGTCCCCTTTGCCCCCCCCACGAACTACTGCACCTACGCCTACAACAGTTGCTTGCCGCGTTGTGCAGATTGCATGAATGATGTGTGTCCATCTACTTCATCCCAATTTCACAGCCATCACGGATGCCACGCCCGCCACGGGTCTTCTACCTGGTTTTATGCGACATCGGTCATCGTGGCCCAGTGTTACATGGTAATCAGCGGCGGATTCGGGAAAGGCACGCCCCCCCCCCCCAACTCACGGTAGCCTTTGCCTTTTTTCAACAGAAAAAATCCCATAAATTCCTCCCTGCAAATTTGAAAAATTTATAGGCGTGAAGCCCCCCCCCCTAAAAGAATTTTCTGGATCCGCCATTGGTAGTAATTTTTGCGGCACACTACGCCGGATTCCCGTGCAAATTCCTACACTTACCTTTCTCTCCTTATCTGTCAATGGGCGCTCCCCGAGGGGCGGCGCGGCGCCCCCCCCCCTAATTCAGAAAAATCAAAACTTTACAATAAAAAAGAATCGGAACATTCGAAGATCAAATAATAACGAAAGGAGTAAGAGTTAACAAACTTTATTCTTAGTTTACTTTACAATTTTAATTAGGGGCGTAATTTAGGGGGGGCAGGGCGGGAAGTAGCCCCCCCCCTAAGCAGTGGTGCCCAACCACCCCTTGCCACTATACAGCTCGCCCCCCAGTTTCAGGATTCCTCTCCCCCCCAGATCTAGACCTCCCCCTGATTTTTACCCCACCCCCTCCTGATTCAGACGACATCATACTTCCCACCCGTCATCTCCCTCGCCGAAAGAAGTTTTAAAATCTACTAGTATGAACGTGTCTACATTGGCAACTACCGTTGGCAACGAGAATTTTGCGAACTTCCTTGAAAATTCAGAATCCTCTGGTCGATAATTACATGATTAGAGAATGTATAGGCAAGAGTTTTGGTTTTGTTAATTTAAATAGGTTAACTCTTAGAATTCATCAGGACAATGAAAATAAAGAAGGAATAGTTGTACTTAGCTTTTTACTATTTCTATCATCTGATGCTGTCACTTTATTCATAATACCAAACACGTCAAAAATAGAATTACTTTTGATACAACTACATGCTACAATCACTTACAATTTCTACCATTTGGAAGGATAATTGATTTATTTTCTATTTTGGGCGGAAGTGGGGGGGGGGGGGGGTTCTCTAGACTTGCCCGTCTCTAGGTGGTGTCCCCTAGACCTTCCATTGACATTCAAAAAGTTGCCCCTCCGGGCAATTGTTTTGCGGGTGCCCATGTCTTTGTCCATGGTCTCTGAACCAGAAATTGAACGTTCTTCCGGTCTGTGGTTGCCTTCTTTTCTCATAAGTTTAGACACGGCCACCCTGTGAACCCCACAACAAGTTAAAAGTCCGCAATCCGCACCCTCGACCCGCAGCCACTATCAAAAGTAAATTGCCGGTTGACTTGCAGGTACTCTCCTCCTCCTCCCCCAACTTAGATTAGACACAAATATAAAATTAAAAAAAAAAAAAAAAAAAAAAGTGAAAAATAGAATGTATGCCCCAGCAAAGGGCCCCCTCCACAGTTTTTCAAGAGAGGGAGCGACCCCCTTGCCAGCGTAACTCCGAAAAAATAATTCCAACTGGGGTCCAAGTAACTCAAGTAAGGTCTCAAAATGAAATCAGATGGATCCAAAATTTTAACGGCGAGTACCGGTAAGCTTACTCTTTTGATCGGTCCAAACCGAATTGCGATACATCGATTTACTCTCGAGATATCGATTTTTCAAAGGCGCGCGGTATAGGGTCAGAAATCTAAGATTCTCTAAAATCCGCGAATTTCGACTCTCATGGACCTAGCATGCGCCGTGAGAAGTCATATGTGAGTTTTTTGAGTTCACATGAAGTTCATTAAGGGCCCTGACAAATGTCGGACCGATAGAGTCTATATCGGGGGGGGGGGGGGGCGTGGCCCCAACTCCAGCGTAAGTCTCACGTACAATGTCTAACTGCGGCCGCGGGAGGTCCCATAAGATCCGTTTAAAAACTTGGATGGATCTGAATTTTTTTCAAGAATTATCTAAAAGCTGAAGCTACCGCCCAATCCAAACCGCAGTGCGCAATCCATCGATTCGTTCTCGAGATATCGATTTTTCAAAGGCGCGCGGTCTTGTCAGATCGACCTTAGAGGGGCGCTGGAGGCTGGAAAAAGGCGAATTTCGTCTCTCACGAACCAGTCGTGTGCCGTAGTATATCGGTTCCGCTTTTTTTCGGGTCCCAATGATGTCCCGAGAGGGCCCAATGCAGTTTCGAGCCAAAAAATATCATCTTAGGGGGGGAACTACTCCCCGTTTCAGCGTAACTCTGACAAGAAATGTCTAACTGCGGCCGCGAGAGGTCCTGTAAGGTCATTAAATAAACTCGGATGGATCTGAAATTTTCGAGGTTGTCAGTCACAAGCAAGCGCTTTCGACCGGTGCAAACCGAATTGCAATACATCGATTCACTATCGAGATATCGATTTTTCAAAGGCGCACGGTCTTGTCAGATCGAACATTGAAATAAGCTGTGGATACTCTGTATCCGCGAATTTCGTCTCTCATGGACCGTTTAAGCTCCCTTAAAAATCGAATGAGCTTTTTTCAAGTTCATATTACGTTCCTTAAGGGCCTTGATGAGTGTCGGATGACATTTGATCAATATTAACATTCATTTTTTAATCTGAGACAAAAAGAGCTGAAACCATAAAGACGAAGAATTTCCATCGTGATGACTTTGGTTCAAGCGAGGAAAATTCTATAGAAGTCCCAAATAACTAGACTAGACTTTCCGGCTTGCTAGGATTGGTATTAAGAATTTCCTTCCTGATATGACTTTGGTTCAGGCGAGAGAAATCTAAAAAAGTCCCAAATAACTAAACTAGACTTTACGGCTTGCTAGGATTGGTATTGCGTCATCCGATTTTAAAGGAACTATCACTATCGAAATCGATTTTCAAAACCACAGTATTCACCTCGCCTCGTGAACAACTGTTTCAACACGCTATAAGTAAATTTTCATTCCCACTTTGACCTGTCAAGTTATTTTTACAGCGATCACTGTTATACAAACACAAATGCAGCGTTGCGATTGACTTTGTCGCAGTTTTGTACTATCAATATGGAACTCCACACTTACAATGATTTACGGCCGACACTCATGCTCTCTTTGCTAACACTGTTCTAGTGTTGCAAGTTCCAACTTGTTTCACATTGCTCTTGTACTTAGCGATTCAGAATAAACACGATTCCGGAGGTTGACCTTACAAGATAAGGTTTCGTTCTGGCGCCTTCAATTAGTCGTGTAGGCTATTCCAACTCCCCCAAGTACGAACAGCTAACTACCCTCGCTATAGCAACGGAAGATTGGCGTTCAGAGTTGCCAATAGTGGCTTCGACCACACGTGGACTATTTTGATGAGAATTTAGCCACGCTTCCGCTCTTGTGCCTTTTGATCCTCCATCCCTATCCACAGCGTGGCTAGTAACCAACTAGAAAACTGTCCACGCGTGGCTATTCTACCCCGTCCAAACCTGGCAACACTGTTGGCGTTCTTTTGATCAAACCTGGTCTGTAAAGGGTTTAATGGATTCTGCTCCGATTATCCTAATCGATCGCATGAGCGGCCAAAGTCTCAAATCAAGAGAGATCATATGAGACGCGGTGGTTTCCAACGCAGATGGGTGGGTACATACACCAAAAGTTTCGCTTCCTGATTATCATGGCATATCCTGTATTCCCAAAATGTGGAGGCACACTCTAAGTACCATGTCCTATTGTCCTGCGAAAGGAATTCCCTTCATCTAAATCATTCTTGTTAAAGCTGTCTATTATTTTCCAAAGAGTCTTAGCACAGAATAATACAATCAGAGGGCCGATCATTTACTTCATCGTTAAACCGATCGATAAAACTGTATACGAGTGATGCTATTGGTCGAAAATGGTAAAATTCGGCTGTTGCTATGGTAACCATCGTTAAGAGTCTCGTTTTACAAAGGCTATTCGTGAGTTACCTTTAAAAAACGGACACTATAACGATGGTTACCATAGCAACAGCCAAGTTTTACAAAATTCGACCAATAGAATAACTCATAGACAGTCTTATCGATCGGTTTAACGATGAAGTAAATGATCGGCCCTCAGAACGGAAACTCCCATAAGAGCCAATGGAAGCAAGTTTGGAATTTACCGGCACCAATAGGCAACGCTGTGGTCCTATTTCCCAACATGGCGGCGTGTGTGATTTGTATTGAAACTAATTTATTTCTGTAAATTCTGGAAAGAAATCTTAAGTTTCCTGCCTCACTTTTATTCTAATGGCATTTCAGAATGAAAATTTCGCGGAACATGTCCTATATTGCTTTTTTCGAGCGCGAATCCAGATGTAAACATCCTATATCCCAACATGGCGGACGCGAAATGAATTTGCTTCAAAATCCGACAGAGTTTCCGTTCTGATTGTATTATTCTGTGGTCTTAGATCTTTTAAGGCATGCTTCCTAGTGGTAATTCTGTGAAACCTCAGTTGCTTGAAAACTTCAAAAATCCTTAAATTGGTCGAGTTTTGAAAGAATGAAAACTGCCAGTAATCTTTGTTTTGCAAGTCATAGATCTGGGGAAAGAAAAGAATAGATAAATGTCAAATTCTGGTGAGCTCAACAGTCATCAAACATTATATTTGAAATGCAGGCCGAAAGGTGTTGAGTGATGATGATTCGGAACTCATCAGTGTTTGATATTTGTCCATTCTTTTCTTTCCCCAGCGCTAGTATTCCTCTCATAGGTTTAAACTGACAATGAGAGAATATACGTGGTTGCTGCATCTCATGAGCTGAGCCGCCTAGGCCTAAATCTCAAACGTTTATGGAAGGAATACAGGAATTGTAGTAATAATAATCATTTACGAAAGAGCTGCCCTTGATTTCTACTGATTGATTCATTCGAAACGAATTGAAACGTATGGGGCATCAATAGAATGAGCCAGTCCAGACTTTCATTTTATTGATTTAATTTGCAACTTAAGTAAAGAAGAAAAAAATCACCTTTCAATTAAATCACGTGTCTCTCGAATGCAGTGCAAATCGTATAGTCGCGTGAATCTAATAAGAACTGAAAAAATGTTACCCAGTAATGGATAGCGGGTGTGGCGGAAAGAAATATTATTGTTTGTGTATTGATGTCGATATCAATATAATATTATATAATTATCGTTTTTCTCCTTTTTGTAATAAATTTCGTAACTATATTTAATTTTTATTTTTTTTTATTTATCTATTTTTTTTCTTTTCTTTTTTTCTTTTTTTTTTCTTTTTTTTTTAAATTTTCAATAACTTCGGTATCAATTATTAATGATTTAGTGTAACACGCGCGCATTGATCACTGATTAGTATTTTGCTCGTGCAGTGGACATCTTCCTCTCGGAATGACCCGCGCGACGTGCAATATGCACTCTAGCTCTTGTGTCTTAATATACTGTCAAAATTATCCGGAGAGAAAAAAAAAAACTAGTTGCGCCGCCCGGGAATCGAACCCGGGTCGCAAGAATGGGAATCTTGCATGATACCATTACACCAGCGGCGCTGTTGGCACGACGAGGACCATTTTCAAGGCTTATAAACGTATGGGAATTGGGACAGCTCGTTTACAGCTCGAAGCTTGGCTGGAGCTTGAACCCCTCCCCCTCCCCACCTATTTTGCCACTCCTCCTCTACCCGACTCGTGCTCCTGTGACAAACAGACAGTGTTGCCAGATCGAATGTAAAAAGCCGTATCGTCCCCATTTAAATCCATGTAAAACGTACGGCTTTTTCATCCCAATCTGGCAACACTGCAAACAGACTATAAGTACTCGTACTCATTGTCAAAAAAGTCACTTTACACTCGTTGTTTTGCTCGACGGCGGCGATACCCGCAGGATTGCGGAGACTGGAATACTCGATGTTGCCACATTTCCCTATAAATTACAAACTTTTACATCATGCAGCACTGCTGTTTTGCGTATAATCAATGGTCAAGGGCGGATCCAGCAATGTGGCAACCATGTATTGTTCCCATTTGAACGTATGAGGAAGAATCGATTCTCGAGGGGGCCATGGCCCCTTGACTAATCGATTGTTTCTCACGCATTCAAATGAGAAGAATACACAGTTGCCAGATCGCTGGATCCGCCCATGTCAATGGTATTATTCAATTCACCGATGCTACCACCGGTTGAAAAATATATTACACAGCTTATTGTCAGTTGAGTGTATGACTGTAATGCACGAAAATACTCGCGTCTGTAATCTTTTCTCCACCGGTGGAGTCGTCAATGACTTCAAAAAAATTGCGGATTTATTTTAATGAGTTAACGGTGTCTCCACCGATTGAGAAAATATTACAGATCAGAGTATTTTCGTGCAGTACATTCATACACTGCAGTACATTCATACACTGAACTGAATAACTCTATAATATTTTCTCAACTGGTGGAATCATCGGTGACTTGAAAAATGGCATTAATTTTACGGGAAACGGCAGCTCTGACATTAAGTAAAATGGGAAAAAAATCGGATAAATTATTCAGAAAATGGCAACACTGGACATTCTGCTCGAGCAATAAGCGGAGTCATGCTGTCGTCACGTGTCAAGTCTAATTCGAGTGATTTCGCCGCTAGAGACACTGTTGCCATATTTAAGAGAAAAATCCGGTGACGTAGAGTGCAATCTGGCAACGTTGTATTTTGTTCGAATTAAATCCATGGAATATATCGAACTATATAGGGAGCACGGTATAGTGTATACCGCTTCGAATTGGTATTTTACATGGGGTTTGGACGTATGAGAATCAATGTTGCCAGATTGCACGCTGTACCACTGGAAAAATCATCGTGTGTACTATTTTTAAGAATTAATAAGTGCATTGTGCAGTTTCTTTGTTTCATTACAATTGGACCAACAAGAGCATCAAAATCACTTCTTTACGAAGGGTCTGTGGCACACTGTGATGGGTTCACCCAGTGGCGGACCGAGAACTTTAGTTTGGTGGGGGTTTCACCGAAAATTTTCCATTTTATGAGGCCTTGGGGGGGGGGGGGGGGTTTGAAAGAAATTTTGGCCGAAGATGACCTTTTTTAGGGAAAAATCTTGATGCTTGGGGGGGAGGGGGGGGTTGACCCTAAAACCACCCCCTTCGGTGCGCCACTGGGTTCACCTATTCACCTATCGACAGAGGCAGACCGTATCAGGGGCTAGGAGGGGCTATAGCACCTCCCCCCCCCACTTTTTCTGGGCGGATGGGCTAAAAAGTGGGAAAAAGTCATCACTTGAGACTGAGAAGCAAAACAAACAAAGAAAAGAAAAGAAAAGAAAAAAAAGTTCACCACTTTTTAGCCCCCCCCCCCACTTTTTTTGGTCACGGCCCGCCTATGCCTAAGGATTGAAGGAACAATTGATTTTGTAAATGTTTCCCTGACATCGAATAGTAAAGTTGTCTTTGATTTTTCACCCGTACTTGTTCTCATTTTCGTAGTATCTCTGCTTGATATTTTTTTTTTCTTGTCATTGCCCTCGGGGTTTCCGTCATTCATGTTTGAAATCTTTCAGTAATAGAGACCAGACAATTATTCAATTATTCCTGTATGCAGCGAAGCTGATGGAACACAGCAATAGTATAGAGTATTTTTATTTTTACTATTTTTATTTTTTGATGAGTTTAAATAGATATTTTCCCTGCCTAATTTTCCCTGTTCAATGGTGAGGAGAGTCTGATTATGAGCTGCAAAAAGTTTCTTCCGGTACCGGGAATCGAACCCGAGCCTCCTGGGTGAGAGCCAGGTATCCTAGCCACTAGACCATACCGGATGGGTGACGGTGTTGACAGAATTGGCAGCATTTAAAGCAACTACTGCTTTCATTTTGTTAGTGGGGTGATGGTGATAGGATGTCGGCCGGCCATTCTCCCCTCCCCTCCCCACCTTCCTAGCACTAGCAACGTCATCCTCAGCCCCTTATTTCCCCTATTTGCTTACTAGTCCAGGCGATAAAGCATCATCCTACCTTGCAAAAATGGAGGTAGTAGGTTTTGTGACGGAATTGTATGTTTTTGGGTCGCGGAGTCCGAAGTTTTAACTTTCCACCAAAAAATTGTAGGAGAACGATGCCAAATTTACGTTTTTTTTACCAGTAAAATCGGTTTTTTGAAAATTCCGAGTTTCACGTGCATTATTTCGAAAAAATACCTCAGTAGAAAAAGAAAGGAGACATAATATGCAACAAATCCTTGTCAGCATTTTTTTCTCTAGAATAAAAATTGATCTAATTTTGATCCATTTTCCTTGAGCTCCTTTGCACAAAATTGACGCGGCCGGCGGCGGCGCGGCAATTCGCGTACTGTACAGCAGCCGCGCAGCCCGCGTAAAGCGATCCTCTTCTTACGTATCTTCCTTTCCTCCTCCTTTACTGGTACTTTTAGATTATTCGGGTTCTGACCTCTCACCTGATACTCACTCTTCCCTCCCTTTTACACCTCCAAACCCCCCCCCCCATTTTATTTTAAAGCAATAGGTAACGGAACAGTGTTATATTTTCACTTGTTCAGCTTTTAATAAAGGAAATTATAACGGTGGTTCTAAGTACACAGATGGATTCAATGGGTCTGTTGCGTACTTTTGCTACATCAATATAACTCATTGTTTCTAACGTAAAATTCGGTGAAAATAACGATGCGCACATTAAAAACTTTCAAAATCCACTCATTAACTCAGAAAATACCTTCCATTTCAAACAACCCGCGCTACACTAGACACTATATCACCGACTTATAACGACATAGATGGAACCATCTCGTTTATGTAAACATGAACAGAACTTACAAACATTTGAAAGTTTCTATTAGATGCGTACATTTCTTATATTATTTTGTAATCTTTGATAAACAGAAAAGACCAGACAGCAAATGCAGCCAATAGTTCATGTATTTAGAAAGGAATTCCATCATTTTTGTAGTTACGATGTGGTTCACTTATGCACGGTGGTTCCGTTTATGTAGTAGTATACCGGTGCAAATAGTGTCTAGTGTAGCGCGGGCTGTTTGAAATTGAAGTGATTTCGTGAGTTAATGAGTGGATTTTGAACGTTTTTAATGTGCGCATCGTTATTTCCGTCGAATTTAACATAAGAATCAAGGTTTTATATTGTTGTAGCAAAAGTATGCAACAGACCCATTATTGTGCTCTCTATTTTTCGAACATCACTGCCCTTTGCCATAATGCAATGTAAATTATTATTCCTATTTATGCCTTCTTCGAATGTAGGATGGCTCAGGAGTCATCGGAAAATTTCCGCAGAGATGGGAGGGTTTCTGTCGGAATGGCACCACCCATAAGATAACACGCACTTGATCATCGATTCGATAGCATTGTGATACGGTTGTTCACAATCAGCTCGCAGGCTTCACGTAACGGCCAAGCATACTTGTTGCCTACATCTGAAAATGAAGGCGCGCGTTCCATCATTGCACTTTCGTCTACCTCTCTTGTGTGTGTAATTCGTGATAGCTACTCTATACTTTTACATACTTACATTCAGCCGCGGCTCGTGCAATGTGGCAACAATGGATTTCCTCCATGTAAAACTGTGTAAAATAATCGATTACTTGGTGAGGCGTAGCGCCTCACCTAGTATCGATCTTTTTGCATACGTTTAAATGGCAAAATTGCACGAGCCGCCACTGCTTACATTACAAACACTCTCCATTCCCCTCTTGAAAAAGTTCTGGCTCTGCGCAACCGTCATCGTCACGGAGAAAATGCGTGCACGCAACTGACATTTTTTTCGACGAGCTTATCACCGATACCGAATTACTGACTAAGAAAGAAGAAGAATATGAACATTGATTGCTCATTATAAGAGTGTGGTAAGACTGTAAGTGTACCCTTGACTTTGAATTTCTCGCCAAATTATCATCATTCATTCGTATGATAAATGATGAATTATCCTAAATAGCTCTGGATTATTCTTCGCATCGATGCAACAGTTATTTTTGACTCACAAGGGGAGGCTCAGAAGTCGCCGCCTCCGATTTTGAAAACAATTGCACGAAAATGTAGCTAAATTAAAACTATTAGACCCGTGTTTCTCATTTTTTGCCAATGGGCCTTCCTAAAGCGTCAGGAATTTTTTGAAAGTTTCCGAAATTCACATAAAAACCCGAGCGGAGAGCGTTCCGCATATTTATGTGAACTTCCACTCCACAACTTTCAAAAAATTCCTGACGCTTTAGGAAGGCCCATTGGCAAAAAGTGAGAAACACGGGTCTAATAGTTTTACTTTAGCTACATTTTCGTGCAGTTGTTTTCAAAATCGGAGGCGGCGACTTCTGAGCCTCCCCTTGTCAATGTCAAAACCAAAGATTACTTATACATAGAGATATGGCATTAGCCATTTCGCCCGTGTTAAGTGAAAAATGGATAAAACGCCGGCCGTGATACAACCGGGAATACAGATGGGATCATAAAGATTTCAGAATTCTGGTTCGAAAAGATTACGTTTCCCACTTTTCCTGTGTTTATTTGCGGAACTGGAACAAACACGGTACGTGAACAGTGTAACGTGGAACATGGAACAGTTTTGTAACAGACAAAGAAGGAAAATGTGATCTTTATGATCCCTTCTGTGTGCCCGTTTGTATCACGGCAAGAGTCAACTTAACAAAATTCGGGCTTATGCCATATCTGTATGTATAAGTAATCCTTGGTGAAAACTCGTGTGCGTCACCATATCTGCAATCTGCAGCTCCTCTTTAGCTCGAACTTCTTTTCAAGGTTCATTTGCACCAGATAAGTCAGGTATAGTGCCGTAATCTTTGCAGCCGATCGTGCAAATTAAATGGGGATTATTTCATTTGCCGATTTGTGTTATTGTGGAGGTATGATGCTTTACCTACCGTTGTATCAATGAGCCATGAGTATCAGAGCAGAGCTTGAGATTACAGCACTGTACTTTATACTAGCTCGACTGACCTGGAGTCTGTGAACCTCGTCTTCGTATAAGAACGATTCTCATCACGTGATAAACTACAGTCAAGTTGTAGTTGTAGCAGCTTTGCCATTTTCCCAACTTTTCTTAATTTTCTCGACAAATCACTTTATTGTATTAAACAAACAATTACTGTGACTCCATGGTGATAAATTTGTTACTGTATGAAGGATATACATTTCCATCGTATTGTTGCAAAAATTGAGCTGTTGCTTTACTGTTTTAGGGAAGGAAAAACATACATTTTACTAAAAATTGTATTCTGATAATCAAACATTTTTCCTCCAGCAAATCGGGCATAAATGGGTGATCCAAAATTCTTCTGGAACGAAAAAAATGCACTTTTTCCCAACAATGCTCTATACATGCCCGGATCAAGGTCATCAGGAGGTCTACAGCTGAAATGTCTGCTGACAAAATGTCTACTTTTTTAAGGCTACGTATATAATAAAAATGTCTGTAGGATAAAACATCTTCGTATAAAATGTCAACCGTAAAAAAGGACTATATACTTTTAAAAATGTCTATTTTGCGCATCTAATCACTCTTCCACTCCATGATAGACTTTACTTGTAAACAAATCTACATATATAAATGTAAAACAAAACGACTTAGAATCTTTCCTCACTCTTTTCTTGCTTGTTTTGACTCGGACTTTGTTTTATTTAGTTCCCCTCCCTACCTGCCCCTCACTCACACCCACTACATTAACTACTTTTGATTGATTAAAGCACGCAATGCGATTATTTTTCGATGGCATTGACATGGTTTGGAGACTCTAACCCCAAAAGGTTGCATAACATCAAACAGAAATATAATGGTTGAAAAAATATTAAAAATAAATATCATGTTTCCTATATCTATCAGAAATTAATAAAATTGAATTATGTGGATATGGTTGCGCATTATTGCATTTATTAATTACTTGCTTTATAATTCCAGATCCCCCTCTCCCCGAACAAAATGTCAACTCATTCCCTTAACCCTTTCGCTTGACGTGTTCTTAATAAGGAACAACATTTTGCATGTGGAGTCTTGTGGGGATTAAAAAAAAAAAAAAAAAAAAAAAAAAAAAAAAAAAAAATCAGTCACTTGAAATCATATGAGTAAAGTCCATTCAATTTAATGGGTAATTTTTTAAGATCATTCTCATTAATCCTTGTAGTCCTTTAATCCTAATTCTTGAAATTGAAAATAATTTTTCGGTATTTTTTCTTTTTGTTTCAGGTAACAATGTTTTTATGTTGGTCATTTGTAAGCTGTTGTGTACGTGAGTAATGCGAATAAGATATCGCTCATTTGATTCATGACCTATATCCCCCCCCTTTATCCGATATGGTAACTCCACAGCTTTCAATTTTAAAAAAAAGTAATGCAACATCCTTAGGCAATTCAATTGATCCTCTGAATAATCGATACTTTAGCATAGATCGCAATGAAGAGGAACACGGAATTGATCCTTCACAAGCCGCTTCTGCTTAACCCTCTAAGGGCCAGGTTTGTTCAAGAGAAAGCCATTATTCCATTTATACAGGGAAGGTATTGTTAACTGTTCGTACACGGGGGAGTTGGAATTGCCTATACAACGATTTGAAGGCGCCCGGACCAACCTTATCTTGTGAGAGTGTTTTCATTGATAGTCGAGTTTATACTGAATGAAGACTGGAAACAATGTGAAGGAGACTAGTGAAGAAAAACGAGTATACTCGGGCTTGGTCCATAAAGGGTTAAATACAGGATGTCCCAGAAGTCCTTACCAATGGCGGATGGTGCAGTTTGGCAACGTTTTTTGCCGTTTGAAACTATGCAAAAGAATCGATTTCTTAGGGATTATCATTGGAACGCCTACGAACCTACACGGAAAAAAAAGATCAGTGAAAATAACCATACGGATACCTGATTTTGGCACCTGCTAGATGTTATGGTAAACTTGACCAGAAGTATGGTACATTTATCGATACTTTGAGTAAATTCGACATGCAATCAGGTAACATTACCTAGTACCTAGTCAAAACATAGTATACTTCTGGTTAACATTACCATAACATCTAGCAGGTGCCAAAATCAGGTATCCGTATGGTTATTTTCACCGTAGTTTTTTTTCCGTGTACGATTATATCCTCCGTTGTTGCCACATTTACACGAGACGCCACTGGTCCTTACCATAAGTCCGGTTATTGTCGAAAAACACGTAAATTTATTTTGATGAATAACAGGTCTGCTCGTAAGTTGTACGACTGTACGTGTAGGTCAACAGAATCGTTTATTAATTTTTGTGAGAAATTCTGCCAGCTACAAACTTACGAGCAGATCCGTTGTTATCAATGAAATGAGCTACGTGTTTTTCAATTTGAACTTCTGGTCATGACCTCTGGAACTTTCTGTAGATCCACCACGCTTCAATTCCGAATCTGTTTTTCATCAGTGTAGCTCAAGTTATCGCTGTTAGTACACTGCAAACTGTACAGCTACTTTAATTTTCGATATCTCCCCCCCCCCCTCTCTCACTCTCTCTCTCTCCACGACCCACCCCCACCCGTACCTTCAAATTCTCGTGGTCTCTCCATCCTTCTCTTTTTCACCCCTTTAACCCTTGTTTTCTTTGCGTTTTTTTATTTTTTTTTTTTTTTTTAATTTAACTTTTTGAACCTGTCATCTTCAAACGGCTCATCGTCAAAATGATGGTGTTATCTCAAACTATAATTATTTACCTTGCTTTAATTTCGCTGTCTTTTTCTGACTTTCGTGATTCCCCCCCCCCTCCCCCCCTTTGTATATATAGTCACTCCTATAATTATAATGCTTGCGCTTTTACATCAATCATAATTTTCAAGTATGTTTGAAGAGTGATATAAATAAAAGTCTAGTTGATTTAATTATATTTTTAATATCTCCATACATCATTTTGATTGGAAGGGGGGGGTGTTACTATAATGTCAGAAAATGCACGTGCTCCGTAAAACCTGAAATTGCATTAGAACTTGCAGTTTTTAAAATATAGTTGATGTTTATAGGTGTAAGCTTCTTTCAAACGAGATGTTTAAAGTCGTTATCGAGGGTTGTTGTAAGTTTTTGAGAAAATCTATACAAGTTCAGCGGTGAGTGCTCTTAAAATAAGCTGAGCTTTTACAATATGCGCTTTGCAGGCGATCTCCAACAATTTTCGATTTTTCGATTTCCTCGAAATTAAGAAAAATTTCATCTAGGCTCCTTGTATACTAACAAGGGGAGGCTCAGAAGTCGCCGCCTCCGATTTTGAAAACAATTGCACGAAAATGTAGCTATAGTAAAACTATTAGACCCGTGTTTCTCACTTTTTGCCAATGGGTCTTCCTAAGGCGTCAGGAATATTTTGAAAGTTGCCGAAATTCTCGTGAAAACCCGAGCGGAGAGCGTTCCGAATATTTATGTGAATTTCGACAACTTTCAAAAAATTCCTGACGCTTTAGGAAGGCCCATTGGCAAAAAGTGAGAAACACGGGTCCAACAGTTTTACTTTAGCTACATTTTCGTGCAATTGTTTTCAAAATCGGAGGCGGCGACTTCTGAGCCTCCCCTTGTAAGCTTCTCAGATTGAATTGACTCATCTTAGAAGTTAGCCCTATTTTGTTCCGATAGCCCTATTTTGTTCCGATAGGCCACTTATTTCCGCATTTCAATATTTTAACCACGAACCAAATGATCGATACACGGAGAAAAATTGTTTTCTCAAAATGGCTAGAATTCTAACCAAAAATTCCCGAATTGAAATTCTGGAAGTTTTCAAGAGAACCCTCTATGGTATTTTCAAATTAATTTCTGACCACTTCACCGATAAATTCTGCCATTTTTTATTAGATCAAGATTATTCAGGCCAGAATTCTATTCTAAAAAACCACAAGTAGTCTCCTACTAACTGTCCGTATTTCTTTTCGTGGGAACTTTTTGCGTTTGAAATCTAGCCAGTTTTAGCAGAATATTTTTCTCCGCACGTGTATAAAGATCTCAAGTGTTATTATTTATAATTCAAAGACGTACTATTTTAAAAACTTCAAGAAGGTATTCGCATACGCCTTAATTCTCTGTTTGAAAAACTTGAAATCTGCAGACGAGTTTTGAAATTTCACCGTTGCGTCGCGGTCGCGGTTGCGTCGCAGTGGAGACTGGTCAGTTTGAAACTGGAGGGGCCAACATTGATGTGCACTTGTACGAAGTCTACTGCATAGGCGGACCGTATCAGGGGCTTGGGGGGGGGGGGCTATCCCCACTATCTTTGGACGGAGGGTTAAAAATCGGGAATAAGTCATTACTTGAGATTTGAGAAGCAAAAAAAAAAAAAAAAAAAGGGGTCATCACTTTTTAGCCCCTCCCCCCACTTTTTTGGTGACGGTCCGCCTATGGTGGTCTACTGCTCAGCTAGCCGCTGCAAGTGCTGCCAGTCGCACATCAGTGGATCGAGAAATTAAATTTCCCGGACATAATTTTCGGAATAAAATATGAAGGTAGTGAACAGTGGTGAAAACGCGTCAAATTACCGAGTCAGAGCCTAAATTGAGGCCAAAAAAAAAAAAAAAAAAAAAAAAAAACGGGTTTTGTTCGGAAATATGAACACTTGAATGTCTTTTAAGCAAAAAAACAGCATTGATATTCAGGTCCAGAAAAATTCGTGTTTTAATCCAGTGTGCGCCGCACTCTGGTCTGAGATCAAAAAAAAAAAAAAACTGGCCAAAAAAAATTAATAAAGAAAAGTCATCAAAAATCATCTTTTCTGACCTTTCACGCTGAATTCCAAACTTTGCCAACGACATATTCCTAGATTTAAATTATTTGTTTTAAGTGCTCTTATTAGTTTGGGATTGAAATTGGTTTTGAAAGTTTTTAAATGATAAGAAATTTACTCTCGAATTTTTGGCCACTTTTTGACGATCTCAGCCCACAGTGCGCCGTGCCGCGGCCGTGCCGGTCAGTCTGCCAGTGCATTGATAGCCGCGCTAGCTCTAGCACCGCACCGCTCGCTGTCTGCAAACATAATAATCACAGTTGCAATTCATCATTAATGCATTCATTGTACGAAGCACAGACTTAATTATCCATTGATTTTCTCAGTTTGACTGTTTTCTCCAATCGAGCTCCTCTCCAAGGTCATTCATCCATGTCTCACCTTGTTGTCTAATCTTAATTGTTCTCTCTATTTCCGTGCAAAGGGGAATCAAACACAGAAAACACAGAACAAACACATAGTGGTAGCGCTATATCATCAAGCTACGGCAAAAGCTTTGGTTCAAAAAAGGCTCAGCAAAACACTTTTGTAGAGCTAACCGTAGGTTATGTACGCCTATATATATTTTGTTTGGTGGACTAAATATTTGGTTTTGATTCTGTAACTTGGGAACCAAATTAGTGCATTTGAATGTTTTCCGAAATGCCCGCAACTTGATGAAGATTGAGTCTTGAAATTTTTATATTCTTTTTACAACGAAATGATTTTATGACTTCCTGGAAATTTTGACAGGTATCCATCATAAAAATCAGAAAGTTTGAAAGTTTAAACTAGCTAGACACCGTGTACTATCTACGAATCAAAGATCGTCGCGGGATTTTCACGAGATAGTAAGTTTCGCCTTCAAGGTTTCGGTTCGGCTTCTTTTCATACTCCTAACACTTTGCAGGCGAGAGGCCAGTGTGGTTGATGCGCCAAATCCGTTGCAGATCAGTCCCACACTCACACCCATAACTGAAAATGTGGGAAAATCTCGCGACAATCTTTAATTCGTCGATAGTACAATAATGATCGGGGAATTTCGTCATTTATAATTCATTATGAATCAACAAAAATGTTATTCTGGTGAATTGAATCGTAGCGAGAGCATGTCAACTCAGTTTTGCGGATTTTAACCTTTTCTCGGAAAATAAAGTGAGCTGCGGGGTCGATGCTTTTTTTTTTTTGCTACACCTCATTCCTTTTGAGCCTTTATCTTAATAGTACAAGGGCTTGTCCCTTCCTTGTGATGACAGTTTACTCCAGAAAGCTTTTTCCTCCTGTCACTTTTCCAACTGCCTGTAACAAGTTTTTCAGTTTCTTCGACATTTTTGTTTTTCAAGTCGGCTTATCAAACTAAACGATGCAAATTTTGACAAAAACTTTTTTTCCCCGTATAAGTGAATTTTGCATCACGCATACTTAATTCTGTTTCGTGAAAAAAAGCTTAATTACCTGATAAGTTGAAAAGACGGATAAAATTAATCCATAGTCCCAAAGCCCTGTAGCCGCTTCCCCGCCCCGCCCCGCACCTTCCCTGTCCCTCCCCCACAAAGATGTTGAATCATTAAAAAAATAAGATCTAGAGAACGCTTTGTAATTATCTCGATGAAAGGCGATTGAAAAATAATTGACGATTTTTTTTTTTTTTTTTTTTTTTTTGTTTTGACACGCGGTGATAAAATGTTTTTATTTCCAATAACAAGTCTCTTTCTTTTCTTCATCCCCACCTCTTTACTTTTCTGGTCGTTCGATGGAATCCATGATCGTGACTTGTAATTAGCACGTAGGTAACTCAGCAACTCAGCAACTTCCCTGACCTCCTGATATAGAAAGCGTAAAATATATATACTTTCCACTCTTTTTTCTTTCTGTAGGGCTGACAAAAGATTCAGATGCTGGTTCATTCAGATTATATAACTCGCAGCCTTGAGATAGAAGAATGTTTCCATAACTTGGTTAGTAGCCGACACTCTTGAAAGCGTAGCACCTCTCTGATACTTAAGCTGAAAGGTAATTGAACCAATCAATGGTATATACGCCGCAGTTCGGAAACGAAATATGGAAGTATCAGACGACGACTCCTTAATTTTGGCTCAGGTAGGCCACCTGCAAAGCTTAGATGCAGTAACGCACCAAGAGTTTCTTCATCTCTCTCTCTTTTCTCCATTAAAAAACGTATGTTCGACAAGGATGGACAAAGAGATAAAACCCCCTCTTTCTGTCCTTTTCCTACTTATACATTCAAATGGGAAATGAGAGAGATGGAAGAGATCCTGGTTGCGCCAGTAGTTCTTTGGTAAAAGGGCGGATAAAACAATAAGTGTGCTCGTGCTCAAAACACCCGATTTCAAAAGGTTATTATGTGAGTATGAAGAGTTGGATTGGGTTCTCTTAAAGTCTTAACCATCTGACGATTCGACTTTATCTGCTTTTATTTGTCACAGAATTAAGAAAACCAAGTTTTCCTCGTCAGAGTTTCACCCAATAACAATTTGAAATCAGGACTTTTGAGCTCGAGTAACCCTTTAATTTAAACACCCCTTATTAACCGAAGAACTCTTCAATTTTTGGATTTGGAAACTTTATGGCTTAAATGAAAACATCAGCTTCTTACTGGTCTTGACCAATCAGGTTGCACTATTAGCGGTTTGAAGCTAATGTTTTCTTAAGAGCCGTGTAGAAATTTCTCGTCCAATTTTTTTTAGGACAACCTATACCACCTTCTGCCCCACGAATCATAGTGTTGGCCGTTGGGGGTGTGGGGGCGGTCCCAGGGGCCAAATAATGTTTGGACCTATCGGCACTTAACAGCAGTGGCGGATCCAGCCCTCGCGAACGGGGGGGGGCGAACTTGGGATTTTCGCCCCTAAATGACCCCCTTTTCTTGTTTTCGCTCGTGCTTTCCCCCTTCTTCTTCCCTCTTTTCCCACGTTTTGGACCGAGCGGGGGGGCGATCGCCCCCTTCGCCCCCCCCCTGTATCCGCCAATGCTTAACAGTCATCGGAAGATGACTGGTATTTGCTTATGAGGGGTTTTTTTGAACTGGTAATAACCCCGTGTGCACCATAATATATACATCTATGAGCAGAATCGGGAAGTCCAAACATTATTGGACCCCAGAACTCCGGCGCAAACTGCACCTATTTGCTCTTTATTATAGTTCCGAAAAAAACCAGCCGTCCAAAGACTTTTCTCCCACCCTGTAGGACGTATATGTGTAACGACCCTACATTTCAGGGCTGCCGTTTTGCGTATAATTAATCGCATTTTTCAATTCACCGATGATTCCACCGGTTGAGAAAAGATTACACATAGTTCAATAAAATGTATGACTGAAATGCACGAAAATACTCTGATTTGTAGTCTTTTCTCAATCGCTGGAAACTCCGTTAATTAATTGAAATATCCGCAAGTTTTTTAAAGTCATCGACAACTCCATCGGTTGAGGAAAGATTACAGATGCGATCATTTTCGTGCATTACAGTCATACATTGAATGGAACTGTGTAATCTTTTTTCAACCGGTGGAATCATCGGTGAATTGAAAAATGCGATTAATGGGTCTGTTGCGTACTTTTGCTACATTAATATAACTCATTGTTTCAAACGTAAAATTCGGCGAAAATAACGATGAGCACATTAAAAACTTTCAAAATCCACTCATTAATTCAGAAAATACCTTCCATTTCAAACAACCCGCGCTACACTAGACACTATATCACCGACTTATAACTACATAGATGGAATCATCTCGTTTCTGTAAACATGAACAGAACTTACAAACATTGGAATGTTTCGTTTAGATGCGTACATTTCTTCTATCATTTTGTAATCTTTGATAAACCGAAAAGACCAGACAGCAAATGCAGCCAATAGTCCATGTATTTAGAAGGGAATTCCATCATTTCGTAGTTACGATGTTGTTTACTTATGCACGGTGGTTCCGTCTATGTAGTAGTATACCGGTGCAAATAGTGTCTAGTGTAGCGCGGGCTGTTTGAAATTGAAGTGATTTCCTGAGTTAATGAGTGGATTTTGAACGTTTTTAATGTGCGCATCATTATCTTCGCCGAATTTTCCATATGAATCAAGGTTCTATATTGTTATAGCAAAAGTATGCAACAGACCCATTATACGCAAAACGGCAGCCCTGCTACATTTAAACATGCTCCCTTACACTCTTGCCACACTTCAATCTGTTTTTATTTAGGGTTCAATCATATTAAGTGTGCGGCCAGTCGCAGTTGTATGGCACTTGAAGTATATTATCGTCTTTATCGCGAGAGTTGTGTCAATAAGTTTTTGATATGATTCTTGTTTAATTGTTTATTCTGTCGATTTATGTTTGTGGTCTGCGATTGAAGCTGCCAATCGATGAAATTTTAGAATAACACTGTCACTCTTTGATCAAAATTCTCGCGCAGAAATAAAGAAAGTAGGTGAGATTATTACATTCGTGTAGTAACCAAGTCCCTTATCGATCTTTCTGATATGATTCCCCCCCAACATACGAACAGTACTTTCATTTAATTGTTAGTTATATGTTCGATGTCACTATCACATTTTGCTTGTGATAGTGCGCGTGCGATACTGACCGGAGTTATCGCCATTGAAGGCCCACAAAAAATCCAGTCTGCTCGTATCGTATCCATTTTCCCGTTTGAAACACCATAATTACGTTGTTAGAGCATTTTTATAATGTTTGAAAAACGTCTCTGGAACAATTTTTATCTAATCAAAACATAATAGATTTTTTTTTCCGTTGGAGCCTTCGCCCAATCGTAAGTATCGATTCTTTAGGGGTTCAACTGAATCCTTTTAAGGTTCGATTTTTGTTTCATAGGTTTTTATGGAAAACTATATCGATTTGTCATTCAACACGACATCGACCGCCACTAGATCATCAAGGAGCCAGTTTGGTCGATTGAAGAGATTAATTGAGCTCATCTTACGGTTATTTTAGATTCAGTGCAGTTACAAAAAAAAAAAAAAAAAATATGGGACAGAACGTTATTAAACTGGTTTTCGCTGTAGCTACAGTTTAACGCCGAGTCATTCGCAGAGCATAATCAATCTCAAGTAAAGTGATCAGTTCTTATGGATTCCCTAGGAAATGACTAGCTGTCTGCGTTCACCAACTGACCTTAAAATCTTCTTGGAAAGTTTTAATTGGCTTATTTCAGCTGGCGCACTAGCTGTTAAGGTTCTCACCGAGCGGTTAGCTCGGTTGATGCTATTTCGTGTTTCGCTAAGGAAGTTTGTGCTCATCATTTTTTCGCCACCTCTTATGTTAATGTAGTTACATTGCATCAGTATCGAAGAAAAAAAAAAGGCTCTACGCGTCAATTGGATCATTTTTATAAAGCTGTTGAAACAATTTGGACTCACCCTTCCGATGATAACGCGTTGGTTGAGTCCCATGCATAGACCATATTTGCTCGCAACAGTCAACATACTACTACATGGTTGATACGGTTGAAGTAATGCAGCTTTTAGACGAGGATTTCTCAAATCCGTTTAATATATACCTTTTAAAAGAGGACAATTTTCCAAGAACTTTGATGGGTCATTCAACTTTTTGCAAAATGTCCATCTAGATTTCACTGAATCCAATGTTAAATTAAGTGGTAAAACATGTTTACCACATCCGCTGAAAGGCTTAAGTCATCAAAATATCCGTACACTTCTCATTTTCAGTTGCGGAGACCATAGCCGTAGCCAGGGTATTGTCTTTCTCTCTCTAAGCCCATTTGACTGCATGTGTAAGAAAAGGACAGAAATAGGGGCTGAAGTCACGTGACAGCCCCTATATCCATCCTTTTCTAACACCTGCGTTTAAATGGGTTAAGAGAGAAATAGACAATATCCTGGCTATACGGCTATGGTGGAGACTATCGGCTGATAAAAGATAATAGATCACCGTATTTCCGTGCATTGTAGCAATGCACCAAAGATTACTTATACATACAGATATGGCACAATCTATCTCGCCCAAGTTAAGTGAACAATGGATAAAACGCCGGCCGTGATACAAACCGGGCATACAGAGGGGATCATTAAGATTACAGAATTCTGGTTCGAAAAGATTACTTTTCCTGTGTTTGTTTACAGAGCTAGAACAAACATGCGGAACAGTGGACAGAAGAACATGGAACATGGAACAGTTTTGTAATGGACAAAGATGGAAAAAGTAATTTTCTCTCTACAATATTTATGATTCCCTCTGTATGACCGGTTGTTTCACGGCCGGAGTCATTTTAACAATATTCGGGCTTATGCCGTATCTGCATGTATAAGTAATAATCTTTGCAATACACTGAACTGTGTATTATTTTGATCAACCGGTGGAACCGTCGCACAGTGGGTCGAGTCAATGGGAGAGGTCGGACATGAAGTTGCAACTTTAAATGCGTATATCTTTGTTAATACGCAACATACAAATTTGAAAGTTGTTTCACTGAATTCACCGTTAAATTTTCTACAAAAACCACCCTAAATAGTTTATTTTCTGATGGTAAAAACATTCAAATTTTCATTTTTAGTCATACATTCCATGTCCGACCCTTTCTATAGACTCGTCCCTTTGTGCGTCGATGGGTTGAAAGTGCCATTGAATATAGACTGTTTTAGTTGAGCGACCGTATCGATTGCCGTCCGAGGGCCTCTGGTTCCGAACAAACTCTGGTTCAATGTAATTTCCTCATAAGCGAACTTTTGAACGGAAATTTAGGGTATTACATCAAACAATTAATGCGACCTTTTTGCGATTTTGAATTCTACGTCCTCGAAAATGCTAATTATTCCTGGTTCCTTGACTAAAACTGCCGAAATCAACAAGATAATACCAATGAGCTATAACTTTAGAGTGGCACATCAAGGAACGTTCCGCTGGTTCATTGTTGTCACCTAGGGCGCCGCTAGAGTCCCTATATGTAGAGAGTTAAGACAAGAGAAATCATGGGCGTCGCCATTGGATGCGATTTTGCACATTTGTTTACATTCTGAGGCCGTTGTTGTGTTTTGCTCCACAGCAAAGATTACAGTTCCGCTAAGTTTGAAACGATGTAATCTTTCCCTGCTTTTGTTGATCGACATGTATTATCGCTTTTTAATGATTCTTTTGAGATTTATGGACATTCTTGTGGTGCATTATGATTAAAATTAACAGATTCGTCGCAAATTAACTCTTTTATCTGTAAAGGACCGTTGGTAAACAAAACAAAAGTGCAAAATCGCATCCAATGGCGGCGTCCGTAGAGCCTAAAATTCATCGACCAATCAGAAGTTGACTACCCTCTTGTCTTAACTCTCTACATATAGGGACTCTAGGCGCCGCCATCTTGCCGTAAAAATCGATTTTGAGGTTAAGTTTTGTAGGTTGTTTCCGGTCGTTTCGTAAACAAACTCGGGCATCGCCGGAAACGACCTATGAATCTGCCGTCCAAATTCCCGCCAAATTCCGAACGACCTACAAAATTTAACCTCAAAACTCGGAATCTGTCGTCCAAATTCCGCTTTTTCCCGGGATTCCTTCTACCCTGTGTGGCACAAGGTGGACCAGCCCGCTGCCACTCTAAAGTTATAGCTCATTGGATAATACAGATTAAATGTTGCATTTGTAGGTTAGAATCGCCAATCCCGCCAATTCCACAACAACACCAATAACATTTGGGTGATTCCAACCTCCAAACGCATCGTTTAATCTGTAATATCTTGTTGATTTTCGCAGTTTTACGGGTGGAACCAGGCATATTTAAGCATTTTCGAGGACGTATAATTCATAATCGCAAAAAGGTTGCATTAATTGTTTGATTTAATAGTCTAAATTTCCGTTCAAAAATCCGCTCATGGGGAAAATGCATTGAATCAGAATTTGTTTGGAACCAGAGGCCCTCGGACGGCAATCACTGGCGCAACCAGGATATCTTCCATCTCTCTCATTTCCCATTTGAATGTATATGAGTAGGAAAAGGACAGAAGGAGGGGGTTTTATCCCCTTGTCCATCCTTGTCTAACATACGTTTCTTAATGGAGAAAAGAGAGAGATGAAGAAACTCTCGGTGCGCTACTGACGGCAATCAATACGATCTATCACTGTGCTGAAACAGTCTATACGCAAAACGGTAGATCTGTAAAATGATGACCGAAAAATGTCACGTTTTGAACCACCGCGCTCCAATTTTATCTGTACAAAACTGCTATTTGTCAACTTGTGATGTGTGCCAAGGCGGAAGGATGGACTCTAGACTGAGACTAGATCTAAGACTGGGCAACACGACGACGCAAAGATGAAGATGGTGAATGGATGGTGTAGTGGATGGTCCAGTTTTTCGGAATACTTGAATGGAAAGTGATCGGAAATGATCGCTATATTCGCTAGCTGACGTGAGAACGATGTCACACTATTTGCGGACCTCTGTTCCATCCCACGTAGGAGTATTCACCCCAAAAACCTGGCCAAAAATATTTGCGTGCTCTTGAATATTTGAAAACAGATTTTGGTTAATTTTCCAATTTAAACTCAAAACTCCTGTTGCACGGTTTATGGTTGGAAAAGGCGTAAAAAATTAAGAATTTTGGCTCAAACCAAAGGTCGATAGCGCACTCTTTTGCCGAGTTATTGACGCTTATTTTATAAAAAAAAAAAGGCTTAACTTCAAAATGTTGCAAAAAAAAAAAAAAAAAAAAAAAAAAAAAAAAAAAAAAAATGGGCAATTTCTTGCAAGTTTTGACTGTTGGAGCAGTTGCCTGGAAGGGTCTATTTTAACCCCCTTGTTTTGGTTATGCCCGATTTTGCCCAAAACGTATTCAAAATTGCCTTTTTTTTAAAAAAGATAGTGCCTTAAATTAGAGATTTTTTCATGTCCATTTTAAATTAGATGTAAAAGGGTCAAAAATGCACGGAAAAAGAAATTGTTGCCATCAAAATGAAGCACATACCTTCTAAAACAACGTCCATAATCGCTGAAATGTTTGGATGCACCAACGCGTGTCCTTGATGGAAAATGTTGACTGATTAGTAACAGCGCTTTGAGCGGTGAACAACCGCAGGTGCGTCGAGCGCTCAGTTCCATGTTGTCCCCTAAACAGTAGATAAACGCAGATGTTCCGACACATCTATTACGCAATAGAGCGGTTACTTACCTATCAAATACCATCCATAGTTTTTTTTTTTTTTTGGACGACTTTTCAATTTTCCGTTTTTGGCCAGGTTTTTGGGTCAAATACTCCTACGTGATCCCCGGACTTCATTAGAGCTTCTGTGTAGACATTTTACCTTTTGCGACCAGGTTATAAAAAACAAAATAAAATTATTAAAAAAAAAAAAAAAAAAAATGAGAATAAAATAAAATTAAGACAACGAGAGGCCAAGGAGCCCACGATCGGTCACCTTGAGGCATTGTAGCCAATAACGGAAAGAGAGAGAGAACTAAGCATGTACAAGCAACGAAGCAAGACAAAGAAGTAGAGGATGAGAGCGGCATGGCAGTGTCTCGTACAGGGTGGCCGGTTACAGAAGAGCCCGCCTCTCCACGCCAGATATGAGCGAGGAGGGGTGGTCTTTTCTACTAACCCTTTAAGGTGATTCCATGGCAAACTCCCGAAAATTTTAATCCGATAGATGGCGTTACTTGTCGCTGGCTCCGAAAATAGCCGTTTTTTGACGGTTTTCGGCTGTTTTCTCTGAACAGACGAATGATAGACAAAAAATCGGAATGTCAGCACCTGCTTGATTTTTGCTTGATTTTTTGAGCCATAAACGGGCCAAACTGGTTCTAAAATAAAGGCGTAACTATATGTAAAGAAGAAATCATGTGTAATTTGGAGTTGTATCAGTAAAGATTACAGGTGAAACAAGAACCTGTAATCTTTACTGATACAACTCCAAATTACACATGATTTCTTCTTTGCACAGTTACGCCTTTATTTTAGAACCAATTTGGCCCGTTTATGGCTCAAAAAATCAAGCAAAAAAATAAGCAGGTGCTGACTTTCCGATTTTTTGTCTTTTATTCGTCTGTACAGAGAAAACAGCCGAAAACAGCCGAAAACCGTCAAAAAACGGCTATTTTCGGAGCCAGCGAAAAGTAACGCCATCTATAGGATTAAAATTTTCGGGAGTTTGCCATGGAATCACCTTAAGGACCGAGTTATACATAGTTCAAAAGAACGCCACTATTCCGTTTATAAAAGAAGGTAGTTAACTATTCGTACTTGGGGGAGTTGGAATTGCTTATACGATATATTGAAGGCGCCCGACTAAAACCTTATCTTGTACGTATTTTCATCGATGAAGTCTTGTTTATCCGGAATGAAGACAGAAACAATATGAAATAGACCAGGAGAGAGAAACGAGGAATATCGGGCTTGGGGCATAAAGGGTTTAAAAAAAAAAAAAAAAAAAAAAAAAATTTGACGATTTATGTATTTCAATTGATCTAAAAGCGCTACCGCAGTCTAATATTTTTCTTCACGCATTTACTCATTTATTGGTGCGGCTCTCTTGTGAGGTGATTCTATTGCAAGAAATGTGAAATCGGTTTGGTCCTGTTTCGAAGGCGCCCGCCCTGCTCCTCTTCGTCCTCCTCCTTGCCCCCTCCTTAACGCCCCCATAATTATGCTTGTGCCAAGTCCAATCAAAGTGTGACGATTGAGAACTGATTTGATCTAATCTACATAATGCGCGTTGTTGCCACTCTGATTTTTTTTTTTTTTTTTTTTTAAATCTTTGAAGACTGAAATTACTTTCAACGAATTTTTTTATGGATCCGCTCCACTATGGTCCGACATCTTTAGTAAGTTGTCAAAAATTAGATTGAAAATTGATCATCAATTTATCATTTATTAACTTTCAATGCCAATCTTATTCACAGAAGACACTTGTATCGAGTAATTTAAATCTTGAAATGTAACTGGAAAGTTTTATATTATGATCGAAAGGTCGAAAACTATGGATTTTTAACCACCTATAAATCCAAGTACGAATCTCGTTTTTCTCGTCTAGTCTATTCCGTGTTGATTCAGTCTTCATTCTTAATAAACGCAAATATAAATGAAAAAACTACGAGATAAGGTCTCGTCGAGTGCCTGCAATTCGTAGGATAGGCAATTCCAACTCCACCGAGTACGAACAGTTAACTACCTTGCCTGTATTAGAGTCCCTATATGTAGAGAGTTAAGACAAGTGAAACCATGGGCTCCGCCATTGGATGCGATTTTGCACATTTGTTTACATTCTGAGGCCGTTGTTGTGTTTTGCTCCACTGCAAAGATTACAGTTCCGCCAAGTTTGTAACGATGTAATCTTTCCCTGCTTTTGTTGATCGACATGTATTAACGCTTTTAATGATTCTTTTGAGATTTATAGACATTCTTGTGATGCATCATGATTAAAATTAACAGATTCATCGCAAATTAACTCTTTTATCTGTAAAAGACCGTTGGTAAACAAAACAAAAGTGCAAAATCGCATCCAATGGCGGCGTCCGTAGAGCCTAAAATTCATCGACCAATCAGAAGTTGACTACCCTCTTGTCTTAACTCTCTACATATAGGGACTCTAGCCTGTATAAACGGAAGATTGGTGTAATCTTGAACTAGCCTGGTCATTAAAGGGTTAAGACTCGTTTTCTACGATTTTGTGGCCACTTTTTTCGATTGGCTACAGACCATACCCATAGTGCGCCATTGCCAACTTATTGATTCAGTGGATTTGACGATTGATACAGTATCCATATCTAGATATGAAGGTGATTCCACGCGAAACCTTTTCAGATTTCAATCCGATGGATAGCGATTGTAGTCGCTTTTGGGGGAAAAGTCGTGTTTTTAGCGCAGTTAAAATTGAAACCCAAGACAAAGTGCAAAATCCTAGAACGTTAGCACCTGCGAAATTTACTATGGATATTTTAAGCCCAAAACGGACAAAATTGGTTAAGAAAAAGAGCCGTAAATAATGAAATTCATTTCGCCATTAGCTTGGTGAGTGCGAGTGAGTGCGAGTGAATGTCTATATACCTTACTCGCACTCATTGATTCGTATGGGAATTTTTGTATGTCATAATTTTCGTCTTTATTTTTGAGTATTTCAGCTTAAAACTTGCAGGATATCGGTATCTTCCTGGAGCTGTGTTAGCAAGTGCTGACGTTCCTCAAATTTGTACTTTTGGCCTCAATTCATCAATTTCAGCAAAAAATGTTGCCTTTATGAGCAGCACCAGTAACGCTGCTTTTCATCGGATTGAAATAAGGACAAGCTTTGCCTGGAATCGCCTTAAATGACGCTGATTCCTGTTGCATATGGCAGTATATTAGACTTCAGACTGCATTTTAAGATTAAAGTTTTTTTTTTTTTTTTTTTTATAGCTCCTTGGTCGATTTTCTTTCCCTTTGTTTTCTTTTCTTTCTTTCCACTAGGCAAGCATCTCTCATTCGAGTGGAATTTTACGTTTTCTTTTTTAGTTTGATGCCATCATTTTTTCTCTCAACTCATCTCTGGTCGAATCAGGTTTCGCTTCTATGCAGCGATAGAAGTGGGAAGTGTCCTTGTTTACTTGAAATTATCGTTGTTTTTGAAAATCACTCGCTTGATCAGTCTTATAGTTTTTATTGTCTGTCTCCTCCGGCGAGAAAAGAAAATAGAGAGAGAGAGGGAGAGAGGGAGAGAGAGAGGGAGAGAGGGAGAGAGGGAGAGAGAGAGGGAGAGAGGGAGAGAGGGAGAGAGAGAGAGAGAGAGGGAGAGAGGGAGAGAGGGAGAGAGGGAGAGAGGAGAGAGAGAGAGAGGGGGGGGAACCCCGAAGTAAGTCAATGTCCGAAAAATTCCGCGATTCATCTCTTGTTGTGAACGAAGGAGCGAGGGAGGGGGGGGGGGTGATGCGCTGCACTGCGTTTGCATGGACCAAACGCGTGTCGCATTATTTTTATTCAATGCCGCGCTAGGCGTGAACATTGACGCATGGCGGCACAGCAGCGTTTTCGCACATTGTTGTCAAACAACACCCATAATATGTACAGTTCCACATAGTCTGCTGTATTTCAATGGATTACTACTATTTTTGAGGACGGCTATATTACATATTATACATCACTGTTGGCCTACCTGACCAAGTGACCACGAAAACCCCTTTTGCTCCTATCAATAGCCTCCTGATGCCTCCTCCCCGCGTCACTGACTTTTTTTTATCACGATGATTCAGTGTGATTTTGAAAGAGGTTTGTGATTATGCATTTATGCATCACCGTGCAGGATTGGGGGGGGGGGGGCGTCGGACGGGGGTTGTCTGTTGTTAACTCTCACTCAGTACTCAGTAGACGCTCATATGCAAAATAACATGCAGAGACCGTTCAATCGTTCATTGAGAAATGTTCTACAAGTGCATTCTATTTGTATATTCTATCTATATGTATGCATGATAGCGAATTATGGACCATAATTTACACAGATACTCTGACCGAAACGTTTGTTTAAGCTCAAAAGAAGCTGCATATCATTACGATGTATTTTTGACAACTAAAAAACACAGAATGTGCTCTAATCAGAACGGAAACTCTAATTCATTTCAGTGGCGGCTCGTGCTACTTGGCAACAGTGTCTCCGCTCCATTTGAATCTACGTAAAACAATCGATTGCTGGTGAAGCGCTGCTTCACTTTTGAATCGATTGTTTTACATACAATCAAATGGAGGGATAACATTGTTGCCGAATAGCACGAACCGCCACTGATTCATTTTAAAACACTCTTTACTTCCGGTTTATCCGGGTCCGCCATGTTGGAAAGTGAGGAATTTCCGGCAATTTTCGGCAACTGGCCGGGTTGCGATTGTTTGTGCGTCAAATTTGATTGTGAATATAACCTGAAACAGCGCGTCCACCATCTAGAGAAGTGAGCAAACACGCGTTTGCAAGTTTGATGCTAATTCCAAATCTTGTTTTCATTGCCTCTTATGAGAATTTCCGTTCTGACTGTAGTATTCAGTGCTAGAAGTAGGTAATTGGCATAGTTTTTCGGGCATCAGCTACAATATTAATTTGGTTCTTTTCCCCGCCCTTCCTTACACCGCCAATGACAGTAACCGATGACAATTCTCGGTGCTATGCAGTGTCCAGTCTACTTTTATAATATCTTTGGCTAGATCTTACATGAGAGCGGACTCTTCATTTTTAGGAAAAGCTTGCAACAGCTCCAGTACTCAACGAAAATTAATTTCCAGCAATTATGATAAATTATCATTGCTATTAATAGTTACGTGTATCTCTTTTATGTTTATCTTGTTTGTTCACGTGATTTTATCAAGACGGTCATCTTGACTCTATCTAACGCGAAAGAAGAATCAAAATAAGTGGAAAGATATACTCTTATACGCAGAACTGATGAATGTAGTACCTACCCAGCAATTTTCCAAAAAGTGTTTGATTGAATTTATTTTCATCAGTCATGAGCTTTGAATTCAGGATTTTTAGGATTTATGTATGAAGCGTATAGTATCAAATTACCAGCAACAGCCCATGGACTTTGAATTCAGGATTTTTAGGATTTTATTTATAAAGCGTATTTAGTATCGTAACCGCAGTAATTTATCACAAGTTTCCCCTGTTTCGATCCCCTTATAACATTGTAGCAAACATTTGCAACAGAATAATTTTCAGTGACTTTGAGGAACAATTTGACACATTTATACTAAACATACCTACTAGTATTACGATGATGCCGTATTTAATCTCGACATTTTATTTCCCTTAAAAATAATCTTATTGATAAAATTGCTTGTTATTTTCAGGACCAAGACTTAAAGTAGAGAAGGGAAGTTCCAAAAAGTTTCAATAAATTATTTGCGCACTAGGTCTAATTTAATAATAATATTAAATTCAAGTGAAAATGGCAACGTCCAAAGCAGTGGCGGCTCGTGAAATGCAATGTATCGATGTCCACTCCATTTAAAACTAAAGAAAAGTATCGATTTCTCGGTTGTTCAATTGCACCCCCTGACGATCGATACTTTTATATAGTTTTAAATGGAGTAGACATCGATTTATCGCATTGCACGAGCCGCCACTGGTCCACAGTCAAGTGGTTCCTGTATTTTTAATGAGTCCAATCCTTGAGATTATACGGTTCTTATTAAAACTTTTGTCAAATCTATTCCAACGCATCAGTCACGTATATTTTTAGTGGTTTTCCAAAAATCGAGGAAAGTGGATTTTTGGTTTTGAAACTGTGCGTTTCATATGTGCAGGTAGGCCTGGTAGGCGCCAGATCTTTCGTTTGACCAAGCTTTGCGCTTTTGCACTTTTCCTCGTTTAGGACTCAACTGCACCTGAACTGAAAACATTGTGTCATAATTTTACTCTGTAATCTTTTCACCCGGCTTTTATCAGTCTCGTACATTCTCTCGCGATGTTGCGTAACGGCGGTCATGTTATCGACTATGTAACACGAGTAACGAACAAGAGGGAAAGCGTTTTATGAGATAATCCCCGGGGGAGGGGGGGGAGGTGGAGGTAAGTGAAGAGTGTTGGAGGGAAGGAGGGAGGGGGATAAGTTAAGTAATAGAGTAAGCTGGAGATTCATGATCGCTGAACCCTCACCCTCACACCCGATCCGATCGCCTGCAGCACGGTGGATCTAAACGTGAAATTTCCCGGACTCATGTAGTTTTGACGCAAAAGTCGTATTTTGCTTTGTCATCGCGTTGGCGATTTTGATTATTTTTCTACGTAAATATGTTTTGGCGCATTTTAATTCTGTTTGCACGCTCAAAATGTGCTCATTTTGATTGTTTTTATGGACCACTATGAGCTTTTTAGTCATTTTAATGGCAATTTCCGAATTTCTTCGATGGCGAATTTCAGAGGTGGTCAACCGCGATGGCCATCAAACGCCGAAATTCGCCATCGAAGAAATTCGGGAATTGCCATTAAAATGACTTAAAAGCTCATAGTGGTCCATAAACACAATCAAAATGAGCCCATTTTGAGCGTGCAAACAGAATTAAAATGCGCCAAAACATATATACGTAAAAAAATAATCAAAATCGCCATCGCGATGACAAAGCAAAGTACGACTAAACGCATCGAGGAACTATCCATCCCTCTCTTCCCTCCATTGAAAAACCTATGTAAGGGACTCTTTCCACCTGCGAATTTAAAAGCGCGAATGAACTGATTGAGCCAATGAGCTGCCTTGAAGTCGATAGGTTGAGTCCGATGTGTCGACAGCAAAGAAGCCCATTGGCTCAAGCAGTCGATTCGCGCTTTTATAAATTCGCAGGTGGAGAGACCCCTTAAGACAAGGATAGACAAACGAATGAAACCCCCTCCCCTCATCCTTTTATCCTTCTATAACTCATAAATTCAAAATTGAATAATATATATTCGGCTTGAACCGGTTCGCACTTCCTCGAACTGGTCGGAACTGAACAAAAAGTCATCGCGAACCGGGTTTTTATCCCCTTAATAGCCCAGGTAGGAATAGAGCCGTACAGTGACTGGATAAACCACAGTGCGGCCATTTCGGTCGTCTTTCTGATTGGTCGGATTCCTTAGATCGCGAATTTGAGCATTTAAAAGTATTTTGACAGTTTTCTAGGGTTCTCATAGGCAAGTTAGACACGACTGAAGGGCTTCTGTCACATTTGAAACATATTGGTGCGCAAAATTAAGAGAAATCAACGATTCCCCGTAACTGACCCCCCGCGGATGCGCACCCAACTTAACACGGGCGCCATAGGGAGAAAGTGTGTTCCTGAGTTACTCGCAAAAAATATCGCAACCCCCCGCCCTAAAAATGGTTTATACATAGCATTAATGACTTTTTTCAGACAGGGGGTAGAGAAATCTTCATTCCGAAACCCAAGAACAATCATACTCCCCATGCTGCCAATGCTGAAGTGGGTGCACTCTTGAGGGGTGGAGGGCAAATGGCCGCACTGTGGTTTATCCAGTCACTGTATAGAGCCGCGCATCCGAGCGCACTCTGTCAGGAGTAGCTGAAAGTTGTAGTTCACATTCTCCCCGGCAGATCGAGCACATATGTCGCGATGTTTGGAAGCTGTATAGCCAGTTCTCAATAGGAAGTGTAACGTGAAGTCTCACAACGAGTATACTCGGGCGTGGTATACGGAGGTTGCTATAATCCTAGCCCGAGTATAGTCGGGCGTGGCTATTAAAGGGTTATGAAGGCTTGAACCGTGAACCGAACCGAACCGAACCGATCCGATATTTTCTTAGCGGTTCAAGTCCCTGATGCAAATGCGCATTCAAGCCTCGGGTTATCAAATAACGCGCCCCACACTTGTTGGAGTGTTTAATGTATCGATTTTCTTATTTATATCGAAAGTTCTGAAATGTGCGATGTATCGCTGAACACGGAAAAAAAACTACGGTGAAATTAACCATACGATAGCTGATTTTGACACCTGCTAGATGTTATGGCAATGTTAACCAAAAGTATACTATGTTTTGACTAGGTACTAGGTGATGTTACCTGATTGCATGTCGAATTTACTCAAAGTATCGGTAAATGTACCATACTTCTGGTCAAGTTTACCATAACATCTAGCAGGTGCCAAAATCAGCTATCGTATGGTTAATTTCACTAATCTTTTTTTCCGTGAATAACGCTAGATAAACTAGCATAAAGATAGAGGTAATAAAATCGTGCAACTGCGAAATTTCGTAAGGTCCTACAGTCGAAATATTAATATCTGGTTTTCAATCACATACTTAGAAAAAAGTGGCTGTTAAAACTAAAAGAGTAGAGCCATAGTTGTTTTTCCCCTTATTTCAATCATAAGACCTATCGTTGCATCAGTTTGGACGCTTGAATCTACTCGAATTCCGATTGTCTCTATGAAATTCCGATCGCCTTTGTGGGAAATAAAGCGCGGGAATTTACTATCGGAACATTCATAGGAACAATCGAAAATTTTTCTCGGTGCACCATGTTCGATTTATCGAAGTATTCAACTTCCTTCGATATTTTGTAAGTTTTGTCCTTTATCTGAATGAGGTCTGCTGTTTTGCTCTTGTGTACTGAAATTTCAATGACGTCACGCGGGAAGCTGATCTAGAGCGCCGTGACGATATACGACATGCAACCCGCAGTAGCCACGTGGTATCCACGTGGTGACCGAGTGGTCGATTCAGAAGTGTATGCTTGCCCGTGGTTTGACACCGAGACGGAGACGGAGACCCTACTATTATACAGTGTTGCCAGATCGCGGGTAAAAAGCCGTATCGTCCCCATTTGAATCAATGTAAAACGTGCGGCTTTTTCACCCCAATCTGGCAACACTGCTATTATATTAATTTTTTTCACTCTCTGTTTTTCTCTCTTTTGCTATCGTGTTAATTGTGTTAGATGGAAAGAAAGAGAAGAGAGAATATAGGAGCAAAACATAATCTTTACTTGTTTGTCGTCCATCTCTTTTTTTATACGTTTTTTTTTTTGGAACTACAGATATATTTGGTTTTGCGTTTGTTTTGAAATGAAAAATGATAATTCAAAATATCTAATATCTATTCTATGATCACGCCCTTGAACGTCGTACAGTGTGTTGTATGTTTCCCATGATATTAAAAAACGTATGCTCGTTACTATACAGGGTGGTCGGATGTTTACGCTTTTGAATGGTCTGCTATGTCCAATGACTATCAAGATATTCAAGCGTTTCCAGCGAAATCTGCAGCGCCTGTCACTCACTCCAATTAAGTGGTTTTAGAAAGTGAACGCCGATTGGTTCTTACTCATCACGAGACTCAGTGTACTGCAAAGATTTGATTTGCCTACCATTCAGCGCTCTCTGACTGCAAACCAGTTTGTAATTGTATACGAGTGACGAAAAACCACGGGACAAAAATTCATGGAACTACATCATCCAAAAAAATTTGGACAAAACCACTTTGGACGTAGAGTATCGGAAATACTGTCATACAAATATAATCGTTTAGCACATCGTCTGGTCTAGAATAATATATTCACCCTGACAAAAATAATTTATAAATTCTAGTTATATTCCCAAAAGCACAACGATTTGTGAACTGTAGAAAGTCTAGTATTTTGATCAGAAAATTCTGGTTTTGATACCAGAATGGTCATAGAACCAGAATTTCTGAGCTCTTTTCAAGAACTAGCTATAGTGCAAAAACTAGAATAACTCTGGTAATCGTACCATCCTTTACATCGGTTCACGTACAATGTACATCGTCATATGCTTCTGGTAATCTTTTTTTTTTTTCCAGTGCAGCTTTTAGCCAGTAAAGTCGTGTGCCATCTGGCAACAATGCAACTCTTCCATTTAAACTCATTAAATATATCGAATTTTCACTGTGCATTGTGCACCCCCTGAATTCGACCTTTGATACGAGCTTAAATGGATAGAATGCATTGTTGCCAAATTGCACGCGACGCCACTCCTTTAGCATTGAGTTTGTGAAACTAAAATAATTACTCCTTATAACAGTCCGTAAACTATAGTAAATGGAACTAAAGAAACCGTTTTATGAAGTTTTTATTTTTTATTATAATTTTTTTACTTTTTTCTTTATTTTATTTTATTTTTATTTTTATTATCTTATTCTTTTTTTTCGTTTAGCAATTCCAACGTCGCGTCGTCTAATCGAAAGCCTTTCGATTTTCATCACTATCTGTAATTTTGTTATTGCGTGGACGCATACCGTTCTTTTGTAGTTCTATTAATACATCTCAAACACCGCAATTCAAGTGTTCTAGAAGTCTCCAAAATGAACAGAATCACTGATTTTATGCATGTTATATGACACGCCCTATTCGGTCGGGATTTTCTCTATTTCCTGACAATGGATTAGATACTTATTATCTGTTTAATAAACTCTTGGTAGTTTGAAGTCGGAGGGGATGAGGGAATGGGTCTGTTGCAAACTTTTGCTACAGCGCTATAGACTCTATAGTATAGAGTGTTCAATCTCATGTAAAATCGCGTGAAAAGTCCATTGGTGCGGCATCAGAAAGTCATAAAATGCAGTATGAAACTCACGAGGGACGTTTAATCCAAGATGGCGGTAAAATATCGAGCAACCTGTATGCAATATGCATGCACCACGAACATCCAAGGATAGCCAACCTCACAATATCGATCACAACCCAATCACAACGTAAACAAACATATAACCTCTGAAGCTGTGAGGTTGTCAACGTTGGCAATCCTTGGATGTTAAAGGTGCATGCATACAGATTGCTCGATATTTTACCGCCATCTTGGATTTCATTAAACGTCTCTAGTGAGTTTATTATCGCATTTCATGACTTTCTGATGCCACGAATGGACTTTTCGGGCGATTTTACTTCTGATGATACACTCTTTATCGTTGTAGCAAAAGTTTGCAACAGACCCATTGTTCGAATAAATTAGTTTTTAAAATTGCGATACTTTTGAACATAGAGGGAGAAATATCGATTTAATGGGTCCGTTGCAAACTTTTGCTGCAGCCTTGCATACAGCGATTCTGGTGTAAAATAAATTGTAATGTAAGCATGTCAATAAAGTGAGCATCAGAAAGCTCCAAAACTGACTCATAAATTCAATGAATGCGTTCAAACGAAATTCCAACATGGCTGTCATATGAGCGAGTCACAATGTGGGAATCCCATCTAATCGCAACTTTCTATGATCAGGAAAAATGATTCACCATAGAGGAAGCTGCAATTAGATAGGACTCCTCCTCTCCCCCCCCCCCCCTAGTGACATCGCTCATATGATAGCCTATAGCCATCTTGGGATTTTGTTTAAACGCACTTATTGAGTTTGTGAGTCAATTTTGAAACTTTTCAAGCGATGGTATTTTCAAGTGATTTCACTACAGAATGGGGTTCTTGCAAACTTTTGCTCCAGGGGATTGTAGAGTTGATTCTTCCATAAAAACCTGTAAAAATGACGACGAGTACACTAAAAAAGCACGAAATTCATTCTTAGAATCAGTCTTATAGTGGCGGAGAGACGCATCAGGTATCATGGGAGATTCTTATCTAAATTGAGACATACCTATCTCTGTGTTTCCTCAGATAAAGTGACAAATTAGACTGGAATCCCCCATATTATGATACCTGCGATGAACCGCCATTACGAACCTGACGTTTTGCAGTTATGTGAGTTTATTACTGACTTTTAGACTTTCTCAATGCGATTTTCGTGATTTCCGCTGGTTTTTACATCAGATTTGACTATTCATTCGCCCACAGCAAAAGTTTGCTAGAGCCCCTTGACCCTCTTATTATTAGCTGTAGCAAAAGTTTGTGACAGACCCTTTAGTACTGAGTAGTCTGATTGTTGAAATGCACGCGGAGGGGGGGGGGGGTAATTTAGCTACCCTCCCTCAGACGCCTAAAATGCCGCCCAGGGTATGAGTCCCGGGTCCCCTATTGAGCCCCTTCGCCTTCGGCGCGACCCTGAATCCACATAATCTTACCAATTAAATGCATCTGACCAAGAATCTGAGAAGCAATGTGGCGGCTGTTGCTGTTTGGCTACATCGTATTTTTTCCATGTAAACGTATGTGAATCAATCGGTTTTTTTTTTTTTCTTTCTTTCTTTTTCTTTCTTTTTTTTGTGAGGTGCCGCTCAGAAGAATCATTTTTATACACAGGTTTAAATAGTTAGAGAAAATCTGATGTCACCGAATTCCATTAAGCCGCCTTTAAATGATAAATCTGACAGACAGAAATCACTCTAGGACGTCATCTAGTGCCGTAGCATGCATTTCGGCAACTTTGTATGATATCCATTTAAACCCGTGTAAAATGTCGAATGCAAAGGTGTTCAACGAACACCCGATAGTTCGATTATTTTTGAGGGTTTAAATGGACGAACTGCAACGTTTCCAAATTGGCACGCTACCCCAGATATGGTAGTAATATTTTAAAAACATTTTGAAAATCTTGCGAAAAGTTTTTGGTAACCTTTTGTAAATATTTTAAGAACATTTTAAAAATCATGATTTGTTCATGCCAATTAGTTGTCAAAATATTTTCAAAAGGCAAAAATGTTTTCAAAATATTTTAATCAAAATGTTTTAAAATGTTTTTGTTAAAATGTTTCAAAAAAGTTTTTTTAAACCTTTTGAAACCCTAATGAAACATTTTAACAAAAATATTTAAAACAAAATTTAATTAAAATATTTTAGAAACATTTTAAAAATATTTTTGCCAATATTTTGAAAACATTTTTGATAAATTTTTTTGAAAATGTTTTTATCAAAATTTTTTTAAGATATTGACAACATTTTAAAAACATTTTTAAAATATTTCTTCATGTCTAGGACGCTACTGCCAATGCCAAAACACTATTCTTGATGAAGAAAGCATGTATGGTAGGTATGAAGATGCTGAAAGAATCACGAGACTGTTGATGCGAAAGAAAAAATTATACAGTGCTGCCTTATTTAGCGAAAAATATACCTGTACTCATTTTACATTAAGTCTCGTGGGAAATGTGTATATTTTTCACCAAATCTGGCAACACTGAGAAAGAAACTCAGCAAATCAGAATTTTCTCTTGTTGTTTTTCTAATCGCACAGTCCAACGAATATTGCCACCCGCCTTGTACGTGATGATGTTATTATCTGTTGCGCTTCGATGGCGCTGCTCCACTTATATTAATTTTTTGTTTTCTCAAAATTTCAAATACTCGAGAAGAGAATGGACTATTCTAGAAATGTTCCTTTGCGACTTTTTATTATGATGATGAAATTCTACGATCAAAATTGAAGATCAGAGCCGAAGACGCGCCTCGCGATGCATGGGCGCCGGTAGGAGTGTGCAATTGAAAATGTTGCCACTCCACCCCCCCCCCCCCGAAAATTTGAAAAATACCGATTTACAACTTAACTTTTCCTGAACTGAGCTGGAAATATGTAAAATCGGTTGAAAATTGAAAAGCGGGGTCTGCCCTCCCCCAAGAATTTGGTTGAGAGGTTTTGCCCCCCCCCCCCCTTGGAAAATTTTCTACCGGCGGCGGTGCCCATGGCGCGATCCGATTTATCGGATTGCAATACACCCCCGGACACCTGGTTGATTTAGCAACTTTCAATTTTTGTTAAATCAGCAAATTTTGAATTGTTACTTTATTAATTTGATTTTTGTCAGTGTGCCCACAAATCAGACCTGAGGATTCCCCTAAAATGTGGTTATATGCTAAACATACTCAAGTCGTACTTTTCTTCAAGTTGATTCGGCTCCTGTTTACAGCCGTCACAGTATGGTCTGAAATCTTCAAAAAGTGGTAAAAAATTATCAAGTTAATTTCTCACCAATTTATCATTTTTAAATTCTTTCAATTAAGGCGAAATATTAATCACAGAGAACAGTTTTAACAAGTAATTTAAACCTAGAAACGACTCTGTAAAGTTATGAAAGAAGCTGTAAAGCAGCGGTTCCCAACCGGTGGTCCGCGAAGACCTTTCCGAATTTTTCCCCATTTTTTTTCGCCCGAAAGTGGAAACGTTGAATTTGTGACAAAAAATTTTTATGCAGCAAAAAATAAAAAATAAAGTTATCATTTGAACTAGTCATAACCTAAATTTTTATAAGTTTTTAAAATTCCTTCTTCGAGGTTTACGTTTTTCGGTTTTTTTAAATTAAAATTAATTTCAAAATTGAAAGTTTTCAATTATTGTTTTTGTTCAATAATTATTTCAGTTAGCATTTTCCACTTTCCCATCCACCTATCTTCCGAAATTGAACAGACTATAGCAGAGCCATGCTGCTTTATTTACTTCAGTTGCCTAGCAACCGAGAGACGCCCGCCACGAGAAACACGCCGCACCTCTTTTAAGTTGGCGAAATGACGGTGTTTTGGTTTTGAGGAGTGGAGGGGAGAAGGGGGGGGAAAGCCGGTGTGTCCCCCTCCACAATATAGTTGGCCGGCTCGCGCTCATCATCATATTACATACTTGATTCCGTTTTTCAGGCGTTCAAACTCCGATCATCTCCACGTTCCCGGCACATCCCAACCAATCGGACCCGGCCTTCCCGTATCAATTTGATAAGAGCCCAGGCCCTTATCACAGGTGCCCTTCGATACGGCTTTTTAAAGTGTGACTCTCCGTTCGAGCGCCGACAGAGTCCTAGAAGATCGTTTAGCGGCAACTCGACCCGACGCGACGTTTCCGAGTTTTTTCAAGTGTTATTCAATTATTTTTACGACTCTGCAGTTACGAGGAATTCGCATCGATTGCGTCTACGGAAACCGTTGTCTCCTCTCTGTCCGCACGCTTATCGCCAATCTTCCGGATCCCGATTTTGAATCTCATCCACGCGCCGCGCTTTTTAATTCGTCAGAATCGCGAAACTCAACTTTCACTTTCAATTTCAGTTACTCTCTATTTGTGTAAAAATAAATGATATTCCACCAAAAACTCCCGTTTACAAACCAAACTTTGTAAAGCGGCCAGTATAAAAACGTGCGTCTCACTACTCGCTCGATCTTTTTCACTTTCTGTCACATTTTTCTTGTAAATTTTTTAGTTTATATTTTTGGACTCGGATATCCTTACTACTTCACTAAAAATTACTTTGAATTTGGTCAATACAAAAACGTGCGTCTCTCTTCTTGCCCGGTTTTTTTCACTTTCTGTCATATTTTTTTTTGTAATTTTTTTGTTCATTCTTTTGGACTTGGATTTCCGTAATTTTTTTAATTAGTTTTGAATTGGTTTTTTATAATCAACGACTTAAATTCAATTTTAAATCTATTTAATTTACGTCTATGATGGAGGAGTACATCAACGGTCACTTAGAGTCGATCTATTACAACAGCAGTGTAAACGTCGGAGCCGAAAGCGAGCTTCCGGACCTGTTCCGCCAGCATTGCAACTTCGTTAAGTTGGGCGCCAATTCGCAATGCTCGAGTCAAGCGTCCAAATCGCAGCTGAAAGAGTTCTGGACGACCGCGATGAACCTGCGACGGCAATATCGCGACAGTGACAGTGATTCCGGTGTCTACTGCAATAGTCTCGTTGATACCGAGGGCTCGGCAAACGCCAGCCCGGACATAACCGCCGAGCACGGTCAGGTCTTCGGGGACCCCGATCAAGACTACTGTTTCACCAGGCGGAGATCCAATTCATGGCCGTGAGTTTAAATTCTTCTAGTACCAACCACCAACCCGCGATGGCGTCGCTTGCAGTCTGGCAACGCTGTATTTTGTCCATTTAACCTCTTATGGGCCAAGCCCGAGTATACTTGTTTTTCTCCTCTAGCCTATTTCACATTGCTCCTGTATTTAGCGATTCTGAAGAAAACGCGATTCTAGAGGTTGACACTTACAAAATAAGGTTTCGTTCAGGCGCCTTCAATTCGTCGTATAGGCAATTCCAACTCCCCTGAGTACGAACAGTTAACTACCCTATTTTCACGGAAGAGTGGCGTTTTTTTGATCAAACCTGGCCTGTAAACGGTTAAACTCGAGAAAAAGGTAGATTCATTAGAGTTGCACTGTGCTCTACTTCTAATCGATATTTTATATCGGTTTAAATGGTCGACATGGATCGTTGCTGGATTGCACGCTACGGCACTGCCAACTCGGCAAAGAAAATTTTGATTTAGACGTAAAACCCATTGAAGATTTTTATTTTCCACCGATCAGCTGTTACAGGTCAAAAAGAAGGCACACCGAAAAAAAAAAAAAAAAAAAAAAGGAATTGGTTCGCCCTACTAATTATTAGTGTTTGCGCGATCAAAATTGTTTACTTGTAATTACCCAAAAAATTAGTTAGTCCAACCAGTAAATTGGTTCTCGGTACCTATAAAGTAGTACCGGGTACCAACTCAAATTGGTACGGCACACCCAATTTTATGGGTTCTACTTACCTAATATCATGCACGGTAAAAAAAAGATTAGTGAAAATAACCATACGAATACCTGATTTTGGCACCTGCTAGATGTTTTGGTAAACTTGACCAGAAGTATGGTATGTGCATTTACCGATACTTAGAGTAAATTCGACATGCAATCAGGTAACATCACCTAGTACTTAGTCAAAACATAGTATACTTCTGGTTAACATTACCATAACATCTAGCAGGTGCCAAAATCAGGTATCCGTATGGTTATTTTCACCTTAGTTTTTTTTTCCGTGTGGGTAAGTACAACCATTAAAGATTGCGCAAATTTCACTAATTCTTAGTCGGGCGAACCAATTATTTTTTTTTTCTTTTTCGGTGCAATTCAGATCATTACAAGGCTTTTTTTCAAAATTTCCTTTGAATGTCCTCCCGACGTCGTGAGGAAATTGAACGTCCATTTTTTTTTCCTTGTTAAGTTTAATTTAAGGTTTATTACAACTTTTGATTTAAGGTTAGAAAACGTGAGGCAAACAAACCAGATTCTGATCGCTTTCGCCCATGCTGTCACACTTTGAGATAGGACTTGTAACAGTAGAGCACCGAGAGTTTCTTCATCTCTCTCTTTTTCTCCATTAAAAAACGTTTGTTAGACAAGGATGGACAAGGGGATAAAACCAACTCTTTCTGTCCTTTTCCTACTTATACATTCAAATGGGAAATGAGAGAGATGGAAGAGATCCAGTAGTGCAACGAGAGTTTCTTCATGTCTCTCTTTTCTCCATTAAGAAACGTATGTTAGACAAGGATGGACAAGGGGATAACCCCCTCTTTCTGTCCTTTTCCTACTCATACATTCAAATGGGAAATGAGAGAGATGGAAGAGATCCTGGTTGCGTCAGTGACTTGTAACATGTATGCCATATGGCCCCCTCTATCGCTATAGCTCATTTTTTCTCCCCTTGTCCATCCTTGTCTAACAAACGTTTTTGGAGAAAAGAGAGAGATGAAGAAACTCACGGTGCGCTACTGGTCACCTGCACTCACCACGCGTGTGTGTATTCAAATCAAGTGAGATAACTATTCCTACTCCGCCGTACTTATTTTTGCCAATATCATTAATTGAAGGCGCTCAACGAAGCTCTACGTAGTATGTAGGAGTGTAGGACAGTCTCATTGTCAGTAAATCCATAGCCGTAGCCAGGATACTGTATTTCTCTCTCTTAGAGCCCATTTGATTGCATGTGCTAAAAAAGGATGGATATAGGGGCTGTCACGTGACTTCAGCCCCCATTTTTGTCCTTTTCTAGCGTTTCCGCTCAAATCGGCAGAGAGAGAGAGAAAGACAATATCCTGGCTAAATACGGCTATGACTCAGTCTACTTTTTTGACGCTCGTTTATTTTCGATATAATGGATTGGAACTGTGTGTAACTGATTAAATTAAGCAATTAAACCATTTACAATTAGTATGTTCGGCTTTGGCCTTTCTTTTAAGGGTGACTCTTCGCAGTTTCTCTCTGGCCCATAACTTGCGTTTCAAACACTTTTTTGCCCAGAATGAATTGGAATTTTTAGCTTTTTTTTTTTTTTTTTTTTTTTTTTTTTTTTTTTTTTTTTTTTTTTTTTTTTTTAAATTAAAATGTTTGTTATAAGTTTCAATTAGGCTCTTGCGAACTTTTGCTACACGGGATTGAAGAGTTGATTCTTGCATAAAAACCTGTAAAAATGACGATAAGAACCTACATGACTTTCTCAAAGTAGAGGGGTCTTTAAATTTACTTAAAGTAGACATGAAGTTTTACGTGTTTTTGATTAGCAGCCTTTATCGTGACAGTTTCAGTCAAATTTTTTGAGTTCGATTTAACTTCGATGCGCTCTTGTTACCAGTAGCGTAGGTTACAATCTGGCAACGCTGCGAATAGCATCCATTTAAGCCCACGTAAAGGATCGAACTTTTGAATGTGCAATGAACACCCTCGATTTCGACCACGAAAATTGGTTTCAATGGGCAAAATGTTACGTTGCCATAGCGCACGCTAGTATCACCGTGTGAAAAATCTTGTAAGCGTTTTTTGCTGACAATGAGCTCTATTGGCGGAAGTATAAAACCAGTTAATCAGCCTCGTGAAAAGTGGCATATTCCTACTCGCGCTGAAAAACCGTCACTTTACGTAAAGCAACCTCTCTCTCTCTCTCTCTCTCTCTCTCTCTCTCTCTCTCTCTCTCTCTCTCTCTCCCTCCCTCCCTCTCTCCCTCTGTGGAGTTGGGTGCCCAAAGGGCATATGTTCCGTTTCAAATGCATCGGAGAAGTGCCCTTATCGCATTTACCTTTGCAATGGGTCTGTTGCAAACTTTTGCTACAACGATTAAGAGTGTGTAATCTAATGTAAAATCGCCTGAAAGTCCATTGGTGGCATCAGAAAGTCATAAAACGCAATAATAAACTCACAAGAGGCGTTTAATGAAATCCAAGATGGCGGAGAATTATAGAGTAATTTGTATGCATGCACCACGAACATCCAAGGATAGCCTACCTCACAATATCGATCACAACCAATCACAACGTAAACAAACACATAACCTCTACCTCCAGTGAGGTTGTCAAAGTTGGACATCCTTGGATGTTCACGGTGCATGCATACAGATTTCTCGATATTTATCCGCCATCTTGGACTTCATTAAACGTCTCTTGTGAGTTTATTATTGCATTTTATGACTTTCTGATGCCACCAATGGACTTTTCAGGCGATTTTACATTAGATTAAACACTCTTAATCGTTGTAGCAAAAGTTTGCAACATACCCATTGTTGGTATGAATCGGTAATTCCACGGTAACAGGAATTTTCGTTGTCGCCAAAAAATGTCACATGGGAGTTGCATCATTGAAGCGTTTGAAGCGTTTGAAGCAATTCCCAAACGTATGCCATATACTTTCAAGTGATCAAGTGTCGATGCTGTGAGACAGTGGAGCACCAAAGGGGGTGGTTTTAGGGTCAAACCCACCCCCCCCCCCCCCCCCACCCCCCCCCCCCCCCCCCAGCATCAAGATTTTACCCCAAAAAAGGTCATCTTCGGCCAACATTGCTTTTAAAATCCCCCCTAAGACCTCAGAAAATGGAAAATTTGCGGTGAAACCCCCACCAAACTAAATTAGTTCTCGGTGAGCCACTGCTGTTAGATTCTGAAATACCTGAAAACTGCAAAAATGTTTAAAAACTGGTCGAGGAATGAAAGAATCTAAATTTCTACTTGGATACTTTCTGTTTAAAGTCATAGAACAATAAATTTTCTGAAATATTGTAGTGTAGCCTTAATTTAAAATTTAAGGTCCAAAAAATTGGAGGTTACTGATACTACCCCATGCTGCGCTTCATCAATCGATGGACCATCTATACCACCATCTACTCACCATCCATTCATTCTATGGACCATCTATTCTCTCCATGTTGTATTAAGAATAATTTGTTGGCTTATATTCTGAGAAAGTATAAATCCTCATCAAAATACATAAACCTCTGCTCGAGCGAATAAATAAAGGGAGTCGGTATTCAAAACGCGCTCACGAAAGATTTGTGATTTGTACCCGTTCCTTTTTGCAACCGGTATTAATATGTATTTTTAGAAGTTGGTTCGCCTGGTCTATTTTTAGGTTGAACTCTCTCTCTCTCCTCTCTCTCTCCTCTCTCTCCTCTCTCTCTCTCTCTCTCCTCTCTCTCTCTCTCTCTCTCTCTCTCTCTCTCTCTCTCTCTCTCTCTCTCTCTGAGTTATTTAAGGATAAAATTGTTCAGTGAGCTCGGATGTCTACTGAATCCCCCCTCCCCCATCAAGAGCTTAAACTGGCTTAAAACTCTTCCGAAACGAAGCATTATAACCTTGCACTTCGACGTCTTGTGACGTAGTCAATCTGTCTAAGACGACCGGGTTCAATGAATGGACAGTGGACACCAGTCCGACTATATAGTCAATTTGAACGAGGACAACTCGCACCTTATGTAACTAAACATGCAATAGTCATAACATGCAATGGTTTGACTGTCACATGTTTTTATTCGTACAAGAACTAGCCGTTCCAGATGCCCTCCGTGTCTACATATGTCTAAGCTAAGCATTCTAGGGGTATGCCTGGGGTTCGGATAGAGAGAGCCTCACCGCTGAGAGAGAAAGGAGAGAGGAATCCAAGAGAGAGAGAGAGAGAAGAGAGAGAGAGAGAGAGAGCTTCCTTTCCCTTTCAACCAAACTTAAAACAATATAATTTGCGGCTCATAGGAAATGTTATCATTTTTTTATTTTGGAATGCCCATAAAAATTTTTAGGGGAGAGGAGGTCCGTGCCAATTATTAAGGGAAACGCTTTGGTCAGAATACGCGAAAAGTCAAAAGCTGTTTGAAAGATAGGCACATTTATTAATATTAATTAGTCAATAGAAGGATTAGAAGGTAGTGGCAGAATATTTAATGTGACAGCGCGTAGCGTAGCAATTAGTTCATTTGAATCCTTGCAAAAAGTCGAATGCCTGAGTATTCACTATATGTATACTCAATATAGTTCGATATTTTTCATGAGTTTAAGTGGACGAATTCGCAACTTTGCCAGATTGTATGTATATGCCCCGTGACCGATGAGAGCACGCAGTCATAATTAAAACATTAGTTTTGCTCATGACGAGTAAAATTAACTTGAATGTAATGCTAATGACTGCTGCAGTACAGAACATACCTACAGTGTTGTATCAGTGGCGGCTCGTGAAATTTGGCAACAGTGTCCTCCTCCTATTTAACCAATGTAAAACAATCGATTCTCCCGGAGGCTGCCAGCCTCCGCAAGAATCGATTATTTTACCTACGTTTAAATGGAAAACTTGCATGGTTGCCAAATATCACGAGCCGCCACAGTGTTGTATACCCTTTTATCAGTCTCAATTCATATAGTGCTCAACGTGTGTCATGATCGGTGGTGGCTCGTGCAATATATGGCAACAATGGGCTCCTTCCGTTTTAACCTATTTAAAATAATCGATTACAGGTCTATATACATGTTCGATCTTTTAGCGTAGGTTTTAATGGCAAAAAGCATGGTTGCCAGATTGAACGAGCCGCTATAACTGCTACTGTTCATGATTCGACTTGCGACACACCCAGCAAAGCAAATCATGAACGATCCAGATGAATCGTTGCCTGCGGAAAAGGCGCAATTCCATTTCAGTATGAGCTCCGATATTAATGTTTTTCAATTTATCATATAAAATAATAATAATTATAATAGTTTTATTTCATCATAAAAAACTGAACATAAGGAAAAAGGGATAGAAAAAACAATAGAACTGATGGGGTTTACCCTAAAAGAAAAAATCTTGTGGCGGGTACACCCAAAAAATTATTAAAAAATTAAAAAAATAATAATAAAGTAAGATAAAAGATGTTAAAAAACAATTTAGACGTAAAATATATGCAAAAAATAAATAAATAAATAAATAAATAAATGAATAAATAAATAAATAAATAAATAAATAAATAAATAAAGAAGTAAAAAAAAAAAAAAAGGGAAAATTGAAAAGATGCTATGAAAAGATATAGATATTGTTAAAATGAAGTTAAGCTGTTTTATGAGGCAAAAATACAACTGAAAATCCGCAGGACAAGCCACCGCCAGTGGCGGCCCGTGCAATGTGGCAACAACGAATTCTCTCCATTTAAACATGTGTAAAACAGTCGATTTTCAGGAGGTTCAGTGCACCCCCAAGTTATCGATACTTTTGCATAGATTTAAATGGCATATAAGCATGGTTGCCAAATTGCACGAGCCGCCACTGTCCACCGCGAACCCTTCTGGAATAAGCCCGGACCAGTGGTGGTTCATACATTGTGGCAACAATGTATTCACTTCATGTAAATCTATATGTAAAACAATCAATCCTCAGGAGGTGCATTGCACCTCAAGAAATCGATACTTTTGCATAGGTTTAAGTGGCAAAATTAGCTCGGTTTCCAAATTGCACGAGCCGCCACTGGCACTGGCCCGGACCCGGACCTTCTGGTTCAGTTTTATTTTTTTTTTTTTTGTTTTTTTTTGTTATAAATATGTTTACTTATGTTTTTGAAAATTTTGAATGATATTTTTCTGTTTTTTCCTTGACTTTTGGCAACACTGCTTTGGCAATGCATAACCTGCGATTAGTATTGAGTGGTCGCGAGCCATCAAAAACTGGTTCATATTGTGAAATATCTTGCAATCATCTGCGTTCGCAATTAGATGTCTCAATGTTCAAAACGAACGCGTAAATACGCAGCGGCCGGGCCGGCCTCATCCTATTACAATACAGGATTTTGATATTATCAGCCGTATACCAGGGGACTAAATGACTTTGTCAGCATGTTTTCTGAAAATAATGTCCCAAAAAACATTTTGAAGGATCAAATTTCATCCTGAAAGAAGTGAACAATTTCGTTGATACTCTCACTTATGATGATAAATAAACAGTTCCGTGTTCAATGAGGCTCTTGCAAACTTTTGCTATAGGGGATTAAAGAGTCGATTCTTGCATAAAAACCTGTAAAAATGACGATGAGTACACTAAAAAATCACGAAATTCATTATCAGAATCGGGGTTAATGGCGCGGATAGACGCAAGTATCATGGGAGATTCCTATCTAAATTGAGACATACCTCTGTGTTTCCGTAAAAAAAAAAAAAAAAAAAAAGTGACATAATAGACAGGAATTTCCTATGATATATGCGTCAAAACGCCATTACCATTTTGCCGTTATAGCAGTTATGTGAGTTTATTACTGATTTTTAGACTTTTTTATTGTGATTTTCGTGATTTTTGCAGGTCTTTACATAAGATTGGACTATTTATTTGCTTATAGCAAAAGTTTGCAAGACCCCCATTTTGATAATGTATGTCAAATAATTGCCAAATAGTATGGAAACGCTAAACAGTTTTGTAATATTGTAATTTTTCAGTGGTATTGCATTATCTCATTTCCTCGCGTATTTTTGCCATTGTTTGCTCTTCCCACTCTTTATTCCATTTTCGTATTAGATTCCGTCCGACCATTTTCATCACTCGTTCACTGAACTTTGTCGGTACAAAGTTCTCCATCTTTTACTTCCGTAATACACACGATTTTTAAAGTGAAAGAGAGAGCACCTCGGGTTGCGTTCAATAAAAATGAAGGCGGTCCGGGACTGTGTCGAGATTGCGAGATTTTCGGATAAGCTTTCTTCTCACAATCAGTGTAACTTCACTTCATCTTCAGTGAGCTGGCTGCATCACTACACTAGAGAAGAAAGAGATTAAGAAGAAGAAGAAGAAGAAAAAAGTTATAGTCATTATAGCAGATTCTAGTCATACTACCAGAAGCATAAGTAAAGATATGTGAAAGACAAAAAGTCTAGCACTTTGACTAGACAATGGGTCTGTTGCAAACTTTTGCTACAACGATTAAGAGTGTGTAATCTAATGTAAAATCGCCTGAAAAGTCCATCGGTGGCATCAAAAGGTCATGAAATGCAATAATAAACTCGCAAGAGACGTTTAATGAAATATAAGATGGCGGTAAAATATCGAGCAATCTGTATGTATGCACCTTAAACATCTAAGGATTGCCAACTTTGACAACCTCACAGCTTCAGAGGTTATGTATTTATTTACGTTGTGATTGGGTGTGATCGATATTGTGAGGTTGGCTATCCTTGGATGTTCGTGGTGCATGCATACAGGTTGCTCGATATTTTACCGCCATCTTGGATTTAATTAAACGTCTTTCGTGAGTTCCATGCTGCATTTTATGACTTTCTGATGCCACCAATTGATTTTTCACGCGATTTTACATGAGGATGCACACTCTATAGCGCTGTAGCAAAATTTTGCAACAGACCCATTCTGCTGTCAATACCAGAATATGGTCATGGAACTAGGATATCCTCAAAACTGTCAGGAGCTATGGTACAAACACTATAAATCTGGTATCTGTACCAGTGGCGTCGCGTGCCATCTGGCAACAATGCAACTGCTCCATTTAAACTCATTAAATATATCGAATTTTCCTTGTGCACTGTGCACCCCCTGAATTCGATCTTTTACATGAGTTTAAACGGATATAATACATCGTTGCCAAATTGCACGCGACGCCACTGATCTGTACTATCCCTTACTTAGGTTCACATATTGTCATGTTTCTGGTAATCTCTTTATTCATTAAAGTATAAGTATGTGTCACTCTGTCACTAATTTAAAAAAAATGGATATGAGCACAAACTATCGTTTAAATACTATCAGAGGCCCCCAGAATTTCACAAGTTGACTTAATTTTATTCAAAAATTTCGGAGGGGGGGCCTCCAGATTCTTTTTTTTTTTCTTGAGGGGCATGCTTTCGAGAACCCTTGGTGACAGACTTATTAATATTTGCCTGGCCAGCGCTAAAGTTCACGAACCGCCACTGGCCACTGCTAATTCATCGGGAAGCTGAAATTAGATGGGACTCCCCGCGGCCAGTGGCGTCGCGTGCCATCTGGCAACAATGCAACTGCTCCATTTAAACTCATTAAATATATCGAATTTTCCTTGTGCACTGTGCATTCCCTGAATTCGATATTTTACATGAGTTTAAATGGATAGAATGCATTGTTGCCAAATTGCACGCGATGCCACTCCCTGCGGCTATTATGACTCGCTTAAATGACACAGCCAACTTGGCATTTCTTTTTAAACGCATATTGTTGCTGAATACGTCATTTTTAATTGATTTTACACCAGTATTGTCTCTCTCCGTACTGCTGCAGCAAAAGTTATTAACCCATTCTCGTTTATTACATCGTTTAGATTTTATTTGTATTAATCCGTCGAAATAAAATGAGCAAGTGGTAAAGAGTGTGCTTTTCCCCATCATCATATCGCATTGGACGTTATCTCATGAAGATTTACAGCATAACCGGTTCCGCATTGGTCATTGGCCTACGGAATGACTAAGTAATCGTAAAGTTCAACACTTATAATATTAATAATTGCTGTGATTTCCCAAATCCGCTGCCCCCCTCTCTCCCCCCCTCTCTCCACCCCTCTCCCTCTCTCTTTCTCTCTCTCTCTCTCCCTCTCCCTCTCTCTCTCTCTCTCTCTCTCTCTCTCTCTCTCTCTCTCTCTCTTATTTTCTCGCCGCATCCGCACTGTGTTTCCCGGCTTTCCTCGGATTCTTTAAAACATTTAAATCTTTAAAACCGCATTAATCCTTATTATCACTTCGCTATCCTGAAAACCATTATACAATGACAATCTACCTCCGCATGATCTCGCATATTTTCATAAGCCAAGAGCCGTTGATTGGGAAAGACCGCGTTTTAAATTTGTGTCTCTTAGTTTAATCGCTCTCCCGCCTGCATTACTCTTTCCGTGACAACACGAAAATTGTGACCTCTGATGACATTTTAATTGTTTGATGGCGTTTATAGTGATTTTAAAAGCCGGGAATTTTTTCTGTGGGAATATTCCCGGAAACATTTCTGATGGGAATATCCCTAATTGGAATTTACTTGCCCCAGTGCGGGTTTTGGAGCCCACTTCCGGTTTTCTTTCTTGAGGTGATACCTCACCTGCCTGTCTAAAGTGATCATCCATAGTGATTCGCCAAAGCGCTCCTATAGAGTTTTGCTACCGTATAGGATGAGTGTACTGTGATAATATATTGCCAAAATTTCGGTGCTTGATTTTTCCGTTAATCCAGGACCAATGTTGTTGAAATTTGGGTTAAAAAATTGAGTGAAAAAAAAACACGCAGTTCCTGCAGTTTTCTAAGAATATTGGCTCTTAAGTGCAAGAATTCCCAGATAAACCTTATTTTAGGCCCTCGATCCAAAATCACCCACGGAAAAAAAACTACGGTGAAAATAACCATATGGATACCTGATTTTGGCACCTGCTAGATGTTATGGTAATGTTAACCAGAAGTATACTATGTTTTGACTAGGTACTAGGTGATGTTACCGGATTGCATGTCGAATTTACTCAAAGTATCGGTAAATGTACCATACTTCTGGTCAAGTTTACCACAACATCTAGCAGGTGCCAAAATCAGGTATCCGTATGGTTATTTTCACTAATCTTTTTTTTCCGTGCCCGTGCAGTGATTTCTCAAAGTGACTCAATTCAAGAATTTTTATTTTCCCCATTTTGAAACACAAAATGAACAAGTGCCGGTGGAGACATCCAAGATCTCGGATACAGTATGTCCCAGAGGTCCCACCGAGGTTGAAATTTATTGTAAAACATCGCACCTCATCTTGATAAACATGCAGTGGATCTGCTTGTCGTCTTGTGGCTCGCAGAATTTCTTGTATATAAACCAATGGACGATTCTATTGATTTAAAACGGGCAGATTTTTTAGTTTTTCATCTTCGGACTGGTGAGGACTTCGGGAACATACTGTAGTAATAGATTTCCACGTTCTCGATCTATGCTGACTGGCTGACTCCCCCACTGCATCGCTGTCTTCTTCAGATTTCCGTAAGTTTTCGGTTTTGCTCGGCTTTCTTCGGCTCCTTCCTTGCCTGCTCCGGCTCTCTCGTGACCCAACTTACTATCAATTATCGCACTGATAAGAGTCTCGTGTTATCACACTTTTAACTCACGGGTGGACCGTACGAGGGTGAAGGGGGGGCGGTGGGGATGACGGCAGCAGGCAACAGGTGAAGGTGACTAACGACCGCTGTTGCCGTATTCACCGCCAGAGTCGTTGAAAATTCGATTTTTCTTAAAAAAAAAAATTCAAGGGCTTTAGAAACGTTAATTTTGCTATTTACACTGAAATAAAGGACAGTGGCGGCCGCGGCGCGTGCAATGTGGCAACAACGAATTCTCTTCATTTAAACATATGTAAACCAGTCGATTTTCAGGAGGTGCAATGCACCCCCAAGATATCGATACTTTTGCATAGATTTAAGTGGCAAATAAGCATGGTTGCCAAATTGCACGAGCCGCCACTGATAATAATGGAAGATGATCATGGAAGTTTAGTGAGATGATGAGTTTATTAAATAATCACGAAATTTACTCACAAATTGATTTTATAAAGTTGGAAACGTTGGCGAAGCTATGCAGATATTCTAGTTCTGTAGCCATGTTCTGGTACTAACACCGGAATTTTCTGGTCACAGTACACCCAGACTTTCTGTGGTTCACGTATCGTTGTGCTCCTGGTAACATTACTAGAATTTAGGAAACACACAGAAGAAAGCCTCATATTAGATAGGAATCTACCATGTACCGTTTACATAGGGAAGGTAGTTAACTGTTCGTACTCGGGGGAGTTGGAATTGCCTATACGGCAAATTGAAGGCGCCTGACAAGACCTTATCTATTGTAGTGCTTTCGTCTGTATTTGCGTTTATCCGAAATGAATACTGAATCAATGTGAAATAGACTAAAGGAGAAAAACGAGTATACTCGGGCTTGGCCCATAAGGGGTTAAAGTTTAAAGTCATTTTGTGAGTCTTTGAGTAACTTTCGCAGTAGATTAATGTTTTCATCGTAATTTTCGCTGTATTTCACCCAAGAATTAACTATTCAATCGCTCATACCACAAGTTACCCAATCGCTCATACCAAAAGTTAGCAAGTTAGCAAGCCCCGTTAGTAACGAGAACGAATGTACTATGACTTTCAAAAGAAAGTACCCTCGTCGAAATTCTCATTGTTAAATTTCTCCGTTGTTTTTCCATAGAATTAACAATTTTTCAAGACGGACTCTAAAATGGGCATTCTGCCTAGTCCTTGAATACTTGAAAGTCACAAAATTGCACAAAGTTACCGATTATTTGAAGGAGTCAAAATGTCGACCAGGGTACTTTATTTTGAAAGGCATGGTACTCCTACTGAGATAGAGCTGGCAACAAAGCCAATCAGAAAAAAAGTATTGAAGAACTATATAAGAGGTCATCTTGAATATCATCTCTCATACCACAGAGCCAAAGATCATGCCCCCGATATTTTTCCCCCTCCTGAAAAAAAAGATTATTCACTTTTGCGTTTACTTTTAAAGGTCTTAAGTAGAATCGGCTGATCAGTGATCCGTGGTCAGCAGATGTCGGCGCGGAAAGTGTGCCGCACAACCGCTACTGCTGCATCCCGCATCAGCTGCTGATTTGCTGAAGCACACACATCTCGATCTCGTGCTCAGCATTTTTCTTCCTCCTCCCATCCTGATATCGCGACCAAATCGATAGTTTCTGTTCAATCATTGTTCGATTTCTGGAATGAAAACAATGTCGAATTTAAAAAAAAGGCTCAAGAAAAGAAAAGTCCGCACTGTCTGGAACCGAATCCCGAACCCCAATTAAAAGATCAGATCGCGGAACCGAACCGAGAATGCCGCGAACACGTTTCCATCGATGACCTTGAAAAAATCCGTAATTATGTTGTATAGTTGTGTTACGAGTCGCCTCTCGGTGGTGTTTGTTGGTGGCGCGTTGAGCGTGTTTCTTTCTCCCCGTATAGAGAGTATACACATGTAGTCACACACAACACACAAGCACTACTGGTCGTCGTAAATTCCAATCCTCCGCAATCACAGCGTGTTTTTCTCGTCTGCGGTAAAGTCTGTGTGCCCTCTCAAGCTTGTTCTCACACACGACACGATCAGTCGAATAATCAGTCCACAATCGGGCGAACGTTGTAAACTTGTGGTCTGTCACCCGCGCCCGCGGTCCGGTCAGGCCCTTTGCTGAATTGCATAGGTCGATCGGTCGGATTGTGTTTTGTTGGTTTCGAGGGTTTTTTTTTTGATTCTTTGTGTGTGTTTGTCGTGTTTTTTGGTGTCGATTTAGCCTTTCATCCGAGCGGGCATTTTCAAGGAAAGTGCGTTTCCTTCGTGTTTGTGTGAGTGTGTGTTTTTTTTTCTTCGGCGTGTTTTTTCGGAAGTGTTTCGAAAATTACCGACCAAATGAAATATCTGGACGTGAGTCCGGGGGTCGAGGGTGACCCCGGCGGCCCCGACGGATACAGTGCAGGTTGTGGGATGGATAAATTGGAAATTGAATATTGTAACGAGGATATGAAAGCATATATCAGGAGGTCCGTTTACTTTCTATCAACCCTTCATTTTCGGCTATGGTTTATTTTTATCAGCTTTTTAATTGCCACCTCAATCGATTTCATGACACAAAAACCGCTCTTTTTTGACAATAATTACTAAACAGATGATGGTCAAGATTAAGCACTCTCTTACAGATGTACTGCAACATCTCATATTGAAACAAACATTTTATTTTATCTATTTTTCCATCACTTATCAATTGCTCATTTTATCAATTGCTCAAACTTCTTTTCGGTCTGCTTTCTCTGTATTTTTCAAGTTCGGTTCAGCCTCTAAAGTCCTGTCTCAACTTAAGTTCAGACTGAAAGTTCAGAAATAAAGTTCTTTAAACAATTTGTGTTTATAGCGTCTTGAATCCGGTGAAGTTGTCAGAAAGTTTTGAGGTTAAGGGTTCTAAACAAGGTTTTCCATTTTAAATATTCCAAAAAGTCATTTTTTTTTTAATTTTATGTGAACTTCAGTTTATGACCTCATTCCTGTTCAAGTTACTTTTGACCAATTCTTGACTTTCAAAATTGGCCACCGTATACGCTCCATTTGTCGGGCTTTTTTAAAGATCCAATATATATGAATATATAGTATATATGAATGCTTTTATTCGAAACAGAAGTGCTTCCCGAATGCAAAGATTGATCAGTTTTTATTTTCAGTAAAAAAAGGACGGAGAGAAAACATGAATGCACAGCTCCTGAAAAAGTAAGCTAATGTGACGCCACAGTTTTATTTTCCCTTTTCAACTCCGTAGATGTTTCATGCATATCGGTGCGATTTGCATGTAAGTTCTTATTCTTACATACTTATGTTTTTGCTATTCTTAGACAATTTTATTACAGAGACACTCTTATAGCCAGTTTTCTTCGCATAGATTCGATTTTTTCCGTCAAATTGGTCAAAATGGGTCTTTGTAACAACCTCACGCAATATGGCAACATCGGATTTTATCCATTTAAACCTTCGTAAAATTATCATTTTTTTTTTTTTTTTTTTCGTACGATAAGTTCTCGAATTTTTCCGTGCCATTAGTTACTTATCAATCTATTATCAAACTTATTTGACCAAAATTTCAATTTTAAACTAAGATTTATAACGTAAATTCATATCAAATAGTTTTTTTGTCGACTTATTTGGAGACGCTGATTTCAAAAAAGTCGTCTTTCTCTCTCAAGCTTCCATTTTTTTTTTTTTTTTCTTCAAATCCTATATTTTTCAATTTTTGGGATCGACCCTTTTACTCATTTCCATAAATAAGGGACAATATTTTACCTATGGTCTTATGGAAATTAGAACAATGTACTCACACTTCAATGCATATCTCATATTCTTAGATTACAGTGACAACTTTTTCACAATTCGTGTGTGAAAGGCTGAAAAAAAAAACTGTTGGGGGAATATCCCACAAACACTTTCTCACATCTAATTTAATCTGAGAAGGGGACCCCCAGACCCCCAAATATTTTCTGGAAGAAACCTTCAGACCCTCCATTATTACTCTGGGGGAGACCCCCAGACCTCCCCATTAATATTCTGGGGAAGAGCCGCAGATCTCCCCTTTAGAGGTTATTTTTACAGTAGGTTGGTTCCAGATATTATTTTTGCAAATTTTCATTAAAATTCAAACAGTTACATTTGAAATATTCCAATTTTCCTAATGTTTACGCATTTTAACCATTTCCCCCATTGCTTTTAATGGAAACAATTTATCCTTCATAACTTCCTCATGATTTAAAATTTCGAAAAACCAAATAATGGACCTCTGGAAATTGTTGGAAGGAACTTCTCTGCAAAATTTGGATGCATATGGAACATTGGTTCAAAAGTTATGCTGGGATTCAGACCAGTGGCGTCGCGTGCAGTTTGGCAACGATGCATTATATCCATTTAAACTCATGTAAAAGATCGAATTCAGGGGGTGCACAGTGCACGAGGAAAATTCGATATATTTAACGAGTTTAAATGGAGCTGTTGCATTGTTGCCAGATGTCACGCGACGCCACTGATTCAGACAGACCGACAGACAGGTGCGCTATCGCAATCCTTTCTCAATTTCTAACTTCGTTAAATGTGAGAAAGTAAAAATTTTTAGGAGCCCATAAAGTGCAGGCTTTAATGCTAAGTTTCTAATCAGCGATAATCGCTGAAATTAGAGAGGTCTCAAACTCAGATTTTTGAGCTTTAGAAAGCGGGTAATACCAAACTCAGCATTTGCATATGTTTGCAGAAAGTGAAATGCCCCAGAGATTACTAAGCCTAAGAGATATGGCACTTCCTATCTCCGCCGTGTTAAAAAACCGTTGGCCGGGCTCCGTAAAAAACGCCTGCAGAATGGCCGTGATACAACGTGCAGTACGCTGGTGACCGTAAACATTGTTGTTATTCATGTTGTTGGAAATGAGGTTAGATTCTCTGCAGCATCTAAATGTTTGTCATTTAATGGCCGATGGGATGATTAAAGTGACTTAGATTTTCAGATTCACGTATAAAATATACTCAGAGCTCATTAAACTTCCCAAACGCTTTATTAATCTTATTAATTTAGTTAGTGGCGTTGCTGTCAAATCTCATTCAAACAACAACAGTAGTAACAATGTTTACGGTCACCAGCGTACGCCACATTGCATACTTCGTAGGAGTCGAATAACACTTTTGAATCGTTATGCCATATCTCTTAGGCTTAGTAATCTCTGGAAATGCCCTGATCTTTCCTAAACTAACCTACTACTTCTAACCTTCAACGAGCGCTCACGTGACCTATTAGTCTTGCAGCTGAACTACCACAATCAGGAACCGATATTCAATACATTTCAGTGAAAAATAATTATTATCTTCTCACTTTACTCTTCATGTCAGCACGTCTCTGCTTTGATCTCGGAATTATTTTTGAGTCCAACACACGTGCTAACCCTTTATGGACCAAGTCCGAGCATACTCGTTTTTCTCCTCCAGTTTATTTCACATTGTTTCCGTCTTCATACCGGATAAATGCGATTATCGAGAAAAACACCTACAAGAATACAAGATAAGATTTCTTCGGGCGCCTTCAATGCGTCGTATAGGCAATTCCAACTCCCTTGAGTACGAACAGTTAACTACCTTCCCTATATAAATGGAAGAGTGGCGTCCTTTTGAACAAACCTGGTCCTTTAGAGGGGATCACTGCTAATCTCTGTCATCCGTTATGGACTGTTATGTCTGTTATAGTGTGTCTTTTTGTGATGTTTGTCGAATCATCATTTTGATTCTCACATTCGGATATAGTTAGGCGCGTTTTGCTGTGAGGATCTCTAATTAATTAATTAATCAATTAATTAATTAAATGTGAGGATCTCTAATTAATATTTTGCGCTCTTTTCTATATTTCCATTCTGTGGGCTCGAATTTTCGTTCATGAGCGTGTTCTGCGTGTTCCTCAAAATTGAATTTAAGGCACGAATTATTTTGTAAAGATTTGCCGCTAGCTTTTCAACCCTGCGCGGCAATGTTTCTAAATTTGATGCAAGTCTATTAACAGTTTGTTACTTAAAGTGAGATCCCAGAAAAAAGTCAGGGATCTCAATACGCGTTAGAGTGTGCCTTTGGTCATTCCCAAGTGTCGCCAATATTTTGAGTCGTTCGAATAGATAACAGATGATAATCCTAATTAGCGTTGATTCAAGGTGTTATTCCTTCATTTTTTTCTGGATTTTTTAAGCCATCGTCGGTCAAAATTGGTTAAGAAATAAAACCGTGATGTAGGCAACTTTCTGAGCTTCCAGTATGGGTGGATCCAGCAATTTGGCAACGATGCTTTAATTCTTCCATTTGAACGTATGAGAAACAATCGATTCTTGCGGGGGCCATGACCCTTTTACTAATCGATTGTTTTTCATTTACTCAAATGGGAAGAATTTACGGTTGCCAGATTGCTGGATCCGGCTTTGGCTTCGAGTGCATTGGCAGCGTGTGAAAAATTGCATTTTTTTTCCGCATTAGAACTCATGCAACAGAACCAATAATTTTGATTGTGAATCGAGCCCCTTAGAATGGACCAATGGTAACTCACTTATTGTTAGTGTGAAGCAAGTCGTTTTACCGCTCTCCCTATACTTGTACTTATCCACCCAATCTTAACCCTTTACTGCGCGATTTTTTTTTCGTTCGAAAATATGATTTTTCAATTGATTTTGACTCAAAATGAAAGGGAAACATAATGAAAAAATTCCTAGCATTAATTCTTGCGCCCAAGAGAACTACAAAGTACTAAATTTAACATGGGCCAGTATAGGGAGAAAATCAAGGTCAAACTGTTAAATATGTTTTCTAATGCTCAGATGGCCCCCAATGTGGGGCCTTGCTTTATCAGACTTCGGTGAAAAATCGAAATTTTTCCTCGATTTGTGCCGGAGGGATGACGACGTGGAAAAAAATGATATTTTAACTTTAAGAGTTCAAAATGGAGGAAATATATTTTGTGCCTCAGGGGTGCCATGGCGCAGTTAAGGGTTAATGCACCTACCTCGCTACCTGTTTTAATCAGACTAATTATATTAATGTACCTTGACAATCATCCTGCACTGACAACTCTACCCCCACCCCCACCCTCACCCCCTCCCTCTCTATCTTACCCCTTCGAAAAATGTTTTATGCAGTGTGTTTTTGATTTTGCATTTTTACTGCAAGTCATGCCTTGTTATTGTAGCAGCTTTATTACGTAATCGTAGCGTTTTATCAAAGCGGATCCTTGAAAGCAGGCATATTCTACAGTATGTTCAAGAAGTTCTTATCAGGCTCAAGTCGAAAAACATAGATCTCGTTTCGATAAATAACGGGTCTGATTGGTAATTTTATGTTCGCAGGATCGTCCATTGATTAATTTATATGATAAATTCTGCGAGGAATGTTCTAAATAGCAGATCCGTTTGTTTGTCGAAATAAGAAGCGTGGTTTTTTACTTGGACCTGCTATGAACCTCTTGAACACACTGTTTATACGCACATACGAAACTTTAGGGCGAGTCCGAGTCTATACAGTATGTCCCAAACGTCCTTATCAGAGGTATAAGTTTAAAAACACGTATCTCGTTATCCGGTAAACATCGGGTTTCCTCGTTAGTTTTTTATCCACAGGACCTTCCTTTGATTTATACGAGAAATTCTGCGAGCCGTGTTCTAACAAGCATACCTGTTGTTTATCGAAGTAAAATAGGTTTTTCTTACTTGGACCTGGTGAGAATCTCTGGAACACACTGATTTATACAGACTTACGAAACTTTACGGTGAGTTTGAGTCTATACAGTATGTCTCAGAAGTACTTACCAGGTTCAAGTTAACATGGGAACCTCATGCACGAATGGATTAAAAAACACAGATCTCGTTTCGATAAACAACTCGCTCGTGCGATCTGCTTGTCAATTTCTTAACCACAGGATCGTCCGTTGATTTATTTGAGAAATTCTGCGAGCCATGTTCCAACGAGCAGATCCGTTGTTTATCGAAATAAGATGCCCGTTTTTTTACTTGGACCTGGAACACACTTTTACGGAATTTAGGAAATTTTACGGTGAGTTCGAGTCTATACACTATGTCCCGAAAGTCCTTATCAGAGGTATAAGTTGAAAAACGCGTATCTCGTTTCGACAAACAACAGGTCTGCTTGTCAATTTTATAACCACAGGATCGTCCATCATTGATTAATATGATAAATATTCTGCGGACAGCATACTAACGAGCAGATTCGTTGTTTATTAAAATATAATTCGAGTTTTTGGCTTGGACCTGGTGGAAACCTCTAGGACACCCTGTATTTACGCACAAATGAAACTTTACGGCTAGCCCGAGTCCAAAGTGTGGGCAGTGGGCACGGGATGACGCGACGGGCGCGTGGAGGCTGGAGGCTGGAGGTGGCTCACCTGTAATTTTCGACGCGTATATATTCAGTATTCACTTATTAGTTATATCCGGGCGCGTGAAATGTGAATTGCCACTGACGTAACATTGCATGTCGATCGTATATCGCCTTTTCTGTTGATGAATTAAATAAATAATAAATATGTTGCTATTTCTGGATCTTGTCAAATGGTTAATGGGGTTGATCGAAGGCGTGGCCTGTCTACACAGCCGTAGCCAGGATATTTTCTTTCTCTCTCTTTGCCCATTTAAAGGCATGTGTTATAGAAAAGGACAGAAATAGGGGCTGAAGTCACGTGACAGCCCCTATATCCATCCTTTTCTAACACATGCGTTCAAATGGGCTAAGAGAGAGATAGACAATATCCTGGCTACGGCTATGTCTGTCTATATAGGAATTCCGCTTTCTCTTCCCTAGTAAAAATCAGTGGCGGCTCGTGCAATCTGGCAACCGTGCACTTTTGCCATTTAAATGTATGCAAAAAGATCGATACTAGGTGAGGCGCTGCGCCTCACCAAGTAATCGATTATTTTACACTGTTTTAAATATAGGAAATCCATTGTTGCCACATTGCACGAGCCGCCGCTGGTAAAAATAGGTAGAGCTTTCGAATGGAGCTCTTGCAAACTTTTGCCGCAGGCTTATTCTTAGTAATAGTTGCTTCAAGGAATCAAACACCCTGACAAAAAATGACGATAATAAATTGCACTAAGAAATCACAAAATCCACTCCCAAACTCATTGAATGCTTTCAAACGCTAGGCTGCAATGGTATGGCGGTGGTTACCGCTTTTTACATTGGGTTTCCCTATCTCAACAAGCTCCATCCTCGCGAGGTGTTCTCGTGACACCACACAGTAAGAAGGAAGAGGAAGCTCATGCAATTCAGTGGCGGCTCGTGGGCTTTGGTATTGGGGAGGCTGGGGGGGGGTTGAGAAGAACCCCACCAGCAGGGGGGGGGGGGCGAACAACAACAAACAGGCGCGGCTGGTCCGGCGAGTGGCATAACGGTTATCCAGCTACTGGCTCGGCAACGCTGCGGGAGTCGTGGAGGATAGCAGCCTCCGATACCTTCGTTAGTGCGTGCACACTGCACAGTCCTTGCTTGGTTGCAAGGTAGATGGAGAACAGGTATGGACAACACTCTGAGGTTGGCTCTGATTGGTTGTGAAAAAGCGACTCCGCCGCCATTTTTCTGACCGCGCGATTCAAATTTAGATGTCACATCTTGAAAAGGAAAGTGAACAACGTAAATGACGATGCTAATCCATTCTATAGTCACAACATTAACATTTAAAGATAAAAATTACATTTGATTGTTCAAAGAAATAAAGTTTTGCTTCAGATAAACTTCCCCTTCAAACCTAACCTCAAACAACAATGCAAGATACACAGAGTAAATAGGAGACAAGATGGCGGCGAAGTCGCTTTTTCCCAAGTGGATACGCCCCCTGAGTTGAGTGTTGTCCATACCTGTTCTCCATGTAAGTACCTTGGCTTGGTTGTGTGTGCCGAACATCACTATTTGACTGTGACTCGACCGCTCGACCGACTCGGAGTCTGTGCCTCTCGACGAGGCGACGAGGCACAGACTCTGGCACTGATGATTGCTGTCGTTTCGCGAATCTGAAATCTCGTTCCCCGCCCGCTTATAACTTCCTTCTCTTGCGCTCTCTCCCAGTTAAGATTGACTCAAGTTTTAGAGTCACGGACTTTGTGATTGCCTAATTTTAATATGTTGTCTTTCGTTACTCTTGTCGACGATATTTTTTCTTCCCTCTGAATGTCTGGGGAGGCACAGCCTCCCTTGCCTCCTTAGGCGAGCCGCCACTGATGCAATTGCCATAAAATTTTGGCGGTAATCTCCGGCATTACGGGCTATCACCCCGTAATCAACTAACAATAAGCCTGTAGGAAACGTTTGCAACAGCTCCATTCCCCGGGGGAGTTGATCTGGGAAGTAAAGATTACACAGTTGTACGTTGTGATGTATGATGTATCCATATACACGGAAAATATTGGAATTTATTCATCGTCTATAGACGGTTTTAGTGCGAAGTCAACGGTTAGCCAACAACCACAACAATGCACTCATCGGTCGCAATCGGTTGTGATAAAACTCGCGTAGCGTTCCAAACTATCTCACTCACTCTCCCGTGACCCCCATGTATATATCCATCTCTTTCTAGTACCGAAATTCGTATACATAATACAGGGCCTTGTTTTACGACATATTATTATCAAAATCGCATTAAAATGCCTCGAGAAATTCATTTCTGTCATAAAATTTCACAAAATAAGTCTCTTTATACGATTTTTGAAATTAGAGTGAGATGGCAGTACATAGGGGTCGCGTGAGAGCGAGAAAGACAAACTGGCTTTGTTTGGAACGCTCATCACCGGCAGTCGCCATTACTAAAATCCTCAATATCCGCCAGATGAATAATGAATATGCCCCCGGAGGATTCTAAAACCCTGCCATACAGTCAGGGGCAGTGGCGGTGGCGAAATCTGGCGACAACGGATTCTCTCCATTTAAACCCACGTAAAATAATCGATTTTCAGAGGATTCGCTGAATCTTTGAGAAATCGGTGCTTTGGATTAGGTTTAAATGGTGCAAAAACAGAGAACAGAGTTTCCAAGTAGATTTGACCGAACACAAAAACCACCAGACGAATCTTTATTAAGTAGTTGAAGGAATCACAAGAATCAAACTCGATTTCTTTAAGGTGATTCCAGGCGAAACTTTTCCAGATTTCAATCCGATGGATAGCGCCACTAGTCGCTTTTTGGAAAAGTCGTGTTTTTGGTGTTTTAAACTGAAAGAATAGATAATACGCAAAATCCAATAACGTCAGCACCTGCAAAATTTTTTTATGGATTTTTTGAGCCGAAAATGAGCAAAATTGGTTCAAAATTAAAGCCGCAAATTATGAAATTCGTTTCGCCATAAGCTTAGTGAGTGAGAGTGAGCGCGAGTAATGATATGTCTATCTGCCTCACTCGCACTCATTGCAGCTTACGGGAAGTTTCGTTTTTCATAATTTCCGGCTTTATTTTTGAGTGTTTCAGTCTGAAACTTTCAGGGTATTTTCCTGAAGTATGCTCGCAGGTGCTAACGTTCCTGAAATTCGTGTTTTCAGCGTGAATTCGTTAATTTTAGCCAAAAACTGTTGACTTTTCGAGCAGCGCGACGTGGTGTCCAAAGTTGGAACTAATCGACCCTGGAATCATCTTAAGTTATAAAAATTGAAAAGAAAAAGAAACTCATAAAACAAATAGAATGCATGTAACTGAAAAAGTAAAAAAATGTCATAATTCAGAATCACGCTTAAAATTTGTTGAAAGCAAAATGAGAATTGGAATTAGGGATATCAAATGGCCTTCAAAAGCTAAAGTAGGCAACTATACCTACAGCTGCTTTATGAAATTGCAACCACTTCGGATTGACGGCGATCTTAAGTCAATAGGTGACAACATTTGAATTTAGAACGTCAGATAATGCTTCTCCCTTTCTCATTTTGTTTCGTTCATGGTGTGAAGGAGCGATGTAAAGGGGGTACGGGGGTCTCCCGCAGGATTTTGAAAGAGGGACTGGGGGTCCCCTCAACATTTTGGAGGAGGTTTCCGGGTCTTCCCAGCATTTTGAAGGGGGTCTGGGGGTCTCCCCCAGATTATAAATGGGTGAGAAAGTGTTCGTAGGGTATTCCCTAACGTTTATTTATTTATTATTACATTTATGCGGTGCCAAGTAATAACTATTTTATATTATTTTAATCGTATTTTTATTTTTTGTCTTTTTTGCAGGAGGACGAGATCCCTGAATGCTCCGAGCCCGATTCAACAATTCGGCCCTTGTGGCCGAATTATGAAAAATTCTGCACTCGTCATGTAAGTAGAACATTTTTCTCATCATCCTTTTGATATCTGTCGTGAGTTCTATGGTCGGTCGGCAAAAGAAAGTGTCCTACGCTGTTTTTTTTTTTTTTTTTTTTTATTTATTTTTTTTTTTTAAATCTCGACAACCACTAAACAATTTTGCGAGTTTCAGGTGTTTTGAAAACCAATCAGAATGCCACTTGAAAGCTCGGCTCGAAAAATTGGAATTTCAAGGGGAGGAAAGAAAAGTAACAATCAGTGGCGTCGCGTGCCATTTGGCAACAATGTATTCTGTCCATTAAACTAATGTAAAAGATCGAAGTCAGGGGGTGTACAGTGCACAAGGATAATTCGATATATTTAATGAGTTTAAATGGAGCTGTTGCATTGTTGCCAGATGGCACGCGACGCCACTGGTAACAATAACAATTTTGAGTATGGAATTTCTTTTTGAGGACATCGTACTACATCTTAGCAGAACTAGGCATCGCCCCGACTAATGGCACAAACACCGATCCAGAATTTTGCTCTCTAGCTCATGGCTCTATACAGGGTGTCCCAAAATTGATAGTAAAAAATTTTACCACGTATTTTTGGGGCCAAAATAAGACTTTTTTTTCCTATGAACAAGTGTCCGAAAATGCCCCCCCTCCGAGCTACAGCTCCCCCAAAGTTTTTAAAAAAAAACGGGTTTTCTTCGATTCTAGCAACGGATCTCCGTAAAAATGGATGAAAATTGGTTTCCATTGGTAATTTTAGGCGTTCTTTCCAATTCCGGGGTCGAAAATTTCCGAAAGGGTCAAGAAAGGGGGGTTTGAGGGGGGTTTAAATTTTAAATTGAATAATTTTTTAGTGTTCCGTAAGAAAATGAGAAAAGTAGCAAGAGAATCTAATGAAACAAAACCAAAGGAACATTTTTAATCTCTTGTGTTTTTTTCATAAGACACACGGGAAACGAGTAAAATCGATTTTTCGCCGGGAGCGCACAGCCCGATAGCACTGCTCTGTGCACTATACTGACTCAACGATCGAATCGACGCAACGCGGCACTGCAACAGCGCTATCGGGCTGTGCGCTCCCGGCGAAAAATCGATTTTACTCATTTTCCGTGTGTCTTATGAAAAAAACACAAGAGATCAAAAATGTTCCTTTTGTTTTGTTCCATTAGATTCATTTGTTATTTTTCTTATTTTCTTACGGAGCACTAAAAAATTATTCAATTTAAAATTTGTACTCCCCTCATACCCCCCTTTTTTGACCCTTTCGGAAATTTTCGACCCCGGAATCGGAAAGAACGCCGAAAATTACCCACGGAAACCAAATTTCATCCATTTTTACGGAGATCCGTTGCTAGAATCGAAGAAAAACAGATTTTTTTTTAAAAGTTTGGGGGGCTGTAGCTCCGAGGGGGGGGGGCATTTTCGGACACGTGTTCATGGGAAAAAAAGTCTTATTTTGGCCCCAAAAATACGCGGTAAAAATATTTACTATCAATTTTGGGACACCCTGTAGATTCGGGTCTAGGATCGTACTACATCTTCAATGCTGAAGGCGATAAATCAATTTTTATGTTACGATCCATGACGACTTTCACGTTGTCTCAGTTGACACCCTGTTTCAGAATGATATGATCCAGACTGAGAATGCAAGTATCTTATGATTTGATCCTTTTAATTTCCTATTTGGAGTTCTAAGAGTTCTAAAGTGGACTCATCTCTCTTTCTGATTTTTAGAACATATCGTGGTCACCCTGTATCAGCGTTAAAGGATAACGGTGTGTGGTGAATGAAAGTTAAAACTTGGGTTTTAAGAAAATCCATACTCAGGGGGGTGATCACGGAGGATCGTTTCGTTTTGGTATCGTTATCGTTATCGTTTACGTGTAACCTGATGGGTGGCTCAATTGATCGAATCGTTTTGAGCTCCTCGTAACGATTGAAACGGACGAAAGGAAGCGGTGAGTCGCAGGCTGTCGTAATCTCGATCGTTTGAAGTAGGAAGAGGTGAGGAGGGGATCACCTGCGCGATCGAGTTGCGCAGAAGCAAGCCCATTTGATTTAATGCAAACGATAACGATAACGATAACGAAACGAAACGATCCTCCGTGATCACCCCCCTGGATGTCGGAAAATATAGCAGTTCATTATACGTTATCTCAAACAAATTATCAATATTGATGGTATGCGGTTTTAACCTTTAGTTAGCGATAAATATTTGTATTATTTACTATGACTTTCAAAAGAAAGTACCCTGTTCGAAATTCTTAGTGTTCATATTTTTCGTAGTTTTCAATAGAGGTTTCGATTTTTCATGACGTGCGTTAATGTGTCATTACACTTGGTCCTTAAAAACAGGAACGCCGCAAAATTGTTTAAAGGTTGCTGACATTTGAAAGAGTAAAAATTTTGAACCGGGTACTCTCTTTTGAAAGTCATAGTTTACAGTCTGTGACAAAACTACAGTTACATACTACAGTTACGGTGAGCTGCTGATACACGACGATGAGATGTCAGGATAGTGGGCAAATCATACTTTACCTTGATGGGTCTGTTGCATACTTTTGCTACAGCAAAATAGAACCTTGATTTTTATGTAAAATTTGGCGAAAATAACGATGCGCACATTAAAAACGTCCAAAATCCTCTCATTAACTCAGGAAATCACTTCAATTTCAAACAGTCCGCGCTGCACTAGACACTATTTGCATCGGTATACTATACTACAAAGACGGAACCACCGTGCATAAGTAAACAACATCGTAACTACAAAATGATGGAATTCCATTTTAAATACATGAACTTTTGGCTGCATTTGCTGTCTGGTCTTTTCGGTTTATCAAAGATTACAAAATAATATAAGAAATGTACGCATCTATGAACGAAACATTCCAATGTTTGTAAGTTCTGTACATGTTTACATAAACAAGATGGTTCCATCTATGTCGTTATAAGTCGGTGATATAGTGTCTAGTGTAGCACGGGTTGTTTGAAATGGAAGGTATTTTCTGAGTTAATGAGTGGATTTTGAAAGTTTTTAATGTGCGCATCGTTATTTTCGCCGAATTTTACGTTAGCCCTTCACTGCATAGTGTAACACCGGTGTCACATGATGTAAAAAGCCCTATATCAGACATTGTAATGTATATTTTGACTTATTTCAAATTGTATCACCAGTGTCACATTATAAGAAAACATAAAAAGGGGCTCAACAATTTTTCAAAAGACCACCAGCACTCATTATAATGCATTAAAAAAAGAAATCATGGTTGGGGGAAAATTTGCCCCCATATCCATTATCCAATTCAACTCCAATTTCATTATTTTTACCAAGCTTCTGGCATTTGCTCTTTGAAAAATCCAATTAAAGTAAAAAATTCATATTTTTTTTGAACATTTTGAAAAATAAGAGATTTTTTCTTTCCCGCCATTTCTTATGGTGTTATAGCACATGTAAAAAACGAGACAAAAATGGAAAAATGAGAATTTTCACCGAAAAACAGACTAACTATTTTTTTTTGCTATTTTTCCCATATATGTGACCACCTAGTGAATCGAAAATCCAGTTTTGGTTGAAAAAAAAATCCCATGCAGTGAAGGGTTAGAAAAAATGTGTCATATTGATGTAGCAAAAGTACGCGACAGACCCATTGAAGACTGTTCCGGAAGAACAACGGGCCCATAAAACAACGGGTGTGCTCTTCAGCCATAAACGTCCATTTGCTCACTATGCACAATTCTCGAGAAGAGCACACCCATTGTTTCGTGGGCCTTTCTACTGGGAATGTCCTCAGTATATTGCAATGCACAATGCAGGAAAAACGCTGAAAAGCACATTGATTAATTAATTCAAGCTGCAAAGGTTGTGATTGTTAGTTATCCGCTTTTCCTTGCTGTATGTAAAGCATTGTACATAATAACTCGGAAAACTTCATTAATTATCTAATGGGGCAGTTGCAAGGGTCTGAAATGTTGTGTTTGTTATAAATAAAATGATAGTACTTGATGAGCTGAGTACAATGGCGCCTTTGGTTTTTTCCTAAGTGTCCCGGTTTTGGAGATACACACGTGTAAAGTTGTACAAAATCGTGGGCGTAGTGACGTCACTACGCGGAATTCCCATTTAAAACAATGTATTTTGGGCCAAAGTCCCATCTCCGGAACAGTGGGACTTAACTAGAAACCAAAGGCACCTTTCTTCTCAGCTCATCAAGCACTTTAATTTTCTTTATGAAAAACACAACAATTCAGACTCTTGCAACTGTCCCATTGATTTCAATCAGTAGAGCTAGGCTGCAATTATTTGCTCTTATCCGTTTTTATTTGCTGTCGAAATCTTTGTCTGTACCGACATTTTTTAACTTTAACCCTTTAAAGACCAGGTTATTTCAAAAGAATGCCACTCTTCTGTTTACGTAGGGAAGGTAGTTAACTGTTCGTACTCGGGGAAGTTGGAATAGCCTATACGGCGAATTGAAGGCGCCTGATGGCACCTTATATTGTAAGTGTCTACATCGAGAATCGTGTTTATTCGGAATTATGAGCCTGGAAAAATGTAAAATAGACTAAAGAAGAGAAAAACGAGTATACTCCGGCTTGCTCATAAGGGGTTAAGAGTGGTACCCCTACGGACATACGCCCGTCCCGGGGATGGGTTCTTACACAAATACCTAATATGGTAGTAGTACTCACCATGGCCGTAGCCGGGGGTGGGGAGGAGGGCTAATTTGGGGCTGCACCACCCCCCCACACACACCGAAAAAACATATTTATAACTATGGTAGATCTTAATTAGTTAGAAAACTTTTGATTGGTAGAAAAATGACCCAGCAAATGACTTTCGTTGAGTCAACCAAATCTTTGGTCTACCCAGCAAAATCAAAATCTCTTTAGTTAAGCGTGCAAAACGTTTGGTTAACTCTACTAAAGTCTTCTGCTGGGTCATTTTAAAGGTTTCCTCAGCTCTACAAAGCAAAGCGTTTTTCTGGTTTTTCTGTGGACCATGCCTTTTACTTTCACTGATTTTGAGTTTGGAGTGCGGGCTTAGCAAACACCAGCTGAGAAAAGTTTTCTTTTAGGCCGTTACAAGAGCTCTGAACTTTCCCAACCGGAATTCCTGTTACACACGGAAAAAAAAAGATTAGTGAAAATAACCATACGGATACCTGATTTTGGCACCTGCTAGATGTTATGGTTAACTTGACCAGAAGTATGGTACATTTACCGATACTTTGAGTAAATTCGACTTGCAATCAGGTAACATCACCTAGTACCTAGTCAAAACATAGTATACTTCTGGTTAACATTACCATAACATCTAGCAGGTGCCAAAATCAAGTATCCGCGTGGTTATTTTCACCGTAGTTTTTTTTTCTGTGCACTAACCATAGTTCCTGTTTTTACCATAATTCCAGCTGCAGCGTAGTGTGCAATTTGGCAACGTGGTATGTTGTCCATTCAAACCCATGACAAATATAAAACTATAGGGTGTTCGGTCAACATCTTCTTATTCGACCTTTCACACGCATTTAAATGGACGAAATGCCACGTTGCCAAATGCACGCTACGCCACTGAATCCAGTTACATTTGCCTGGTCTTAGTTAGGAAAGTGTGAAACAGAACTATAGTTACGATAACCGCGGAAAGTTTTCTCAGTGTGCAATCTAGCAACGTTGCCTTGGACAAAATGCCACTTTGCCTGCACTCGGCCTGCTGCGGCGGCACATCAGTTTAAGCCTCTCTCGTGGACTGTAATTATATTGATGATACATGATACCCTCTATTAAACCATTAGAGTGATTTTTCCGAACAGAAATTTCAATTTTGCTTTCATTTAAGCCTGAAATATTTTGAGCAATCTCAGCCTGTTTACAGATATCAGTGAAGTCTCTCACGCGACCGGGCGTGACGGTATAGTGTCAGCTTGTGTCACGCATTTTGATCACTTGTCTTAACATTTTATTTGCTGTCAAATCATACAATTTAAAATCGCGTCTTTTAGCTATCACTCCAAACCATGGAAAAAAAAGGAACGCTCTTTTCTCCTAAAAATTGTCGAAGGTGAATTTCCAGTGATTAGTGTCTTGACGGGCGATCAGTTTAACACGGCAATAAAGTGATTTAAATATAGTTTTAGAAGGTTTACAGCAAGAAAGTTATCAGGAACATTTATCCCCTAATCCTTTCTCTAAACTTTTTTTTACTAAAACACTTTTCCGAATTGTTCAATAATTCCGGATTAATTAATGTTATTCGTATTTCTTTTTTCCCTAGTCGGTATATTTTTAGTGTGCGAGACATTAAATTTGAGACCCAGCATATGCTGTGCTTCCCGTGTTTTGAAAGTGAGACGAGTCAATATAAAAAGGTTTATGTTCGGGAGCTCATTCGCCGACAATGGGTCTGTTGGTCTGTTGCATACTTTTGCTACAACAATATATAGAACCTTGATTCTTATGTAAAATTCGGCAAAAATAACGATGCGCACTTTAAAAACGTTCAAAATCCACTCATCAACTCAGGAAATCACTTCAATTTCAAACAGCCCGCGCTACACTAGACACTATTTGCACCGGTACACTACTACATAGACGGAACCGCTGTGCATAAGTGAACAACATCGTAATTACCAAATGATAGAATTCCCTTCTAAATACATGAACTTTTGGCTGCATTTGCTGTCTGGTCTTTTCGGTTTATCAAAGATTACAAAATAATATAAGAAGTGTACGCATCTAAACGAAACATTCCAATGTTTGTAAGTTCTGTTCATGTTTACATAAACAAGATGGTTCCATAAATGTCGTTATAAGTCGGTGATATAGTGTCTAGTGTAGCGCGGGTTGTTTGAAATGGAAGGTATCTTATGAGTTAATGAGTGGATTTTGAAAGTTTTTAATGTGCGCATCGTTATTTTCGCCGAATTTCACGTTAGAAATAATGAGTTATATTGGTGTAGCAAAAGTACGCAACAGACCCATTAAGTGGTGAACATTGCTCCAGTTAGACTTTACCTTGAATTCCGCTTTTGATTCAAAATTTGGATCCCAAATTGGAAGAAATGATCAGAAACCATTATTCTGCCTCCCCCCCCCCAAAAAAAAAGAAACTAAAGAGAAAGGTCGCAATTTAAATCACGAAGGAACCCTAAACTAAATCTATCATGCAACGCAGTAGGCGTGACTGTTAGCCGTTGTTCGGATGAGTCTCGACCTTTGAGCTGGAAAAAATAAGAACACCTGTCGTAAAATTTGCTCCGAGTCTATTTTTGTCTCTGTTTATTATAGAAACTGAAATGTATACGTAATTTGTTTCACCTCACCTATAATAGTCTTCGAAACAAAACATCTACTTCCGTAATCTAATCGTTAGAATTATCAAAAAGCAATTAACTTTTATTTGTGCTTGTAATTATTTCTCATTTCCAAGACGCTGCGCTGTTCCGACACTCTGTGCAAATTTCACCCGAATCGTTAATCGCAGGCCGATGCTAGCTTTCTAAGGTAAAAAGTCTCAACCGCTCGTGTGGTGCCAAATCACACTGAATTTCCCGTGTAGTACGGAGTAAAATGTTGTGCCAAAAAGGACTATAATTCTAAAAAAAAAGTTACCAGAAAGAAGTGCTGCCAATTTTAGTAGAATTTTGATCTTTTCATTTAGAATTTTTGCCATTTTGGTTTGAAATTCTGGCCATTTTTAATCAGATTATTCTATGGTCATGAAATATATGTCAGATTATTCAAGTCAAAAATGTTTCATTATTATGGTCAAAAATGCCAAAATTGTGCATAAAAAGATCAGAACTATCCTTTAAACTGCCAGAATTTCTTTGCGGGCACCTTTTACTAGAATGGGTCTGTTGCACACTTTGGCTAGAGCGTTTTAAAGCATCAATTCGTACGTAAAAAGCCGTAAAAATGACAATGGCAGCATCAGAAAACACCAAAATTCATTAATAAACTCACAAATTGCGAAAAACACTGGACACTATTCACCCCTGTATCTTTCCACCACGTGCACGATATTTCGCGAGATTAGCGCGGCACATTCAAATAATCACGGCTGACTGTCATCACAGCTGACTTCATAAACAAAAAAACAGTAAACACTTAGGGTGTCTGTTCGAATTTCTTACGTTTCAATATCCTCAATTCCTCACAATAGGTTGTGAATGACACGGAAACCGATATTTGTGTCTAAAACTTGTCAAAATGAAACAACAACACACAGGATTTCCGAGTATGATTCCAACTTCAATCATCATCCTCGGAACTCCTGTGTGTTATTGTTTTATTTTGATAAGATTTCGACACAAATATCGGTTTTCGTGTCATTCACAACCTATTGTGAGGAATTGAGGATATTGAGACGTAAGAAATTCGAACAGACACCCTAAGTGTTTACTGGTTTTTTTGTTTATGAAGTCAGTTGTAATGACAGTCAGCCATGATTATTTGAATGTGCCGCGCTAATCTCGCGAAATATCGTGCACGTGGTGGAAAGATACAGGGGTGAATAGTGTCTAGTGTTTTTCGCAATTTGTGAGTTTATTAATGAATTTTGGTGTTTTCTGATGCTGCCATTGTCATTTTTACGGCTTTTTGCTTACGAATTGAAACTTTACAACGCTCTAGCCGAAGTGTGCAACAGACCCATTCTCGCCATTTCTAGTAGAAAATTTATCTACCGATCTGCCCGAGAACTATCGATGTAGTTTTTCAGTGTGTCTGAACCCATGCAAAAGTATCGACGTCTGTCTGGTCGGTGAGGATCGATTCTTTTCCATTGGTTCACTGGAGTAGACATCGATTTATCGCATATTCCCGGACGATCTGACAACGGTGCGGTGTGTGAACTTGAACGGTGGATTAATAGAAATTCTGTATCACGCGCGGGGCTCTGTGTTTCAATTCCGAATTCCACGGATTCCAAGAGCGTGGATCCTTGTGGGTCAGGTGACAAAGGATTATCGAGCAGGAAAGACTTAACTACCGGAGCATGAAAAGAAAAAGTTACAGATCGTCGCGTCGCGTCGGCCGGCGTGATGACTTAGAGCGATATATCGAAAAATTCATGTAACCTATAGACTGTTTTAGTAGAGCGATATATCGTATCGATTGCAGCCCGAGGGCATCTGGTTCCAAACAAACTCTGATTCAATGCATTTTCCCCATAAGCGGGTTTTTGAACGGAAATTCAGACTATTAAATCAAACAATTAATGCGACCTTTTTGCGATTATGAATTCTATGTCCTTGAAAATGCTTAATTTTGACTGGTTCCACTGCAAAAACTGCCGGAATCAACAAGATATTACAGATTAAACGATGCGTTTGGAGGTTGGAATCATCCAAATGTTATTGTTGTTGTTGTGGAATTGGCGGGATTTCGGGCGATTCTAACCCACAAATGCAACATTTAATCTGTAATATCTTATTGTTTTTGGCAGTTTTAGTCAAGGAACCAGGCATAATTAAGCATTTTCGAGGACGTTGAATTCATAATTGCAAAAAGGTCGCTTAAATTGTTTGATTTCATAGCCTAAATTTCCGTTCAAAAGTTCGCTTTTGGGGAAATTACATTGAACCAGAGTTTGTTTGGAACCAGATGCCCTCGAACGGCAATCGATACGATGATATCGCTCTACTAAAACAGTCGATTGTAGCTGTTGTTCGTCAACTATCGAAATAGTTTCTTTCCACCCATTTGAACCTATGTCAAAGTATCGACCTGTTCGCGGAGAAGAATATGATCGTTAAATATATGGACATATGCTCATTTATGAGTCATACGGGGGCTCTGTATTCTATTTTTTCTTCCTTTTTTTTCAAGTTTTATTTCTATTGATGTAATCACGCCATCGTAAAGATGTCGTGAACAAACTTGAATTTTGCTAACACGTACTTACATACAAGAAAAGGTATTTCTTTTTTTTCCTTTTACCTCCTACTTGTGCGTTTCCGGAAGAATGATTCTATTTTAAGCCGTTTAATTCGTTTCACCTTCGGTCATTTTGAATTCCTCCTGTTTTCACGTCATAATCTTGTTATCGAAATGACGAGCGCGTTTTTTGTGCGTATTTTTTTTCTTCCTTTTTTTTTTCTTTCTCCATGTTTGTCTATCACCTTTGATTATCTCTTTCCTGATCGCAAAGTTCAAGCCGGACGTATACTGATTTCTGATACTTACTGCAATATGCCACGCTCGCAAAAAGTGATTCGATTATTGATCATTGGCGATCATTGGCGATCAGTGGCGGCTCGTACAATTTGGCAACCATGTGTTTTCCCATTTAAACCTACGCAAAAGAATCGATTTCTTGGGGGTGCAATGCACCTCTTAAACATCGATTATTTTACATAGGTTTAAATGGAGGCGAGGATCCGTTGTAGCCAAGACGCAAGAGCCGCAACTGTTGGCCATGAGCTGTTTACTTTTATCTAGAATGGCCGTCTAAAGGGGTGTCTCCACCTGCGAATGTAAAAGCGCGAATAAACTGATTGAGCCAATGAGCTTCTTTGTTGTCGATACATCGGACTCGAACTATCGACTTCAAGGCAGCTCATTGGCTCAATCAGTTTATTCGCGCTTTTAAATTCGCAGGTGGAGACACCCCTTAACGAGTGATTTTTTCAACAGACATGGAGGATTTTTGGTTAGATTTCAGGTGTATTTTTTCCAAGGTGAAATACGTGTAAACTTGCCACAGGAAAGGGTTATTATTTTGCGTTTTCAGATAAATTTGACCAAGTTAATACCTTTAGACCCCCATCCGTTACAATTTTCGGACCTCCGAGCGCGATTCTCCTTCGAAAAATTCCTGGCCGCGCCGCACTATGGTCTTGAAGTCCGATTTAGGAAGACATTAAATTCCATTAAATTCGCTCAATATCTTGAAAACGGCTCATCTGACATCTAAAATGGTTATTACAAAAAAGTTAAAACGGTTTACGTTCTATCTTTTTTGTAATAACCAGTTTTGGTGTCAGATGAGCCGTTTTCAAGATATTGGGTGATTTTAATGGAAACTAATGTCACAGAATACTCTAATCAAAACGGAAACTCTAATTCATTTTGAAACATTCTTTACTTCGGGCCGCCATGTTCGAAAGTGAGTATCTTCGGCAATCTTCGGCAGATCTTCGGTAACTGGCCGAGTTGTGATTGGTTGTATAGCCTGAAAAATCATGTCCGCCATCTTGAGAAGTGAGTAGGCACAGTTGCCAGTTTGTGCTGGTAAATTCCAAATCTTGTTTCCATTGGCTCATATGGGAGTTTCCCTTCTGATTGTATTATTCTGTGCTAATGTCTTCCTAAAACGGACTACTGGACCATAGTGCGCCGCTGTATGGATGTGGGTCCTCACTTCACTTTTACGGTCCTGATTTATCTTTACTGATATTTGAAGCCGTCTCCGGACAACGTGCCCATGAAAAACAATGGGTGTGCTCTACCTGAGAAGTGTGCATTGAGAGTAAATGGAGGTTCTTAGCCGAAGAGCTCACCTGTTGTTTCATGGGCTCTTCTTTTCGGAGACGGCCGGGGCCTCAATTAGACCAGACAGTCTAGTTACAGTTATAATTAGACTGTACTTACTTATAGGCTGATTATAAACCTACTGTCTAGTCTAATATATAGTATAAACAGTCTAGTCTAATTATAAACATAGGAAAATCCGGACCGGAAAAACAAAGTGTGTACCCACATTAATCTGTAATATCTTGTTGAACAGAGTGAGAACACCTTTGAATTTTACTTTTTGTATGCATGGGTTGGAAATGCAATTTTGCCGGATTAAATCAAATGGGAAATGGGTTAAAGGGCAGCGGCGGCTCGTGCAATCTGGCAACCGTGCACTTTTGCCATTTAAACGTATGCAAAAAGATCGATACTAGGTGAGGCGCTGCGCCTCACCAAGTAATCGATTATTTTACACAGTTTTAAATGGAGGAAATCCATTGTTGCCACATTGCACGAGCCGCCGCTGTTAAAGGGCTGTACTGAAGCCTCCTTAATTCCTATATCCTCCTGCTCCTCTTCCTCCTCCGCGTATGTGGCAACTCCACTGGCGCAACCATAGGATGTCTTCCATCTCTCTCATTTCCCATTTGAATGTATAATAGGAAGAAGACAGAAAGAGGGGGTCTTATCCCGTTGTCCATCCTTGTCTAACATACGTTCTTTAATGGAGAAAAGAGAGAGATGAAGAAACTCTCGGTGCGCTACTGGGCAACTCTGAAATAAACTGTAGGGAACACCCTACGAACACTTTCTCCCTCCATTTTTATCTGGGGGCCCCCAGATCCCCCTTAAGAATTCTGGGGGGGACCCCCAGACCCCCCTTTAGTATTCTGGGGGAGACCCCCAGACCCCCTTTATTATTCTGGGGAATACCCCCAGACCCCCCCTTTAGAATATTTAAATTTTTCTCTTTTTTGACCCATTTTCCCATTGATTTTAATGGAAACCATTTTTCATCCATAACTAACCTAAAAATTAAAATTTTAAAAAAACAAAAAAAAAGTCCCTCTGGGAAATGTTAAAAGCAACATCTCTGCAAAATTTGGATGCATATGGATCAGTAGTTCAAAAGTTATGCTGGGTTTCACGTTCATGACTATACAGACAGACAGACAGACAGACGCCACAGAAATATTGTGTGCATTTACTTCTCCCTACCACATATGGTTCAGAAATATTGAAATATCATGAATGGATGTTCTTTAGGATAGTATTAGGCATGATAAGAGCCAATTATTTTATAATTATCATGATTGATTTAGTCGCAGCGGGCCAAGTATCGAAACAAAATGCATCAAAAATCTCTGCGCCTTTGCAATACTTTCTCAATTTTTCTAATTTCATTAGAGTGAGAAAGTAAAAGGAAGAATGGAGCTGATGATTAAGTGTAGGGGTGGGTGGTGGAGGTTGGAGGGTGGATTACTTGCATTGCGTTTAATGACATTTTTAAATTCATCGATGATTCCACCGGTTGAGAAAAGATTACACAGTTCAGTTCAGTGTATGACTGCACTGCACGAAAATACTCTGATCTATAATCTGTTTTCAATCGGTGGAAGCACCGTTACTTAATTAAAATATCCGCGAGTTTTGTTAAAGTCATCAACGACTCCACTGATTGAGAGAAGATTACAGATGCGAGTATTTTCGTGCATTACAGTCATACACTGAACTAAACTCTGTAATCTTTTATCAACCGGTGAAATCATCGGTGAATTTAAAAATTCCATTAAATCTACGCAAATCGGCAGCTCTGATTGCGTTGCACTCGAGTCTGAGTAATTCAGCATAGACGGACGTGTATGACATACTGGCGGGTTAAATAGCGAGTCGTGTGACGTGTGATGTGAAGAGTGTGTGTGTGTGTGGGTGGGTGTGTGTGTGTGATCTCTCGCGTAGACCGATGCGATGGTCACGTGACTCGCACGTATATCGGACATCGGTGTTGTAACAATCTATTTAATTATTATTATGATGAGATAACCAGAGCAGAGGCAGAGGTATATGGGGAGGGGTAAGGCGCAAAGAGAGAAGCCGAACAGGCGACTCAGACCTCAGTCAAGTCATAGTCACTCGTCGAGCTACTCAGTTAGTTGCACAAATCTTGAGTCTCTTTCGAACGTCACGCTCAGATACAATGCAGGTTTATGGATTTATATGGTGCATGAATATGATGTCGAAGTTTGATAGCATGGGCGTAGCGTGTATGGGCCTAAAGGGGAGGGGGGGGAGGTGGGGGTTAAAGCCCTCTCACTTATTTTTCTATCCCCAAACCCCCCCTCTTTTTTGCGTGGAAAACAGTATAAACATTGTGACAAGTGTTTGAAGTATTGCAGGTAGCCTACCTAAACCAAAATCTAAGGGGTTAATTAACACTGACTTTTTTTATTTCGTTATCTGTACCCCCTTGAGTTTCTTTAACTTTTCCCTGCCTGCATGAAATCGTTGCTCTTCTCTCTTTCTTTTTTAAAGGCTTTGGGGGGGAGGGGGGTGTAACCCTAAACACCACCCCCACCCCCCTTCGGTGCGCCACTGGACTGAGACTTATATTATCCATAACAAACCATACTTTTTTGGTTACCTTATGGTAACCATAGTTAAGTTTCCTGTGTAGCTACAGTTGCGTTTATAGGCTACTTATGGGTAGCTGTTAAAAAAGGGCAATTTTACTGTGGTTATTGGTTAGCATAGCAACATTCAAGTCTTACACTTCTAGACCAATAGCGTCGCGTCACTCATAGACAGTCTTCTTATATCATAACTATCGATCTAATTTAAAAATAAACAATCAGCCTGCAGGACCGTGAAATCTCTTCATGCATCTGGTGGAATCATCATAGTGCAATAAAAAAAGAATGGTACCTACTTAATATTTTTTTTTTTTTTTTTTTTTTTTTTTTTTTTTTTTTTTTTTTTGCGGTGCATTAATGGGCCTTGATTTTAACGGTTGCAGCCACAGGCTTATTAGGTCCAACCAAGATTCCATGTCGATGTCGATGTCGCCTTCACATGTTATTGAAATGCAAGTCAATTAGGTCGTTGAGGGCTTTTCTCTAACTTGGACTCGTGCATGTACGATTGTATGCTCATTGTTTTTTCCATCTCCTCGGAAGCAAATTTGCCAGATTTGCTTATAAATTACCATTTTATACATTATTAATTCAAACTGTGGCGTAGCGTGCCCTTCGGCAACGTTGGAATGTTTCCATTTGAACTCATTAAAAGGATCGAACTATAGGATGTTCGGTGAACACCTTCGAAGGCGACCTTTTACATGAGTTTTAATGGACAAAACACAACGTTGTCAAATGGCACGCTACGCCACTGAATTCAAATGGGTAAAATCGGATAGTTGTCCGTTATCCGTAAAATACACGGAAAAAAATAAAATTGCTAAAAAAGCAATTAAGTTTAAAAAAATCAGTAAATTGAAACAAATGTTAATTTTACCAGTTATTTTGGTAAAACCAATTGAACTTATAGCTAATTTTACTATTTGAACTAGCAATTTCGCTCAAGTTTTAATAATTTTCCAATTTGGATTGTAAATTTTTCGATTTAAATTAACAATTTTACAATACAAAATATTGTGACTTTTGGTGTTCACATGGCTGTCATGGCGTAACAGCTATACTAATTGCCAAAGTCACAATGTTTTGGATTGAAAAATTTACAAACCAATTGGAAAAAATTACTATCCATAACGTAAAATTAGCTACATGTACAGTAATTTTCACTAAAAATGACCGGTAAAATTAGCATTTGCTTTATTTTACTTATTTTACTAATCTATTTTTTTTTTTTCGGTGTAGCAACACTGCTCGCAGGTCATTACATATCCGACGCTTTAATTCCAATGATCGTTTCATAGTCTTTAATATATTCATTTCAATCGCCCCTCCCCCTCCTACCAACTAAACGTCCTCATCTCGAAACATCGACGGCAAACATAAACGAAATCGTTAGAATTACAATCGAAATCACTGAGGAACATGACATTTCTTGGTTCAGTTTGACAACCTCGCCTCCAAACAGTTCTTCACTGCCCCGAGTCTTACAGTCTTCAGTTGGTTGTTGAGAAAGTAATTTTTTTATCGTCTCATTGTTTTTGGTTTTTTCCAAGTTGAAAAATGGTCATCGGTGTTTCGGTTGGTGTTGTCTCTTATAATCGGTTTTTGAGAAAGTGAATTTGTCGAGTTTTTTCGGTTTCCTGTCGATTTTGGGGAACGTTCGTCTGTGACGGATTTCCTTATGTTTGAACGATTTAAAAACATTATCCTGGATATTCGAAGTTCGCCGAGCTATGAAACGTGAGTTATCTTGGTTTAAAAACTCTGTATGAATTAAGTTCGAGCTTTGAAAGTGATATTTTTAAATTACATTTCAAAATGATAAGGACGGCGAAAACTTAGAAGAAGAAAAGTTGATTTATCAATTTTTTAATGTTTAAAACTGTGACCAAAAATTGGTTTTGTTAATTTCACAAAACGGAATGCCGAATCAACAAAACAGTATTGTTAGACGATCGCCACGACTTGGTAAATCAACAAAATAGATATGAATTCCACTCACCAATTTGTTGATTTAACAATCTATTCTGTCAGCATAACAATAATATTTTGTTAAATTAAATTTAAACATTTTACAGTCATTGCTTTCAACACTAGAATTGTTAAACAACTAACTTTTTTTACTGAACCTCTATTTTTGTTTTGTTTTGTTTGTTTGTTTTTGTTGTTTTTTTTTTTTTTTTTTTTGCATCTCATCAAAACTCTCTGAAATTTCACGATTCAACGTTCCCGTCAAAAAATATCAGACTTAAAACTTATGCATCGTGGAATTAGTTGTTAACAAAGATGAACTTATCTCTGCCCTAGAAAGAAAGCTAGCAAGCTTTGAGTCGTCATAGACTGTTCAACTGTTCATATGAAAAAACCAAGTATCGGATTGATTGGCGTTTCGAGACTACCAACATCTGATTCAATGTAATTTTTTGGTGTACGCTTATTTTTAAAAGGGCCAGTCGCTGTTATTTCACATAAAGCAATTAAAGCTACGTTTTGGTGTACAAAAAACACATTGACAAAATGGATTTTACAAAGTGCGTTGAATTTAGTTGTCACTTAAAATAGGGTACCTATCATAATCTCTTTGTCATAAAATGCCGACATTTCCGCATAAAAAATTTCCACAAGTGGAAAATTACTTTGAACCAGTTTTTGTTTCAAAACCAGTAATGGTCCAGGTGCACTCTCAACAAATTCCACTTTTGATGCGGTTGATTGTAAAGTAAGATGCCAAGAAAATTACATCGGTCTCAATTCCGTTGTGATTAGTTCATTATGTTCATTATGAACGGAAATACAGCCGTTTGAAAAGACTGTTTTGTGACGTAATCTTTAGTCAACATTTTGAATCGACTTGCTTGCTACGGAAGATAGCTACGGAAAAAGCAGCAACTGTGCACTGCATTGCCTACAGAATGCGTGGTGCAGTGTGATCGGGGTTATAATTAAACTTAATTATTCGACCTTTTTTCACGGGTTTGAATGGGCTGAATACGATGTTGCCAGATTGCACGCGCCGCTATAATACTGATCAAGTCACATGGGAAAAATCGGATAATTTTTCGAAAAATTGCAACCCTAATTGTTTTAGTTCACTATGCTGATCGTCAATTAGTATTCAGAGGAGCCTCTCCCCTTTCCTCTCCCTCGCCCTATTTTCTCTCTCTCTCTCTCTCTCTCTCTCTCTCTCTCTCTCTCTCTCCTCTCTCTCTCTTCACTCCTCTCCCCTCGCTCACCAACTTAACTTAGACGACACACAATTTGAATCATTCTCATTTCCTCCAAATTCCACGATACGGTTTAGTTTTCAAAAGACGCGCGCCAGCTCTTGTTTATAGTTTTTTGTACGGTATAGAAATGGAGCTGTTGCAAACTTTTGCATATTAATAGTGGATTCGTGGATGTTTAACCCTACAAAAATTACGATAAGTGCACTAGAAAATCACGAAATCCACTCCCAAACTCACAAAATGCTTTCAAGCGCGACATCGTAATGGCGGCGATAGCCGCCTTCTACATTGGGTTTCCCCTATCTCACTAAGCTTTATCCTCACGAGGTGTTCTCGCGACTCCGCACAAGAAGAAGAAGAAGAAGCATACACGATTGCTGTAAGATTTAGGCGGCTATCACCGCTATTAAGATCTCGCGTTTGAAAGAATTTTATGAATTTGGGAGTGGATTTTGTGATTTTCCGTGAGCTCAACGTAATTTTTGGGAGGTTTTACATCCGAACAGATTATTAATAAGCCTGTAGCAAAAGTTTGCAATAGCTCCATTGCGAACGCGCCGTTTGAGTTCACGAATTTTAAAAACACATTCCCGATTTTCTGAGTGGATTTTGAATGTCTTTGGTGTGTTTTTCATTTTTTTTTTTTCTTCTTCGTTAAAATCTATGGGAATAGATTCTCCATATTGGCGTACAGTAAAAAAGTTCACAAGATGGTTGTAGCAAAAAGCAAGAAAGTATGGTATGTTAATTCTATTGATGCTGGCTAAACCTTTCTACAGCCATGATATAAAAATAGAGATGAACCAAACCCTTCTACGGAAATTCGATTTTTCTATACAGGGTGTTGAAAAACTGTTCCCAAATATTTCAGGGGAGGATTCTACAGATCAAAATAAGACCTTTTTTATAAACATGTGTCCGAAAATGCCCCCCTTTTGAGCTACAGCCCCCCAAAGTTTTAAAAAAATTACGTTTTTTTTGGAATAGCGACCACTATTATGAACCAAATGTCTTAAAACTTGGTGTCCTGAGGTAATTTTACGTGTAAAATCCATTAATGACCTCGAAAAATTCAGAAATTGAGTCTGACTGCACTTTTCACGCAATCTTGTACCTTTAACGGCACAAATTTTATGTTACGGATTAAAATTTTGAAGAATAATTACCAAAATCAGATGCGGAAAACTTTTAGAAAGATTTTTGGTCCTCCTTGTTTCTTTCGATACGACGCGTTTTAAGCGAGATAATCGCTGCACAGTGTGGAAAAGTCAGCGCTTTTACCATGAAAAACGGCAGTGAGTATGCAACCCGCCTCTCCGCTGCTTCTACGGGCCGGCCGCTATGGTAAAAGCGCTGACTTTTCCACACTGTGCAGCGATTATCTCGCTTAAAACGCGTCGTATCGAAAGAAACAAGGAGGACCAAAAATCTTTCTAAAAGTTTTCCGCATCTGATTTTGGTAATTATTCTTCAAAATTTTAATCCGTAACAGAAAGTTCGTGCCGTTAAAGGTACAAGATTGCGTGAAAAGTACAGTTAGACTCAATTTCTGAATTTTTCGAGGTCATTAATGGATTCTACGCGTGAAATTACCTCATGACACCAAGTTTTAAGACATTTGGTTCATAATAGTGGTCGCTATTCCAAAACAACCGTAAATTTTTTAAAACTTTGGGGGGCTGTAGCTCAAAAGGGGGGCATTTTCGGACACATGTTTATAGGAGAAAAAGGTCTTATTTTGATCTGTAGAATCCGCCCCTGAAATATTCGGGAACAGTTTTTCAACACCCTGTATAACATTACGGATCATCTTGACTCTCTCAATCACCCACACGGCACGGAAGTTTTCCTTTTCATGCAGTTGAAGTGTCCGAATCGTGTCTCAACTAAATCTCCTTGGAGTTTTATACATATGATAAAGTTTCTTGAACTTGTTGCAAGATATTTCAAGTGGTTTTATACAACTTTACAAGGATACACACTATAAGTGACAGGAGTCATTTAAAGGAGAGTGAAAATGTCATTAAATTGTTGAGTTGGTCCATTGAAAATTTGAGATAATTTTCCAGTCAGGCAACATCTCAGACTTTGAAAAGTATGAACTTATAAGGAAAGACAGAACAAAATACAACAACTGAGCGTTTGCTTGCTATAGCACTCAGCCTCCAGACTTTAGAGGCGATGAAATTACTTAAAAATTGTTCTTTTGCCGTAGAAATATAAAATTCGTGGTGTTGCATTTTTATACTCGGTACTTTACTATCTCAATATCTCTTGATTAAAAACACACAACTTCGGAGTTTATTTTCATGTTATGTCCAAACTAAAGTTAGATTAAAGTAGAAAAAGTGAAAAACTTGTGAGAAATTGAGTTATTAACATAAATTCAAATGGTCTCATACTTTACTTTATGCGGTATCAATGTAAAAAATTGACTTTGTTGATTAACAATCGATTCTTGAGGAGGCTATACCATACCCCCGTGACTGATCGATTATTTCTCATGCAATCAAATGGAAAGAATACATTGTTGCCAGATTGTTGGATTCGTCAATGCTGCTTTCTGTCCTTTGTATGTGTTGGTGCACGGGGAAAAATGTATTATTAAATTAATCAGAATTCTCGTTATTCCGAAAAGAATGGAGTTTACATATTGGGGTAAATCTACTTTCTTATTGTTTTGAAGGAACTATATTCTGGTTCCGAATGTTATAATGCGTCCTTTTAAAATAACCAGATAGTAGTTTCGAAATAAAATACCTTATTTTTAAAATAATAATAAGAAATTATTTTCAAAAAATAGGCCTTCCACATGGTCCACGCACAGTATGAGGATTTCAGACTAAACATAAGAAAACAGATTAGAGAAACTTAAAAGATTAAAGTGTTCGATGATTTCTGGGAAAAACTTGGAGTTCTGTAAAAACACCCGGCACTTGACGTACCGTGTTTTCGAAATAATAAGAAATTATTTTCGGAACATAGGCCAACTTTCACGCAGTGCTCGTATAGAATGAGGATTTCAGATTAAATACGAGAAAACAGATCAGAGAAACTTACGTTTAAAGCTGTCGATGATTTCTGGAGAAAATTACGAGTTCTTTAGAAACACACACCCGGCACTTAGTTCCGCCATAGTTGATTGTGTTGATTGTACTTTTCGTGTAGAGAAAGGAAGTGCATATGCTTGCAATGGGTTGGAATAAACACGGGCACACTTACGAAAAACCATACACACTTCACGAGAGGGAAAATATGAGCGTACGAAATAAACTTTTCAGAAAACTCCGTATAGACCGACATACAAAGAAGACGCGGTATACTTTCATGGGGACCATAAATGATGAGTTAAACTAAAACTTGAATAATTATAATTCCGTTGAAAATTAGGCTCCGCACGACGTGAAAAATAGCCGAGAACTGAATTCGAAGTAGGCCTAATATGTTTCGAAAATAACTTCTCATCATTCAAACAATACAGTCTTGTTATTTCAAAACTATTTTTTGGTTATTTCAATAAAAATTTCTCTGTGTTCAGATTTCAGTAGTTTCAACGACGAATTTTGTTAGAATTGAAGGTTTCTTATTGAAAATACGTGAACTTGATCAATAGAATTGGTATTATCGAAATTACCTTTCGATTGATCAGTTTGAAGGAACCGAAGTATCAGAAAAACAAGAATTATTTTCAAAATAACCAGAATCCATATGAAGGATCTGTTTCTTTGATCCAAAAGAATATTTTTTTCTCCGTGTGTCCTTATCTATGAGGTGAGGGCGCGCCCATATTTACAGCATTTCAAGATTGTCGCGGATTTTTTTTGTTTTTTTCCGCACTTCGGAACTCGCACCCCAACTCTCCGTTCCGCCAACTCAGTGTTGCCAGATCGAGGGTAAAAGCCGTATCGTCCCCATTTAAATCAATGTAAAACGTACGGCTTTTTCACCCCAATCTGACAACACTGCGCCAACTCTTTGACCTCCCTGCCTCCTTTATCCACATTCTTCTTTCATCCTCTTCATCTCAATGCGTTTTCCTCACTCCAGTCCTAGTCTGTACAGTATTGGTGCGTTTTTTATTCACCGGTGCAGTGGCGTCACTAGATTTATGCATTTGGGGGGGGGGGGGGCAAGATGTGAGATTCCCTGTGGTGATCTCCCCTCCCCCTCCCTCATGGCAGCTCATGAACCCTTAATATAGGCAAAAAGGTGCTATCGCTGAAAGCCCCCTTGTGACCCCTCTATTGATTCAGCTCGGGAAATGGAGTCGATCGCCCTCAAGGGTTTTCATATCTTTTGCAAGTGGGGCCCTCTGACTCATGGCAACTCATGAACCTTTAACATAGGCAAAAAGGCTGACCGGTGCGCGCACCGGTGCAGCTCCACCGCACCGTTGTGTTTTTTTTTTTCCTAGCACCAGATCGTACCGGAGTGTTTTTTTTTTTTTTTTTTTTTTTTTTTTTTTTTTTTTTTTTAGTAGCTGCAATACACCTGGTTCTACTCCGGTGCAAGCTCCAGAGCTTACGGTGCTGGACCATGCAAATTTGGTGCGGCTCCAAAAGCTCCGGGTTATCGCACCGGTACGGATTTCGCTGAATAAAAAAACGCAGCAAAAACGCTCTTTCGGTTTTGGACGTTCCCCTATTGTCTTATCGTAGATGCAATTACTAAGCAGATTATTTCTTGTGTCGTAAAATGTGGCAGTTGCAAGAGTTGGAAATGTTGTGTTTTTTGCAGGGGCGCCATTTCAGATTTTCCTGGGGGGGGGGGGGAGGCCGGAGGCCCTCCAAAAATTTGGATGACCCCCCTTTTTTTTTAATTGCATCGTACGCATGGCAACCACTTCCAATTCAACCAAGCGTTAGCATTAATTAATTAATCACATATTTTTTCCCCGGGTTATTATTTTGCCGCGCTCTGACTTGATTTTTCGGCCACATTGAAAATCCTTGGGGGGTTGCCTCCCCCCCCCATGGCGCCTATGGTTTTTTGTAAAGAAATTCATAGTACTTGATGAGCTGAGAACAATGGTGCCTTTGGTTTTTTCCGAAGTGTTCAGGTTTTGAAGGTACGCACGTGCATGTAAAGTTGCAAAAAATGGTGTGCGTAGTGATGTCACTACGACCATTTCAAACAATGTATTTTGGGCTAAAATCTCATCCTCTGAACCGTGGGACCTATTTAGAAACCAAGGGCATCTTTGTTCTCAGCTTTTTAAGTACTTTCATTTTCTTTATATAAAAAAAAAAAAAAAAAAAAAAAAAAAAAAAAAAAAAAAAAGCTGTTCAGGCCCGTGCAACTGCCCCATTTCGGAGGCAAATGTTTGATCAATGTGTCGCCATGAACGGACAAGTTAGGCAACACTGCAACGCGGGTGCAACACTTCCGTTTTTTTGCTCTAATTTTCCATGACTCATCGTCTTCGCTTTTGTCACCTTGAACGGCAAATATGAGAGGCTCTGTTGCCACTCATGCCTTATTTTTGTTTAATATTTTGTTTTTGTTAGTTTATTTTTGCGTAAGATGACTCCTCTGCATGAACCGACAGCGGTATTGTATACACGTTCATTTCACGTGAGGTGCCCAAGTTCATTAGGGCTTCCAGTGGCGGCTCGTGTAATTTGAACTCAATTTTTTTCCTCCATTTGAATATATGTTTAACAATTGAGGAGTTCTTCGGTAAAAGGGCGGATAAGGAAAATCATAGTTGTGAGAAAAACGCGTTTTAATGTTAAAAAAGCCTGTAGTTTTAAAAGTTTAAGGATTTTTTTCAATAACTAAAGTTTCATAAATAGACCAAAGCATTAGGAATAAAATGAAAAAAACCGCAAACCTCTAGCACTTACAGTTTTCTCACAATTGCGTTTTTCAAAAACCAGTTTATCCGCCCTTTTACCGGCGATCGATTTTTCGATAAATTTTTTCAGACTTATAACGATTTTTTACATTAAAAGTAGCTTTCTGTAAACTCCCAACAGATATTTTGTATGCTTTTTTCTGTTTTCAAACGCTTAGAGAGAAAAAAAAAAAAAAAAAAAAAAATGAAAAAAAAAAAAAAAAATCATCAGACCCAAGTCTGCGTTACAAATTCTTCCGAATAATACGATTTTCAGCAAATATTACTTGATATTTTTGCGGAAAACGTTAGGAACATGTACAACCTATACATATATATTCTGGTAGCTAAGGGTTTAACACGAAGAAAAATTTCTGGTTGAAATTGCGGAACGTATTATTAATAATGGGGTAAAAAGAAATTCCTTTTAAAATAATAAGAATTCTTATTGATCCAACGATTCTTTCTTGTGCTTCTTCTGAATCATCAGAACGTTCAATTGGACCAATGATAATTCTCGTTGAATCAATAAGAATTCTTATTATTTTAAAAGGAATTTCTTTTTACCCCAATTTCTTAAAACGTTCCGTAATTTCAATCAGAAATTTTTCTCCGTGAAGGATTCCAGTAAAGCGATCTCCGGTAAATGGGCGGATACGCGTATCCGCCCTTTTACCGAAGAACTCCTCAATTAATAGATTCGATTATGAAGCAGTTTTTCAACAACAATCGATACATAGATTCGAGTGGAGGAAAAACAATGTCAAATTCCACGCGCCAGCCGCCCCTAATGAGTACATAGTTTTCTTGTATTTTAAAAAATAAAGAAAATTCGTTGGTGCAAGAACTGTCGTAAAAGCTCCGGAAAAATTGCTGAACAGCGGGAGTTTAGATCAAAGAGTTCAAATTTGATGGTTTTAAAGCCTCCCGACTATTTGGGGGGGGGGGGGGTCTCCCTCTATTCGGTAGTGGAGGACCGCCCCTTTAGAAGCGAAAAAAGTTCAAAAATTGAGTCAAGTGGTACTCGTAATCTCACAAGACGTAACAACAATTGGTTCGTCGACTGAAAATCATTTTTGGGCCCCCAACCCCCCTCAAAATAGCCCCCAATTACAAAAAACCCAATTTATCCAAAAATGGTCGTAAAATCTCCGGAAAAATTTCTGGATAGGGGTATTTAGGGTCGAAAAGCTCAAATTTGACGATTTCAGGAGCCCTCGGTCACTCCTAGAGTGAGAAAGAAAAGAGGCCGGGGATACATTTTTCCGGAGATTTTACGACCATTTTTGGATAAATTGGGTTTTTTTTTTGTGATTGGGGCTATTTTGAAGGGGGGTTGGGGGCCCAAAAATGATTTTCAGTCGACGAACCAAATGTTGTTACGTCTTATAAGATTACGAGTACCACTTGACTCAATTTTTGAACTTTTTTCGCTTCTAAAGGGGCGGTCCCTCATAATACCGAAGAGAGGGTGACCCCCCAAAACCCCTCTAAAAATTGTCGGGGGGCTTTGAAACCATCAAATTTGAGCTCTTCGACCTAAAATACCTCTGTTCAGCAATTTTTCCGGAGCTTTTACGACAATTCTTGCACCAGTTGGTTATTTATGCTTGGGGGCTTTTTGGGGGGGGGATTAGGGGCCCCAAAGTGATTTTCGGTGGTCGAACGATAGGTCATCATGTGTTAAAGGATTAGGAGTTCCAGGACTCAATTTTTTTACTTCTTTCGCTTATAAAGCGGGAAAGGGTCGACCCCCCTCCCAAACCCGCAAAAAATGGTGGGGGGGGGGGCTTTGAAACCCAAAAATTCAAATTTTTCTCGTCAAAATCCACTGGCTCACCAATTTTCATCTTTTTATGTTGAATAGCGGCCGAGAAAAAGGCTTGGGACGGTAGGTCTGGGACACCCTGTATTCTTATTTATTTATTTGTTTGTTTATCATTAAAGCCTCTTCCCCTCCACCCCACAACCCGGGGCTACAGTTATAATCTAGAATCGGCTCGCGGCCGCCCGACTTGAACAAGTCGGACGCGAGCAATGTTATATTTTTCCAATAATTTTCCGCTCGCACCTTATCTCTAGCAGTGCTGCCATATTTGACAAAAAAAAAATATACACACTTTACATGAAATTATACGGGAAATTTGTTTCCCCCCCCCCCCTGCAAAATCTGGCACTGAGCTTGATATTCGATTATAACCACCGCAAATTTTTATATGCTCATCAACATCAACACTCTTGCCAATTTGTTATGGAGCTATCCTAAACCAAAAGGTCATATTTTACAGGAACAAGGAAATAATGTGTTAGTTTGTTAAAAAAGTAGGTAACTTGCTAATAAGATTGGCGCTTTGTGTAGGTTCTACTGTCTATCTTTTAGGGGGAGTTAAAATAAAGGTCTATTCTGCAGAATGTCTGGAATGGATTGATCAGTTAACAAATAAGCCCTTTTGATTGTTAAAACCAGCGTAAAACTATTCAAGAGTATTTTTGATAGAGTTAGAAGAACTGTATGGGTCAGCTGCACCAAGTTGGTCCATTTTAACCCATGAAAAATATCCAACTTTTGGGTGTTGGATCAACACCTTCGCATTCCATCTTTTACGTGGGTTTAACTGGACACAATGCAACGTTGCCAAATTGCACGCTACGCACTGTTCTCAACAGATTCCACTTTCGATTGTTGATTCTTTGAGGTCGTTTCAGAAGTGTGTATGTAGGGCTGTAGGCTCACCTACACCGATAATCTTTGGAATTTTCCAACGTTATTTCTCTTATTACTTACATGGTAGAAATAGAAATAAATGAGAATGACTTTAAGAGTTGACTTTTCACTGGGGAACGCTTCAAAATTAAAAGGTCAAAGTTGCTCTTGAGTTTTTTCTTTCATTTGAACGAATGGAAATTGAAAATTCGCCAGAGATTAATCTTAAGCTGCGCCTACACTTTTGAAACGAACTCTTTGTACTTAAGTGTAAAATACCGCGTAAAGCACAATGAACGCTATTTTTCAACTGTCGTCCCTTTAAATCCAAGCGAAACTTGCCTGAGACTTTGACGTTATAATTTTACTTTAAAACGCTATTTAGTAAAAAGCTTTTATAATCATTCTCATTCAAGTAGTCTATCATGCAATATAAGAACGTTGGAAAAACAATCCGAAGATTATCGATCGAGCTGCGCCTCCACTTTCTAAACTAACTAAAGCAAACTATAGCAATGACGACGTTGGGAAATCGGGAAATCTGTTTAACAACCCTTAACTGCAGATGAGCCCAGATCTGGAACAATGGGGCTATTGCACACTTTTGCTATAAGCGATTTAATAGTCGATTATGGCGTAAAAACCTCAACAAATAACAATGGCGGCACTGAAAACTTCCACAATCCACTCCTAAACTCAATAAACGCAGTTATTTGCGCGAGCGTAATGGTGGCCGAAGGCACTAACAATGGGAGATTCCTATCTTAATTTCGTCACTCTTTCTATGCTGACAAGGATGATTCACAGAGTAATTAGTCATCAGAGTGATGATCCACATCCGATGAATGGTACCGCAACACCAAGTGACACCGGTGTCAAATGAAAGTAGTCTCTTATTGGTCACTTCTTGATGGAGTTTCAGAATTGTTAGATGGGAATCTCCCATTGTTAGTGCCTTCGGCCACCATTACGCTCCCGCAAATAACTGCGTTTATTGAGTTCAGGAGTGGATTTTGGAAGTTTTTAGTGCCGCCATCGTTATTTTTTGTGGTTTTTACGCCATAATCGACTATTAAATCGCTTATAGCAAAAGTGTGCAATAGCCCCATTACTTTGAAGCCTTATCTAAAAGTAGGGGACTTGAGTTGTACTGTCGCTGCATGGTGAGTCACATGTGGAACAGATACTAAACGAGTAAGAATTGTCGATTTTGTCCTAGAGCGCGCAGCACAGGATAGAGAACGTGCAGAGTGGTTGAAAATAGCTTACTGAAAATCTGATAGAGATTTTCCGATTTTCATTTTTATGTTTGGGAGTAACGCAGGGGTACCATATACAAAAAAAACAACTATTGAAACTTACTAACTTATTTTTTACTACTTTAATTTTTTTTTTTTAGCCTGAAAACTTTATTTTCAGTTGCATGGATACCTACATGCGGGTAAGGCCATATTTGGAACAGTTAATATTCAGGCTCTTTACCATTGAAATATAATGGAAAGAATTTTTTCACTATTTTTCCCTGTCTCAAGGATCAAAATTGTACTGAAAAAAAATTATTTTATTGAAAAAAAAAAAAAAATCATGCTGTAAAGGGTTAAGTTGGTGGGTTGGGTACCTATCGCCTTCGATTCATTCCTTTACCTCTGTCACAAAGTTCCCGAGTTTGGAGTTTTGAATGATTACATTTTAATTTATGCGTGTCTTTTTTCTTTCTTGTTCCCAGGACAATTCAAGATCCTGCGAGTCAGCGATTGACGTGGTACAAACCTCCTTTGTCGGTTCTTGTAATTAAAAAAGTCCGCGACGTCTCCGTCTTGCAGCCTTTTGTACAACTCGTCAGATGGCTTATGGAGGTAAAAATTAAATTCAAATACTGTAATACGAATGGATATTTATATTTATGTATTTTATATATGTTTACTGAATATATGTATATGTTTCACAAGTCCTCGCTCCTCCGGCGCGGCGCAAGCTAGTAAGTTGGAGATTCCACGGTAAAACATAACTTTTAGCTTTAGAGCGGAGAAATTTCACAAAAAATGTTTGCATTGAAACTTTTAAAATGGGTCTGTTGCAAACTTTCGCTACAGCGATAAAAAGTGTTTACTCCAATGTAAAATCGCCTGAAAAGTCCATTGGTGGCATCATAAAGTAAATAAATACAATATTAAACTCACAAGAGGCGTTTAATGAAATCCAAGATGGCGGCAAAATATCGAGGAATCTGAATGTATGCACCGTGATCATCCAAGGATTGCCAACTTTGATAACCTCACTGCAGGTAGAGGTTATGTGTTTATTTACGTTGTGATTGGTTGTGATGGATATTGTGAGGTTGGCTATCCTTGGATGTTCGTGGTGCATGCATACAGATTGCTCGATATTTTGCCGCCATCTTGGATTTCATTAAACGCATTTTGTGAGTTTATTGTTGCATTTCATTGCTTTCTGATGCCATCATTGGACTTTTCAGGCGATTTTGCATTAGATTGCACACTCTATAGCGCTGTAGCAAAAGTTTGCAACAGACCCATAATGCAAGCATAAACTCTTGCGGACTGTAGTTTTGATAAACCATTGAAACTTAATCTTTGAAACTTTACAGCTTTTCAAGATCCAAGTGTCAAAAAGGTTATCCTGCAACGGGTCAATCTGCCGTGGCAGAATGACCAAGTCGCCAATGTAAACATATGCGCAGTAGAGTTCCCACAAGGACTCTACTGCGCTCGGGGGCTGAATGATGCAATATCTACGTTAGCCAATGAAAAACGTTTATTTCATACTCGAACTTTAAGTCGCTTTTTCTCCGCCAAAAAGTCACTTGTGAGCTTTTTTATGGGCTTCACTGTTTTTCTCGTGGATAAATCAACGGAAGCAGATATGAATACATGCGAATCCCAAGATCCGTCAAGTGCCCTATTAACATTGATGAATTGCATGTTGCGTCTCGGTGTTTGCAGGAGAAACGGATGGTGGTGTTCGTCGAGGAAACCGTGATGGACGACAGCCTCTTGCAGAGTAACTCGGATTTCATGTCCGTCCGCGACAAGTTGATGTCGTTCAGCGACGGCAAAGATGACCTCACCGACAAGATAGACTTCATCATTTGTCTAGGCGGCGACGGCACCCTCCTCTACGCCAGTCTACTATTTCAGGTATAACTACACATGTATGGTTTAGATCATGACATCATTTGCTATTTGGTCCGTTGTTTACTTTGGCTATCGGCCAGTTGGACTATCAATCTCATTGTTAGTGTTGATGCCATTCATAGCAAAAATTATCAAAATTAAATTATAACTAGAGGCTAGTGGCTGCTTCGCGGCCATTGTGATATGTTTTTGTTAATAATTTAATTATAATTTATTTTAATAAATGTAAGTTAATAATATTTTGGTTTATAAATATCTGAGCATAAATTTAACGCCAACCAATTTGATTTGCATGAGCTAACGAAATAAATAAATTATTTACGTATTATTATTATAGACAAAATACGGATTAAAATGGGAACTAGGCCAACAATAAATAAGAACCTCCGAGACGTTTCGGTGCACTCACAGCACCATTATCAATCGGAAAAATAAAATACAAAAAAACAAATATGATGCGTTTTTTTATTCTCCGGAATCCGCACCGGTGCAATAACCCGGAGTTTTCGGAGCTGCTCCGAAGCTGTCTGGTGCAGCACCGGTCACGTGTTGAAGCTCCGGAGCTCCAGCTCCGGTGCATCGGTCTTCAACTCCGATACACTGGAGCTTGCACCGGAGCAGCTCCGGGCGCATCGCACCGCTAATAAAACAACACTTCGGTGCGCACCGGTGCTGGAGCCCCGGAATAAAAAAACACTCCGGAGCACTGGAGCTGCACCGGTGCGCGCTCCGGAGAATAAAAAAACGCATCAATACTCAGGACGAGGAGCATACTCCACAAAAATGGAAGAGGGACTGATTAACAAAATACCGCGACATCGGTTACATAAACAAAAAAAACAGACCAACAAAACGCAACAGAGTCTCAACCAGTAGTTAATGTTTGGAAAAACTGGAGGTATGCAACACTCAACTTTTCAACGTCTGCCCGGTAGTCACATATGGAGTCTCTGTTTTTTAGAATGTGAATCATTTCCCAGTTAGCAAAAACCGTCTTCAATCCGTCTGAAAGACGTCTTATAAGACAAGTAAAGTTGTATTAAATCCGTCTTTAATTCGTCTTAAAGACGTCTCTAGTTCCGCCCAAACACGTCTTTGAAGACGTCTTACGAATCCGTCTTTAAGAGGTTTTTAAAACAGCTTCAAAAACCGTCTTACGAATCCGTCTTAAAGACGTTTTTAAGACAACTTTGAAAACGTCTTACGAATCCGTCTTAAAGACGTCTTATAAGACAACTTTGAAAACCGTCTTACGAATCCGTCTTAAAGACATATGAAAGGCGTCGGTCACAATGCTCTATAGGTTACGTCTCGAGGAAGCCTAGCTTTCCAAGCTTGCTTGAAAATAGTCAACATTTTCAAAATTTGTGAAAATTTCGTAATTTTCCAAATTTGAGCAAATCTTGGTAATTTTCAAACTTAATGAAAATTTTCGTAATTTTCAAAATTTATAAAAAATATTGGTAATTTTCAAATTTTCGAACTGTGGACATTTTCGTAATTTTCGAAATTTTTAAAAAAAACTTGTGATTTTTGCAAATTATCAATATTTAAGGACTTGAAAACGTTGGAGTCAATCTTCTAGCTATCTTGGCTGAAGACGGCTTTAAGACGGATTAAAGACGCTTTATAAGTCTGGATTGAAAGACGTCTTAAAAACCACTTTGGAAGACGGTATTAAAGTCGTCTTGGAAAACGTCTTTGAAGACAGATTTAAAACGGATTAAAGACGCCTTGTAAGACTAGATCGAAAGACGTCTTAAAACCCACTTTGGAAGACGGATTTAAGACGGAATACAAGCAGGTGTCTTCTAAAATCGACTTAAAGACGCATTTAAGACGGATTTAAGACAAGCTTAAAATACGTTTTTGGATCCGCGACCATAAGACGGATTTAAGACGTCTTTAAGACGGAATGAAAAGACGTCTTACAAAAGCCCATTTTAAGCCAGATCGGCAAGCCTGATATTGTTATCTGGGAATTCTAACACAGTTCTAGCATTGTAATTTTTCTCCTGTGCTAGAACCTGGATGTTATCAAAATCAAACGGATGACCACACACTTCCTGATGCCGATAAAGGGCAGTTTTACCATCACTATTGTTGTTATGTTTGTGGCCATAAATCCTTTTAATGAGCTGTTGCCCTGTTTGTCCAATGTATCCCATACCACAAGCCCTGACATTTTACATTATACACTACACCAGCCAATTGATGCGTAGGTCTAGGAGCTTTTAATTGTGACCAAAGAAACTCCAGTGTGTTGAATCTTTTGTGTATCACAGTAAAGTCGCACTTCCTAAAAATCCCTGCCAAATTTTCAGATAGTAATGGCACATACGGCAAAACATTATCCGATTGATAATGGTGCTGTGAGTGCACCGAAACGTCTCGGAGGTTCTTATTTATTGTTGGCCTAGTTCCCATTTTAATCCGTATTTTGTCTATGATGTTTTTTGGCCATTTAGTTTGTAATTTTTTTAATATTATTATTATACATTATACTAAAACAACACAGAAATAGGTAAGAAACAACAACGGCTGATTACATTGATGCAAAAATGAGTGGATAGTCAGTGGCACACCCAGGATTTGGGGGGGGGGGGGTTAAAAGTCAAAGATTCTTGATCAATTTTTTTAGCATCACAAAATTCAGAGAGCGGCGTTTATTTATAGACCAGTCAGAAAATTTACTCTCGGTTTTGGGGGGAATTAAGCTAGATTATCCCCCCCCCACACCCCTGGGGTGCACCCTTGTGCCCCACTGCCCCTGTATCGATTCAACTTTGCAAATGGAGTCAATCGCCATTAATGGTTCCCATATCTTTTGCAACTGTGGCTCTTTCACTCATTGCAACTCATGACTCATCATATGGGCAGAAAGGTGATGTCTCCAAAATCCCCCTTGTGATCCCTCTATCGATTCAGCTTGGCAAATGGAGTCGATCCCCAGAGCTGCCGATTTGCGTAGATTTAATGGCATTTTGAAATTCACCGAAGATTCCACCGGTTGAGAAAAGATTACAGAGTTTAGTTCAGTGTATGACTGTAATGCACGAAAATACTAGCGTCTTTTATCTTTTCTCAACCGGTATATTTTAATTAATTAACGGCGTTTCCACCGATTGAGAAAAGATTACAGATCAGAGTATTTTCGTGCATTACAGTCATACATTGAACTGAACCATGTAATCTTTTCCCAACCGGTGGAATCTTCGGTGAATTTCAAAATGTCATTAAATCTACGCAAATTGGCAGCTCTGGATCCCCCTCAAGGGTTTCCATATCTTTTGCAACAGATCTGTACGTGAAGTTTCAGAAAAGTTAATACACGCTCCTCACCCGCCTTTTAATTTGAGTTAGTTTACTTGCACCATTTCAATTAATTTTCTCTTAACAAAACGTTGTCATTATTTTTTTATTTGTTTTTATATTTCCTCAGCAATCGGTTCCTCCAGTCATGGCATTTCACTTAGGTTCTCTTGGCTTTCTGACACCTTTTGAATTTGAAAATTTTCAAGAGCAGGTCACAAACGTCCTGGAAGGTAAATTTATCATGTTATTTTTCTTTTGTTTTTTTCTTTAATTTCTTATTCTCCTCAATTTCCATCTTTGAAATCAAACTGTTAGCATCATATCAATTTTGAAACGAATTTTAGGTCATTGTGAAGTTATCTTCACCAGAGTCCCTTGTTCAAGGCTTCACAAAAATTCACATATCCCTGCGGCGTTGGGCATAAATAAAAGTAATTGTATCGGGCAAAAATTTCTAAAACTCAGTGAAAACCCTCCATAAGTACATCTTAGAATAAAAAGTCAGCCAGTTTTAAGAGGGTACATGGAGGGATAGTCATTTATTTTTCTCTAAAAAGCTCTAAGGTCTGCAATACTCCACCCGAGAAGATGAAAGTTAAAAATAAATTATTGATTCACAATCAGATCCAGCCTTTAATTTGGCTCATTTTTGTGCCTTTGTGATTGCAAAGGTAGATACAGCAATCTGGCGACTGTGTATTCTTCTCATTTGAATGTATGAGAAACAATCGATTATTAAAATAGCCATGGCCCCCTCAAGAATTGATTGTTTCTTATTCGTTTAAATGGGATAAATCCACTGGATAAATTGCTGGATCCGCCCATGTTTGATTGATGATCAATTGTAAATACAGAAAACTCTCGCTATAACACAAAGACCGTTATAACTAAAACCTCGCTATAACGAAGAAATCGTCCGGTCCCTTGAACTTCCTATGTTAAATGCATGTATTCTACGCTCGATTTAAGATTAAAATCGTCACAGACTTACGTTTGGTAAAATTAATGGCGAGGCTGAAGCAGTTGACACTAAGGTGATTGAATTGTGGAAAGAAGATGTTTGGCCACAATGGGTCTGTTGCATACTTTTGCTACAACAATATAGAACCTTGATTCTTACGTAAAATTTGGCGAAAATAACGATGCGCACAATAAAAACGTTAAAAATCCACTCGTTAACTCAGGAAATCACTTCAATATCAAACAGCCCGCGCTACACTAGACACTATTTGCACCGGTATACTACTACATAGACAAAACCACCGAGCATAAGTAAACAACATCGTAACTACAAAATGATGGAATTTCTTTTTTAATACGTGAATTATAAGCTGCATTTGCTGTCTGGTCTTTTCGGTTTATCAAAGATTACAAAATAATATGGGAAATGTACACATCGAAACGAAATATTCCAATGTTTGTAAGTTATGTTCATGTTTACATAAACGAGATGGTTCCATCTATGTAGTTATAAGTCGGTGATATAGTGTCTAGTGTAGTGCGGGTTGTTTGAAATGGAAGGTATTTCCTGAGTTAATGAGTGGATTTTGAAAGTTTTTAATATGCGCATCGTTATTTTCGCAGAATTTTACGTTAAAAACAATGAGTTATATTGATGTAGCAAAAGTATGCAACAGACCCATTAAGAAAAGGTTACGGAGCCGATGATGTTTTTAACGCTGATGAACTTGGCTTGTGCGTTGCCTGATAAAATTCAGAAATACAAAGAGGAAAAACAAAGACTTCTAATACTATCTAGACTGGACATAAGGCCAATTTTAGGGCGGGAAAAGTGAATATGAGGGGTGGGACAAAAATCGCATGTTGCGCCTGGCTACGCCGCATCCACGATTACAGTATGTGCTAAGATTTTCAGAAATACATTGATTTAAATGGGAAATGACTTTTTTGAAAAATTAATTAAAAATACTAAAAAAAATATTTTTCCAGAAAATTTGGTACCGTTCGAAAGCTCATGATATGCAGATTTCGGTTCGGGTCGGTTTTATGCATGATTTTTGAACGAGAAACATTCTACAGGGGCTTAAAGTTGGGTACCGATTTTCTACAGGGTGTTTCATAAAATTGTTTTCTTCGTACCGTATTTGAATGGTTACAGCTCAAAAAAATAAAATTTATGCGATAAATTATTGAGATACACAAAACGAATAACTTTAATCTTGACATAGATTACGTAAAATTGAGTATATACAGCTATGTAGGTTGTCTCAGCGGGGTACCGAAACGGTGGAACACCCCGTAGAATCGAGGAAAATTGACCCAACTTTGAGCCTCTGTAGAATGTTTACGAATGAAAAAACGGTATAAAAACCGGGCCGAACCGGAATCTGCATACCATGAGCTTTCGAATGGTTACAAGTTTTATGAAAAAATATTTTTTTTAGTATTTTTAATCAATTTTTAAAAAAAGTCATTTTCCCATTTAAATCAATGTATTTCCGAAAATCTTAGCACATACTGTAATCGTGGTTGCATACCGATTGGTTTCAATGGGCAGGCGTTATGTCCAGTCTAGATAGTATTAGAAGTCTTTGAGGAAAAATGTGTCGGCGGAAAACTATCAAAGGAACGGGTGACCGTTCTCGTGTGTGCAAACATGAGTGGTGGTGAAAAAAGCCTCTCTTTGTCATCGGCAAATCGAAAAAGCCAAGATGTTTTTAAAAATGAATCTGTGCCGATCAAATACCGCAATAATAAGACAGCCTGCATGACTGCAGTGCTTTTTGAAGAGGAAACTTCATTGTATCATTCAACAATGGAGCTGTTGCAAACTTTTGCTACAGGCTTATTAATAGTTGATGATGGGTTGAAACCCTGTATAAATGACAATAAGCGCACTAAAAAATCACGAAATCCACTCCCAAACTCATAAAATGCTTTCAAATGCAAAACCGTAATGGCGGTGATTAACGCTTTTCACATTGGGTTTCCCTATCTCAAGAAGCTCAATTTTCACTAGGTGTTCTTGCCACACCACACAAGAAGAAGGAGAACCATACTGTAAGATTTAGGCGGTTTGAAATCATTTTATGAGTTTGGGAGTAGATTTTGTGATTTTTTAGTGCGCTTATCATCATTTTTACAGGGTTTTACCCCAAAATCAACTAGGTATTACTTAATAGGCCTGTAGCAAAAGTTTGCAACAGCTCCATTCATCATGTTAATTTCTCCTATCGTACTGTGAGGAATATTATTAATCCAAAAATTATCAAGATAGACCAAAACATGAGATTTCTGATACTTGTTCCACTCTAAAGTGCCGTTGATTCAAGTCACCTCTTTAATCATGTAATCCCCACTTGAAAGATGAAAAGAACTTGATCATTTGAATCTCCCCCAGGTCATGCTGCTTTAACGTTAAGAAGTCGTCTCAGGTGTATTATCATGCGGAAAAATGAAGATACGAATAAGTCATCCGGCCCACCGACCAATTTACTCGTCCTTAATGAAGTAGTCATAGATCGTGGACCCTCTCCGTACCTTTCTAATATAGATTTATTCTTAGATGGAAAACATATAACCTCAGTCCAAGGAGATGGTAAGTTTCTGCTTTCTTTTACCCTTTCTTGCATGCATTTTGGGATAGGTATAAGTTTTCTTAAGATTTGATCACACCAATCAAAAGAGGACACTTTTCTAAGAACTTTGATGGGTCACACAACTTTTTGCGAAATGTCCATTCAAATTCCATTGAATCGCATGTTTCTTAATATGGTACACAGGTGTGTACCCTTTCCCGTGAAAGAGTTAACAAGTGACTTTTTACGAGTGGGCTGAGTCAGGTAGGAATTGTGCCGTTTGGCAACTTAATATTTTGTCTCTCTGGACCCACGGATTCCTTCATAAAGATTGAACTGTACGGGGTTTGGTGAGAACCATTGAGTTATTAGTGAACCCAGATTTTAGTAAATTCCCCAGATGTCAGGGAATTCTCCAGGTTTTGGGGATTTCTCTAGATTTTAGGGAATTCCCCAGATGTAAGGGCATTCCCCAGATTTTAGGGAATTTCCTAGAATTTAGGAAATGCCCTGATTTTAGGGAATTACCTAGATTTTAGGGCATTCTCCAGATTTTGGGGAATTCCCCAGATGTTAAGGAATTCCCCAGATCTTAGTGAATTCCCCAGATTCCACAGTATTCCATTTCGTAGTAATTGAAATATACTCGGATAAGTAGTTGCTTTACACAATTACCATGCAGCATTTTTATTTACTTTACATACTTTTTACTTTTACTTTTTTGTATGTTCTTACAAGAATTCATTTTTGACGTTAGTGAAGCCAAGAGCCCACTCAGTGGCGTAGCGTGCAATTTGGCAACGTTGACTGTGTCCATTTAAACCCATGTAAAAAGTCGAATGCGAGGGTGTTCACCAAACATCCAATAGTTCGATATTTTTCATGGGTTTAAATAGACGAACTGTGACGTTGCCAAAGTGCACGCTACGCTCCTGAGCCCACTTAACTGATAAAAAACTGCTTTCAAAACTAAACTTTAGTCTTGATTTAATTGGATATCTTAAATTTTTCTGGCAGGTCTCATTGTCTCAACCCCCACCGGAAGTACAGCATACGCCGTAGCTGCTGGTGCCTCGATGATCCATCCGAGTGTTCCGGCAATTATGGTCACTCCTATTTGTCCTCATTCCCTCTCGTTTAGGCCAATCGTCGTCCCAGCTGGCGTCGAATTAAAGGTAGGAAATATCTTCATAATCTCTCTTCTTGACTACTTTCTTTTCCCATCCTTTGGCTAAGAACGTTTATGCTTTAGGGTCATTCCATAGTAGAGCTGGGGAAAGAAAAGAATGGACAAATGTCAAATACTGATGGGTTCAGAATCATCATCAATCAACACCTTTCGGCCTGCATTTCAAATATAACGTTTGATGACTGTTGAGCTCACCAGACTTTGACATTTGTCCATTCTTTTCTTTCCCCAGCTCTAGGTACTATGACTTTCAAAAGATTGTACGGAAGGAAATTCTTATAGTTACATTTTTCTGCTATTTTCAATGAAATTTTCAATTTTTCATGACATACAAGCAAAGCCATAAGTCCTGCGTCAAAGGTTTGACGCAACCCGCACTATGCGTAGCCTGAACCTCTCTCGGTCTTGAGGGATCAAAAGAAAAGAAAGATGAGAGAGCGTTAACTGTACATGTAATGCGGGTTGCGTTGAATCGTCGACGCAAGTCTTATGGCTCTGCTTGTACATTAAGGTGATTCCATGGCAAACTCCCAGAAATTTTAATCCGATAGATGGCGTTACTTGTCGCTGGCTCCATAAATAGCCGGTTTTTGACAGTTTTCGGCTGTTTTCTCTGAACAGACGAATAATAGACAAAAAATCGGAATATCAGCACCTGCTTAATTTTTTGCTTGATTTTTTGAGCCACAAGCGGGCCAAATTGGTTCTAAAATAAAGGCGTAACTATGCAAAGAAAAAATCATACCTAATATGGAGTTGTATCAGTAAAGATTACAGGTGAAACAGAAACTTGTAATCTTCACTGATACAACTCCAAATTACACATGATTTTTTCTTTGCATAGTTACGCCTTTATTTTTAGAACCAATTTGGCCCGTTTATGGCTCAAAAAATCAAACAAAAAATTAAGCAGGTGCTGACATTCCGATTTTTTGTTTATTACTCGTCGGTTTAGAGAAAACGGCCGAAAACCGTTGAAAAACGGCTATTTTCGGAGCCAGCGACAAGTAACGCCATCTATCGGATTAAAATTTTTGGGAGTTTGCCATGGAATCACCTTAAAAGGGGGTATTCTGATTAGTCCTTAAACCAGAGCTGCCGATTTGCGTAGATTTAATGTCATTTTGAAATTCACTGAAGATTCCACCGGTTGAGAAAAGATTACATAGTTCAGTTCAATGTATGACTGTAATGCACGAAAATACTCTGACCTGTAATCTTTTCTCAATCGGTGGAAACGCCGTTAATTAATTAAAATATACCGGTTGAGAAAAGATAAAAGACGCTAGTATTTTCGTGCATTACAGTCATACACTGAACTAAACTCTGTAATCTTTTCTCAACCGGTGGAATCTTTGGTGAATTTCAAAATGCCATTAAATCTACGCAAATCGGCAGCTCTGCCTTAAACACTTAAAACCCTCAAAATTGTCTAAAGATTGACAAGATTTAAAAGAGTAAAGACCTTGACCTGGGTACTTTTTTTTGAAAGTCATAATACATGTGACACCTGTAATGCTATTCTCATCTTAAAGTTCAAAGAAAAACAAAGTCATTCGATCAAACTTTTTCTACTAGCAGAGCAGATTTATTTCTTGGCCTCAAAATTGCAACAGTTTTCATTTGTACCAGAAAAATATTATGTTAAAGTGGTATGGGTGTCACATTTTCTGCAGAATGATCCATCAGTTGAGTTCCAATTTTCATTACTTACATCAAATTCAAAATTGAAGAGTTGCTTGATAAGTTGTACTTACCTGGAGACAATTTATTCTAGAGACCATGCACTATCTATCTTGCCTGTGTTGAAAGCGGGCCGCGACTTTTTTTTTTTGGAGTCTCAACATAACAATATCCCACTGGACCATACATTGGCTAATGAGCAAAGTTGCTGAGGTCAGTAGCCAATGAGAGCAAAGCATCGGAGTCTTGTCATTGGGTATCAGCGAACGTACGGTCCAGTTGGATGTTGCTCCCTATGTTACTTTGTTGAGTCCCTGAAGTGGAATTTAGCCTCCGCGCGATTGGATAGTGGGTGGTATCCAGTTTATATTGTCTCTGGTTGCATCCTACCACATTAAGTTCTTGAAAGTTGAAATGAAACTTGAAACAAAGTTAAAACTCTTATTAACCCTTTAACTGCTACGGACGAGTATACTCGCGGTGGAGAAACCTCTTCTCTTAGAGCTGCGGACAAGTATACTCGCTATGGAAACTGGATTCCACAAAACTCTTAAAAAAAAAAATAAATAAATAAATAAATAATAATAAAAAAAAAATAATAATAAAAAAAACGTAAAATTCGTGAATTTGCACGGTTTCTCATTCACAGTGTGGCTGTAATTGCATTCCTAACCTAGCAGTCGAAGGGTTAAATGCAATTACTCTGCTTTCATTTTTCAACATGCAAATTTTCGATTTACAATTTACATTCTACATTAGGTGTACCCATATCAATTGAGTCGTCCTCTTTTCAAAAGGTCGTCTTTACTCCCTATCAAAGTTTTACAGGATCAAGGAAAACTATTACATAGTACCTTATTTTAAGCATCTCTGAATTGTCAATTCGTGTTTATTCTTACTTGAAAATCCATTGAAACTTCCTCAAAAAATATCAAGGTGTTTTGGTTGTGTTTCAAAATTGCAAATTGAATCTTACGGACTTTTCAAGTTCAGGTCAAGGAGATCTCAAGTAAAGTCTTTGAATTATACCCTAAATCTACAAAAAATTAGGAAAGAAAAATCTACCAAGAAAAATTTTCTCACCCTCTGACTAATGAAGAGAAAAATATTTATCCTTCAGGAAATTAAATAAAATATCTTTTTAATAGATCTCCGTCTCACCAGACAGTCGAAGTACGTCCTGGGTCTCTTTTGATGGTAGAAACCGACAAGAACTACTTCACGGAGATAGGTAAAAAAAAATTCCGAGTTCTTCCCTGCATCTCCATGAATTGCATTGGTTTTGTTTCGTCCTGTTGAACGTTTTCTTTTTGTGCTTGCTTATATTACGAAATGAACCCTGTATCTAAAAATTGTTAACCCTTTCGATGAATAAGTGTTCTTATCTGTTCCTGTACTTGTTAATCGCAGCTCTGAAGTTATTACTTAAAAAAAGAGAGGAAAATGGTGCTCTGGCAGAGAGTAAATGATACGCTTTACTAACCCTTGACTTTTGCACTACTTTTCGCATTGGGTGGGGACAAGAAATCATCCAAGGGTTGTTCAGGGTGGGACAAACCCTCAATTTTCAGCAACCAAAAAAAAAAAAAAAAAACCCAGTTCATTTTAGGGAAAATTGGCGTTGAAATTGATATTTACCAACTGAGGGGTTGGTACAACTGACCTATGTGCAAATAAATCCTCCCCGCCCCTTGCTCGGCGCCCATGGTCTCCAATATACGTACAAAGATGTCTGCCTTAACAATGCACAATCTTTATCGAAGGGGTTAAAATTTGGCTTAATTTTCTAGCGACCGGTATTTTTCAGCGTTTGACCTTGCTGTAGTGTTGTTATTTTATTTGGATTGTTTACCGTTGTTAAACCTTAAAATTTTGCATGAATTTTTCATTTATTTCTGTACGGATTTAATTATTATTAATTTATTTGGATTTTTGAAGTAATGCTAGTGCTTGTATTGTGTTATGTATTAAAAGTTGTTTCTGTTTTTTTTTTTTTTTTTTTTCCAATTTTAGCCGGTAAGATCTGTTTGCCCAACTGTAATGTCGTCTAAACTGCAAGTTTTGTTCTTTTGCTTATTTTTCTTTGTGTGAAAATTGAACATTATTGTTCCAGATCATGTTGAACGACGACTGTAGAAACACAGCGTGGGTTTCTTTCGATGGCCGTTTTCAGCAAGAATTGCTGTCTGGTGATAGGTAGCGCTTTATTGATTGTACTTTTAAACACCAAATGTTAGGGATTGAATGAAGATTAGAATGAAAAGAAAAATAAACATACAACAATGGGATCAAAGCTAAAAATGAATAAATAAATACAATGGGTTGTTTCGGGGCTAAATTGCTCGCATCACCAGCCAAAAAGGAAAGGTTAGCCAAAGAGAAAGAACGTGTTGCGATACAGACACCGCAAGTAACTGAATGACGCAGGATTTGAGGAATTATGGGATCAAAATGGGTGTTTAGACTTTATCACTTTAGAGGTCAAAAATTGTAGGTTTAGGGAATTTAATGCCGTAAAAGTTCTTACCAGTAACATTGAAAAAAAAAACTAAAAAAGGTAAAATGATGCAAAAATCTACTTAAAATCACAAGTTCTTTTTTCCCTCAGTTCTCAGTTCATTCATTCATATTTCTATTAGAGGTTGTTTCAGAAGTGAAGGTGCACCTAGACCAATAATCTTTGGAATTTACCAATTTTTTTTTTTTTTTTTATATTACATGGTTAAAAGGATTGAAAATCAAAGGATTGAAGAATTCAAAAGTTAAAGTCGCTGGTAAGTTTCGTTTTAATTTGAAGGAATGAAAATTGAAAATATGTCAAAGATTGTCGGTCCAGGTGCGCTTACATTTCTGAAACAAACTCTACGTAGATTTGAATTGCAACTAAAGAGCTTGATTCAAAATGGAGATTTTTCCCCCCCAGATTTTGAAACTTTATTCTTTATACTACACCATAAAAGTATTTTTTTTTACAAAATCCTTTTACAAGTGAAACCATTCCACTGTTCCATCGTCAAAGCATCTGCTGTTTAAAAATTTACCTAATAAATTTATCCAAATGAAACGCCAATTTCACCAAATTACGGTTGTAAAGTATAACACCATCTTTAACGGAATTCAATTTAATTATTTTTCATTAGTTATCGTCTTTTTTGTTTTTCCACACAAACCTACTTAAAGTAAATTTTAAATTCCTCTAATATTATTTGACCTGTTAATAATTATTCCTTTTAAATTCTCAAAAAATGAACCCAATTAAAATGCAGGGAAATTTTTTGTTCCGGAGTAATGCATTTCTTTAAAAGGGAAAACGATTTTGAGGGTTCCTTGACGTTTTTTAGTAGGCCTCAAGTTAATTTACTGGAAACGGTATTTATTATTTGATCAAATTAAAATATTTTTAATCCTAATAAATTCTTTCGTAAAATGGCCCAAAAGAATGGGGCATCTTGTTGCGGAGTAGGGCCTTTTTAGTAAGCGAGGCGAGTGGTTGAGGTGCCCTGAACTCATCTCTTTAACCTCCAAGAACGCTCAACTTTCGTTAAATAAAACGGCATAGCTCCGCAGCAAAAACGCCCACATTCTGCTTGCTATTTTACGCAGAATTTAAGTAGGAATATAAGTTTAACTCTTGCCTTAAAGTATTTACCCTTTAATCACTTTTGAACTTCTCGAACCTCATTGCCCTTAATTTCATTATTGCTTTTTAAATAGATTCCGATTTTTTTATCGCCCTGCATACTGCTTGGTCATTTTACTTAGAATTTAATAGATAACATATTGCAACCCCGTCCAATCAAAATCCTTTTTTTTCTTTCACTTTAAGTAGATTCTCTCCTCAAAAACAAAAATGACGATAACAAGTCAAAAATTATTGAATTGAATTCATTTGATCATTCAGTACTTTACAATTCATCTTTTGGTGAATTCGCGTTTCAATTGGATGATTTTCGAGAAAGTTATGAATTTTTGAAAGGTGCGACTTTGCAACACTGTAACTCCCCCCCCTAAATATTTTTGGAAAAATTTTATTTGAAAAAAAAGACTACTTTTATCAAGTACTATCAAAATACAAAGTTTCAAGAAAATCGGTGGGGGGGAGAAAAACCCCCATTTTGAATCAAGCTCTTTTCACAAAATTTTAGTAAGATGCAATTTTTTGTTTTAGATAGATCGGTTTATTCTGATACTACACCATCAAAAGATATCTTATTTGTGTAGCACAAAAGTCCTCTCTCTACAAAGACTTTTTTCAGCTTTTCCTCGTCACCAAGCAATTATCTGCTGTCTAGAATAATTTCCAAAAATAATTCAGTTTTAGAAAGGATCTGCCAACTTTGTGTCAGTCATTTACTTGTTGTAGGCATAACACTATTTGTCGTTGTGCCTTCTTGGTTTATCTTGTTCATAACTTCCATCCTCTTTCTTTCTCTCTCACACGAACCTTCCAATTGCATTTCTCTCACTTCCTCTAACATATAACTGAAACACTTTTTTATAAAAAAATTGTTTATACCAAAAAAACTGTGCCAACCTCAATTAAAATGTCGCGAGGAAACTTCTTAGTTCTAATTACAAGAGGTAACTTAAGTCTTAAGTAAATACTGAGTTTCCTTGACTTTTGTTGCTTAGTCTCCTCATTTTCATTTTCTGTTACCAATGCAAATAACAAACATGTTTTGCTTTTTTCAAAATGTTGAATCAAGATAATTTTCCTTTGAATATTAAGGTGGAACTCTCTTGGTATAGGGCCTTCATTTTTGTAAGTATGCAATTCCTTCTCACGAGTGCATTTTGAATTGTATGCTCTGAAAAATTGAAGGTGTTTTTACAACTTGAGGTAAATGAAAAGAAAGATAATTACTATGAAAACGCGAAATCTTCAGGTTTCTATTGATTATCATCACTTGGTTTTTATAATCATTAAGGCGTTATAACTACCTTGCCCTTGTAAGTATTTACATGAAACTCATTTTCGGAAACATTATTTTTCCAAGTTGCCTTTATTTCACTCTCATTGCATATTTTTAAATAGATTCTTTATTTTTTTTTGTCTGTCGTGTACATACTTTTCAAATTGATTTCTCTTAGAAATTCACTCTCTCTTCTTTCATCCCCCTTCCTTCTCCTCTCTCTCTCCCCCCTCTCTCTCTCTCTCTCTCTCTTTAGAGTACAATCTGCCCATGCCTCTCATTGATCATTCATTTCTCATTCATTTTTTTTATTTATTTTTTTTCCCCATTAATTTTTTTCTCTCTTTTTGTTTTTGTTTTTTTTTTTTTCTAATGTCTCTGGTACCCTCTGTCTCGAAATACTCGTCTCATAAAACTGAATGCCAAAGTCACAGTCTTTTCTGTTTCTCACTAAGTAAATGTTTTGCTCCATCGAATAAGCTTGTAATCTTTGTTTTGCTTCTTTGCTTATTGCTTTAGTTCTGCATGCCAATTTGTCTACTCCTCATTCTTCTTGCCTGTTTATTCTTGTTTGATTTTCTTTGCCTCGACTTGAAGGAGTTTTTTTAATTTATGCTTGCCTGTATAAATCAATGTTCATTTACTTATATATGTTATTATTTAATCATATTTTTTTTTTTTTTTATCTTTTGATTCATTTATTCATTTTTGGGTATTTTTAATGTATTTGATCAGCTAAAGGTACATAAACTGAGAAACGAGTCAATGAAACATTGATGTGCTTCCAGGCAAAATTCTCACAGATTTCATTCCGATAGATAGCGCCTTCTGTCATTGTTCTAAACGTAATCTCTATTGGGGTATAATTTGAATAAAATCGCAAGTACTTACTCTAAATATCAAAGTAACAGCATTATTGTAACTTTTTAGTGAATTTTCTTAACCAACATTCATCAAAACTACGACTTTCGTTCTCAACCAATTTTGGTATTTGATGCCTCAAAGCATTCGTTACGTAACTAAGTACAGAGGTGTTTATTCCAATATTTAGTGAAAATAGAGGTCGTTACAGATAGCTTCTGTTCTGGCATTTTTTTTACACGTGCGGTTGGACGATATTACATCTTCCATGCAGTTTCGCTTCAGTGTTACCATCTGCGTGAAAACATCAACCCCACTCGCTATATATATGAATCACTAGAGCTTTGTGCTGGGTAATAGATTCAGTTAATCGTCGTAAATAGTTAATTTTTTACTTTTCTTTAATAACGATAACTTTCTGAGTCTATTACATGGCAAAAAATTCTTATGATACACGCAGTGAGCGCGGTTGAAGTTTTCTTGCTGACACAAACACACTGCACTGCACTGGATTCCATGCTTGTAAACAAAGAACTGTCAGAACCGAAGCTATCTGAAACGACCTCTACTCATTATTTCATTCAAATCATTACATACTTCATAATACTTACTTTAGTGAAAATACTTATTATTCCATTCTTATGACCCCTATAAAAACTAAATTTAAAATTAAGAACTAATGATGCTATCTATAGGAGTTAAATTGATGAGCACGTTAATGCTTCAACCATAAAGTGTTAGTTTCTTCACTCTTTTCAACCAGAAAAACTAAAAATACAAAGGCAAAAGACATAGAATTGAAAGATTAACTCATTTCCCCAGAGGAGTTTTTTACAAGGAGTTTGCCTCATGATGAGATGATTGATTTCCCTTTTTTTCTTCTGTAGATACTGAATCATAACTAACCTTACAAATCTTGACTATCAAGTGTTTTTTCTTCCACAAGTCATCCATGCTTTTTCTAACCAATCTTGTGGACTCAACGCCTGTGTCTTTACTCTTTTACATTGATCACCTTTTGAGAATCTTCCTATATTCATAAATCATATCATATCTGACTCCCCTAAAAATCAGCAGACAGTTTGCTTTGATGAAAATTCCAATGATATTTGTCAGATTTTCCTCATGTTTGCTTATGAGGCGTATTTTCGCAAAACTCGCCTCATCCTCTTTTGGTGATTTTGAAAAAAACAAAAAAACACTCTTCCAAAACTGAAAACTGGATACCTACTCAATACACTATTTACAAAGGAACACGCGAGTTTTGGTGACCATTTTTTTTTTTTTTTTTTTTTTTTTAATGTATAATCCATTTCCCGTGCTAACTCAATTTTCACCAAAATAGAGTAAGGCGAGTTTTGTGAAAGTACGCCTTATACTACGAGTCTTGGGATTCCTGACAGGAAAACGATAAGTATCACAAAATAAAAATTTATGTGGTTACAGGAAAAACCGCCATGAATTTCAATCAGATTCATGTCATAAGCCTCCAAGCTGACATATTCCTGAATCAATAATGCTCTCTGACGGATACGTTCAACGGATTTATGGGGCTGTTGCACTTTTTTACTGCAGGCGATTTTAAGGTTGATTAAAATGTGAAAACTTCCAAAAATATCAATGGTAGCTCTAAAAACTTGCAAAATCCACTCATACCCTCATAAAATTAATTTAAATGCTTGTGCGTAATGTTGAGCTCTATTAATGGGGGATTCCCATCTAATAGTCTTGTCATTCCATAAAGAAAGTGGCCAATATAAGAGACGACTTTCCTTTGGCAGTGTTGTCATCAGGTGTCACGTCACCAATAATTGGCTGTTAGTTGATCCTCTGGTGGCTGGTTACTCTGTGAATCTTCCTTTTCAGTATAGAAAGAGTGACAAATTATGATGGGAATATTTCATCATTAGTGCCCAACATCGCCATTACGGTCGCACGTTACTAAGCATTTCATGAGTTTAGGAGTGGATTTTGTAATTTTTTAGTACTGCCATTGTTATTTTTGAAGGTTTTTACATCAGTTTTGACCTTTAAATATCCTGTAGCAAAAGTGTGCTATATAGCCCCATTACATACACTCAGAGCTGCCGTTTGATGTATAATTAATTGGATTTTTCAATTTACCGATGATTCCACCAGTTGTGAAAATATTACACGGTTCAATTCAATGTATGACTGAAATGCACGAAATTACTCTGATCTGTAATCTTTTCTTAATCGGTGGAAACTCAGTTAAATAATTAAAATATCTGCAAAATTTTTAAAGTCATCGACTTCTTCATTGGTTGAGAAAAGTTTACAGATGCGAGCATTTTTGTGCATTATAGTCATACACTGAACTGAAATGTGTAATCTTTTCACAACCAGCGGACTCATTGGTGAATTGAAAAATAGCAGCTCTGCATGCACCATACGACTCATGGCAGACATGGCACTCTATCAGATTGATTTTTTCAAGAGTTTTGCCTGGAATTACATACGTTGAATCAGTCCTGAGGACTTGGTTATCAAATTAGGAAAAATTATCTGCAGGGAAACTTTTGGATGCTGGTTAAAAATCAATCAACACTGTGATTATGATGGGTGCTTCAAAATGAGAAAAATCATAGTCATGTCTGTGGAAGCAAAATTCTGGTTTTCCAAATTGTTCGCATCTAATTTGGGCTGTTTTGTTTTTCCCCAGTTTACGCGTGACGACATCCATTTACCCAGTTCCGTCAATTTGTTCCCAAGATCAGATCTCCGACTGGTTTGACTCTCTAGCTGAATGTTTACATTGGAACGTCAGGAAGAGGCAGAAGCATTTGGATGAATTAAGTGATCTCGCACATTCTAGTTCCAACGACACGTTAGACTCCCTTGAGCATCAAATGGAGCCTATCGAGAGCTAGGTGAGACATTGTGACTTTCGAGTCAGTAATCAGTCGCTTTTGTTTCTGTTTGTATTACTTACTTTTTAATTTTCTTTTTTTTTCAGTTTCCACCGAGCAGTAACCCTGCTTGGAGGGAGTTCATTTACATATTTAACAACAGAAGAAAACAATACATCACTTACTGGGCGAACCTCGTCAATGAGGCAAACTGCCCTAAACTATATGAAATAAAATAATTAAAAAAATAAATTAATAAATACATATGTATACTGGCGGTGATTGTGGTCCCAGGCATTATATTTCAGCGTGGGCTCTACCGAATTGGCTCCAGTCCGAGGCTGGTCGAATTGGCTCCGACCAAAATGTTTGAAAAAAATAAATAGAAAGAAAAGTATGGCAATGCTGTTCTGTAAGATGTATGCTGCAACCGCGAATACCGTGATAATTTGGTCGAACTGTGAACAAGAAGGCATGGTTAAAAATGTTGTTCACGATAAATCTTAGTAACTTCTAAATTAAAAAAATTGTTCGTTGTGACGGCATGCAAAAGTTAAAAAAAAAATTGATGTGATTGAAACACGAAAGAAACGCAATGAAATTTTTTAAGTAAAAGCAACAAAAAAAAAAAAAAAAATTATTAATGTTTAAAAATTAGCGGGGAGAAATTTGAAAGATGTTGATTTTACAAAATTTAAACGATCAATTTTCGACCCGGAGCCAATTCGACCAGCCTCGGACCGGAGCCAATTCGGATGTACCCTTCAGCGTTGATTGTGGTCCACGTGGATCACAATCAGGGATCACAATCAGAGATCACAATCAGGACGAAGAAACACTCCGGTTGCGGTCCATTCAGATTTTTTTTATACCGTGAATGTGGAATTCCCCCAAAATAACAAAAAAAAAAGAATTTGGACAACAATGATATATAATAGAGACCACACACTATCTATCTTGCCCACTTTTGTGCACGGTGGCAACTCTTTTTTTCAGGGTCTCAACACTTCAAACATGGACCATACGTTGACTGATGAGAAAAGCTGTTGAGATTTTTGCCCAGTGAAACCGCAGCACCAAAAGTGATCAGTCAAAGTATGGTCTATGTTGGATGGTGTTCCCTCATGCTCCCTGTGTTAATTCTTGTTGAGCTACAAAAAAAAAGTCAGCCTCCGCGCGCACGGCTAGTGCGTGGTCTCTATTATACAGGGTGTAACAAAACTATAAACAGTAATTTTCAAGGCGTGTTTTAGAAGTAAAAATAAGACTTTTTTTTCCTATAAACATGTGTACGAAATTGTTGTCTTTTCGAGTTACAATGTTGCAAAGTTTCCGAAAAACAAATTGAAAAATAGTCATAACTCCCTCGTGAATTTTTGTTTATGCTCGTAAATAGATCTTCTGGTGTAATTTTAGGCGTTCTTGCCGATTTTGGCCGTGAAAATGCTGTGTACACAAATTTGAGGGGGGTTTTGGGGGTTTTTCTTGATTTTTCTCACTTTTTTTGGCCAAATTATGTGAAAATATGCTTTTGGATTCATTGAACCCAAAAATGACTAGCATCATTCAAAACTTCGTAAACAATTATGCATATTTGATCCTTATAAGTTTTTCCAATTCGCAAACCATTGCCGAGATAATTGTCCCTGAAATTGCAGAGGTTGGCCAATAATCGCCTTTTCTTTGATTTTGTCTATTCTTGGCTGACCTCTGCAACTTCAGGGACGATATTCTCGGCAATGGTTTGCGAATTGGAAAAACTTGTAAGGACCAAAAATGCATATTTTTTTACGAAGTTTTGAATGATTCAATGAATCCGAAAGCATGTTTGTACATTATTTGGCCAAAAAAGTGAGAAAAGTCAAGAAAAACCCTCAAAACCCCCTCAAATTTGTGCATACAGCATTTTTACGGCCAAAATCGGCAAGAACGCCTAAAATTTCATCAGAAGATCTATTTACGAGCATTAACAAAAATTCATAAGGGAGTTATGACTATTTTTCAATTTGTTTTTTGGAAACTTTGCAACACTGTAACTCGAAAAGACTACAATTTTGGACCCATGTTTATAGGAAAAAAATGTCTTATTTTTACCTCTAAAACACGCCCTGAAAATTACTGTAAATAGTTTTGTTACACCCTGTATATTGTCTCTGGTAATGCCTTATCACAGAATACCTACTGCAATCAGAACGGAGATTTATAACTTCATTTTGAAACATTTTTCACTTTGGTTATTTTTGGGTCCGCTATGTGCGAAAGTGAGCATTTCCGGCACTCTCTTCTTTCCATTGGTACTTATGGCAGTTTCTGCTCTGACTCTAGTATTCTGTGGCCCTTTTTTTCTCATAATGATTTCCATTTCATTCTCAGATATTCTCAATTTTTTCAACAAATATTGAATTCCTTCAAAATTGTTTCAGGTGTGAAATCATAATTGGAGGAAAGGAATGACAAAGATAAGGACTGTTATCTTACTTTCATTTTACATCTCGTTCATCGTTTCAAGCTCTCAAAATTCAAAAGAAATCCTTGCTCCCGATGTCTATACGCTTGTCGATAAAAAGCATTCTCAAAATGTTCACAACAACTTCAGTGCTTGGATGAAGACCCACTAAACCATGACATTCTCGTGCATTCACTCGCTGACACGAGTGCGAGAATGACTGCGAGTCAGCAAGTTAGCGTGATACAAAGAACGAGTGATCTTAGGAGAGTTGCTCCTGTTTACTGTGGCTCTCAGAGCCAGAGGAGGATCCAGATCTCCCTCCCTCTCTCTCTCTCTCTTTCTCTCTCTCTCTCTCTTTCTCTCTTTCTCTTTTTCTCTTTTTGACCATTCAAATGTACTATGACTTTCAAAAGAAAGTACCCTTTCAGTACAGTTGGGGACAGAAAGATTGTCAGACGACTCCTTGAGTAGTCCACCGGCAATGCTTAAATTCATTGAGATGAGTATTGCGGGCGGTCTACTTCAAGGAGTCGCCCAACATTCTTTTTGTCCCCGAGTGTACATCGTTATGAAAATTCAATCAAATAAATTCAACACGGAGACAAGTGAAAGGAGCAAGCTTTTCTCATATGATTTCATGTGCTTGTCAATTTTTTTTAAAATTCCATGTTAAAAATCATCCGCCTGTGTATGTAGATACAGTCACTTAATGAACCCATTTATGCCTAGTGGAGCAAAAACGCACCAAAAAACACCAACAGTGTTTTTTATACATTAATTCCCAAATGATATTGTATGTGGCTAGTGGTGCGTTTTCGCACAAGCATTTTTGGCTATAAAAATGCATGGGGGGAAAAAAAAAAAAAATTGTGTTTTTGGGACCAAAATGGACTAACTTTGAAAATTTCACGAAAATCTCAGACCTAAAATAGTTCTGGACACAAATGGGTTAAATGAAGAAAGAGAGAGTGAGAGACACAAATTCCTGGATCAGTCTCTGCTCTGAACCCCCGTGGTCGCTTGCGTGTGCCTCCTGCATCTCTGCGGTATGCAGTCATGAAGAACCTCAAAAAGTTTTTATCATTATGTCCTCTGCAATGTTTTTTTGAATGTTGTGTTAAGTTGTTCAACATGTTAAGTGATAGATCCAGGTTTAAGTACTATGTTATCGTGGTATAATATTTTTGTATAAATTTTGTTTTAATTTTTAAGTTCTGTTGTGGATGTGTCTTGGGAACAGGGACCTTTTCTTTGTGCAAGTTTGAAATAACCCTGGCGCCGTCTGCTCTTTCGACTCTATCAGCCCTTAATTTGATCAATGGCTCTGACAATTTTTGGAAATTGAGCATTCTGCTCTGTGTTTTGAGCATTTTGGGCTTTTGGACATTTCTGAATTTTTTTTGAATGGACCAAGCCAAGTTTTTTTCAGACAGTTTTTTAAAAATCTTCTTTTAAATCCTCATTATCTAATTTATCACTCGTTAGCTGTCCCAGTGCTTTTTCGCTTGATCACAACAATGCTGAGGCATTGGCTCACACATCAGTTGTGCCGTTTTCAATGATTTTAATGAAAAAGATTTATTTTAAGGAAATCAAGTTGCACATGGAGCATTCAATTTTTTTTCATGTAAACCTAGTTTTCTTAGGTTATCTGTGTTGTGCGTCATCATACGCCTACTATTTTTGTCTGTATTTAACCTCAAATGACGTAAGAACGTTGTACTTCTGTAAACTTATTACTGTGTAAAGATAAGGTCCGCTTTCTCCAATGATGTCGTTAATTATTTCTGAGGGTAAAGTTATATCTTTTTTTCAAACGGTGCTCATAATGATTAGATTCTTGTTGATAATTTTGCACTTTCTTGCCTTCCACCAGAAAGAGCTCTCAAAGAGAAAGTATTGGTCATTTCTCACTCTGTATGTTAAAAAAATTGAAGATGATGATATTTTTTGGGTATCAATGAATATTGTTTTTATAAAATGAAAATTTTTTTAGCACTGAAAGTGCTCTGTTTCAATAAAAGTCTGATTATTAAAATTGATCTGAAAATCAGAGTTCACTATGTTCTACAAATTTTCAAAGGCATAAATAAAAGCAGAAAAGTAAGACAGTTTTATGTTGATGATAGATAATAATTTTCGTAACTTGAACAATAATTTTTGTGTTTCATATTATCATTTAATCGATAATTTAACCCTCCGGACAGTGGTCGTATTACTTATATGTCCTTCATAATCAATGTAAATTTAGTAAGGAAGATTCAATGGTTGGTAACAGGAGCGATTGAAGCCAAATCCGGAAAGAAAGGCTCATCAAACAAAAGGTGTGCTCTTTAGACAAAAATCTCTGCTCGAATACAATGCTGATTTTTCAGAAAGAGCACACCCGTTGTTTTATGGGTCTTTTTTCCAGCAATGGCAATAGCGTTGATGGAATGCAGACAACCAAATACCACCCACCACATTTTCTGTTAGTTTCATTTTCATTCCTTAATGCCTTAAAGTGTTATAAGGATTTGGAAAAACTGTGAAAAAATAAATCAGCAGAATTACCTTTAAATAACTATTTGATCAACATGTCTTCCATAGCTTCTACTTGTATACTTTCACTACTTAAGCATTTATGAATAGTGAAAAGGTTTTTGATCGAGGAATTTCCACTAAGAATTGTTGACTGATGAAGAGTTGAACGGGGAAAAAAAAGAGTGGCCGTCCATAGATTGTTAAATGTTAATGTCAGGCATCATCAAAATTTGACTTCTTATTTCATCCACCTTTATGTCTTTTCCCCACATATTGGACCATTTAATGTAGGTACCGGACTTACAAGTTTTGTGCAGCCTTAACGGACAGACATCCTTTTTTTTCCTGCAGGTCAATTATGAAGGATTGTATTCTAATCGAATCGCTTTCGAGGGCATGTTATTCTTATATTCGGTTTATCTTTCAAGTTGTCATTCCGATAGAAACCCTTAGATCTCTGCAGATATTCACTGATGATTCTTGAGCTATCGACTATCGTCCACACATTGTAGAGATTGAAGGGTTTCTATCAGGGTGCCTACTCGGAAGATAGACACTACCCATAAGCGTATATTGTGCTCGATCATTGATTGGACGTGATTATAAATTCGATCAGGTGTATATAATCATTTTTTTTTTTTAAATCAGTTCAAATTCTCTATGCATCAGCCTTACTTAACTAATGTATAATTATAATGCATTTTGGAAAAGTTAGGGCGAAAGCACCAATAAACGAATTATTACTTATGGACGTGTGATATTTTTATCTGTATACTTCTCGTTGCAGTTGCATTCTAACAATTGAAATGGGAGCGAATGGCTGTTAATCCACTTTAAAACTTATGATTCGACCTTCTCTGAATCAGATTTTCTCTAAGGAAGTCTTGAAAATGGTGCTTTTGTGATAGTTTAATTTTTTTTTTTTTTCCTACTGTTGTTACTGTTCCACTGTTTTTTTTGTTGCTGTCTGCAACCAAGGTCCTATATTTAACAGGTATGCTCGACTTGCATCCCGCGTTATCTTCAGTGGCGCGAAAATCAAAAAGAATCCAAGATGGCCGACAAGAGAAGAAAACACACCGACTCACTCGGGCGACTCTAAGTATCGGCGGTGTGTTTTCTACTGATTTTTGCGCCACTGAAGATAACGCAGGAAGGGAGTCAAGCATACCTGTTAAATAAAGGTACCTTGGTCTGTAACCCTCTTCTTCATATGGATTATTTGTTCACAAACAAAGATTTGTGCAAATGAATAATGTTTTGTTTCAAGGAATCTATTATGTATGTTTACCGTGCAAGATTGCTAAATGAAATTGAACAGAAAACAGAATTAAAATGCTAGGTTTTGAGAGATTTGAAAATTTCCGTTTTTTAATTTCCTCTGCTGCTTTCGATGTGGCTGCAAAAGTCTCATTTCTCAATGTGTGCAATGTCTTATAAAAATTCCATCTTCAATTTTGTACTTTTAAGTGTGAAGGCGTCTTTACAACGCTGTAAGACTTAAATATATTGCGTAAACCATAAAATTTTACATTGCGTAAAATTGTCAGGTCTCTCTTCGTAATGCATTTATAACCTAAAAAATTAATAACTGAAGCTGAAGGAGTCATGAAAGGAAAACCTTTTAAATGAATCACAAGTAAGTGAATGATCAAATGTTAAGAAAACATTAATAAAAAACAAATTGGGCGGGTTAAAGGCTGTGGACTTTCTTTTTACATTTTACGGGGGCTCATTAAAAATTGTCTCTTAATAAATTCTTAAATATCGTATCCAGGTAAAAAAAACTCTTAATAACCACACCAGGGATCTAAGAGAATTTGTCTTTTCCAGTAAGGCAAAATTCTCAAATTGAAGTTTGTCAAAATGAAAATTGAAAGTTTGGAATGCTTCGAGCAACTCAAATATTACTGTTTTCAGTTCAAAGTCCTCTGGGATTCTCCCTGGGGTTTTTGGATTATGCTGTGCATAATTTTGTTTGAAAGTATTAATTTTAGCTATTTAATTCTAACTTCATAATTTATTTAATTTAATAAATATATCAAAAATATATTTATATTTATACATTTGTTTAAAAAGAAAATAAAAGCATACACTTGCATATAATCTGATCGTGTAGTCATAATTTTTCATTTTAAAGCTGTAATGGAAAAAAAAGAAGCAGATAATAATCGCAATAAAGTTTTTTATTCATTGAAGATTTGAATGATTTTCTTTTTTATTTTATATCTGTCCTTTTACCCCTCATTTGAAAGGTATCACTTCAGAGCCTCAAAGCTTTTCAACCCCAGCTGTTCATTTCTTTACAGGGCCACACAGTATCCAAATTCTATGGACCCGACAGTGCCATTAAAAACTTCCTTTTGTATGTTTGCAGTCGTTCACACAGAATCTTATGGAGTTTTGCTAACATTGCAAACCTCTGCGAGCAATTGAGAGCAATCATCCACATACGCTGAGACTTGTGGCCTTGTGTGCCTGATTTGCACTTTTTTTTTTTTTTCTTGAAATCAATTTTCTTGTGTAATTGTGCCCAAAGAACCCCAAAATGGCTGATTCCAAGAGAACGGAGCTTCGGATTGGTTTGCGGATTGTTTCAATCAATTTCTAAGATCTGATTCCGTAGGAATCGATGCCTAACTCGAAATTTTTTTTTCCCGACGAAAATCGAGAAAAGCAAAGGGGTTACATCGTTGATTTTTTCGGTCGGCAAATCGAAGTATCGCAGCACGGCTTCAAGCGGAACTTTTCCAACGTAAAAGGGTCCGAGAAATCGATCCCGACTGTTGCCGGATCAATTCGAGAACTGTTTCTCGAGGAATCGGTGGTTTTTCCGAATTGGGTTCCTGGGGATTTTAACATAGCCGGTTCTTCCGGTTCCATGGCCGATTACAAGAGTACGGAGCTTCGGATCAATTTGCGGATTGTTTCAATTGATTCCTCGGGTCCGATTACATAGGAATAGATGCCTAACTCGAAATTTTTTCCCCTGACGAAAATCACAAAAAAGCAAAGGGGTTACATCGTCGATTTTTTCGGTCAGAAAATCGAAGTATCGCAGATGGTTTAGAAAAAATCAAAACTGAGATGATTAAGTGTTAAATTTATATTTCATAATTTGATAATTTGTTTTATTTACAATTTTTGAGAGCATAAAGTTATTTTAATTCTAAACAGTGAGTTCAGTAAAAAACAAAAAAGAAAAAAAAAAAAAAACAACATAATAATTACCTGAATAGAAATGTCAGAGAAATTTAAAAGCTGTTGAAATAAAAAAGAATTCAAACAAGACCATTCACACAAGTTCTCCACAAGAAGAAATTGTAACTTTTTCGGATGTGGCTCCACCTTTTGATCCACATTTCTGGAAAAAATTTGAAAAGAATTAAACCGCTTGTTTGGGACAATGAATTGAATTTTCAAACAGTGTTTTCTCAGATCAGAGTTTTATCTTTGAAACTTTTTAGGATTTTTACATTCTTTTGACATCCATGCAGCATGCCATAAATGTTCGCTAATAGAGAAATATATGAGTTTCTTCCAATAAGCAACAATCCTGTCATAAAGCCAATTACCACCTAGGATAGTACGATCCCAATTTCAATTCTACCATTGTTTTCCCTACATTCATCACAGCTTTCCAGTAATTTCCACTTCATCATCGATTTTAGCTGATGGGCGATACATGTACTTAGAATTGAATTCTACAGGGTAATCTGTGTATCAAAGCAAGGGATTTTTCAGTTAAGGTTAAGGTGAAATTTGCCCATGTTGATGCCTTCTTTTCTGGAGAATGACTGTTGTTCAACATCAACAACGCATTCAACAACCAAAACACATGGAATAAGATAATAGAAATGACACCTTACAGTAATTCTCTGTGAAAGTTGGGATCTATTAATCCACTAGATGGCACCACTGGTTACTTTTAAAACTTTTGTCATTTTTGGTTAATTTGAATGGGATAAAAGATGATTATGCTAATTGAAACATTGCAAAGAACAAGAAAAAACGAGACAAATGAAACAAAATTCAGAATAAGAGCCAATCTTGTATTAAAATTTACATCGAAGTCAAAGCCTAAGGCCTTTTGATCCAGAAGTTCATCTTCAGCGGCATAAAGTGTAACAAAGTGTATTAAAGTGTACTATGCTAATTGGCGGATTGTCACAAAGTCTTTAATTTTCAATGGATATTTTGAGCCATCAATCATCAAAACTGGATGAGAAATAGCATCGTAGTTTTGAGAACGGATTTCGGATATCTTTTCAATGGGTGCTAGAGGGATAGACTCTATCTCGATCGCACCCATTGAAAAGATATTCTTTATCCGTCCTCAAAACTACACTTCATTCCTCTACCAATTTTGATGGTTGGTGGATCAAAAAATCCAGAAAAAATTAAAGAACACCATGACAGTCTGCTTGTCGCAAAATTTAAAATTTGGGTAAGTGACCAGTGGCGCTATCTGGTGGATTAATAGATCCGAAGCTTTTGCTTGGACCATAATCCCGATTAAAATAAAATAAAAATACTCACTTGTGTAATTAAAATTGCTAACATCGGACGCGTTTTGCACGGACACAGCTGGGCATCATCAGCCACTGATTAGTACCCCATTTTATTGGCGCATTTTATTTAATTTTTTTTTTTTTTTTTTTTTTTTATATTTTATTTTATTTTAATTAATTTTAGTACTTAAGTTACTGCCTTTTTTATTACTTTGACCTTTGCCCCAACCTAAAAATTTAACCTTATTAATTATGCAGGTTAACGGTTAGGCTTCTACTCAAGATAGAAGTATGACTCTTTGAAATATATTGCTAGTCAATTAGTATTCAGTTGGTTTCAATAACTATATAAAAATCATCAAATCAAATAAAAAGTGACCGTCAAAAATGCTGCTAATTTAAGATAACTCAGACAATAATAATAAATGAAGCCAAATCTAAGAGGAGAATGACTTACCTCCATTTTCTTTAAAACATCCAGCCCACTTATTACAGTACCAAAGACAACGTGTTTGCCATCCAACCTGAAAAACCAAAGGATTTACAATTTGATGCCAAGAGAGATAAAAGCTTTTTTCAACATAATATTTCAAAATTGGGTCTCAAAGCATCGGATGCATTAAAAGTTTTATGGTTTTGAAGAAGCAAAATATTGAAGAACTTCTGGAGGTTTTCACTCATTTTTGGATTTGTGATCAAAAACACAACCAACAGTAACATAGAATAACCATCAAAATTCATAATATGTACTTAACTCTTTTTGAAGAAAATTAACAAATACACGAAAATATTCGAATCAACAAAATTGTAAGAAAAAGTTTTGTGCTTCTGGCTCCCTTAAATCCTTCGTACACGCTCAAAGTAGGATCTTCAAATTGGCATCAGTGAGCTGAAATCCACCGCAAACAGTAGGATTGCCAACCTGACATTTCTAAAATTCAAACATAACCTTGACCAAAACACCCTAAAAACGGAGTTTATTTGTTTTGTTGACATTGGTGAACAGATGATACTCCATCCACCGTCAAATAACTCTGCAGTTTGACGGGCTGTGAAATTGCACAGTTGTTTGACTACGTTTTAACCAACGGAACATGCAACAGTTGGCTCACCTGTCATTTTGTGGTGGATCTCGGCTCATCGATGCCAATTCGACGGTTCTAATTTGAGCATGGACAAAGGCCTTTTTTTTAGAGAGAAAAAAAAAAGGGAATTACATTGAGAAAAAAAATTGTTTAAAAAATAAATTACCAGTCTGTTTTTGATAAGCATAAGAAAAATTGAGATCCATTGGTATTAGGCCCAGAGTTAGCCATGGAAACTGTGCCAATTCCCGTATGTTTCAACGTAAAATTCTCATCTTCAAATTTTCTACCATAGATGGATTTGCCTCCTGTACCATTATGATTTGTGAAATCGCCACCTTGACACATCTACAAAGGTGATGTAAGGAATCTTTGGGCAGTTTGGAACTAATTGTGCAATAAATAATCAAGGAGATATGAGAAAATCTGGCCAATTCTTTCCATTCAAGTATCTTGGAACTTATTTCAGATGGAACAGTTTTACAATAGATTGAATAATTACTCGCTGAAGAAGGCAAGCAAATCCTTGCCAGAACGCATCTGATGAGTAAAGTTTTTTTTCGGTGAAATTTTTCTAGTTTATTAATGTTCATTGAATGAATGTATTTCTTTTGCTGTTTATTAATCATTTTTTGTTTTGTGACAAACAGTCCCAATCCTTGACAGACAATACTTTGAATCAGAAAGTTAGTGCTACCCATTTCCCATTTAGCAAGAGTGAATAAAAATGTGCCGCCCCATTGTTGTGGAAAACAGAGTAATGATAAAGAGTGTCCGTTTTTTCTAGCACAGCGGTTCCCTAACTTTTCCTCGTGCGGACCCCCAACCAAGGGGGGGTCTGCAAACCTCATTGCCCCCCCCCCTTTGTAAAAAAAAATTGAAAAAAGGCATGTTGTCTCCTCTCCCGTCATTTCTTCATGAAAATTAGTTTTCGCATCTTCTCTCTTCCTTTTACAAAAATTAATCCACTGCAGCTTTTTATAAATTATAATTTTGATTATTACATTGATATGTAATTTTGTGCGGTAAAAAAAGAATAGAAATAACTAACGGCGAATTTTGACCACTTACACTTTATGGGTTTTTCTTTTCGTAATGATTTCACTTAATTTTTCCTGAGGGAAGAAGTCGTAGCAACGATCAACGGATTATTTAAAAAGTTTCAGCCGAAGATGCCGCCAAATTTGACTTAATCTTCGTTTCAGGCCCACAGCCTGGGAACTGCTGCTCTAGCATATTTTAGTTCAAGCAATTTTGCATTAACCCTTTGACGACCATGCCCGAGATAACTTGTTTTCATGTTTTTCATGAGTTATCTCGGGTTGAGATTGTTCCGCTAAATAACCACGCCCAATACAACTCGTTTTAATATTTTTGCTTTCCTGAGCTGGTTATAGGGTGTCTGCTGTCCCATTCCTAACCTGGCCCTTAAAGGGTCAACGCATATTGATTGTAATCTTGCAAGTGAAACAAAAGGGAAAAGTAAGAATAGTAGAGTCGAACAAAGTGCCAAAAAGGATACAAATTCTGGAATAATTCGGTGAAATGAACTTCCTTGGAATCCAAAACCTTTTTCATGCGTGCATAAACACCTGAAATTTTCAGCTGTTTTGGGCGCAACATCGTTCCTTAACATTATAATAATACGACCGACCTCTTTCTTCGCTATAGAAATATCCAAGTATACTTGAGGACTTTTGGTTTTTTTGGCGTCCTCTGTTTCAGTTTTATCCTACAAAGAAATATCAAAGATCAATGAAAATTATACCAAAAAAAAGGTGATTGCAATAGGAATTCGAGAAAAGAAAAGAGGGTATCGGTTATTTTTATACTTATAATTACTTTCCTTCTATCAAAGGAATGAAATAGACTTCTTTATCTTTTGTCATACGCTTCCCTTAAAGTTAAACAATTCAAGTGTTTTTCAGCATTTAGCGCCGATTTCTGCCACCAGAGCGCTACCGTTTGATTAATGTCAAATTACAGGCCAAACGTAATTTTTATTTAAGAAAACGATTCAAGTGTTTTTTCAGCATTTAGTGCCCATTTCTGCCACCAGAGCGCTACCATTTGATTAATATCAAATTACAGGCCGAAAGTAATTTATATTTAAGAAAACGATTCAAGTGTTTTTTCAGCATTTAGTGCCGATTTCTGCCACCAGAGCGCGACCGTTTGATTAATATCAAATTACTATCCGATTACCAATTAGAAAAATTTTGTATTTTGATAAGACTAGGCAACCACAAGATTCGTTTCCACCATTTTTCATTCTTCTGCAGTCTATCCATAGGAAGGGAATTTCAAAGATCGCCCCCCGATGGCTGGCTCTGAATCTCTTTTTGCCCTCTTTTGAAAACCATCCAAGATAAAATAAAGAGCAAATTAAGAAAATTTGATCAAAGGGCAAGGTACACATGTTCGTTTGTTTTAAAAAACAAATTTTAGAAGAAATTAAGAAATTTTGGAATGGAGTCGAAAAAGTTTAGTTTTCAACTCCCTTGAATCAGTGGCATAGCGTACAATTTGGCAACGTTGCAGTTCGTCCATTTAAGCCCATGAAAAATATCAAAGCACTGAGTGTTCGGTGTGAACACCTTTGCAATTGACCTTTTACATGGGTTTAAATGGTCAAAATACAACGTTGCCAAATTGCACGATACGTCACTGCCTTGAATATACGTTTACCTTCACTACTGAGCCAGCTGCTTTTTTATCACCATTCTCTAGGGTTTCACCAGCATGCTGCTGCAACCATGTGTCTTCAGACCAAACGGCTCTCGTTGAGCCCTCTTTTATTTTCTGCGGTTTGGCAAAATTGACGCGAATCGTTTGACCGAAGAGCTCTGAGTCATTCTGTAAATGAAAAATGATTGAAGTTTCAGTGGGTGCACACTCATGGTAATTACTTGTTGAGAACTTATAACTTCACACAGAAAAGAGCTTCCTACACGCTGAAAGTCAGATCGTCAAATTGGCATCGGTGAGCTGAAATCCACCACAAACTGTAGTATTGCCAACCTGACATTTCTACAATTCAAACATAACCTTGAACGAAACACCTCCAAAACGGGTTTAATTGCTTTGTTGACTGTAGATTTGGTGAAAAGATGACCAACATCCGTCGTCAAATAACTTTGCAGTTTGACGGGCCGTCAAATTGCACGGTTGTTTGACAAACGGAGCATCAACCGAACATGCAACGGTTGGTTCACTTGCCGTTTCGTGGTGAATCTCGGCTCATCGATGCCAATTTGACGATCCTACTTTGAGTGTGTACAAAGGGCTAAAGATGTAATGGCAATTCTGCATCACTAACATTATTTATCAATTTTCAGCTAGCAGAGTCCCTATATAATATGAGGGTTATGCCAAGTGATGTTCTTCTTCTTCAACAATGAAGCGGATCAAAAGCGGTTCATGGAGCACTCAAGAGGCAAAATGCAAATAGCAGATGGTGCTATAGCCCCCTCATCAAATAGGTTCCGATTCAAAACAATGACGTTTGTTGTTGTAAGAGATAATGTTCTTCAGAATAACACTTCAGCAGAGAGAAAATCAACAAGAATTACCGCATTCATGGTGCTTAAAATGAGTAAAATGAGCAAGAGCAAAAAGTAAACAGAGCTTCCCGCCATTTGCATTTTGCCTCTTAGGGCTTCCAGAAGAGCCTAAATCTGAGATTGTATCGAGTTGACTAAAATGTGATTAATTGTTTATTGAGACCACACAACAGCAGCATCTACTTGGAGTTTTAACTGTGGGGCTCAATAAAAAAAATTGCTAATTTTTGTGTAAAAAGGAAGAAAATTACAAATTTTGATCAGGTAATACTAAGTGGAGGGGGGAGGACTGTCATGGCTGTCCCCGGTAGTTTACACCACAGCAAAAAGGTAAAAGCTTAACATTAAGATGATTGCAGGGTCGTTTAGTTGCAAATGTTGGCACTGCGAGATGCTGGCTCGAAAAGTCAACATTTTCATGCTAAAACTGATGAGTAAACGCAAATAGCCCAAATTTGAGGATTGTCGGGCTGTCGGCACTTGCAAGCACACTTAAGGAAGAAAGCATACTTCCAAGCTTTGTTCTCCAAAATGAAGCCGGGATATTTGAAATAAGAAAACTTCTATGAACCCCCATGAGTACAAAAGAGACATGCAGAGAAGGGCTTGCGAGACTGTGGATGACCTTTTTAAGGGCAGCAAAATCAGGGCAAAAAAGCAAAAAAAAAAAAAAAAAAAAAGAGATAAAAAGGTCTTCAGATTTATTAATTTTAAGGCGGCGATTTGCAGACCGGCAAAATAGCAGTCTTGCTCCCCCACATCCAAAAAATATCAGCACGACTCTGGAGGCAGGTGGATATATAGTCACACTTGTACTCACTAAGCTTATGGTAAAATACTCAATTACTATTCCGATTACATGGCTTCAATTTTCAACCAATTTTGTTCATTATGGGTAAAAAATGCACAAAAAAATTAAACAGGTGCTGATGATCTTGGGTTTCACGTTTGTTTTCAATTTAATTTGCCTAAAACGTGACTTTTTCCAAATATAACTGATGGAATGAAATCTGAAAATTTTCGCCTGGAACAGAGACAATATATGATAGAGACCATGCACTATCTATCTTGCCCATGTTAGCGCGCGGTGGCAACTTTTCACCAAAATTGCATCAGTCAACGTATGGACCATGTTGGATGGTGCACCTGCATATTCCCTGAGTTAATTCCTGTTGAGCTTAGAGTCCCTAGATGTAGAGAGTTAAGACAAGAGGGTAGTCAACTTCTGATTGGTCGATGAGTTTTAGGCTCTACGAATGCCGCCATTGGATGCGATTTTGCACTTTTGTTTACAATCGCAGTTGTTTACCAGCGATATTTTGCAGATAAAGAGTTAATTTTCGACGAATCTGTTAATTTTAATCATGATATGCCTCAAGAATGTCTGTAAAGCTCAAAAGAATCTTTCAAAGCGTAAATAGATGTCGATCCATAAAAGCAGTAAAAGATTACATCCTTAAACTCAGCGGCACTGTAATCTTTGCAGTGGACGAAAACACAACAACGGCCCTCAGAATGTAAACAAATGTGCAAAATCGCATCCAATGGCGGCGCCCATGGTTTCACTTGTCTTAACTCTCTACATATAGGGACTCTAGTTGAGCTCTGAAAAAAGTCAGCTACTGCGCGCACCGCTAGTGAGTGGTTTCTATTATATAATGTCTCTGGCCTGGAATCACCTTAATGAAATAATATCTGCACCACCTTCCACTAAGGTTAACCTGCTCAAAGTACCTAATATTGACAGGAAACAACATGCAGAGAAACAATGCAGGACTGAGAAATCCAAATAAAACAGCGAAATTATACCATGTTATCAATGGCTGCGGCAGCATCATCGTGGGCTTCGAATTCTATGAATGCGAATCCTCTGTGTTTCTCTGTTTCATAGTCTAGAGGGAGTTGAACGTCAACAACATCGCCGAACGGAATGAAGGCTGCGTTCAAAACTTTTTCATCTACTTCCTCCGCTAACCCTCCTGAAAATAATGATGGAAAGATTTTGAAACAGGAGGCAAAGACTTAAACATGACAACATAATTTAGATTTTTTCATTAGAATTTCCGGAATGGCAAAACGCAATGATTAAAATGAATGCCTCACCAACATAAATAGTTCGCTTCTTTGGCGCTGCCATTATCGATCATAATCTTCTTTCAGTTAGGAAAAACTAAGCATCACTTTTTTCAAAAATTAAGAAGGTCTCCGATGATTAAAAGGCAATAATTTATTAAAACAGGAGAAGACTGTAGGAAAAAAAGAACGAATCTCAACGACTGGATTTGTAAACAATAACATAACCTAACTTTTACATGTGAAGCTCGGCAGTGTGGCACAACCGGTGAATAAAAAGTTTTTGAAAACAAAATTGTTGAGTTATTAGAATTTCCACTCACTGTTGAATACGGCTGAAAATTATCAGCTCTCCGTGCTCCACTGCTTTTAAGAAGTATGGAAAATAATGTGCTGCGATAGAGATTGTCCAAAAATACTGAAATTATTTTGACTTTCGTTTTTTTTCTACACAAAGTTTTGTGTTCTCATGGTGGATAAGCTGTCCTTGATGACGGACCCGGGAAAATTGATTCTTCGGGCTTTGAAAGGATTCTTTCCGAATCAATAGACGGACATGAGGAGACAATCGAAACTTGGAAGACAACGATTCATGCATCGACTCTATACCATTTGTTCACTAATAGCCACTTAAAGTAAGGTCAGCTTTAGGTAGCCTTGTAAAGCAAGCGACCAAGCGTACTATGGCCAGCAAAAAAAGTCCTCTCATTGAAATTGTTATTGATCAATTTATCTATTATTTTCGGAATAGTTTTTGGTTTTTTTCTATTATTTTTTAGGCATACTTTCAAGTGGTAATCCTCTAAAACTCTGAGATCCCCAAAAACCACAAAATTCTCTGAAATTAGCCGAGAGAATATACGATGAAAATTTCTACGATGATACTTACTTTTGCTGGTCATATAGTACCTCTCCATCAGTGGCTTAGCGTGCAATTTGGCAACGTTGCAGTTCGTCTATTTAAACGCATGAAAAATATCGAAGTATTGGGTGTTCGGTGAACACCTTTGCATTCGACCTTTTACATGGGTTTAAATGGACAACGTACAACATTGCCAAATTGCACGCTACGCCACTGCTCTCCATCCTACTAAGTTTACTCAAAAATCTTCCAGTCCCCCTTTCTCTTGTCCAGTATGTTTCTCAGAAGCTTTAGTGCCCTCTCAGGCCAGGAGGCCGATAATTGAAATCCCTGCAGTGTTGCCAAACATGGAAAGAAACGTCAGTGGCGTAGCGTGCACTTTGCCAACATTGAACTGTGTCCATTCAAACCCATGTAAAATGTCGAATGTGAAGGTGTCCACAGAACACCCACTCGTTCGATCTTTTTCATGGGTTCAAATGGACGGACTGTGATAAAAGTCGTAATACCTATTGGAAACAATCCAAAAATTTCTGCACTTACGTGGTTTTTCTATTGACTTTTTGTGCCAAAAACAAGCAAAATTGGTTAATAAAAGTTGTAATATCACAGAATAATACAACCATGGTTGTAGGACGGAAACTCTGTCGGATTTTGAAGCAAATTCATTCGCGTCCACCAGGTTGGGATATACGATGTTTACATCTGGATTCGCACGCGAAAAAAAAAATATAGGACATGATCCGCAAAATTTTCATTCCGTTCTGATTGTATTATTCTGTGGTAATATTGGAAATTAATTTTGTCAAAATCTTAGAGAGTGCGAGTGATACTATGTCTATCTGCCTCACTCACACTCATTGAGTCTTATGGGAAATTTTATTCTTCCAATATCCTGGCTTTACTCTTGAGTATTTCACCTTGAAACTTTCAAGAAATCTCCCTGCAGTATGCTCGCCAGTGCCGACTTTCCTATAGTTTGTGCTCTTTGCGTATATGTATTCAACAATTTCATCCAAAAACTGTTAACTTTTTAAGCAGCTCGATGTGGTGCCTTTGGTTAGAGCTAATAGACCCTGGAATCTCCTTCAGTCATTATGATTCAATTTCTTTGTTTTCACTTGCTTTCTCAACTTATAATAGAAACCTGGCATTTTGAGAAGCCATTTTGTCGTCCATCTGACGCATAAATGTAAGTCAAACCCAACGTTTCAAAATTTCCAAACTAATTTTCATTTTTTCAAGCGCGATCACTCATTCAATTACTTACATTAATATTTTTCTGTGATTCAATGACTCATAAAGAACAAGGTAAAAAATATTCAAAGATTATTCGTACATTCATTGTCCTTCGAAGAGACGACAAATTTAAAACTTGAACGAGGATCATGAAATGTTGGATTCAACTTACACGTATGCGTTAGATGGGCAACGATTTTAAGAACAAATCTCATTCAAATACATAGTGCAGAAGAGGATACTAAATAATCATTTTAGAGATTTTGTTTCGAGCCAAATATTGATTATTATAAGAAAGGAGAAAAAATACAGTACCATTAAACAAAAATAAAGGTTTATTTACAAGTGCAATACAATAAAAACAATGGATTTAAATAGAATCTAAAACTAAGCACAGCTCCTTGCCATGGTTATTAACCTAGGATCGACCTCTTGATCAGCCTCTTGCATAATTAAAATTAGGTCATGGGCTTGCTTGGCATTTTTACGAGTGAAAAAAGTGTATGCAGTGCCTGTCTGATTCGATCGCCCCGTTCTTCCTATTCGATGGACGTAATCTTCGGTTACGTTCGGAAAGTCGTAGTTTATCACAAATTTTATATCATCAACATCTAAAAACACGAACCAGAAAAACCAAGATATTACTAAATGATAAATATATGACAAAGATTGAAGAAAAACTCCAGCGGGCCAGTCGTTAAACCAATCACTAAGACAGTCTATGATGAGTGATGCCATTGGTCGATAATTAAATTATAATACTAGGCTGTTCTGGGGCCATGCTAAGGAAGAACCCCGCGCCGTAAGCACCATGTGTTACTTATGCTGTTTTTGCATTGTAGTTCAGGGTCCCTATTCGTCAGTTTACCCGGCCTCACTTCCAATGCCTCCAATGGTTTGTCCTTCCAAGGATTCTAGCATTGAACAATAGACGGTCAGCCTTTCCTAAATGCTTGGACGGGTAGAGAGCCTTTGTTAGAGAGAAATGAGTGACCCACGTAGGTACAAAAATAATAAACTCCTGAAGAACTCGGTATAAGAACAGCAAGAGAGGCCCAAGCTATACTGCAAAAACAGTCTAAGTAACACATGGCCCTTACGGCGTCCTTCCGTAGCACTGCAGAATTGCCACGGTAACCATTCTTAAAGTGCTCCTTTCTAAAGGCCATAGCTCTTTAACGATGGTTACTGTGGAAACAGCCAAGTTTCATAGACTGTCTTAATGATCAGTTTAACGATGAATTAAATGATCGGCCAGCAGATTTGTAAAAAAAACCCCAAGAATAAAAAATGTTGGAAGATTCTTATAGGGTTCCGAGGGTAAATTCATTACTCCCTCTGAATCCAAGGAAAATTCAGAACTTCAACAAAATTAATTATTTTTATGATTGAAAACTCATTACGAGCAGTTTGAGGCACTGAGTAAATATTCATGATCTCCTACAATGATTTACTCAACAAAATTTTGAGTTTTAAGATGATCATTTCTGAATAAGATCCAGAGACAATATATATAATAGGGACTACACACTATCTATCTTGCCCAAGTTTGTGCGCAAAGGCAACTTTTTTTTTGGGGGTCTCAACAGAACACCGCAAACATGGTCCATACGTTGACTGATGAGAAAAGTCATTGCCTAGTGAAGCACCGACATTGCATCAGTCAACGTATGGACCACGTTGGATGGTGCTCCTTCATGCTCCCTGTGTTCATTCCTGTTGAGTCCCAAAAAATAAGTCAGCCACTGCGCGCAGGGCTAGTGGGTGGTCTCTATTATATATTTTCTCTGATAAGAGCATGATAAAAACTGAGTAGTAATTTCTATTGATTGGATGATTAATGTCATTATAACAGCTGCTCACCTATCCCACGAGCTGCTACATCAGTTGCCACCAGAATAGAAACCTCTCCAGTCCTGAATTCTGAGAAAGAAAATCAAGGTCAACATGTAGTAAATTGTATGAAAAGGAAAATGGTGAATAGAATAATCCTTACAGAATGGGGCACTTGCAAACTTTCGCTACAGGGGATTGAAGAGTTGATTCTTGCATGAAAAAACTTGCAAAAATGACGATGAGTGCACTAAAAAATCATGAAATTCACTCGCAGATTCCGGCTTAGTGGCGAAGTGACGCAGGTATCATAAGAGATTCCTATCTAAATTGAGACATACCTCTATATTTCCGTAGAGAAAGGAATCTCCCATGATACCTGCGTTGAGCCGTCATTACAAACTTGCGGTTATAGCAGTTATGTGAGTTAATTACTGAATTTTAGACTTTCTCAGAGTGGTTTTCGTGGTTTTTGTTGGTTTTTACATCAGATTGAACTATTCATTTGCTCACAGCAAAAGTTTGCAAGGGTCCCATTGATGTGTTAGAGCAGAGGCCTGCTTTCAAATTGCATCAAAATGCATCGGTGAGCGGTTGGTTAGAGCAGAGTTTGACTCGTTGCTAATAAACAGTCACTACTCCTTGTCAGAACCTGAGACTCAAAAAGCGTCTGCTCTAGTTTTACATTAAATTTCACTATGGTCAGTAATTTTCCAGATGAAAGGTAGTCAGTCAGAAGAGCATCCAGCTAAATTAAGAACAATGTGTAAAAATGTGTTACCAAATATCACATTGAATGGTTACATGATATGTTTCAAATTCAACATCTTACCTTTTTCTCTTTTAGCAATAATAACTAAAAAATTCAAAATTGTTACTTTGTTTTCTTTCCCTCTCTATTATAATACAGCACCGTGATATTTTGCTCGTCAGCATAACCATCTGTCATCCGATTCAAAAAGACAACATTTTGGAGGTGACACAAGGAGCCAAGCAGCAGATTGAACAAAACTGTGCAAACATTTAGGTGGCGTAACCTTGAGGTGAGATTTCAGGTGAAACTTTTCCAGATTTCAATCCGATAAATGGCACTACTTGTCACTTTTGGGAAAAGTTGTGTTTTTGGCATTATAAATTGGAAATAAAGAAAATACGCGAAATCCAACAACGTCAACACCTGCAACATTTTTTTATGGATTTTTTGAGCTCAAAACGAGCAAAATTGCTGAGACATTAAAGCCATAAATTGTGAAATTCATTTTGCCATAAGCTTAGTGAGTGAGAGTGAGTGCGAGTGATAAAATGTCTATCTGCCTCACTCGCACTCATTGAGGCTTATGGGAATTTTTGTATTTCATAATTTCCGGCTTAATTTTTGAGTGTTTCAGCATGAAACTTTCAGGGTGTCTTCCTGACAGCTCTTAGGTGCTGATGTTCCTTAAATATGTGCTTTTGGCATAAATTCGTCAATTTCAGCCGAAAAACTGTATACTTTTGGAGCAGGGTGACATGATGCCCACGGTTCGAACTAATCGACTCTGGAATCATCTTAAATATTCAAAACTTTACGAGTAAAGAAAAAAAATTATGACAAGAATCTCTCCTCCAAACTTACCATTAAGGATTCGATCTCTGTCAACTTGCTTTTTATTTCCATGAATACCATTGGCATTGAATCTGTAGAATAAATTGACTTTGTTTAACAATACATTTAAAAAAAACATCAATCAATATACTCAAGCTGAAAAGTCTAACATAAGATGAGAAAAATTACAGAGGAGCAGGAAAAAAATTTAATGTGAAAAAAATTGAATTGGATTAGCTTTGAATGTACTATGACTTTCAAAAGTACCCTGGTCGAAGTTGTCACTCCTTCAAATACATATCCGTAAGCTTTAAGCAATTTTGTAACTTTCAAGAGTTGAAGGACTATAGTCCAGGTAATAGAGACGAAAAAAGTGGCTTACCTTGCAAAAATGGAAGTAGTAGGTTTTTTGACGGAACTTTATGTATTTTTGGTCGCTGATTCCGAATTTTCAACTTCCCACCAAAAATTTCCCGGGGAACGTTGCCAAATTTACGTTTTTTTACCAAAAAAATCGGTTTTTTGAAAATTCCGAGCTCCACGTGCATTATTTTGAAAAAATACCTCAGTTCAAAAAGAAAGTAGACAAAAAATGGAACAAAATCTCGTCAAAGGTTTTTTTCTAAGATCAAAATTGACCGAAATATGAGCCATCTTCCGAACGCTCCCTCGCGGAAAATTGACGCTAACGCGGCAATACGCGTACTGCACAGCAGCCCCGCAGCCCGCGTGAAGCGATCCTCTTACGTGTCTTCCTTTCCTCCTCCTTCACTGATACTTTTAGATTATTTGGGTTCTGACACTCCCCCCCCCCCTTGATACGCACCCTTGCCTCCCTTTTACTTAACCATAACCCCTATTTTATTTATAAGCAATAACGGAACAAGTTTAATGAAGAAAATTAATACGGTGGTTCTAAGAAAACAAATGGATTCAATTGTACTCTCTATTTTTCGACCATCATTGCCCTTTGCCATGCCGCAATGCAAATTATTAGTCCTATTTATGCCTCCTTCGTTTTACGGCTGCTTAGGGGCCTGGTTAATAAAATATGCAACCTGAGGAACAGTGGCGGCTCGTGCGATTTTGGCAACAGTGTTTTTATCCCATTTAAATACATGGAAAACAATCGAAACTCGAGGAGGCTGCCAGCCTCCGCTTGAATCGATTTTTTACCTAAGTTTAAGTGGGAAAAATCCACGGTTGCCAAATCTCACGGGCCGCTACTGCAGAGGAATACCCTGCTGTTTATTTATATTCTGAATCTACAGCAACATTGGAGACCCGAAAACCCGTCGGAAATCAAATTGGCGAATGGTGAAAAGGTTTATGATAAAATGAAAATCTCATGACAATCGCAAAAAATTGAAGAAGGGAAAAGGGGGTTGTATCACTGTTTTCATCGCATGCTTTCTTTCAGTTTACGTAGAAATTATTATTATTATTATTTTTTTTTTTTTTTGCTTAGCTCCTAAAAAAAAGAAAACATATATTCGGAGAAAAATTTCGGATTGAAATTACAGAACGTATTAGAAATTGGGGTATAAAGAAATTCTTTTTAAAATAATAAGAATTCTTATTGATTCAACGAGAATTATCATTGGTCCAATTGAACGTTCCGATTATTCAGAAGAATCCCAAGAAAAATCGTTGGATCAATAATAATTCTCATTATTTTAAAAGGAATTTCTTTTTACCCGATTATTAATAATACGTTCCGTTATTTCAACCAGAAATTTGTCTGCGTGTATGTTCATCGACATTTTGGCCTCGTATTCCCGGCAGTGACGTTGCCTTTCCTTTCCCGTTAAACTTTCGTCCTCGCGAGAAATGGTACTGATCTTCTTCAGCAGCCAAATCATAAATTATTTCCTAACGAAGCAAGATTGCGTTTTACCCCCAATCATCATTTCAGCTTTCTCCATTATGTCGGTTGTGAACTTTTGCAACAGCGTTATGGAGTGTCAATTCCTACGTAAAATCACATCATGTATATTTCTTCACAAAAGGAACTTGATAGATCAGATTAAATTAATGACTTCTGCAGCGCTAGGTTCTTTGCCTTAAATCGGCTGGGTTTATTATTCCGCCAGAAAAACCAGGATTCTTAAGAAAAATGAATTCAGGATCGATAATTGCTTGTAGTTCTGTGATTTTCCCCAGAACGTTACAATATTTTTGATGACGTAATGTTTTTTTTTTTTTTACATTTTCGACTCTCGAAGATAACTACCATCCAGAAAAGTACTTTTTTCTATTTTTACGCCAATGACTCGCTTTCCGGCAAGAATCCAAATCTTTTTCCGAAAATCCGAAACATTTACCACACGCTCCCCCTTTAAAACACTCTCTCAAAAGCGCCCAATTTTATCCATACTTAAAGCTTTAGTGAAATTTCTGATGAAAACTCACCACGAATATTTAAACGATTGCAGTTTTTAGAAAATCAATGATAGTAAAAATATTCGAAAACCGCGTACCCTATAAGAAACGCCCGAAGACTTGCGAAAACTAAAACGAAAAAAGCATTAATTATCAAACACGTCAACGGCAGCAATTAGCTTTTGTCATCAAAAGGGGTATAGAGTATGTCACGAAATGAAAATACGAGACCAATTTGGGGACGTAATTCCTATTTAAGACTGTCACATTCTTAAAAATCGATATTAGAGCGACTACGGGTGAAATGCAGAGACTATACTTGAGATCTTCTTGGAAAGGTTTCGATTTGAATCGTCTTCCGGACTCAATTTTCAATTCAGAAAGAAACCTAGAGCCATAGAATGCCTTGAAATATCTTGAGGAAGTTTCAAGGCATTTTCAAGTAAGATTGAGACACGAATTTGCACTCCAGAGATGCTCCAAAAAAGCTCAGTATTGTGCTCAAGGCAAATCTCAAAGGAATAATTTCAAGGTAGCTTCCATATCATAAATCTTACATACCTTGAAATATACTCAAAATTCCCCAAGTATCCTATTGCTGGTTTGCTAGGAGCGTCTCTGAATTGCAATTTCTCTCACTGGTCTCAACTCGGCTTGAATATTTCTCAAGCCAAGCCAAGTCTAGGACGGCTCAAGCAAAGACTCTAAATCACATCCGAAGGAGGCATAAATAGGACTAATAATTTGCATTGCGGCATGGCAAAGGGCAATGATGGTCGAAAAATAGAGAGTACAATTGAATCCATTTGTTTTCTTAGAACCACCGTATTAATTTTCTTCATTAAACTTGTTCCGTTATTGCTTATAAATAAAATAGGGGTTATGGTTAAGTAAAAGGGAGGCAAGGGTGCGTATCAGGGGGGGGGGGGTGTCAGAACCCAAATAATCTAAAAGTATCAGTGAAGGAGGAGGAAAGGAAGACACGTAAGAGGATCGCTTCACGCGGGCTGCGGGGCTGCTGTGCAGTACGCGTATTGCCGCGTTAGCGTCAATTTTCCGCGAGGGAGCGTTCGGAAGATGGCTCATATTTCGGTCAATTTTGATCTTAGAAAAAAACCTTTGACGAGATTTTGTTCCATTTTTTGTCTACTTTCTTTTTGAACTGAGGTATTTTTTCAAAATAATGCACGTGGAGCTCGGAATTTTCAAAAAACCGATTTTTTTGGTAAAAAAACGTAAATTTGGCAACGTTCCCCGGGAAATTTTTGGTGGGAAGTTGAAAATTCGGAATCAGCGACCAAAAATACATAAAGTTCCGTCAAAAAACCTACTACTTCCATTTTTGCAAGGTAGAATGCTTTATTGCCTGGACTATAAGCAGAACACCTATTTTAGAGTACATCTTGAAAAATCGTAAATTCTACAATAAACAATGGAAAAATTTAAGAATGATAATTTTGAACAGGATACTTTTTTTTGATAGTCATAGTACATCACAACCAGGCTAAAGTTTGTTGTTTGTTTACTTTTTTTTTCTGTTTCAATTATTTACGAGGGGCGTTCAATAAGTAAGTATCCCCCCCTTCTAAAATCCACGAAAATGGACCAAATTTAAAAAACTTTAGATGAAAATCTTCCTTAGGATATACTGAATCAAGCTATTTAAGAATCAACGCAATCGGATAAAATGCGGCCGCACACGGGCCGCGGATGCGCGTTGCGGCGTGAGCCGCTCCCGCCAGCTCGGCCGAATTTTTAGTAGCGCGCGGCTAGAGAGGCTTCTCTCCAAACGTTCATACATTTAATTAACAACCGGGGAGGGAAAAAAATCATCGGTTAAAAACATGAGTTGGGCTTACCTTATTTCTTATTTCTCCACAAATCCACCTTTTCGGTCCAAACAGGTCTGATATCGAGACTCCAACTTTTTGATGCCTCGCACGTAGAAATCCTTGGGCTGATTCTTGAAAAAAGTGCTGCAAGCATTTTTGACCTCCTCCACAGATTCAAAATGCACACCACCAAGTTCCGCCTTGAGATATGGAAACATTGGACCGAAAAGGTGAATATGTGGAGAAATAAGGTAAGCCCAACTCATGTTTTTAACCGATGATTTTTTTCCCTCCCCGGTTGTTGATTAAATGTATGAACGTTTGAAGAGAAGCCTCTCTAGCCGCGCGCTACTAAAAATTCGGCCGAGCCGGCGGGAGCGGCTCACGCCGCAACGCGCATCCGCGGCCCGTGTGCGGCCGCATTTTATCCGATTGCGTTGATTCTTAAATAGCTGGATTCAGTATATCCTAAGGAAGATTTTCATCTGAAGTTTTTTTCAAATTTGGTCCATTTTCGTGGATTTTAGAGAGGGGGGATACTTACTTATTGAACGCCCCTCGTAATTTCATTAGCTTATTTAAAAATTTATTTAATTCGAGTGAACATGCAAGATTTCACTTAAAATTTCAGGTTGACACTAAGAAAAAAATGTAAAAAAGTAGAAATTAGGAAACAGAGTCTGGATCCAATTGGCTAAAATATAAGCTTGTTCTTTTAGAAGTGAATTTCAATAGGAAATATGTGAATCAATAAATGAATCTACATTCAATGATACCACTGTCAGTTTGTCATTAAATCCAATTGAAACTTCATATCCTGACTGAGTGCCAAGTAAACATCAAAAGTCAACAAAACAATCTAAAAACGCTTGGGTTCATAATAATTTATCAAGAGCTCCCTGAAAAACACTATTACTACCTTACCTTACTAATCTAGATAAGAAATGGGCATTTTTAAGCGTGCCGTATATATACGGTACGCTTTTTGTTTTCATTTTCATATCTAATATATAGGTTGCATGCTTTGCTTATGGCAAAACCTTGGCGGGAAAGGTTTGAAAAATTAAAAACGTGTTTTCTTAAAACTGGTTTCATTAATCGTTAATTTATTGCTGCAATCCAGGAGGTCTCGGCGTCTATTTTCTTAAAATTGTAAAAGTTTTGGTATTCCTGTTAATTTCAATAAGTTATTAAGCGTCAAAGTCGAATTCCTTTGAACGAGAATTCCATACAGGTCCAGCAACCTAAGTCATTTGTGCCAACCTATGAGTCAAAATTCCAAGGCAGGAGGGGGGTGGAAACATCCTTCACAGAAACCCTCTTTGCCCCTCGGTTTTGGGCTCCACCGGTCACGAGATTTCTTCACGGTTCATTAAGCGGAGAGATTTGTGAATGTGTGGGAGAGAGAGGGTGTTAGAGAGGCTTTGTGTCTCGGATCTCGGAGGGTCTGAGGAGTCATAAAAGTGTCAACATCCGTTTGACGACGGTATCGAAAAGAAGTGACGGCGAGGTATTGATGAAGAGCGGGGGGGGGGGGGGGGGGGTATAGAAAAGAGAGGGGCTCATTCATATCCTTAAGTAGACCTGTTTAGTGATGACGTCACCATCAAAATAGGTTCCAAACAAATGTTCTATCTCGCTCACTCTCGTTGATTTACCTATGAGAAATCAGATCCAAATTTTCGAACGCATATTCATGCTAGTTAAAGAACAGTTTTCTCAAATTTTATTGCACCATTAGATTCCACGTACCTTAAAGTATTTTTCACTCTAACATAATTCCTAAAAGATCACAAGCGAATTTACAATCACAGTTATACCGAAAGATGTTCTACGTTTTGTCCTCGTCTTACTCACGGTCTCTTATGGGAGTATCACCGCCATGACACTCAATCATTCTAACTTCTCTTCGTATCGAAGCTATTGTTCAAGGTATAACACATGTCGTGATGGTGCTGATGAGCCTATATCCTAGAATTTTGTGCTCATAAGAAACTGTGAGTGTGACAAGGACAAAACATAGGACTTTCTTCGATATAGCTGTGATTGTGCATTGATGCGCGATGTTTCAAAAAGTTTGTGGTAGCGGGCTCATATTTTATCACTGAGAAAAAAGTGACTGTTAAAACTGTAAGAATAGAACCATAGATGATTTCGCCTTATTTCAATCATGAGACCTATCGTTGCTATAGTCAGCGCGCTTGAATCTCCACGAATTCCGATTGTCTCTATAAAATTTCGATTATTTTTATGGGAAATAAAGTGCGGGAATATATATCCTATCGGAAAATTCATTGAAACAATCGGAAATTTTTATAAGGGACACGGAACCCAATGGTGTGATAAACACAACTGGTGCAAAGAACTTGTTGTTTACTAGCACTTGTATTTGAAAATTTGGATCGTGTTTCATATGGGAAAACCCACGAGAGCGAGTGAGACGGAGCCTTTTTTTGGAACCAATTATTTTCATGACGTCACACTAAACAGGTCTTGGTCATTGGAAACATATGAAATGCTGGGGGATCGGAAAATTGAAAACCCCTTAATGAGCGTCTATGCAATCAAGGGATTTTTGAGGAAATTTTCGGAGTTTTGTTGAAAAAAAGGTTTTTAAAATCCAGAACAAAGGGAGGGGGTTAAAATTCGCATTAATAGCTCTAAAAAGTGAGAGGGGCTGTCGCGTGTCTTCCACCCCTGGACAGCCTCCTCCCTGCGGCTATGGAATTGACTCTGGAATAACTTATTTACCTATCCTAAAAAGTTTCTCGCGTGTACAGTATTTTTTACTGGAAGCCTCTTCAAATTTTGGAAATTATAGGTCCATATGAAACTTTGCTTTTCCAACACAAAAAATGATATCGACCCACGGCAACAGAAAAAAAAAATAATATTACAATGCGTTATAGGCTTAGTTTTAACTGTAAACTTTCGATACTTTTCAACAAAATAAATGGGGGGAGGGGGAATTAAAATCCACAAACGTCTTAAACCTCCACACCTACTATAATCTATACCCCTAGAATGCTTGACGTGTAAAGGGCACCTGAAATGGTTAGTTCTGTATATTAAAGGATTATTTTTTCACGAATTCGCAAGTGTTCCATTTATGCATATTACATATCTACATCGTGACAATCGCAACAAGTGCTGAAAAGAAGAAAAAAACTGTTTATTATTTAGAATCACGGCTTTTCCGAATATGACACTTTTTGACTTCAAAAGAACGCAACCTCATTTTTGATCCCTGAACAAGCCGTTTAAAAGGTGGAGGGATTTAGAAATATCTATTGTCTATACTTTATGTGGGTAAAAAATATCGAGCCTTATCAAATAATTTTCTCTTTTCAGCTTTCAATGGGTTTGTTGCAAACTTTTGCTACAGCGCTATAGAGTTTTGATTTTTATGTAAAATCGCCTGAAAATTACATTGGCGGCATCAAAAAGTCATAAAATCCATTAATAAACCCACAAAACGCATTATAAAGAAAGTCAAAATGGCAGTCGTAAAGCCAAACAATCTCTGCACGCGCATACGACGAACATCAAAGGTAGGCGATCTATTTTCCCCTTTTTCGTTGAAAGGGAGGGAAAAGAAAATATCTCTACAGTCAAACTGTGATTTTAAAAATTTGCATGGTCAAGATGTTGTGTTCTGTGAAGGGTGGCGGGGGGGGGGGGGGGGGGGGGGGGCAAAATATCAAGAATATAGGGTGTTTCAAAACTTAAGTGCCAAACTTATGGAGTGTATTTTTGGGGTCAACACATATATAAGGCTTTATTTTCCTACACGAATATGTGCTGCAAATTTTTCTCTTCTGAGCTAGAGCCCTCCAAAGTTTTGAAAACAAAAATCAAAAAACAAACACAAAAAACAACGCCTTTGACTCATCTCCTTATAGATACGTCTGATCTTTTATTTTTTTCATCATTTCTCACCAAATCAGCTCAATTGGACAGCACTTGTCACAAAAGAACTGAGTGACATTTTTGATAAAATTGAGTTATTGATTGATACACCTAGCAATACTGAATCTCGAAGCAACAAGTGCTTCTTCTAATAACAACTATTTCCTCATTGAAGCCTCATCGAAGTCATTGTCCATATGATGAAATAAAATGAGAACTTGGTTCCTTTTTCTTAAACCTTAATCCGAGTCACGTAAGGAACCAACTCCGACTTGGTTCCTTTTATAGAATTGGGAACGGACTTAAGTCCGGATTAACGGATTTTAAAATATCAACAGTGTAAACCAACTCTGCCGTTTGGTTTCTCTTAGAGATTCGTTTTTCGTGATTATGCCAAACAAAAAGAAGAAAGGAACCAAGTCACTTTAAACGCTAAAAATTAAGTAGGTACCTTTCCTGCATAGGAAATTCCACTTTTCCGGTGTTGAAATGCAAAAACATAACACGGTAGTTGAATGAAATCAAAACGTAAGTAATTCCGCGTTTTTTGTTTAAATGCTAGCTCTTCAACTTTGGACTCAATTTTATCGAGATCAGCTCCATGTCACATGGTTCCTCTTTGATGAATTATCATTGCTAGCAAAAGCATTAAAGCTGTTCAGACTTTAGTGGCACGCTTTTCTAACACCTGCGTGTTGGAATTTTCCCTGCTTGTTTCTTTTTATTTTTATTCTGCCTTTCATTAGACAGAAAGTAAAGATTTAAAGAAAAATCCACAGCCAGCCAAAAAGCAAATCTACAATAGACAGGGAGGAGTGACGTATAGGTCAAATCCTCAAAAAGTCAGAAGCAATGGGAAATTAGCAGCTGTTTCTGTTTTCTCAATTTTAGGACTTCTATGTAACAGTAGCTAATTTTGTGGATTTAAAGTTGTAAAATAGCAATAACACTCCATGAATGTTGCTGGTATTCAAACACTTTACTAATGTATTGAGGCAACCCAACCCAACTGCAAACCCTCAAACTTTGTTAAAATAAATTTCAATAATTGAAGACTTCTTCCGTAAAATACTTTTCTTGACTTGTATTATAGCTCTTCGTAATAGGGCTCCTGTACAAAACTTAAATAAATAAATAAATAAATAAATAAATAAATAAACAAATAAAAGGGGGTATAAAACAGTGGGTGTGCTCGTTCTTTAAAAACCTGATTTCAAAAGGTTATCCTGTGAGTAAGAGGTGTTCGGAAGATTCGACGATACGCTCTAATTGTTGGACAGTTAAGAAAATCTAGTTTTCCTCATCAGTGTTTCACGCAATAACAATTTGGAATCAAGACTTTTGAAAACGAGCACATCCAATGTTATATACTCCTTTTTACCAATGAAGTATTCAATTATGAACTTAAAAATTGAAGGGGTTAAGAACATTGTCTAAAATAGTTAAGCAGTCTGACATAGAAGCCATTTTCTTGATATTTGCAGCAAATTCAGAACAGCGGTTAATTAAGACATGCTCTAAAATAAACCATATCCATGCTAGCATCTTCCATTCTAAAAACGCATCTCCTTCGGCCGTGGATCCCTTACATTCATTTTAAGCAAAAATATAAAAATTACATTACATACCCTCTTCGACAAATGGCCCTTTCGATTTCATCCACTCTGCGCTTTGTTTCTGCAAAAATGATAGTCTTTGTTTCTAATTCCAAACTGATTTCTTTTAAAAGCTCCATCAGCCTATAATTTGTGAAAAGTTAAGGTTTAAAAACAGAAAATAAAACATCAGTTTTAATTGAGGAGTTCTTTAGAAAAATCACAAATGAAACGAAGGGTATGCATGTGTATGTCCTCAAAAATTCAAAATTCAAAGTGTTATTGTGAATGTTTCTGATTAGTGAAACGAGTTGTTCATTTTTACCTGAAAATTGGAGCTTAGTCAAGCAACGTCGTAAAAGAGAATTACCCTTTTAGCCCATTGGAAACACACACAAATTATACTTTGAAATAAGTAGTGCTGGGCAAGTACTCTAAAAAAGCTTGAAACTCGAGTTTCGAGATACTCCAGAGGCTCTACTCTGAGTAAAAAAAACCCTCTAGAGCCCAATAAATTTGATTTACTGCCCAATATTGCAGAAATGAAGAGAAAAAAGTAAACAAATTTGGAAGAAGTTAAATTTCATTGTCGTTAGTTTTTGTTTTTCATAGAAAAATGCTATGAAAATGAAGAATTACTCGAACTCGGAGCTTTCGCTAAAAATTCGACTTGGCTCTACTCGAGGGCAAAATTCAATACTCGCCTAGCACTAGAAATAAGCAAGCATACCCTCTGTTTTACACCTCGTTTTTTTTAAAGAGCTCCTCAATAGACCTAAAAAACAGCTCAAGCTAATAAAAAAGCACCTAAACATTTTTTATCTTATTTAACACTAGAACCGCTGGAACTACCTCCCTACCTAGAACCGCTAAGTGGGTCAATTTGACCCACATGAGATTGATGCGTTATTTTTGAGCTATTTTATTTCATTCTTATTCGATTTTGGTGCAGTATCTTATTTAAAGTCCTAGTAACACAATTTTTTTCCACTCGACAGTCGTTCCGGGGGAGGGGTGGTCCCACCCACCCCCTCCCCATAGTGAATGTCCATAAGGGAATGGATAAATGAAATATGTGGTACCGCATTGGCAGATACAGGGGTGGCGAAGGGGGCGATCGCAACCCCCCCCCCCCCCTATTCGGCCGAAAAATAGGGAGAAGAGGGGGGTGAAAGGGGGGAAAGAGAGAGAGTAAAAAGGAAAAGGGGGTCTCTGGGGGGCAAAAATCCCAAGTTCGCCCCCCCGTTTGCGAGGGCTGGATCCACCCATGTGGTACCGATCTACATAAAATTCCTAATTTTTATCTAACGTTGAGCTTCTAAGGCTCTAAAATATTTACTCATTGTCATACATAATTGAATTAAAAAATCAAAGGGGGGAGGTCTCGTGAGGCCTAAGCAATGTTGCAAAGTCTAAGAAAAATGTCGTTGAATTTTAAGTCTTGTTTGCGTTACATCATTGGTATATTCCTTCTGATCGTTAGCACTTTACCGCATTCTTCTCATCGCCGCCTCCCTGCGTTCTACCCTTACTCCCCTGTTTCAGCCTCCCCCACGATTAAAGCCCCCCCCCACACCCATTTACCATTTGAGGATAACTTACAATTTTTCATTTATTCATTGTTTTGTTGGAAGTCATCAAAGTCAAAGTGCATACAAAATTGTGAATTATAGATTGAGATCGAGAAACTTGTTTATCAAAACAAAGAAGAAGAAGAATAATTGAAACAGTTATAATAGTAATTAAGTCAAGCTAGATACATTTGGGATAGGAGGCAATTTTATTCGCCTTATTTGGTGCATGAAAACAAAAAATTATTCACAGATGATGCAAGAAATGTTTGCCTTGGAGGCGTGTTTCCCCACACTGAAAAAAATCATTTCTAAGTTCTAGTAATATTACCAGAAGCACAACAATATGTGAACCACAGAAAGTCTAGTACTTTGACCAAAAAATTCTGGTGTTAGTATCAGAATATGGTCGTAGAACTAGAATTTCCTCTAAATTTTCAAGAACTATGGTAAATACTAGAATACTGGTAATTGAACCATCCCTTTCATCCGTTCACACATCGTCATTCGTCATGCTTCTAGCTGGGAACCTTTATTTTCCGTGCACAATCGGGTTTCTCGCATTTTTTACAAAGCTGCGAGCGTCTTACGAGCGAATGAGCCGGAAATGATTCCCATCAGGAAAACTAGCGATGCAGAATAATCTTTGTAATTTGCCAGGTTGTCCCGAAATCTGTATTTGCCAAGTACCAACTACGATGAGTATAGTCAAGTACTCGAATGTGGCAATGCTGACATATAAAGCTTGAATAATTACGCTCTCAGCTTGTGAAGATAAGGAAATCGCCTTCAAACTTCCAGATAGGCAACCAACAATCTGCCAGGTAGGCAACCTGCAATACTCGCATAAGCGCGCGTATAGCAGCACTCGTGTATGACTGAATGATCAATGTATATTGAGAATCAAAAATTATATGTGTACACAATTTAACATGGTATAATGTACATCAACTTAAATGTGGGTCAAATTGACCCATCCGCGGTTCTAGGTAGTAGTGTTTATATAGAATAAACTAGCAGGTATTTAAAAAAAAAGAAAAGGTACCCCTCTTAGGCCTATAAAGTTAGGAAAAGTCATAAAATTTCAGCTTCCAAGATTGAAAATTGCGAGCGTGAGGGATCGTCGAAAATCAAAAGTGGGTCAAATTGACCCATCCGCGGTTCTAGTGTTAAATGAAAATTTTAGGAATGAGTAGTAAAGCTTTTAAGGTGAAAAAGAAATATTGCACTTAAGTCAAAACAACAGGATCCAATTAGTTACCTTGGGCCTAATTTTGTTTGGCACGAACGGTCCTCCAATTAACGTCAAGTTGGCTCAAGTCATGAGCGAACCAATGAACGAAAACCACCAATGAACAGCGCTGCCGTGCTAAGGGAGAACGCCGTATGCGACACGTGTTACTTAGATTGTTTTTGCAGTATAGCACGGGTCTTTATTCTTATACAAAGTGCCTCTTCAGGAGCTTATTATTATTGCACCACCTACCTGGTCACTCAACTCTCCCTAACAATGGCTCTCTGCCCGTCTAAGCATTTAGGAAAGGCCGACCGTGTATTGTTCAATGCTGGAATCCTTGGAAGGACCAACCATTTGAGGCATTGGAGGTTTAAGATTGAGGGTGAACTGAAGAATAGGGACCCAGAGCTACATTGCAAAAACAGCATGAGTAACACACGTCAATTACAGCGTGCTTCCTTAGCATGGCAGAGCGAGGATATACGACTTAAAAATGGCGTCGAGGACCTCCGTGCCAAACAAATGAGGCCCCTTAAAGACAACCGACAAGAGTACAGATGTATACAGAGCAGAGATGTCATGATTACCTAATTTAGGAGATTTTCTTTTCAATTTTTGTTTTTTCGACTTTTGATTTTGATGTAAACAGATTTTCCTGACAAACTGTAGTCTGCAGTTATTCCAGAACACAAAGTTTATTTACTGAGACTAAGAGTGTTATAGTTTGCTTTAAACAAATTATTTTTTTTGGTTGATTTTCTGATGAATTTCGGTAGTTTTGATGCACATAGCTTAAGATTGATCCGTCATGAAAAAAAATACAAGTGAAAGTTTGTCCAGTAGTATACGGTGTAAGAAACGTGATTTTGTTGAAACAGTGACAAAATATTCATCAGAATAATTCAACTTCATTGAAGTGCACGAGAAAAAAAAAAAAAGAATTCTGAATGAGTGGATTCTAGAAATTCTATTGGTGCGATCAGTTTCAATTGGAGATTCAAAAATATTTCAAAAGTAAAGACTTGTAATTTAGGTCTAACTAAAAATAGACAAATGTACTTCCAAGAAAATCTATTTACAGAAGTTCAAAGATGACTGATGTCTTTTGTCAAAGATTAAAGAAAAGAAAATAGGAGCGCTACGGCATTGACACTTACTTTGATTCTTTCTCACGTTCCTCGCACAATTCGATGATTTGTTTAATGTTATGATTGGCTGAAAGATCTTCCGAGCCAATATTTATTTGAATATAATCTTTTAAAAAGTCCTTTGCTAATCTTTCTACTTCTCTTGGCCAAGTTGCAGACCACATTAACATCTGTCGATCAGGCTAGGAACAAAGAAAGTGATAACAAATTTTATTTCAGAAGTTAAACTGGACAATATCGTAAAATAAGAGAAAATACATGTATCCTGATAACTAGGCCTGGAAACAAGGGAATTTAAATTTCTTCCCGCCAAAAATGCCAAGAGAGTGCATTTTCCCAACTTAAGGTGGATCCTCAGCGTTTAGTTCCATATTCTGCAACCAGAAGAAAATACGTTCTTTGAATGGAAAAAAATAATGGTAAACGCAATTAAATGAAAAAAAGGGCCTCGATGGAGCCTCAGAAGCAATCCAAGAAACATTTCAGTACAAACAGTATGCTAAAATGTTTCAAAATAAGCGATAAACTATTGAATTTTGGGAACCCCCTAATGGCGTCTAATATAGAATTGGACGCCATTAGGGGGTTTCCGAATTTCAATAGTTTCTCGCTTATTTCGTAACATTTTAGCATACTGTTTGTACTAAAATGTTCCTTTGATTGTTTTCGAGGCTCCATCGAAGCCCTTTTTTTCATTTATTTGCGTTTACTATTATTTTTTTCCATTTAAAGAACGTATTTTTTTCTGGTGGCAGAATATGGAACTAAATGCTGAGGATCCACCTTAAAGACTTATTATGTTACATCTTCGGCAGCATATTATTCCATTGGTTTTGAGTTACACATTAGAATTCATAAAGACTGTTCCTCTCTACACTCTAAACATCAAGCTTTTACATTTTCATAATACAAAACCATTAAGGTGATATTTCAGCGTTTAGAGCCAATTTCTGCCACCAGAGCGCTGCCGTTCAATTTATGTTAAATTACAGGACAAAAGTTATTTATATTTCAGAAAACGGAAAGTCAGTTACTGGATAATCATTTGAAGAATGTCTCTGCAAAATATCTTGTCACTATTTTCAAAAACAGGGCTGAAAGTACCAAAAAATGGCATATCGCAAATCAATTCTTGGATCGAAATGCGATAATTCTAATTCATTTTTAGGTATTTTCAGCCTTATATTGGAAGTTATTGAGGGGATATTTTGAAGAGATGTTTTTCAGATGATTATTTAGTAACTGACACTCCATTTTCTTAAATATAAATTACTTTCCACCTGTGATTTGACATTAATCGATTAATGCTCTGGTGGCAGAAATCGGCACTAGATGCTGAAGAATCACCTTAAGGTGATTCTATGGCAAACTCCCGAAAATTTTAATCCGATAGATGGCGTCACTTGTCGCTGGCTCCGAAAAGAGCCGTTTTTTGACGGTTTTCGGCTGATTTCTCTGAACAGACGAATAAGAGACGAAAAATCGGAATGTTAGCACCTGCTTAATTTTTTGCTTGATTTTTTGAGCCATAAACGGGCCAAATTGGTTCTAAAATAAAGGCGAAAGTATGCAAAGAAAAAATCACGTGTTATTTGGAGTTGTATCAGTAAAGATTACAGGTTTCTGTTTCACCTGTAATCTTTACCGATACAACTCCAAATTACACAGGCTTTTTTCTTTGCATACTTTCACCTTTATTTTAGAACCAATTTGGCCCATTTATGGCTCAAAAAATCAAGCAAAAAATTAAGCAGGTGCTGACATTCCGATTTTTCGTCTCTTATTCGTCTGTTCAGAGAAATCAGCCGAAAACCGTCAAAAAACGGCTATTTTCGGAGCCAGCGACAAGTAACGCCATCTATCGGATTAACATTTTCGGGAGTTTGCCATAGAATCACCTTAACCAAAAATGCTCACAATGAGATTGTGGATATAAGAATACATGAGACTGGCGTTTGAGCTTTATTTTTCCTTCTGTAGACTCGCTATCATATGACAAACATAAAATTACATCAGACTGCAGGAAGCTCGAAAGTTTTCTATCTTGAGTCGTCCAATGCAACAGCTGTAACAGAAACATCATTTGATGAAACAGAACTGTGTGTCAATACAAAGAATCACTTACCCTAACTTGGTTCAGGACAAGTCTGATTTGAGGTTCAAATCCCATATCTAACATTCTATCAGCTTCGTCTAAGACTACATACGTAGTTCTTCGAAGATTCGTAGTATTTTCCGATAAGAAGTCCAACAATCGACCCGGAGTGGCAATCACAATTTCTACACCGTTCCGCAGTTCTGCAGCCTTTAAAAAAAATATATAAGAAATTAAGAGGATTTAAATTGACTACAGCTTGTTAATTTTAGAAACACACGAGAATAAAGTAACTAAAATTTCCTTCAAGGCATTTTACAATACGTCAACTGTAAAATTTTAATATTTGTAAATTATTTTTATAGCACTTAGCACTTAGCTTCATTTTCACTGAGACACTACTAGCTAACACGCACATCACACTTATAACTAATATTGTCAAATAAAGGTATTCAAATGTTTCTTGTTTTGTGTATCTTCTTTTCTTGAGTATTGACTTCCGTCCTTGGAATTGGCTGTCCTCTTCGGCTGGTTTTTCGCCCCCTCTTGGCCGCGGGAAGCTTCTTGATAGTAATGATACTTACTGCTAACTGCGTTGCCCGACTCCCGGCACGGGGAGCCGGAGGGCACTGGACCAACTTACCAGACGGGAGTCAAATGCCTGAGCATGCAAATTACCAACAAAATACACGATAGTATGTGTTTGCAAGTGTCTCGCTTCGCCTCAACATTGTTTGTTCTTTTTCAGTATTTTTTGGCATTGGTTTTGTTTCATTTTCTGTTTGAGTATGTTTGCCCAAGTTTATAAAATAGAAATAAGAATACAGATAGATAAACATATAAATAAACAAAAATATAAATTCATAAATAACTAACTAGATGGTTTAATTAATAAATAGGTTAGTAAATAAATAAGTAGTCTAGTAGTAGTAGTAGTAGTAGTAGTAGTAGTAGTAAAGTCCTGCCGCCCAAACACGTGGTTTGTTACGCTGATATTTCACAGCGAACGACTGGACTGCATAAAAAATAAAATAAATAAATAATTAAATAAGTACATCAATCAGAAAAAAAAAATTAAATTCTGAAAAACAAACAACTTTACCTGATGTCCTCTCGCTGCACCACCATAAATACAGGCTGAGCGTAGGTTTGTCGCCCGAAAATATTCTTTAATCACTTGCTGTATCTGTTGAGCTAATTCTCGCGTAGGGGCCATCACTAAGGCAATGGGTCCTTCTCCATACTCCAGGGCTTTCTGATGTGAAATATGAATGGCAGCTGGCAACAAGTACTGGCAGAGAAAAAAAGAAACAAATTAGAGCAGAATAGTCATAAATCTGAGAAAATTAGTTTAACAAATAAAACAAAAACAAATTTAAAGCGGTTTCTAGAAAATCATGGGTTTGAACAAATTTCTTTGACTTTAGCAATTTCTCGCTCTGCAGACAAGTTGTTAACAAAATTAAAAAAATCGGCAGATATATTTTTTCAAGGTACTTATGTTAGTGCCTTTTTTTACACTAACAAGGGGACCTTACGGTGACTCCGCCTCCGATTTTGATCAACTTTTCAGGGATGGTAGTTCATGACAAAATATTAGACCCATATTTTTCACTTTTTGTGAATAGGCCTTAGTTTCGTCGCAAAAAATTTTCAAAGTTTCGGAAAAATTACGACGAAATCGTCGCCAAGATAGCGCGCAGCGATAAGTTGGGCAATTTTGGCTGTGACGTTTAACTGCCGCGGTGGCGCGATCGGTAGCGTCTCTGACCATCTTACTGGTGGTCGCCGGTTCGAATCCCACGTCTACTGCTAGTTTTTAACTTTTTTAAGCACACTTATATTAAAAAAACAACACCACCACCACCACTAACAACAACAACAACAAGATTGACGCCGAAAGTCTCAAATAATAATAATAGAAAGCATGTTTGATATTTTATGAATGGAAATACAAACTCACCAAAGTGATGTAGTTTAAAGCATTCATTCTATAGAATATTCGCCTTCCAATGAAAAGCATACATTCAACCATTCATTGAAAACCACAGCTATCCCACCATCCAATGAAAGCCGTTTCGTCCATTTCAGGCCCCTCTTTCGTGCAAACTTCGGTTTTTTTTTTTTTTTAATAACACAAATTAAATCCAAAAAATAAATTAACGAAGAAATTTACTTCAAGAATTTAATTTGTGTTATTTAAAAAAAAAAACAAAAAAAAACAAAACACCGGAAAGTTTGCACGAAACAGTGGCCTGAAATGGATGAAACGGCTTTCATTGGATGGTGGGATAGCTGTGGTTTTCAATGAATGGTTGAATGTATGCTTTTCATTGGACGGCGAATATTCTATAGAATGAATGCTTTAAACTACATTACTTTGGTGAGTTTGTATTTCCATTCATAAAATATCAAACATGCTTTCTATTATTATTATTTGAGACTTTCGGCGTCAATCTTGTTGTTGTTGTTGTTAGTGGTGGTGGTGGTGTTGTTTTTTTTAATATAAGTGTGCTTGAAAAAGTTAAAAACTAGCAGTAGACGTGGGATTCGAACCGGCGACCAACAGTAAGATGGTCAGAGATGCTACCGACCGCGCCACCGCGGCAGTTGAGCGTCGCAGCCGAAATTGCCCAACTTATCGCTGCGCGCTGTCTCGGCGACGATTTCGTCGTAATTTTTCCGAAACTTTGAAAATTTTTTGCGACGAAACAAAGGCCTATTCACAAAAAGTGAAAAATATGGGTCTAATATTTTGTCATGAATTACCATCCCTGAAAATTTGATCAAAATCGGAGGCGGAGTCACCGTAAGGTCCCCTTGTAAGCATGGTAAAATTTTCCATAAAAAATACTTATAAACAGATTAAAATTAGGTTACATAACTAGTCTGCTACGTCACCGAAACATCCAATTTTGTGCGTATTGGAGGGGTAAATGTTTGGGAGTCACCAAAATAAGTCACTCACAAGCTGCGATGTATGCAATAAAAAAAAAAAATAAGTAGTAGTAAGTATCAGTATTAAAGTCCAGCCGCCCAAACACGATGTGTAATAATCATGCAGACTGAAAAAAGACATCAATTATAAGGAATTGTAGTTTTGAAAAAAGAAAGTCACATATTTTCAAACCACAGCCGTGTTTGCGCAGGTAGACATTTCAGTCACAGCTACTGAATACGAAACGTAAAAAGCAAAGTAGGCAGTGAAAAAGGCAGTATTAACAAAACAGTTGCAGAATACTTACACCCAATGTTTTTCCTGATCCAGTTTGAGCTATGCCCACCATATTCATTCCTCTTAATGCAATTGGCCATCCTTGGGCTTGGATCGGAGTCGGAGCGTCAAAGTTATTATTTCTATAACAAACAGAAATCAAAAGGACCAACAAATATTAGGATAAAATCAAAAAAGAACTCAGCCACCCAAACTATTTTCTGTAGCTCGTAAGGCTCACGTTTCAGAGCAAACGACTATGGGCTTTGAAGAGAGAGGGAAAATGGAATAGCGGTAGGACTGGATTAGAGTCAAAGTGACTAAGATATTATTCCTATGACAATTAGAAATCAAAAGGACCAACAGTGTTAAAAATATTAGATTAAAATAAAAAAAGAACTCAGCCACCCAGGCTATTTGCAGATTTGCTATAGCTCGTAACTCTCACGTTTCAGAGCAAACGACTATGGGCTTGGAAGAGAGAAGGGAAATGGAATAGCGGCAGGACTGGATTAGAGTCAAAGCGACTAAGATATTACTTCTATGACAATTAGAAATCAAAAGGACCAACAGAGTTAAAAAATATTAGAATAGAATAGAATAAGAACTTAGCCGCCCAGACTATTTGCTATAGCTCGTAACTATAACATTTCTGAGCAAACGACTATGGGCTTGGAAGAGAGAAGGGAAATGGAATAGCGGCAGGACTGGATTAGAGTCGAAGCGACTAAGATATTATTTCTAAGACAATTAGAAATTAGACAATTAGGACCAACAGTGTTTCAAAATATTAGAATAGAATAAAATAAGAACTCAGCCACCCAGGCTGTTTGCTATAGCTTGTAACTAGCATTTCAGAGCAAACGGCTATGGGCTTGAAAGAGAGAGGGGAAAAGGAATAGCAGCAGGACTGGATTAGAGTCAGAGTGACTAAGTCATTATTTTAACAACAGTAAGAAATCAAAAGGACCAACAGTGTTAAACAATATTAGAGTAAAATCAAAAAAGAACTCAGCCACCCAGGCTATTTGCTATAGCTCGTAACTCTTAAGTTTCAAAGCAAACGACTATAGGCTTGGAAGAGAGGAGGGAAATGGAATAGCGGCAGGACTGGATTAGAGTCAAAGCGACTAAGTTATTATTTCTAGGACAGTTAGAAATCAAAAAGACCAACAGAGTTTCAAAATATTAGAATAGAATAAAATAAGAACTCAGCCGCCCAGGCTATTTGCTATAGCTTGTAACTCTAACATTTCAGAGCAAACGACTATGGGCTTGAAAGAGAGAGGGGACATGGAATAGCGGCAAGGAGATCATGATTTGTGGAGAATCCTTGCAAGTGAATAGGATAGTGAGTAAAAGAAAGGAGTACCATGATGTGACACTTTGACAACTGGGTCATAATTTCAAATCGGGCCAATTGAGCATGCATGCTTCTTGAAAATTTCAAGTCAAAAGTTAAACCCAATGAGTAATTTTTTACCTTCAGTACTACTTGAAAATACTTTTTTCCGAAGGGTTCCACTGAATCTCCGATATTTCTCATGTGCCGCGGAAACAGCCGGAAACGCACGATGAACTAATGGTAAATAACTTGTCCATTGTCGGTTACGCTGTCGGTTACGTAACCGACTATTTCAAAAGTACTTAATAAAAACAAGATGGCTTGTTACAATAATCTCTGATGTTGATTTTTAAAGCAAATTACGGTAGTTGAATTGAATTAAAAATTACAGGGCGGAACTTTACTGTATTACCTACCTTTTTCGTATATTTAAGTGCCGCTGACCAGGACCATAGGCAAATCACGAGATCGGATTCGTTAGTGAAAAATGGTTCCAAATAAAACCCATTTGCACAGATATTGATAATTCCTGTTTAGAACGTTGAAGCGTGGTTGAGAAAATTGTAAGTTACCCAGTTTCTTTTTTAAATAAACTTTTAAGATGTTTTAAAACAGTAAAATCCGTGCGTAACCGACAGACATTTTGGAACCGGGGGACAACCATTTTTCATAATTTATGGCATGAAGAAAAGTAATTACGTAAAAAACGATCGTTTACACGTGTTCTACGAAGTTTTTTGAGCATTTCCACTATCTTCAAAATTTATTTCAGCCTCAAAATATGGTTAAAAACTTAGGTTAAATACCAAAAACTCTTGTGGGGGACGCGTAACCGACAGACATTTTGAACCATAAAACAATTAAAATTAGTATTTACATAACATTAAAAGCAATTATTACTATTGTTCCTCATAAGACTAAGTTCCTTCGACTTAAAAATCGAAACATCGGACTTATTTGATCTTTTTTAAAAATGTAATCTTGTTGAGACACAATTTGGCCCGTTTCGAAATTATGACCCAACTATCTGTGTAAAAGAGGAAAATTTGTACACTAAACTGGACCGCTGCAGCAAAATTTTTGGGACAGACCCATTGACAAAATGAGTAGCTCAGGCTGAAAGTCCAGTAAATTTCAAATCAATAGCAGTAATTTATGATTAATCAATACATGTAAGTAGAAGATCACATGCATTCACTTCTCCACTGTAAACTATACGTATAGTTTGTTTAGTGAAAGGGTAGGTATATTTTTATTAATTTTTTTTTAAAAAAACAAATATTGTGGAGGTGATAGAACGCAAGGGTTAATCAGAAAGTAAGGTTCCCTATTTTCTTTCAGTCTCTGGTGGTACTGCTTATCTAGAATAAATTGATTAAAAGTCGATTGTTGGTAAAGCACTGCTTCCGCATCGAATCGATTGTTTCGCCCACAATCAAATGTAGGGATAACATTGTTGTCAAATGGGGCTGTTGCACACTTTTGCTATAATGGATTGAATTGTTGATTCTGGTGTAAAAACCTCCAATAATAACTATGGCAGCACTAAAAACTTCCGAAATCCACTCCCAAACTCACTAAACGCTTTTATTTGCGTGAGCGTAATGGTGGCATAGAGAAATTATAAAGGGAGATTCCTACCTTAATTTTGTCACTCTCTCTTTGCTGACAAGGATGATTCACAGCATAATTAGTCATCAGAGTAGTGATCCACACCCAATGAACGGTACCATGACACCTAGTGACACCGGTGTCAAATGAAAGTCGTCTCTTATTGGTCACCTCTTGATGGAGTTACAGTATTGTTAGATGGGAATCTCCAATTATTACTGCCCTATGCCACCATTACACTCGCGCAAATAGAAGCATTTATTGAGTTTAGGAGTGGATTTCGGAAGTTTGTAGTGCTGCTATTGTTATTTTCGGAGGTTTCAAATCAAAACTAGAATGGACTATTAAATCGCTTGTAGCAAACGTGTGCAACAGCCCCATTGCACAAGCTGCAGGGGTGCAAAATGTGCCCGATCTAGCAATCCGCAGATCGCGTGAAAGTGAGGAAATTTCTGGGAAAGTGAGGGAATTTGTCCAATTTTTTTTTTTTTAATAATAGCTACAAGGATTTCCCAGGAAAATAGTGTAAAAAATGGGAAAATATCGGTCATTTTGCGAACATACGGTGTTGAAACGTTAAAATAACCAAAAAAAAGTCATCACTTTCAAATTTTTGTGAGGAAATTTTTTAAAATCCTGTGAGGAAATAAGTCATGGATCGCGTGAAACTTCCGAAGTTTTGGAACATTTTGCACCCCTGACAAGCTGCTGGTCAAATATTGAAACAAGTGATTTAATACTGACTTACTCGATTTGTCTGAGGACATGTTTCGGGAACTTTGCTTCTGTAAAACTAATGATTGGTCCTGGAGCATCTTCATGGCTGACTCTGATTTCATTCTTTATTCTGTAAGCTTTAATTTCTTCATCAGTTCTCTGTAAATATGCGTCCAAAGGCTGGAAAAAATCTTTTGTAATTGGGACAAGTTTCATGGCATCCCACTCGGGTCTGCTGAGTCCACTTCCAAGGGCTTCGTTATCGTACTTTCCACCTTTCTTCTTAATGATTCCACATGGTTTTTCACCTTTGAACTGACAAGTCTTACCTTTGGTGACTTCAATGATATCAGTTTCAAAAGTCTCTTTATCGGCTATTTTTCTATCCTGAATTGAAAACTTATTAGGGCCATGTGATCCAGCAGGAGAGTTTTTTGGTTTTAATTTTTTTTTCTGTAACCTTGATTCTTTCTTCTGCAATTTCTTTAATTTCGTTTTACTCAATTGTTGGGTGTCGCAGTTTTCAGGAGCTGTATCAGCAATTTCTCTCTTCTCTTTCATTAATTTGCGCAGTTCTGATTGCTTAGCAACCGGAGTTGTTTTCCCTGGTATGAGATCTTTGAATTTTTTCTTGGACTTGGATTTTTCTGTTAAGGACTTTTGAAATTGCTTCAGTTTCGCTTTTTGAGCTTTAATTTTATCCTTATTTTTCTTCTTTTTCTTCTTTCCGGAAGTCTGAAAGTCTGTTCCAAAAGCGCTCCTAGAATGCAAAATTAAAAAAAAAAAAAAAAATTGAAATTTGAACAACCTAAAATAGTAGATTTGTGATTAAAAATATCATGGGCTACTTCAAATTTTAGAGAAAAAATACTTCATTGAAAGCATTTCCACTCCACTGCTGTTAACGATGGGTCTGTTGCGTACTTTTGCTAAAGCAATATGGCATGTGAGATTTTACAAAAATAACAATGCAAATTACAAATGCGAATAAAACATTCAAAATTCATCAATTAACTCAGGAAATCACTGTAAAGAACTGTCCATTTTGAACAATGCTCGCTTCACTAGATCATAAGTAGTGGGAGCCACCAGGCTGAGTTCAAAACCCCCCCGGTAAGAATTATTTTAATCAACAAACAGCTACATAGATAGAAACACCACATTTATGGAAACATCATTGTAACTTCAAAATGTTGGATTTCTGTTTTAATACACAAAATATTCGCTGCACTCCCTGCCTAAAACAGGGGGAAAAGAGAGGGAATTTAGGGGTAAAGAGAGAGAAAAAAAGAAAAGGGGGTGACCCAGGGGCATAAATCCCAAGTTCGCCCCCCCCTCCCCCTTGCAAGGGCTGGATGCACCAATGCTTGTTTTTCTGGTCTGCAGAAGATGAGAAAATGATACAAGAATGGATCCTTATCAAACTTTTGCAGTAGTGATACAGCCGGTTGACTCCCGGCTCAAACTCAATAAAAGCGATTAATAAAATTACAAGATGGTCGTCGAATGAGCGGATCACAATAGTTGAATCCTATTTTATTGCAGTTTTCTCTATGACGAATCACATTCCTCATCATAGAAAGCTGCAATTAGGTGGGACTTCCTTTATGTCTCCCGTACATTCAATCACCATCTTGTAATTTTATTGAACGGAATTAAAGAGTTTATGAGAGAATTTTGGAACTTTCTGATGCTTTCGACGCAAAGTTCAAGTAATAATACATGGGTGAAGACCTTTCATAATGTTGTGGTAAAAGTTTGCAACAGACTCAGTCTACATATCTAAACAAAACGTCTAACAATTGAAAGTTGTATCAATGAAGTTGACATTAAAGCACGATGATTCTGTCGATGTGGTAGTTTGTCGGTGAAAATAATGTGTAGTGTAATGGGGGGAGGGGGGGGGGGGGGGGGTTGTCCAAAATGAACAATGCAATGAAGTGATTTCCAGAGTAAACAAGTGGATTCTAAATTTTTTTGAAGAGCGCATTATCATTGATGCCAAATTTTTCATTATAATCGATGCATGCACCACAATGCTGTAGCAAAAGTAAGCAATGGACTCATGATGACAAATGGGCTTTTACTTGTCACATTCTTAGATCTGTGTCCGTCTAAGAATCATCTTTCGATTACATACAGTTAGAGTGTTCTAGAAAACCAATATCTCAAATTGGTAAACGTCTAGCTTGCTTGCCTGCCAATGGACGTCTGACGAGACAAGTTGACAAAACTTGTGTCAAGAGTCGAACCACGAAGATGATTTTAGAAAATCAGATGTGTGTCACATCCTACATAGATAATAATTTGAATAGAGTAAAACCAAGTATAATCCATGAGCTAAGTAATGTGAATAATTTAACGCCATGGCACTTTCTTTAGGGGATATTGAGAGAATACGTCCATTTGGAACCTTTCCAGGCAAGAAGAAATGGCACAACCTTTGCAACATACGCACAGACTTCGCATTCAACAATCTTCCGCTATCCCAGATAACAAAATTCATCTTGCCGATTTGACTTAAAGAGGCGTTATTAAGACGACTTTTCATCTCGTCTTAGAAACATTTTAAATCCGTCTCGTGGTAAGTAATGCTTTGAAAGAAGTATTTACATCTTGTCTTAATTGGGCCTTTAAGCTGTCTTTCGAAGACGCCTTGCTTTCCATCTTATATCCGTCTTCCAATCTTGGTTTTTAAAGTTGTCTTTCATCTATACCTAAAAAGCATCTTTAATCCCTCTGAAATCTGTCTTAAGATACTTACTACCAGTGAGATGGATTCATAACAAAGTTTTCAAAGTTGTCTTAAATTAAATCTATCTTGAAGACAGATTTGTAAGATGTCTTCAAAGACAAATTTGGGCCAAACTGGAAGCGGTTTAAAGACATTTGAGACGGATTTAAGACAGCTTGCTTATCTTCAAAGATGTCTTTAAAACAGATCGAAGACGCTTTCAGCTAACTGGGGTTCATCAAAGCCACGGTAATAGCGTTCTGAACAGTTTGAAACAATAGGATACAATCTTTGGACAAACTATTCCGTTGATCAATGAAAATTTTCTAATTTTCTGAGTTACGGTGGAGACGTGATCAGAGTCACAAGTCATGAGTAAAAGAGCAGAAAGAATCCTAGAGAAATTGCCAAGGTCTAACACCTACCATGAGATCAAAGAAAATGATAGCAATGAGGAATTAAAGAAAAAGTTTCACAACGTGATATTTACCTCATGATTCAAGGTGAGTACAAGCTCTTCTGTCGACTTACAATACGATATTCGTGGTGATGGCGAACTGAACTTCAACTAAATACTTTATTTTCAAGAGGAACTGAGCACGTGTAGATCTTCGTAGTTTGTTTACAAGCAATTTACATTTTACATACATAACCTAAAATAAAATTTGTCCATGCAAAGACTTCAAATACTAAGTCTTTGTGTCCATGAACCTAGAGTTCCTATGAACCAAGTGGTGGCCTCATACGTAAGAACTGACAACTAAAGTCTCACGAGTCTCACGTCTTTATCTGACAGGTAGCGTTGCAGTCGGGAGTTTTACAATTAGTGGTTATACAGGGTGGTCCGAAAGTCCCGGGACGGCTTCACAACTTCTGAATGGCTGCAGATAAAAAAACCAAACTTGGGGGATGTTTATAACTTAATAAGAAATTCTTTATGGCGTACCCGAAAATTCTGGGGGCATCCGTAAAGGGGGGTTTCACCCCCCAACTCAAAATTTTCAAATGGCAACCCCCATCTTGTGATACCTTGTTTGAAAGAGCTTAAAATTCTAAGACTTTTGGCGCAAACTGGAGGTCTATATCGTTTTTCTTCTTCGATATATCGATAGCCAAAGCTCGATTTTGACCCATTTTCAAACAATCAGAACTCCCATTTGAAAAGTCGAACTTTAGATAACTAGGAGTCAGAAATACTCTAAAAAGCAAGTCCTTTTCGGAAAAAATACGGTTTTGATACTTGTCTAGTCTTAGGGCCCCCCATAATTATTTAAAAAAATGACCCCTCAGGGAGGCTATCTCAAAAATTCCGAGCCACGACCCCTATCGAGTGATACATCGCTTGAAAGGGCACACAAAACTGAGCATTTTGGCGCAAACCGCAGGTCGATATCGTTTTTGGTTTTCGATGAATCGAAATTTGCCAATGAGTAAAAATCCAACTTTATCATTTGATATATCGAAAACCAAAAACGATATGGACCTGCGGTTTGCGCCAAAATGCTCAGATGTGTGTGCCCTTTCAAGCTATGTATCACTCGATAGGGGTCGTGGCTCGGAATTTTTGTGGTAGCCCCCCTAAGGGGTCATTTTTTTAAATAATTTTGGGGGGCCCTAAGACTAGACAAGTATCAAAACCGTTTTCTTTCTGAAAAGGGCTTGCTTTTAGAGTATTTTTGACTCCTAGTTTTCTAAAGTTCGACTTTTCAAATGGGAGTTCTGATTGTTTAAAAATGGGTCGAAATCGAACTTTGGCTATCGATATATCAAAGACGAAAAACGATATCGACCTCCAGTTTGCGCCAAAAGTCTTAGAATTTTAAGCCCTTTCAAACAAGGTATCACAAGATGGGGGTTGCCATTTGAAAATTTTGAGTTGGGGGAGGCGAAACCCCCCTTTACGGGTGCCCCCGGAATTTTCGGGTCTCTCTCTCTCTCTCTCTCTCTCTCTCTCTCTCTCTCTCTCTATCTTGAAAAAAAAAAATTCAAAATTTTTTCAAAAGATTAATCGATAGAGGTGTCACAAGCGGGGTTTTAGCGACATCACCTTTTTGCCCATGTCAAGAGTCATGTGTTGCTATGAGTGAAATGGCCTAGTTGCAAAAGATATGAAAACCCTTGAGCCATAGTCCAAGCTGAATCGATAGAGGGGTCACAAGCGGGGTTTTGAAGACATCACCTTTCTGCATAAGTGATGAGTCATGTGTTGCTAAGAGGTGAAATGGCCTCGTTAAAAAGGTATAAAAACGCTTGAGGGCGATCGACTCCATTTGTCAAGCTGAATCGATAGAGGGGCCACAACCGGGGTTTTGGTGACATCTCATTTTTGCCTATGTGATGAGTTATGTGTTGCTATGAGTGAAGCGGCTGAATTGCTAAAGATATGAAAACCCTCGAGGGCGATCGACTCCATTTTCTAAGCTGAATCGATGGAGGGGTCACAAGCGGGGTTTTGGCGACATCACCTTTTTGCATAAGTGATGAGTCATGTGTTGCTATGAGTGAAATGATCCCATTGCATAGATATGAAAACCCTTAAGGGCGATCGACTCTATTTTCCAAATTGAATCGATAGAGGGGTCACAAGACGGGTTTTGGGAACACCGCCTTTTTGCCCATGTGATGATTCATGTGTTGTTGCTATGAGTGAAACGGCCCCATACCAAAAGTTATGAAATTCCTTGAGGGCGATCGTCTCTATTTTGCAAGCTGATATTAGAAGCTAATTAGAAAAATGGCGAGTCGATCTCCCTCAAGGGTGTTCGAATGTTTTGCAATCAGGCCGTTTCACTCATTACAACACATGACTCATCACATGGGCAATGACGTGATATCCCCAAACCCCTACTTGTGTGTGACCCCTCTATCGATTCAGCTTGGTAAATGGAGTCGATCGCCCTCAAGGGTTTTCATATCTGTCGCAATCATTGTGAAATGTATTAATATTTATCCTAGGTTGGTAGCGTATTTTGTTGTTGCCGTTTGTGGCACCCTGTCATGCCTATGCTGGTGGAGGCTGTCCTAGCCAGCAGTTCTACAATATATTTTTCTTGTTCTTTTGCTATCCGTCAAACGTGTGTCTCTTCTTCTTGTAATCATGTCTCGTTGTCGTTCATATTATTAACTCATATTATGAGTCGTATGATCTATTAATCTCATAGGTTATGGAGCCCAGACTCCAGTGATCGCCTCAATACCGGAATCGCGTAATTTCTCCGATTTATCGCGAAAATAACTTTTCTGTGGTTGTGCGGATCACGTGGAAAGTCCTTTGTCTCGTCGCCATTCGTTATCAGTCGGTAACCGGTAATCGTGAAATTCGAAAGTAGTAAAATCGTGGAATTATGGCTAGTTCTAATTCATCGACGGTCGAAATCGGCACGATCAGGAAATTTAACGGAAAATTCTACCGCGAATGGAAGAAGCAGATCAGGTTAGCTCTATTGGCGAAGGGCCTGTACGGGCATATCACCGGCGATCGTCCAAAGCCTAAAGTGGAAGATGGTAATGATGCAACTCAGGCTCAGAAGGAAGCGTTGGAGAAATGGATTCGAGATGATGCCGCAGCTCTGTTTATGATACTTTCAACTTTAGAAACCGGTCAGGTAAAATTAGTTGAAAATTGTGATTACACCAAAGAGACGATGGATAAGCTCGACACAATTTACAAGCAGTCATCAGAGTTCGATAAAATGACTCTTTTAGATAGATTTCACAGTCTTGAAATGCGCAGAGATGAAAGTATCATTCAGTACATTAGCAAAGTAGAGAACGCTGCTCAAGAATTGAAAGAAGCGGGAGAAGAAGTTAGTGAAACTGCGATAATAGCCAAAATTCTCCGAACCTTACCCCCTAAGTACCGTATGTTCAGGCAAGCATGGCTGTCCATGGATGTTAATAGACAAACATTAGCTAATCTAACATCAAGACTTTTAGATGAAGAGTCAAGTCTAACATTAACCGAGCGCATGGATACTGCACTGGTAACCCATAAACCCAGAGGTCGAAGCAATATTCAATGTTTTAAATGTAGTAACTATGGACATATTGCAAGGGATTGCGAAGAGTACAAAGTTGTCAACGAGGGAGGATATCGGAAGAAAAATAACAATTCTTCATATCGTCGAAACTTCAATGATAATAAGTCATCCGGATCTAGTCAGTATTCCAGTCAGAACTTTAATCGTAGAAACCAAAGTGATAATAGGGCAACAGGATCTAATCAATATTCTTCCTATCGTGGCAACCAGAGTGATAGTAAAACGTCGTCATCTGATTCAGGTGGTCAATCCTATACAAAAGGTAGTTTCAAGAAAACAGCTTTATGTACATCAGTATGCGATAGTAATGTTGATTCTCAATGGATCTTAGATGGTGGGGCTTCTTATCATATGACCTACCAACGTGATATTTTAGAGAACTTCCAGTCTGAACAGCATCAAATAACGCTTGGAGATGATACCATACTTGACATTATCGGGAGTGGTGATGTCAATGTGCGTGCCCTAGTAGAGGGTGAATGGCGGGAAATTGTACTAGAAAACGTGAAATTGGTACCTGATTTAAAAAGGAACTTGTGTTCAGAAGGTGTGATAACTAATCGAGGGATGAAGATTATGAAGATTCATGAGCAAGCCAAAATCTATGATGAAGCGAATAATTTAATTGCTGTTGCAGTCAAAAATTCTAATAATATTTATTACTTGTGTTTTGAAACTGTTCTTAAGAGTGAGGTCAATTTTTCAAAATCTAATGAACTATGGCATCATAGATTAGGTCATATCAATTCTGCCTTTCTTCAGAAAGTTCCTGCCACATCTGATGGTGTCAAATTTGATAAAGTCAAAAAGTTTTTCTGCGAAGGTTGTGTTTATGGCAAACAGCATAAGGCTTCATTTGAAAGGTGTGCTTTTAAAGCAGAAGAACCAGGAGACCTCATACACTGTGATTTAGGAGGGCCTTTTCCAGTTCCATCAGTCAGCGGATTCCGTTATTTTCTAGTTTTGAAAGATGATTTCTCAGGTTTTCGTGAAATACATTTTGTTCTTCATAAGTGTGATTGCGTAGAAGTTGTCCAACAATTTGTCAAAGACTGCCATAATCAAGGCATAAAAATTCGTCAATTAAGATCGGATCAAGGTTCAGAAGTTGTTGCTGAAAGATTATTATCGTTTTTAAGAGAAAGAGGTATAACGCATAGAACTACAGCAGCCTATACACCGGAACAGAATGGCCGCATTGAGCGTGAAATGCGCACCCTACGTGAAAGTGCCTTATCTATGATTCACGATTCTAATCAGCCTCTTTACTTGTGGGCTGAAGCAATGAACACTGCTGTGTACTTACTGAATAGAACACCCAATAGCAAAACGGTGGAAAAGACTCCGTATGAATTGTGGACAAAACGTAAACCATACTTAGGACATGCACGAGTGTTTGGATGTACTGCCTATGCCTTAATTCCAAAGCAACGTAGAGACAAATTGCAGAAGAAGAGCAAGAAATTAATTTTTGTTGGTTATGACGGTGATAGAAATTACAGATTGTTTGATCCAGAGTCAAGGAGCATAACTATATCTCGTCATGTTTTATTTAATGATATTGAAGAAATGAATCTAGTCAAAATTTCTGTCGAAAGCACTCCGGAAGTAGATGTACAAGATGATAGTGCAGAAATGAAGGATGGAAATAATCAAGAAATTTTATCAAATGATGAAGAAACGTTTGAGACAGCTGAAGAAGATACCGCTGAGGAAAATCCATCGAATGTTTCAGAAGATCAAGTAAGCTCAGGTGATGACAGTCAAGAGGATGTCCAATTTATTCTCAGAAGAAGTTCGAGAAAGAAGAAAGTTCCGGAGAGATTTGAAGATTTTGTCCTGAACGCTGCAGTAGCGCTCAGTGCATCATCCTCGACCCCACCAAAAACTTTCAAAGAAGCTATTCAAACTGGATGGGAGAAAGCTGTGAAAGCTGAGTTGGATGCTCTTAGGGACAATGATACTTGGTCTCTTGTTGAACGAGAAAGGTTAGCGGGTAAGAAGATCATTGGTTCCCGATGGGTGTTTGCTGAAAAGAAGGTGGATGGAAAGATTATAAAGAAGGCTCGTCTAGTTGCGAAGGGTTTCATGCAAGATCAAGTTGGAGACCTTTTCTCACCTGTAGCTAGGCTGGTTACAGTCAGGACTTTGCTAGCGATAGCTCTTGAAAAAAATTACAGCGTCGAATATTTGGATGTCAAGTCTGCGTTTTTAAATGGAGAATTACATGAAGAAGTTTTTATGCAAGCTCCAGAAGGTGCAATTATACCTGATAATATGGTGTGTAAACTCAAGAAGTCGTTATATGGCCTCAAGCAATCGTCTAAATGCTGGAATGAAAAATTGTCTGGTTTTTTAATTAGTCTAGGTTTTAAACGATCAAATGTCGATCCATGTCTGTTTTTTAAAGGTAAGACTTATCTGTTAATTTATGTAGATGATTTTTTATTAGTTTCATCAGAAAATACTGAGGATATTAAATCAAAATTAGTCAAACAATTTAAGATGAATGTTTTTAAATGTAATTCAAAGTTCATGTTTTTAGGTATCGAAATCTCTATCGCAAATAATGAAATTAAGTTTTCCCAAAAAGATGCAATGATAAGTGTTTTAGAAAAATTTAATATGTTTAATTGTAAACCTGCTCCATTACCAATGTTACCCAATTTGTTTGTGAATCCTTCTAATGATAATTCAGATGTTTCTAATTTGCCGTACCGAGAATTGTTAGGTTCTTTAATGTATATTATGTTAGCCACTAGGCCTGATTTGTGTTACACTGTTAATTATTTTTCAAGGTTTCAAAGTAATTATACTCAGGAACATTGGGTGCATTTGAAAAACGTTCTAAGATACATTAAAGAAACTATCAATTACGGTTTAATTTTTAAAAAATCTGACGGTAAAGGAAATATTTTAGAAGCTTATGTCGATTCTGACTTTGCGAGCGATGCTCAGGATAGAAAAAGTGTTACTGGTTTCCAGATTAATCTTTTTGAAAATAATGTTTTTTGGACCAGTAAAAAACAGTCTAACATTTCTCTTTCTAGTTGTGAGTCTGAATATGTCGCCTTGAGTGATTGTGTTAGAGAATTAAAATTCTTGAAACAGTTGTTGCAGGAGGTTTTTGATTTTGAACTTTTACCTGTTATTTTTGAGGATAATCAATCGTGTATACAGATGGTTAAAACTTGGGATTCAAAGAGGAGCAAACATGTAGATATAAAATACCATTTTGTTCGTAATGAATTTTCTAATAAAATGCTTAAATTAGTTTATGTTCCCACCGATAGACAGGTTGCAGACATTTATACCAAAAGTTTGTCGAAGGCTAAATTTTATGCTTTCTTGCCTAAGTTGTGTGTTGTGATATTAGTTTAAGTGTGTTTTTAAATTTTTAATTGTATTTTTAAATTATTGATAATTGAAACTGTGATGATTTGAAAATTGAAACTGTGATGATTTTTATTGTATAATTTGTAGAACTTTTGTAGATTGTAGAACTGGGGGGGAGTGTGAAATGTATTAATATTTATCCTAGGTTGGTAGCGTATTTTGTTGTTGCCGTTTGTGGCACCCTGTCATGCCTATGCTGGTGGAGGCTGTCCTAGCCAGCAGTTCTACAATATATTTTTCTTGTTCTTTTGCTATCCGTCAAACGTGTGTCTCTTCTTCTTGTAATCATGTCTCGTTGTCGTTCATATTATTAACTCATATTATGAGTCGTATGATCTATTAATCTCATAATCATGCCACTTCATTCAAAGCAACACATGACTCATCACTTGGCAAAAAGGGTGATGTCCCTTTTTTCCCGTTTTTTCTGAAGTTGCTGAACCATGAACTGAATTTGGAACCCGGGAAACCCCCTTTTAAAATGCTGGTTCGAGCCGGTTCTTCACAAATGGAAGGCGGTTCGAACCAGTTCAACAAAAATGAATTTTATAGCAATGCAAAGGTATTTTTATTGATTTTTCGTAGAAAAATTGCCCTTTGAATCTAAAATTTATTCTTCACGACAGTAACGAAGTATAGAAATTCCGCGTGAAAAAGTAAGATGTATTCCTCAGGGATGCAAATATTTTTTCTCATGTTTTTTTCCCGTTCCTCGTTCATAGCTGCGATGAGAAATATTTGCTGTTTAACTTTTTATCCTTCACTGATATGGCCAAAAGCCCCTAGCCAGCCTGGCGACATACAATTCCCGTAATCGTAAAATCGCTCTTAAAATCAGTTCAGTAAAGATAGAATCTATTGATTTTCTTTTAATTGTAAGCAAAAAAACTATTTGTTCAAAAGTTTGTTTTTCGCTTTTGGTTCGTTTCACTGTCCAACTCACACCTCTATTATTATTAAACAGGTAATATTTCAAATCATTTTATAGTTGGTTCTATTTGCTGGTTTCTGTATTTATTAATTATTTTTGATGAAGAATCGATTTTTGTAAACAGAAACACCCCCTAGTTATTTGATAAAAACGTAGTTGTCCCCCAAATACCCCCAAATTGATTTTTTGGAGCCTAAAAGAAACTTTGGGTTAAATAAGGGTAGACGTGTTTCGTGTTTTTGTTTTTGTTTGTTTTTTGTTTTGTTTTTTAAAGTCAACTGTTCAAAAGTTAGGAGGGGCAATGGACTTTTGGGATACCCTTTGCATATGTTCCGTGCGCAGCAATATTAACTCGCGCTAAAAACGCGTCGTATCGAAAAAATCCTAGAGACCAGACATCTTTCTGAAAAAAATTTCTGTCGGATTCCACTCATCACTTTTCAAGTTTAACCTATCCATAGCATGACATTTTTAACAACATTGCCTGAAAAATAGTACAGTCAGGCTTAATTTTAGAAATTATCAAGGTTAATAATGCATATTTTACTTGAGAAAACCTCAAGACACACGTTTTTCTAACAATGGGGCAGTTGCAAGGGTCTGAAATGTTGTATTTTTTATAAAGAAAACAATAGTATTTTATGAGCTGAGAACAATGGTGCCTTTAGTTTTTTCCTAAGTGTCCCAATTTTGGAGATACACTCGTGTGAAGTTGCAAAAAATCGTGGGTGTAGTGACGTCACTACGCGAAATTCCCATTTAAAACAATGTATTTTGGGCTAAAATCTCATCTGCGGAACAATGGGACTAAATTGGAAACCGAAGGCATCTTTGTTCTCAGCTCATCAAGTGCTTTCATTTTCTGCATAAAAAACGCAACATTTCAAACCCTTGCAACTGCCCCATTGTGGTTTATTATTGTATATGCTATTCCAAAAAAAACCCCGTATCTTTTTCAAAACGTTTGAGAGCTGATCATTGATCAAGCTCAAAAGGAGAGCATTTTCAGACCCATGTCCATAGTGGAATGGTCCAATTTTAGTCCTATATATGTGCTCCCGAAGTTTGGCACTTGCGTTTTGAAAGACCCTGGGTGGTCTGTGGCTAAATCTTAGTATCTACTTCAAATAATATCAGGATCATCTAAGATTGAAAGAATTGAGCAGGGAAGAGATGCAAAACACAGAAAGGAAAAATACTTGTTGTTCCAAATGACAAAAATCTCATATATTATGTACAAATTTGAATTACTCTTTTAAATATTTGGACATAAACTATATATAAAGATAACACAAATAATTTTTAGAAACGCATAGATAAAATATCAAGAGAACATTTTTGATTGTCAACAAAGAGAATACCTAATAATATTTAAACTGAAAAAAGTAAGGAGTTTCAAGAGTTGTATATTACTGAGGTAATTAGTAGAAAAAAGAGGAGAGGACGATTTCTATAGATTATGAATGATCAAAAAAATAAAATGAAAAAAAAGTACACAAGTAAAAAATTATGGCTGCCAATTAATTAATTCTAAGAAAAATTTGAATTCAAGGTTCACTTTGCCCACTTTTTGATGTCACCTCAAAAAAACTTTGCGAAAATTAACCAATAGTCAGACCGATCTGTGACAGATACTTAAGTTTATATCATTTCAATTTTGAACAAATAGTTTTACACACCAGGCATTTGGCTTAGCAGTTTGGTAAATATTTGATGTTAGATAATGTGTTAGAAGAACCGAATCTTACTTGTTAGAAACAGGGTCCAAATGGGACGGACTCACCTTTTTACACGACCACGAATGACTGAATGACGACGACTATGAAGCTGAAGTTATTCGATTCCCGAACAGGCGGCGACTGATCTCTCCAAACAAAGTTCCTATAGACTACGCGTGAGCTGCGCCTTTGACCGGAAGCCGCATTTGCTTCATTTTTTAACCGATTTCCAACTATAGGTATAGGTATTGTTTACTTTATTCGACAAAAATGAAACAAAATATGATAAAGCTGTTTTAAAACCCTGTGTTAAGTAGCGTAAAAACATAGCCACGTTGCGATGAAGTATAATTTGTGAGGCTTATTATGCGTTAGCCTCTTGCATATTCGTTTTTCCTAGGTTATTTGAAAATGTTATTTTTCATAAATATTTTGGTTTAACTTCTTAATGCTACTAAATAATCCTTTTTACTATCACTAGGTTGCTAGCTTTCTTAATTTTTTGAAGTTCGAGTTGCTTTGCGAATTGTAATGCCGAAAGTTGATAGCAATGACGCTTTCTTAAGTGCATTATTTACTTAGTATGTATGAAACCCTTTTCAAACAGGGGTCCCGGTTTCTTCAAAATTTATTTTCTCCTTATACAATAAGTTCAAAAACACTTGCTCCTGTCAAAATCAAGATGCCGTTTTCATCAGATGCAATTATTTATTCGTAATTTAAAACGGACGATTATGCATGTGCAATGGGCATGCCTCTTGGAACCACAGTACCTACTGAACTTGTCAAAGTTGATTTTAGTTGGTTGTATTCGGAACAGTAAGAAGAGGACACAGGAATCTCAAGCTTCCTTCTGTCTAAAAGCAAATGACCAACTGTCTAAAGGTAAATGAAGTTAATAAATACATTCTTCATTAAAAACATTAAAAAAGTAGATAGAGCCGTGAAATGGTAACTTAGCAACGGAGCAACAATAACTAATTCATGGTAGAAAATAAAGGTCAGAAAACAAGAATGATCCAATCACATAATTATACAAGGGAAAAAACAGGAAGAAAATACATATTTTATAAGCAACAATGTAACAAAAATTATTTACAATCACATTCATAAATATCTGGAAAAATTGTAAATATATTTGATTACTCTGGCAAATTACCCCCGATTTTCTTTTAATCGTGTAAATTAGTAATTAAATTATGATTCAATAAGTTAGTTCATCCTTCGTTGGCACTATATTGTTAACGGTTGTAAACATGGACGAAACTCCCTGTGTTACTAAAGGAAACTATTAATATTCTTTTACGGAACCGTTGAAATAGAAAGGGTACCACAACGTTCAGGAATAGAGCTCTTGCAAGGTTTTTCTACAGGAAAATATAAAATGCTGCGAAAATAACGATAAGACTATCTAAAAGTCTAATAAAACTCACTCCTCGCAGAGAAAACATAACTTGATGTTTCAGGTGGCCACCCTTGCATGTATGCACCAACCTCGGATTCGCACCCCAAACAAACTGCCGCCATCTTGCTTGTTGACAATCGCGAATCGGAGAATAAACTTTTACACGATGTTCGCACAACAGTAACACGACTAGATAAATAAATTATAATTACGCAATGCTCGTTTCAGTTAGCCGTTCTCCTTTCAGTCAGTCGTTCTCCTTTCGGAAGGTTCGTAGCGGCGATACGCTGCGCCGATACACGTGAATTACGGCGATTGTCCACAAGCAAGATGGCGGTTGTTTGTTTAGGGTGCGAATCCAAGGTTGGTACATACATGCAAGGGTCCAAAACTTCAAGTTAAGTTTTCTCATCTAGGAGTGTGTTTTACACTTTTTCAATGGTCTTATCCTTATTTTTGTAGCATTTTACACTAAAATTGATAGTCCATTTACCTGTAGCAAAACCTTGCAAGAGCTCCATTATACGTTTTGGGTTTTAAGGCTGCGAGAATTTTTATTTCAAGAGGCTAATCGAGATGAATTGAAAGAAATGCCGTCATCTCTATTCGATAGAATCCAAAGTCAATTTGGCTCTATATTTGGTTAGTGCCATCCAAATAGCTGAAGCTAAATAAAGAACAGAGCTTTCAGTTGATTCGAGAGACGCATATCCAAGTTTTGCCTCCTCTCAATAATTTATTCCGCGGTTCCGGTATTCATTTCCTCCACACTTAGGCATCTGTTCGGCAATGTTAATGAAAATTACTTAAACCACTGTTGCATGAAGATAAGTATTGTTTCTTTATTACTTATATCACTTCAAATGTTTCATTTTTACGGCTTTAGCACAGCCGATGTGTTATACTTTATGTAAGTTTCACTATTTCTGTTTTTCTCTTTATTCATAATTGTTTATTTGCCACTTTAACCCAATTGTTGAAATTTTTTTACTGCAACCTGTAACTGTATTATTGTGTGTCTCAAAAATCATAAGGTACCTCCATGTGTAAGCTTTCTTGAATGTAAGGTTACTTGCATCTTCTTGATCAGCACCAGAGGAGGATCGATCTCATACTTTTTTTTTCAATTTTTATCTGTCGATAAATAAGATTACGGTAAAGAATATTTGCTCGAAATAAAGCTTGAGTATTCACATTCACAAAAAAAAAAAATATAAAAAAAAGTGGAAAATGTCTGTTAAATCAAACTTATAATTACGTGGTTTTCGCATTAACAAAATTCTGCTTTCTACTCTATTCATTCATGACTCCAAGTATAATGAAACATGAGGTAAATGTTGGTATCAATGGTTTCCTTGGAAACACAAAGATTTTTTGTAACATCTATTCAGGTATTCACAGCCTGTTTGATTTGTCTGATTTTTAAGTTCCTAAAAACTTGGGAAAGAAACGATAACAAAAATTAAACAAAAAAGTACTAAATCTAAATACCCTAATTTTAGAAAAGAAATTAAACAACATTAACATATACCTTGAGAAAGAATACACGACTGCTTCTTTTTAAAATGAGATTCTAGATCATTCCTTGGCGTATTTATGATGTGCCAATGCAAACAATCGTATTTTAGTCGGATCAAACAATTGATGATCGGAAGCAGTAAAGTCTCTTGAGTGATGACATTCAGTAGAGTCGGATTCGTTCCAACGTAAGCTCCCATTTTGAACAATCTCAGCCAATAAGGCAGACTTTTTGGATTGTTTCTATTGCATACGCTCAGAAACTGATCGAATGAAAAAATAAAATCCATTGAGAGACATCATTGATAGTGATCGGCTTAATCCAATTATTGATAGTGATCGACTTAATCCGATTTAGATACGATGGTTTGAAATCACCCTACTGATCCAACCCGTTACACTTCTCACTGTTTAATTTCATTGACTTAGACTATATTCTGTCTTGTAGAGAAGCCTTGATACAGTTGAATCTAAGTTCGAAAATAGATTCTGTATACTCTGTTTAGATATCATTAGAAAGTGGTCAACCTCAAAACGGGGTGGATGAGATATTAAAATGAGTATTACATACATGTACTTATTTTGAATAATACATTAATTCATTTTGAAGAATAAGGAAGAGACTAGATCTGAAGACATATTTTGATAATCAACTTGAATGAAAAACATATGAGGAATTTTGTGTTGGGCAGATAAATATTATTGTGCTTATAAAATGTTCTATGCTCTAATTTTATTATCTCACTTTTGTTTTCATTGGGGTTTAAAATAGCCGCTGTAGGACCAAACATTTGATACAATTAAATCGACCTCAACTCATGAGGCACTTCTATAAAATGCAAAAAAAATTGGACAACTAGATTGGCCCATTGAAATAGTTTCTACATTATTAATCATAACTCATTCATACCAGACTTTTTCCAAAGCTCTGATCAGGATCGGTATTTTTCATCGGGAAAAACTGCCGGAGAGCTCTCACAAATTGTGCCTGCGGTTTCGGTATTTTCTTAAAATTTGCCACTAGTCTTTCCACCGCCATAGATTTTGGGTATATGTATAAGAAATAATAGACGCTCAGCTCCTTATTTGGAAGACTACCTTGCTGTCATAGTTGTAAGGTTCTAAAATGTTGTGCGTAATTTTACTCTCATAGGTGTCTTTAATTTCCTCAACACAAATTTTTTGACAAACTTTAGAACTATTTTTCACAATAACGCATATTGTTTTGATAAAAAAAAACCAACGACTAGCTCTTTGTCTCATTTCGCACAGTAGAAATTCATCCGCACAATCCGTAAAAACGTCATATAATTCCTGTTTTATACATTTGTAATGAAGGCTCTTGAGACCTCGCTTCGAATTATCCATAGAGCGAAATCGCGAAATCTCAAACATATTGTCGCGAAAGCGAGCTTCAAAACCACAAAGGTCCCCTTTTTCGACGCCTTTTTACGAAGCGTGGAAGTCTTTTGCTGGTGATCAATATTATTGAAGCCTTTGAGCTCTTATTTATTAAACCGCGATTTATCATTTCCAACATTATCTGTGATTAAATTTAAAAATCAATTATCGAAACTGTATTTGTAGGGCGTAGATGAAAGGAGTTAATACTCCAGCTTCGTCTCGGAAGGCTAAATCGTCCACTACGACTCGTTTCAGATTAAAGTTACATTTCTGTTTGGTTCAGAGATCTCTATGAATAAATTAAACACGCAATTGCTGCTACCCATAAAATATTGCATTTGCCTCAGCAAAAAAGTAAATAAGAAAAGGCCATCATGCTGACCGAGAGTCTAGATACTGGTTTTAAATCATTTTAATTCCTAGATTAACAGTAACTTAGGAACCAAAAAATGTGTTTTAGTGAAATCAAAATTAAATTTATTTGCTTTTCGGGCTGTTAATATGGAGCAATATTGTCACGAGATATATTTTAGAAGCAAATTTAGCATTAATTAAATCGTATTTTTTAGATTAAGCTTTTGTTATTCATTTCTGGAGGTAGGCCTTTGTTTGGTTCAAATTTTTTATTTTTTTTTATTTTCATTAATTACTCTGCCCAACTATTCAGGAGCAACAAGCTTTTGTTGCAATTTTTTCATCTCAGCTGATTAAGCCAAGAACCTTGAAAGAGGTTCTAAAATTAAGCCATAATAAGTATAATGTAATAAGAAGATAAACAGAAGACTAACGGTTTTGATCAAAACACTATCTGATAGTGTAAACATTAATTTTTGAGTAAAGAGGTTAATATTTGCCTAACGTAGGAAAGAAGAGATTGAAAAAATAAATTTGAAAAACAAATAGGTACAAACATTGTTTTTTCTGCTTCTTGTCTTAAGTTGTTTTGGTGTTATACTCAGAAAGAGGTACGTGCAAAGCAAGAAACGTAAATGAAGTCAAATTTTCATCAATATGATAAATCCATGACAAAAAAAAAATATATATATAATACTTTATTTAGACAAGTTTTTGGAGACCATAATGCGCATCGTTAAAAGTTTCGTTGTGTCAAATGCAAACAGCGGAATTCTGTCTGGTTTGATCACCTCATGCAGACCAATCTTAAGTTTATATACCGGATTGGTGGAATCACAGAATCTTGGGCGAAAAAATTCTTTCCAGACTGGTAAAAAAAACTTGGCGCGTCCATTTAATAGTAAAGAATAGATCATACATTGTTCATCAAAATATCCATCTGTTCTACGAGAGACGTTAAAGATGTACGGAATACTAAAGATTCAAGGCCGCGTAAGAGTCTTAAAACATCTTACCAAATGGAGTGTACGCGACTAAGTGTGTCTGGAAATTATTTTCAATTGAATCCTTTATGTCACCGTGGGTCATAGATGACCCATTGAGTTAGACTGAATTCAACTAGAGTTTAGAGGAAAGTGACGCGAACATGAAAACATGAGTAATTATTATTTATCCGTTATATTTGCAGAAACAATTCTTCACTGAGCGGGTTGGACTAATTTTTCCCCAAGTTTCTAATTCCATCTATACTCTGATTTCTATAGTTGCAATGCGAGACTTTATCAAGCCTAGTCTGATTAGTCAAATCGATTGAGAAACGGAGTAAGATCAAATTCTAGGCTATTGATGAAAAATTGCTTCTATAAAACTAGCTCTAATTCGATAGCTGAAATGGATTAATTTATGAGAGCCTCAAAGTTGAATACAGGGTGTTTCTAAAACTTATTTCATCCTTTCTACCACGTATTTTTGAGGTAAAAATAAGACTTTTTTTCCCTATAAACATGTGTCCAAAAATGCCCTCCTTTTGAGCTACAGCCCCCCAAAGTTTTAAAAAATTGTTGGTTTTTTTGGTATATCGACCATAATTTTGAACCAAATGTCATGAAAATTGGTGTCCCGAGGTATTTTTACAAGTAGAATCCATTAATGACCTCGAGAAATTAAGAAATGAGGTCTGACTATTTTTCAGACAATCTTATACCTTCAACGACACAAATTTTATGCAACGGATTAGAAATTTGAAAAATAAAAACTGAAATCAGACGGGAAAAACTCTTTAAAAGATATTTGGTCCTCTTTGTTTTGGTCGATACGACGCGTATTAAGCGAGATAATCGCTGCACAAGGTGGAAAAGTCAGCGCTTTTACTGTAGCGGGCGGGCCGAAGTAGCAGCGGAGTTGCGGGTTGCATACTCACTGTCGCTCTTCATGGTAAAAGCGCAGACTTTTCCACCTTGTGCAGCGATTATCTCGCTAAATACGCGTCGTATCGACCAAAACAAAGAGGACCAAATATCTTTTAAAGAGTTTTTCCCGTCTGATTTCAGTTTTTATTTTTCAAATTTCTAATCCGTTGCATAAAATTTGTGTCGTTGAAGGTATAAGATTGTCTGAAAAATACAGTCAGACCTCATTTCTGAATTTCTCGAGGTCATTAATGAATTCTACACGTAAAAATACCTCGGGACACCAATTTTCATGACATTTGGTTCAAAATTATGGTCGATATACCAAAAAAAACCAACAATTTTTTAAAACTTTGGGGGGCTGTAGCTCAAAAGGGGGGCATTTTCGGACACATGTTTATAGGAAAACAAAGTCTTATTTTGACCTCAAAAATACGTGGTAGAAAGGATGACATAAGTTTTAGAAACACCCTGTATAACTTTAACATTTTCATTTTGAGTATCAGCAAGGATATTGAGCGTTACAAAATCTTACATTTCTCATCATGAAAGCATAACCAATCCTCGGTCTCGCGCGCCCATGTCCTCAAAATTGAGATTCCCACACAAGCCTAATAACTTAATGTCTCCTTACTTCTACGCTTTCATGGCTGTGATGAAATTATTCCATATCGATCTGCATTTTATCCAAAGTATCTTTAATTTTAATAATCTGAATATTTGGGTAACACGTAAAAAAGTAGAAAATATTATTTTCCTAATCTCAGAATTTGAAAAAAAGGAGTTTTTAATATTACAGTATTGGGCTACTGTAATTACTTGGAGTAAACAAAACGTATAAATGGAGGACGAGAATCAGTCAAGGTGAATCGTTAGAGTCAGAGCCGAGAGTTTGAATTGGGAACAACGGATACCATCCAACCGTTAGTTGAGTTAGTTTTAGTTGATCGAGTGAAATCTCTGCGCCACCCAAACCGTGGTTATGCTCGAACCCTTTTTGCCTTTCCCACAGCATGACTAGTAGATTTCTTCCTAATACATCGCAAGCCGCATACTTCAGCGTTTGTCGATATTGCGGCTCACTACTGTGACGAACTACACGAGTCTTGCGTTTTTGTAACCATCGATCGTTGTCACGCAAATAAGTCTTCACATAAGTGTCTGAAAAGGAGAAAAGTAAAAAGACCTCAAAAAGACACAATTTCCAGCAATAAAATTAGAAATTGAATCAAATTTTAACGGACTTTTGCTTTCGTTCTCAGAAAAAAGAATTGATAATTTTTTTTTTTTTTTTTTTTTTTATTTTTTTTTTTATTTTTTATGATCCTCTTTATCGTGAGTATTATCATGCTCTTTTTGTTTCGTAAGTTTTCCGCTGGGTGTGAGTTGATACTAGGAGTAATGGGCCTGTTGCAAACTTTTGTTACATCTGTAGAACAAGGGGCCAGGGTGCGAAATCACATGAAAATATCTCTGTTGGGAGCTTCAGGAAGTTCCAAAATTGACTCACAAACTCAATAATGTGTTTGAACAAAATACCAGGATGAGTGAGTTTATAAGGGGGAAACTCATCTAATTGTAGCGTTTTCTATGATGAATCACTTTTCTCAGTACAGAAATTTGCGATTAGATGGGACTCTCCCATTGTAAATAGCTCTTAATACAGTCATCTTGAATTTTGTTTAAACACATTTGTTGAACTTCTGAATCAGTTTTGGAACTTTGTGAGCCTCCCAACGTCATTTTCGAGCGATTTAATACCAGAGTTCACCCTCTTTATTTTCGGGGTAAGACTTCACAATTGACCCATTATTAAATCTGTTTTTTTTTCCTTCTTTTTTTCTTCAAGAATGCAACAATTTTATCAGTTTTGTCTCAGAAGAGAGGGACAAGAAATCTCACGCTGTTGATCAAAGAAATCGTAACGGTAAAATAAATATGAAAATAAACCTATCCAAACCTGGAGGATTGTTTTCAGGCTCTATTCCAGCGGCGCTCACAACTTCTACTTCTAGTTGTCCTTTTGTCATTAGGAGGCCCATTTTTACGCGCAAATGATCTTCTGAAAAATATGTTGTAACAATATTTTATTAATTTGAGATCATTATTCTGTAAATTGATTGCATTCAAAATGAGATTGACTAAAGTCGATTGCGATTGACTGAATCGTTAGTTTCTATAAGTAAATAAATGTAAATGATTGAAAGAAAACTAAAGGAGAAGACTTACCTGAAAGAAATCGATATCCTCTTGGTAAAAGCTGTCCAGGACCTAGGTGGATCAGGTCTTGGCTGTGACAGAAAAATAAAGTGAAAATGAGACTTGGAAAACTAGAAATATTGAGACATTATTTGAACTGACTGTTTTAGTGATGACTTCATGATCAAAATAGGATCCAAAGAATTGGCATGACTCATGTTCCATTGTAAATTTCCTCCTAAAAAATTAGATTTGAATTTTCAAATGCAAATTCATGCCAATGAACAACCAGCTTTTTTAAATTTTATCAAAACCTTGGCTTTTGTTCGTAACTTAATATCTTCGTTCACTTCAAATTATTCGTTGAAAGCTCACATGATAGCTTATAATCATGACCTCTCATCGTCGCAATTTTCTCGAATTCAGACATGGTGTCATAGCGGTGATGAGTTCATATCCTAAAGTTCTACATCATATAAGACTGGGAATGAAATGTATGGAAATCCAAGTGGTTTTGATGGGATGCATACAAATATATTTTAGTATATATTTGGTACTCTCGTTGATTTCAGGTGATTATTGGGACTGTCCTTAGAAATTGTTTAGAGTAGATGAAGTGAGGAATTTTGCTTACTACTGCTCTTTTAAGATTAGAATTTCTTTGGGAAATTCAAGGTCACTTGAAAAAGTGCTCAGGCATCCAACCAAAATTTAACCTATACCTTAGGAAAAAGTTGAGTCAAAGTCACGGGAAGATAAGGAATGAATAACTTCTTTTCTGGAATTAAAGATTTTTGCAGAAAAGATAAACAGCGTGGCTAAATTATGGAGTAGACTATTTAATAATTTTACTTACCTTCGATCTTCGTCATCAGAATAATCATTCATTCTTGATGCTATTTCACTCATCTCAGCAACACAAGAGCCCTTTCTAACTTTTCCGTCTCGTCCTCCTGAAGATTTGACAAGAAACCGCATCATTAGAGATTTTTGTGACTAATTGTAAGCGTATAATACGATAGTCATATGGATGATCTAACTTGGGAACAACATAAAATAAACAGTTAAAACTAAAAACAAAATGAAAGTTTATTTATAAGAGGCATTCTTTTCTCTTCTGTTGCTATAAAATGTTTGAGAGCCTCTAGCACTCTTTTAAAAGTTGTCGCTGCACAGCTTCTGAAGTTTTTTAAATTTCCTTGAAAGGACCTTTATCATCTGTTTAGGTTGGTCTTGTACTACTGTTTATAAAGTTCCGCGAAATAACGCTTCAAAATATTCAATCCATGAACCATTTGTTAGGATAATGATAAAATTTAAGAATTTCCGTCTGAGACTGCATCACGCGGCATGGAAACTGAAATGAGCAGCTTTACCCTGAGGAAATCATTATAATGTAATTAAGGTAATATTTTATTTCAAGGTTCGTAATGCAACTTTACTGGAAATATCTTTTGAGATAGGGGATGGGTCATAAGATGGGATATATGTAATAAGCACAATGGAAAGAGCCTCTTCATCTTTTTTAAGCTTCATATACAAAGCTTTGCGTCATTATTCAAAGGAAGGAAGATATAAAATACCAAGTTGTTACCGATTGAACTAAGCTTCTATGTCTCATGTCTATTACTATTTTGGGTATTTCAAGAAGTAGAATAAATGCGTTATCTCGAACGGGGCACAACTATCAGGGCAAAATACACACAGGACATTTTTTACAAGGGTACCAGATTGTATTGAATAATGTTCGGGGGAATAGCGAGAGAAGTTTATACTTACTTTTAATTTTTAAAATTTGATTTTTTGTTTTTGATTTTAGTATCTAGGGAGACAGTAGGAAACAGAGAACGTCACACAAACTATCGACATGAAAAATACTCATTTACAGAGGGACTTATGACCCGAACACTTTGCGTCACTGGACTAATCAAAAATTTTCAAAATCGCTTGGAAAACAAAAAATAAAAAATTACAAAAAATGGAGACGTATGCATTCAAATATCAGAATGCAAAAAAATACTAAATTTGGATGTATAATGTAAATTATTTGGTTACTGTTTGTCGATCCATAGTAAGAAACCCAAAAACCATGAGTTTTCTGGAATACGCATTGGAAATATTTTCATCGTCTAGTTTGAGGAAATAGTTTAAAATCACCGAAACTGTCAGAACCATTGACCTTCTGGGAAGGTTTACCATCAAAAATACCATTGCTAGGGGACCCCGTGGTTACTAGAAATAAGCAGCAGCAGAGGACATATAATTTGTAATTCGTGTCTTTGGATTTTGAAAAGTACCCGCTCTCTCTGCATTGTACCTACGATTTTGAAAATTTTGTACGATTTGAGTGTGTGTTTTGGTTGTGTAAAAAAACTTATCATGCTAATCCATTTATAAAAATAGCATTTATAAGTGTTTGAAAACATGACCAAGGGGAACATTAAAGTATAACTAGAGAAAAATGCATAAAAAATTCCGCTAACACATGTTATTGATGCAAGAAGATGTATTGACTGAGCCTATTGAAAAGTGGTAGAGAAGAAAAGAGGAAATGTGATAAAAGAGAAGAAAAATAATTGGGTAGGTGGAGATAGAGATTAGAGAACATTCTAAATTATGAACAGCTCTAAGTAAGCGAAAAGTTATCCGAGAAGAAGCAGGAAGCATATTTAAAAGCAGGAAGCAAACCCACCATGATATTTAAGACTAGGCGCTTTAACGAAGGACTAAGAAATGTAACACTTGTGACATCAATGATGATCATTGGGTTTGTTATATGTATGTTTTGTTTGAGTTAAATAAATTGGGTGGGAGGATTTTTCCTTATCTTCAGTATAACTATGTTGTGAGGTTGAATAACCTAGGAAATGAAAGATTGTAATTCACCTTAAGAAAATTGTCACACAGTGACTATACCCTTCCTCAGTGAAGTTCTTACCGTATCTCCTACAGTTCAACTAGTCTTTGTTCAGAAATTTAAATATCTTAAAAGAGCTAATTGTATTCTATACCTCCAGATCTCTTCGGAAAAAAGCGGCTAAAAGAAAGAGACAGAAAATCGACCAAGAATCACCCTTGACCCAACCGAAACTAACCTTACGAGAATTTTTAAACTTTCGTGATTACAATGATCAGGAAATTTGCTGATACAGTCCTTCACGTTACAAAACCATGACTGAAAATACCTATTGAACGTAAGACGTAAGAAAGGCTCACAGACGATGATAATCTGAACCACATTGAACACCAATTCTCTTTAAATCAATGAAAATATCTACACTTTCTTAGATCGCCCTACCCTACTGCTCTTGCATATTATCAAAGCACAAAAGAGTTAGAATTTCCATGGTCTCACTAAATTTCCGAATTACAGTTCATAGATGTCTAATGAACATAGAATTTTTCTCCTTTATGCCGGTCTAAAGAAATTTACTTTCTGCCTCATAGAGTAGTGAGGTCGAGTAAACTCATTTTGTCACAGTATCGCATTTAATATTTTTCGTACAAAATCAGTTGAGGTATTGGTGGTATGAAGTAATATTGATCCAATGAAATCTACTCATGAATTGGTCGGTTTTACAGGTTCATAAGACTTTCGCTTTTTTCAGGACGACACGGAAATCTGATACTACTTGCGGAAAATGCCCGAAAAACCCAACAATTTTAAAGAACCTGCACACATTTACCGTTTTGGAGCGGATTTTTGAATCTATTTTTAACCAAAACATAATATTTTTCTTTGAAACTCAAAAAGTCTCCATTTACTTATACTTATTGTCAGTATAATTCGTATAATTTGGACATTTAAATTCAATGCAATCCCCTGAAAACCTTAACAAGACTCAGACGAATTCAAAAACTTACAACACTTCTGATAGGAGTCAGACGGCAACACTTCAAACCTCAAAGATTTTTGGGGTCGTTCATTTTTCACCTTACTCTCTAAAAAGAAGCGTAAATTGGGGAAATCTGAGGGATAAAGTGCAGCATAGTATTTTTTTCAAAATTTTATACATAATTTTTCATGTTTAATTGTACTGTGCAAGCAAGTTCAATCAAGAACTAAAAGAAACGAAGCTAAAAACATGATAAACCAGAAACTTCTTGAAGCCTCACTGATCATTTTAAACTAGAAGAATTATGTTTTTATGCACTTGAAAATAGATATGGCTGCACTAATCCAAAATGCTCCAAATTATTCATAATTATAGCTTCTTTTCCGAGTTTTTATTCAGTATTTCCGTTTTGTTTTATTCAAACAAAAACGGGCTCCTTGAACAATGCATTATTCTTGAATACTTTTATCTCATGATTAAAAGACAAAATTGTAAAAGATAGCTTTCAATTTGTATTTGGTTCTAAGTTGGGCGGAAATGGCTTCTGACATGAAATATCCTCCATTTTGAAGTACGGATACTTAGGTTGCCACGAAATTAGCCTAGTGAAAAGACTCTTGCCGTTTGTTTCAAATTTTAAAACGCAGCAAACGCCCCTTTAATGGGGAACGTTCAAACTTCTTATGAGATGGAAGAAAAACATTTTGCCCAAAATATTTTAGGTAAATGTTTGTTCAATAGATTTGGCTTTAGTGGTAAAAGAAACCCTGTTTCAGTTTTTGTGATACAAGAGGGAATTAAATCTTATGTCTTTGTGATGGAAAAAAGTGGAAGTTGATAGTTATGCGAAAGTCGCATCGACCTCCCAAAACCAAGTCGTAGTCTTAATACCATGTTGAATCTTGTCTACCGCATATGTTGACAGTGAAAGCGAATGTTTATTTTTTTAGGCTGCCAACCTTACCTTTCTTTTTTTAGGGCAACTTTTTGTCGGCTGTAATAAAGAAAGAAAGAAAAAATAGAGCAAAACCAAAACAAAATGTTCGAAAATTATAAAAATTAAAAATAAATGAATGAAATAAAAATAGTGCTGGGTTGGTGGACTGTCATTTCCTCTGACAGAGACACGAACTGTGTTTGAAAATATGTCATGCATAACATTTTCATTACGCTGCTTGTCCGAAAATTTAAGAAAATAATAAAAAAATGCGAATAAAACTGAAAGTGTTATAATGGTCCTGCAGTATTAAGTAGGTTGTAAACGTGTTCAAGTGCTTTCTGTTGTAAAAAACTGGCACGCACAAAGTGTCTTAAAAATTATGTTTAATGGTTTTAATGTTTGAGATTATAGCTTCCTAAGAACCTTTTTGCAGAATTGAAAAGTAGTCGCTGGAAAACTGATGCCCAGAAATTACCTACAAGCTCACTTTTTGTACTTAGTCTAGTCAGTTTATGTGACTTCCGCAAAAGTGACGAGTTTGGGCCTTCACTAAAACCTGTAATACATGAAGTACCTGAATGAGGTGGGTGTTTTTTTTTCTTTTTTTCTTTTATATAACTTGTTGGTTTTTACCTCCAGGGTATGATTTTTTATTTTTTGGAACGTTTCCGTGATTCACGATTTTGTTGTCAAATAAAGCATGTAGGCAAGGTAATTGGACAAAATTATTCATGATTCAGTCAATTTCTGAGAGGAAGAATGAACCCAAACACTTTGTAATGCTATTAAAATTTAATTCATAACTGCGTAGTGTAAACAGGAGAAAAAAGGAGATGGCTTACTTAAAATTAGTCTCAATGAAAATAAAAAATAAATTAAGAGAAAAACCTCTAAAGGCTATTCTTCAAAGAATTTATCCAGAATATTACTATTTTCAAATTATTATGGAAGAAAAGCATTCTATATTATAGCGCAGCAGCAAAGCTATTTCAATTTTATTTTTTCTTTCGTTAGAAATACGAATAACTAAATGAAAAAAGACATGGCTTTGTTTCATCAATAGATAAAATCAAATAAATTGGTTTTAATTACTGACTGAATGGTTTATCTAAATAACACAGAAAATATTCTTTACTGACCAGACCTAGACAAACTGCTAAGCCTGTCTTTCTTTGAATTACAGAAGTACCTTAATTACAAGAGAAATTTGTCTCATAAAGAATGATCGAATCAGTTTTACTTACGTCGGAAAATACGCTTATCTCCACCGCAAATGCTCATGCTTCGACCCAAGAGTTCGCCTTTGACTGCTTTTAGGTTGCGTAAGATTTCGTCCGGGTCTTGTCTGGGAGTGCATGAACTTCGCCTCCTGCTTTTACTGATATAAGTTGGAGGTGGTATATCACTCTCTGAAAAAGGAAAGCTAGTATTGGCATAAATCATCTTAATTATAAAACCTAATGTAAATCGTGCTATAAATTTATGAAAAAACTAGAAAGATGTACTGTTGAAAAAAAAATGGTCGTTTAGGTAATGATCTCAAAAAGAAAGTTTAATGCTTAAAATATTCTAAGTCCAATCTAGTTGGACTTAAATTGAATTGCCTGGCCTTAAACAATTCTAGTAGTTGAAAGGTTTTTCATAGGTGTTATGACAAGTTAGCGCATTTATTAGAAGTTATTCAATTTTTAAAGATAGATTGGTGGCAGCTTCAAAAAATGTCAATATTGTTTACTGGTCAGCTTGCCGGATAGAATGCGAATTTGACAACTAAATTCTCGCCGCTACAACGCCACGCCGCAGCATTCGGGAATTAAAAATGATTTACTTTCTCATTTGTTTTGATCTATTAATCCACTCAGAAAAAAACTGATAGGAAAGTAATTTACAGTATTATATTGTTGACAGAAATTACAGGGGCTCCATCAATCGACCCTCAATCGATAAAATCGATTATTTTGTTTTAATTATTTTATTTTTTGTTTCGTGTTGCCTATGTTGTGCTTTTGGCTGTTTTGTTTTTTGTATAGCTTAACTCAACATCCACTGTACTGATAAAGTCATTCGATTGATAAAAACGTCCATCAATCAATCAAACAACAACACAGACCGAGCCATAAAATATATCAGATCCTTGCATTTCGCGACAGCTCAATTTATCAAATCATCGATTTCGTATTATCAATACTATTATTTGCTAGAATTTGTATAGGATTGACTATAAATGATGGTGCAGACAGAGACTAGCCTTTCTCTGAATTTGGAGCCGATTGGAACGAACTTCTTCTGGAACCGGGCAAAGATCTTGAAAAGTCTTTGTTCAGTTGATATGTCTCGACCTCAAGTTGCTCTGATTGGCTGGAGCCTCTCCTTGAAGTCCCTGAATACGCATGATCTGGGTGAAGGTAACTGTAACCATCGCCGAGTTCATAATCACTGTCTTGGTCCTCTGCAAATACAACAAAACAGATGGTGGTTCAATGGCTTCCACCGAAACAAAATATAACGTGGATTCTGTAAAGATTTCAATGTCATGGTCTATGAACAACTAACATAATCTCACTTTCAATCAAACTTTGCATCAGAAATGGGGCAGTTGCAAGGGTCTAAATTGTTGAGATTTTTCTAAAGAAAATGAAAGTACTAGATGAGCTGAGAACAAAGATGTCTTTGGTTTCTCCTCAAGTCCTATTGTTCTGGAGATGAGATTTTGGCCCAAAATACATTGTTTTAAATGGGAATTCCTCGTCGTGACGTCACTACGCACACGATTTCATTCAACTTTACACGTTTGCATCTCCGAAACCGGGACACTTATGAAAAAACCAAGGGCACCATTGTTCTCAGCTCATCAAGTACTATCATTTTCTTCATAAAAAACACAACATTTCAGACCCTTGCAACTGCCCCATTCTGCTGCGCAGATGTTTTACCAAAAGTTTGTAAAGTCCTTCAAAATCCCATGTAATATTGAATCCTTAAATATGCGCTCTTGCACAGTTCTACTTTTTCAGTGATTTGTAGGTACTAACTATGACCGAATACTAGATATTTCTGTCCAGAAATAGCACAAACAATATAAATTGAAGGCTTCTGAATAGAAGAGTCAATGGGAAGAACAATAAATGTCACGAAAATCCATTTTTGGTTTTTAGCTGAAGGAAAAGGGGAGTATTGTTGAAATATTATTATTTCTCATGAGAATCAATGTCTTTCCATCCACCAAAATTAATTATCTTGCACTTCTGTCGATCTCCATTCAATTTGTTATTTCCTGTATTTGTTTCATCCCGTTAAATGGTTATGAAAGCTTTAATTTTGATTTTTGTGTCATTTAACGTTTTCCCCCTGGACTCTTTATCTTCAACCACTATAATACAGGGTGTTCCAGATTACCCCTCTACTATCTTTTAAGCGTGAACGACACGAGATGTTCTTACATTTGGTGCTCTGCGGACAAATACAGAGTGTAACAAAACTATATACAGTAATTTTCAGGGCGTGTTTTAGAGGTAAAAATAAGACTTTTTTTTCCTATAAACATGGGTCCGAAATTGTAGTCCTTTCGAGTTATAGTGTTGCAAAATTTCCGAAAAACAAATTGAGAAATTATCATAACTCCCTCGTGAATTTTTCTTAATACTCGTAAATAAGATCACATATGTAATTTTTGGCGCTCTTGCCGATTTTGGCCGTGAAAATGCTGTATGCACAAATTTGAGGGGGTTTTCGGGGGTTTTTCTTGATTTTTCTCACTTTTTTTGGCCAAATTATGTTAAAACATGCTTTTGGATTCATTGAACCCAAAAACGATTAGCATCATTCAAAAGTTTGTAAAAAAATGTATTTTTTGGTCCTCTTGACTTTTTCCTTTACGCAATTCATTTCCGAGAAAATCGTCCCTCAAATTGCAGAGGTCGGCCAAGAATTGACAAAACCTAAGAAAAGGCGGTTATTGGCCGACCTCTGCAACTTGAGGGACGATTTTCTCGGAAATGAATTGCGTAAAGGAAAAAAACAAGAGGACCAAAAATGTACATTTTTTTACGAACTTTTGAATGATGCTAATTGTTTTTGGGTTCAATGAATCTGAAAGCATGTTTTAACATAATTTGGCCAAAAAAAGTGAGAAAAATCAAGAAAAACCCCCGAAACCTCCCTCAAATTTGTGCATACAGCATTTTCACGGCCAAAATCTGCAAAGAGTGCCAAAAATTACATAAGAGATCTTATTTACGAGCATTAAGAAAAATTCACGAGGGAGTTATGACAATTTCTCAATTTGTTTTTCGGAAACTTTGCAACACTGTAACTCGAAAAGACTACAATTTCGGACCCATGTTTTTAGGAAAAAAAAGTATTTTTTTTACCCCTAAAACACGCCCTGAAAATTACTGTTTATAGTTTTGTTACACCCTGTATATCGGGCTTTTCATGAGCTTATTTTGGAAAGTCATTTAACTTAATTTTGTCTCGCTTAATGTACCCTTCAGATGCACCCTTCAGAGAGCTACTTTGTTACAGCTTTCATGAGTCGAAAATCTGCCCTAAACTAGCACAACCAACTTTCACCGTAATTCCTGAAATGGGTGGAAAATAATACCTATTCGATTTAACCATAGTGGAGTGTATTGAAGATAGACTTTTGCAATGTGTAAATCTTTCACGCAAATCATTTATCGATTACAATTCGGGATTGCAGGAAGAATTTAATTTAAAGCGATAAATCTCGATGTTAACATTGATTTAAGACAATAGCTACTTCCAGTGGCGTCGCGTGCCATCTGGCAACAATGCAAACTGCTCCACTGAAACTCATTAAATATATCGAATTTTCCTTGTGCACTGTGCACCCCCTGAATTCGATCTTTTACATGAGTTTAAATGGATAGAATACATTGTTGCCAAATTGCACGCAATGCCGCTGGCTACTTCCATGTCTAGATGCATGAGAATACGTACTTTACGAGCCACGATGAAATAAATGACAAACCTGATATTGATCTGTTGTTCCGACTTAAGAGCCTTTGAGTGACTTCAGATACTAGCGATCCTCTGGGACTCCGGCCGCATCTGATTTGACGAGGGTCCTCTAAACGATACCAAACGGGTCTGTCATCCAACAAAGCTTTCTGCAAATCCACTGTGCATTCACCTGTTTGAAAATTCAAATTCACATTTTCAAGTTAGATTTCCTAAAGTTTCTAACATTGGGATATTACATTATGGCGGTCTTTTACAAAATTTTGGGGGGAGCTCGACATTGCCGCTATGTTTTGGTCAGGGATTCAGGATAGGAATGAATTTTCCGAAAAACAATGTAAAAATACATAGAGATGTTAGAAGGAAAGTTCAAGGCTCATATTTCTGGAATCCAAACCGCACGAATTGCTATGAAAAATTATTGCATCGAATAAAAGTTTAGGTTTCAATTGATATAATTAATTGGTATAGTTACCAAGGAAAACTTGTTCTTTGTCCGGTCGATGGTCCCATAGAGTAACTTCGACCAGTTTATCCATAAGCTGCTCGCCTGCCACATTTGATAGTTCTAGTGTTGTATTCCAGATAGGGTTCTGCGATGGTTCCGCCACTTCAGTCTTCACTGCGTTTTGCTCATTTCTGGACATAGAGTACAATGGAGGATCAGAGTGCCTTAAAGCATTGAAAAAAAAAAAAAATACAATTTCCCTATCAAAACTCTCATACTACTATTCTCTGATTGTGAGTGAATAAAACTTATTTCGCTCTTTCATCTTAGTGGGAGTCCATTTTTAAAGTCTATCTTAAACAAGAACACCGCATGATGAACTAAGAAAGCTGTTAAAAACTGAGAAAGACTGTTCAACTGTTTGTTGAAAGCAATTCCATGCGAAAGTGGGGCATCTTCAAATCTGCTAGGGTCTTGTACAGGCTCAAGCCTAGCTCAAACGGGTTTGATTCAATTGAAGGATCGCCAACTTAACAATTCAAAAATTCAAACATTAACCTGAACAATGGGTCTGTTGCATACTTTTACTACAACAATATAGAACCTTGATTCTTATGTAAAATTCGGCGAAAATAACGATGTACACATTAAAAACGTTTAAAAACCACTCATTAACTCAGGAAATCACTTCAATTTCAAACAACCCGCGCTACACTAGACACTATTTGCACCGGTATACTACTACATAGACGGAACCACCGTGCATAAGTAAACAACACCATAACTACAAAATAATGGAATTCCCTTCTAAAAATACATGAACTATTGGCTGCATTTGCTGCCTGGCCTTTTCGGTTTATCAAAGATTACAAAATAATATAAGAAATGTATGAATCTAAACAAAACATCCCAATGTTTGTAAGTTCTGTTCATGTTTACATAAACGAGATGGTTCCATCTATGTAGTTATAAGTCGGTGATGTAGTGTCTAGTGTAGCGCGGGTTGTTTAAAATGGAAGGTATTTCCTGAGTTAATGAGTGGATTTTGAAAGTTTTTAATGTGCGCATCGTTATTTTCGCCGAATTCTACAGAAGAAACAATGAGTTATACTGATGAAGCAAAAGTACGCAACAGACCCATTACACCCCAAAAACGGGGTTTATGGACTGAAATTGGTGAAAAAATGACTCACCAAGCATCGTTCAATTGCTGTGCGGTTTGAAATTGTTGTTTGACTTCTCGAAAATTCCCTCCCAAATCAATCGCTTTCTCATTTTACAAGTATAGTATCGAAATATTGATTTCGATCGTATTGTGGAGACTTTTTATGTAAGTGCCTCCCAGCACAACCGTGACCATTTTTTTCTCTTTGTCCACTTGATCGCATGTGTTGGAAAAAAATGGACCGTCAAACTTCGAACAGAATAGCGACTGAACATGCAACAGTTGGCTCACCTGTCGTTTGCAGTGGATTTTGGGCTTGGCTCATCGATTGCTCGTTTGATCAAACCTGTTTGATTACGTATGAAAGCGCTCTAGATGGAGAACAGGTATGGACAACACTCGACTCAGAAAGGGAGGGCTCTCAAAAGCGACTTCGCCGTCATTTTTATTTTGCGACTTATTAAGTTTTCTAACGTTATATTGCAGCTGTTAAAGGTGATTATATACATACAGTTTTGAATTTAAGCAAGTTTGTCTTTTCATCTCTCAGTTAAGGATCATAATTCGAATTAGAGATGACTTATCGAAGTTCTGTGATTGAGGTTATAGGTTGGATTCACCGCCACTTCCACTGCCGCCGTGCAAATTATCAGTTTGAAGTAAGCGGTAAGAAAAATGGTGGCGCAGTCGCTTTTTTGACGGACCAATCAGAGTCAAAATCGGAGTGTTGTCCGTACCTGTTCTCCATCTACCTCGGCATGGCGTCACGAGTTGCGCCCTTAAACGCCTTCGATTGATCATGTAGGCAAAAATAAATACCGAGGTGAAAGCATATTCATCTACCCATCTGATCGGAGGAAGCTAGGAAAGGTTTGAATCATTAACTTGTAACTGAAATGGGATAAATGAGCGGAAGAAAATGGTGAAACTACAGTCACTATGTATGAAAGAGTCAAAAAACGCGAACAGAAGCGAAGAAGAAGAAGGGGTCTGAGGAGCCTGGAGGCGCGCCTCTTGTTTACATTTTTATCCAACGATCTTCCCTCCAAAGATTACTTAAACATGCATTCGTGTGTGTAAGTAATCTTTGTTAGATCAACTTAACCTTCAATTCCCGTTGGCTTCACTACCTGTTTTAATTTACAGTGAAGAGTAATTCGTGAATTTTATTCTGTTCTGAACATCTACTTAGATCACTTTCAACAGAAAATTTCATCAGTACAAGCTAAAATTGCCGAAAGTTTCCTCAAAGCAGGGCAGCGGGGAAGATGGTTCCATGAATATGTAAACAAGAGGCGCGCCTCCAGGCTTCATAGACCCCACCTTCTTCTTCAGTTTTCAGCAGCCAATCAGCAATGGAACCTCTAATGCCGAGACTCTTTTATATATAGGGGCTCTATACTCTGTTCACGATAAGAAGGCGGGTGAAAATTCAGGTAGTGATGCACTATTTAGCAACAGTGCGGCTATGCCGGCTACTCCAACCCTTCACAGTGGCCTTTGTTCTCCCGACCTCTCTTTTGGCACGGAGGATTTCCAAGAACCGACAGACTCTAAAATTTACACACGTCCAGTAAAAATTGCGAACGGTCAATAATATGAAAAAACGGACGAAATGTTCGTCCTAAATAGGGCTAAAACTCGGCAAAATTAGTCGAGTTTGAATATTGATGACTCTCAGAAATTCGATATGAGACAAAATATCCTGAATTTAATTCGGACTGAAAAATACAAATTCCTGAGAGTCATCAATGCAAACTCTGCTATTTTTGCCGAGTTTTTGTCCTTAAGGACAAAAATTTCGTCCGTTTTTTCGTAATTTTGACCGTTCGCAATTTTTACTGGACGTGTGTAAATTTTAGCGTCCGTCGGTTCTTGGAAATCCTCCGTGCCAAGAGAGAGGTCGGGAGAACAAGGGCCACTGCGAAGGGTTGGAGTAGCCGGCATAGCTGCACTGTTGCTAAATAGTGCATCACTACCTGAATTCTCACCCGCCTTCTTATCGTGAACAGAGTATAGGTGAAACGAAATAAAGTAAGGAGTGTTTGAACATACGTCATTGGGAGTACGCGGAGTTGTACGTAGGCCTCCGGCTGAATCTCGTAGCCGCAGCCCTCCTCTCTTGGCGCCAAATCGTCTGCGGCCAGAATAGACACAACCAATTCGTTTTTCTCGTCATGGTACCACACCTGAAGTTGGATCCGCCCACTCACTTGCCTCTCCTTTGCTAGTTGTTCCTATGAGCGTACAAAGATGTAACCAACGCATATTTTAATAATAATTAACTGCCCAAGTCAGATCGTGCCGGCTTCGCATCAAGCAAAAAGCTTGAATACTCTCCCCTTTTGCTTTTTGCCACAGCGATTCCAAGCATGAACACCTCCAAGTAAATTGAAACAGATATTATGATAAGGGCATTAGGAATTTCCAAAATTCCGCTTTACAAGTTGCCTCTTTAAGAGTGTATTTAGTACTGGAGTTTTTTATTATTATTTATTTATTATTTTATCCCTTCACTGCATGATTTTTTTTTTCAAGCAAATGTGGATTTTTCAATGTATTAGGTGGTCAAATACATGGGAAAAATAGTGAAAAAAATAATTTGACGGTTTTTCGGTCAAAATTATCTTTTTTCTATTTTTTACTCGTTTTTTACAAGTGATATAACACCGTAAGAAATGGCGGGAATTTTTTTTATTTTTTTTTTTTAAATTTTCAAAAAAAATTTTTTTTTTTACTTTAATTGGATTTTTCAAAAAGCCAATGCCGGAAACTTTATAAAAATAATCAAAATGTGGTCAGTTTGGATACGGGGGCAAATTTCCCCCCTGACATGATTTCGATCACGAACCCTTCACTGCATGATGTTTTCTTTCAGCCAATTTTTTTTTTTTTTTTTTGAGCACAAAACATACCTTCTCCCGCGTTGACCCACCATGCGCCAAAGGCATATCTCAAAACCTGTATTTTATATGAGCGTTTGAAGAATTTGTTCCACCGGTGGAACTTCATGCAGTGAAGGGTTATTTTATTAGATACAGTAACTAAGAAACGAATTATGGTAGTCCTTTTTCAGTTGGCTCAAACGGTGACTTGTCGTCAATTGTGTAGCTGCACACCCCCCCCCCCCCCCCCCCAAATCCCCATCCCTCAAAGGTGAATGAACCGGATCTGCCGATTTGCGTAGATTTAATGGCATTTTGAAATTCACCGAAGATTCCATCGCCTGAGAAAAGATTACAGAGTTTAGTTCAGCGTATGACTGTAATGCACGAACATACTAGCGTATTTTATCGTATAGAGTCGTCGATAACTTTGAAAACTTGCGGATATTTTAATTAATTAACGGCGTTTCCACCGATTGAGAAAAAATTACAGATCAGAGTATATTTTCGTGCATTACAGTCTTCTACTGAATTGAACTCTGTAATCTTTTCTCAACCGGTGGAATCATCGGTGAATATAAAAATGTCATTAAATCTACGCAAATCGGCAGCTCTGGAATGAACGTTTTGACATTTTAAAATATCTTGAGATCTATTTTCATTTCGGAAGCTGCATAGGGGATGTCATATCAAAGGTGATTTAAAAGTAAGTATACCTTTTGCCACTGTCGTTCTGTGAACGTGAACCCGTGGGACGTGGGCGTTAAACATATAGAAGAGAAACGCACGTAAAATTAGTTTCCGTTGAAACTAATTTCGTAGTGGTAAAGCGGGCAAAAATGAAATAAAACTAGCCGACTTATTAGATTTAGGCTCTGGTGTGTGTGTGTGTGTTTTTTTTTGTTTTTGTTTTTGTTTTTTTTTTTTTACCTATTAAACAAAGAAGTTAATTGTATTAACAACAGTGTTCAACTGATGTACTGCAAGAGCATTGAAACATGAGACTAAAAACCTTCATTTATAAAAATGGCACTCCCACTTTAATTGATTTAATGATTGAGAATCGCTGTCATCGCAGCGATGGCTCGTGTAATGCGATATATCGATGCCTCCCCCATCCAAGTCTATAGTAAAGAATCGATCCTTATTGGGAGGTTCATGAATCACGTGATCGATACTTTTGTTTAGGTTCAAATGAGTGAGTAACAATAATTAATCGATTGCTCATGTGACACCATTGATCGGAATTCGTGTAATGCGATCTATCGATGCCTCCCCCATCCAAGTCTATAGTAAAGAATCGATCCTTATTGGGAGGTTCATGAATCACGCGATCGATACTTTTGTTTAGGTTCAAATGAGTGAGTAACAATAATTAATCGATTGCTTATGTGACACCATTGATCGGAATTCGTGTAATGCGATCTATCGATGCCTCCCCCATCCAAGTCTACAGTAAAGAATCGATCCTTATTGGGAGGTTCATGAATCACGCGATCGATACTTTTGTTTAGGTTCAAATGAGTGAGTAACAATAATTAATCGATTGCTCATGTGACACCATTGATCGGAGGGCCGATCATTTACTTCATCGTTAAACCGATCGATAAGACTGTCTATGAGTGATGCTATTGGTCGAAAATTGTAAAACTTGGCTGTTGCTATGGTAACCATCGTTAAGAGTCTCGTTTTATAAAGGCTACTCATGAGTAACCTTTAAAAAACGGACACTATAACGATGGTTACCATAGCAACAGCCAAGTTTTACAATTTTCGACCAATAGCATCACTCATAGACAGTCTTATCGATCGGTTTAACGATGAAGTAAATGATCGGCCCTCGGAATTAAAAAAAAAACCGAGTTCGTACTTTTCGTCTAACACTTACTATTCACAATAACTTAATTTATGTAGCCATACTGGGGGGTGATCACGGAGGATCGGATCGTTTCGGTGTCGTTATCGTTATCGTTTACATGTAACCTTATGGGTGGCTCTACTGATCGAATCGTTTTGAGCTCCTCGTAACGATTGAAACGGACGAAAGGAAGCGATGAGTCGCAGGCTGTCGTAATCTCGATCGTTTGAAGTAGGAAGAGGGTGAGGAGGGGATCACCTGCGCGATCGAGTTGCGCAGAAGCAAACCCATTTGATTTAATACAAACGATAACGATAACGAAACGATCCGATCCTCCGTGATCACCCCCCAGATTCAGCAGGCGCCCGTGTAAACTCGATAAATGTAGAGGAGAGAGAGAGAATAAAAAGGAGAAAGAGATACAGGTAGAAAATGAAATGGAAAGAGAGAGCAAGAAAGCAAGAGAGCAAGAAGGGGTTGGTAAGAAAAATAAAGCAAAGACATTTTTTGCGAAAAAAGGAATACAAAACTTTTTTTAAGTTTCTTCCCTCCTCTTTTTTTAAGTGTTTAAAAGCTTTAAAGATATCAACCAATCAATAGTTTACCACTCGTTTATCTCTATACTGTATTATGTACAAAGGGATCTCTGACTATTTGTTTAATACTTTTAAATTGTTCCCGAGTAAAATTTATTCACACGTGCATTTGTCTGCACTCATGAAAGACTAATCTTAATCTTCAATGTGATTAGTGCGATCAGCTGATGACTGATCTCTATGGGTCTTTTGCGTACGTTTGCTACGCCTATCCGGCACATCGATTCCTCGATTGTAACGTAAATCCTTCTCAGAGCCGTTTTCGCGATGTTCGTAAATATATATATATATATATATATATATATATATATATATATATATATATATATATATATATATATATATATATATATATATATATATATATATATATTTTATATATATATATATATATAAAATATATATATATAATATATATATATATATATATATATATATATATATATATATATATATATATATATATATAATGAATATCTTTAGAGTTGGTCAGACTCTAAAGTTTGGAGAAACAACAAAGCCAAAAAAGAAAAAAAAATAACATTAAAAAATAATGTAAGTACGTGTAAAAAACACAGGGGGGAGAGAGTTCAGCTCAGGCAGGTGCAACAGAAATGCATGAGCGAGGACAGCGTTTCGAGAGCGCCACGACCGGTTTCGTCGTTGTTACGACTCATCAGGTGGGCTTACTCGAAGCTGCCTCTACTCAATGCTTTTCGCACACAGCAAGTCGTCAAAACGACACTGCTGACATGACGCGAGAAGCAAATGCTCCCGCGCCATCTACCATAGAAGCTGAACAACTCTCAGATGAAAAAAGCAAGACCAGAGAAAAAGATAAAACCGGACGGCTAGAGAAGCGAACGCGTTCTACAAACAGCCGCCGGCTCCCGAACGGGAAAAAAGCACCATCTCCGCAGTGACTATACGTAATAAAACACACAAAAAAATGGCCAAAAAATAAATGATGAATATCTTTAGAGTTGGTCAGACTCTAAAGTTTGGAGAAACAACAAAGCCAAAAAAGAAAAAAAAAACATTAAAAAATAATGTAAGTACGTGTAAAAAACACAGGGGGGAGAGAGTTCAGCTCAGGCAGGTGCAACAGAAATGCATGAGCGAGGACAGCGTTTCGAGAGCGCCACGACCGGTTTCGTCGTTGTTACGACTCATCAGGTGGGCTTACTCGAAGCTGCCTCTACTCAATGCTTTTCGCACACAGCAAGTCGTCAAAACGACACTGCTGACATGACGCGAGAAGCAAATGCTCCCGCGCCATCTACCATAGAAGCTGAACAACTCTCAGATGAAAAAAGCAAGACCAGAGAAAAAGATAAAACCGGACGGCTAGAGAAGCGAACGCGTTCTACAAACAGCCGCCGGCTCCCGAACGGGAAAAAAGCACCATCTCCGCAGTGACTATACGTAATAAAACACACAAAAAAATGGCCAAAAAATAAATGATGAATATCTTTAGAGTTGGTCAGACTCTAAAGTTTGGAGAAACAACAAAGCCAAAAAAGAAAAAAAATAACATTAAAAAATAATGTAAGTACGTGTAAAAAACTGTCGCTGTCCTCGCTCATGCATTTCTGTTGCACCTGCCTGAGCTGAACTCTCTCCCCCCTGTGTTTTTTACACGTACTTACATTATTTTTTAATGTTATTTTTTTTCTTTTTTGGCTTTGTTGTTTCTCCAAACTTTAGAGTCTGACCAACTCTAAAGATATTCATCATTTATTTTTGGCCATTTTTTTGTGTGTTTTATTACGTATAGTCACTGCGGAGATGGTGCTTTTTTCCCGTTCGGGAGCCGGCGGCTGTTTGTAGAACGCGTTCGCTTCTCTAGCCGTCCGGTTTTATCTTTTTCTCTGGTCTTGCTTTTTTCATCTGAGAGTTGTTCAGCTTCTATGGTAGATGGCGCGGGAGCATTTGCTTCTCGCGTCATGTCAGCAGTGTCGTTTTGACGACTTGCTGTGTGCGAAAAGCATTGAGTAGAGGCAGCTTCGAGTAAGCCCACCTGATGAGTCGTAACAACGACGAAACCGGTCGTGGCGCTCTCGAAACGCTGTCCTCGCTCATGCATTTCTGTTGCACCTGCCTGAGCTGAACTCTCTCCCCCCTGTGTTTTTTACACGTACTTACATTATTTTTTAATGTTATTTTTTTTTCTTTTTTGGCTTTGTTGTTTCTCCAAACTTTAGAGTCTGACCAACTCTAAAGATATTCATCATTTATTTTTGGCCATTTTTTTGTGTGTTTTATTACGTATAGTCACTGCGGAGATGGTGCTTTTTTCCCGTTCGGGAGCCGGCGGCTGTTTGTAGAACGCGTTCGCTTCTCTAGCCGTCCGGTTTTATCTTTTTCTCTGGTCTTGCTTTTTTCATCTGAGAGTTGTTCAGCTTCTATGGTAGATGGCGCGGGAGCATTTGCTTCTCGCGTCATGTCAGCAGTGTCGTTTTGACGACTTGCTGTGTGCGAAAAGCATTGAGTAGAGGCAGCTTCGAGTAAGCCCACCTGATGAGTCGTAACAACGACGAAACCGGTCGTGGCGCTCTCGAAACGCTGTCCTCGCTCATGCATTTCTGTTGCACCTGCCTGAGCTGAACTCTCTCCCCCCTGTGTTTTTTACACGTACTTACATTATTTTTTAATGTTATTTTTTTTCTTTTTTGGCTTTGTTGTTTCTCCAAACTTTAGAGTCTGACCAACTCTAAAGATATTCATCATTTATTTTTTGGCCATTTTTTTGTGTGTTTTATTATATATATATATATATATATATATATATATATATATATATATATATATATATATATATATATATATATATATATATATATATATATATATATATATATATATATATATATATATATATATATATATATATATATATATATATATATATATATATATATATATATATATATATACCGGGTGTCCGGTAAGTCCCGGAACGGCTGCGCCATTTCTTTATTTACGCAGATAAAAAAACCAAACTTTGGGAATGTTCCTAGATAAATAAAAACTACTTTTTGGGGGGGTCAAAATTTTGGTCGCCCCTCCCGGGGGGGCGGGGGCGCCCCTAACTTTTTTTTTTCAAATGGCAACCCCTATATTGTGATACCTCATTCGAAAGAGGGTAAAAAACTGAGCATTTTGGCGCAAACTGCATGTCGATATCTCTTTTAGTATTTGAGATATCGAACTTCAAAATCTATGGAAACCTATTTTAAAAAAATCATAACTCTTATTCAGAAAGTCGCTATTTAAAAAACTAGGGGTCTAAACTACTCTACGTAACAAGCTCTTTCCAGGGAAAAGCACCTCTGCCCAAAAAAATCAACTTACAGTTATTGTTTTTTTTTCCGCCCAAATTTTTCAAAAAATTTTGGCGGGAAAAAAAAAACAATAACTGTAAGTTGATTTTTTGGGGCAGAGGTGTTTTTCCCTGGAAAGAGCTTGTTACGTAGAGTTGTTTAGACCCCTAGTTTTTTAAATAGCGACTTTCTGAATAAGAGTTATGATTTTTTTAAAATAGGTTTCCATAGATTTTGAAGTTCGATATCTCGAATACTAAAAGAGATATCGACATGCGGTTTGCGCCAAAATGCTCAGTTTTTTACCCTCTTTCGAATGAGGTATCACAAGATAGGGGTTGCCATTTGAAAAAAAAAAGTTAGGGGCGCCCCCGCCCCCCCGGGAGGGGCGACCAAAATTTTGACCCCCCCAAAAAGTAGTTTTTATTTATCTAGGAACATTTCCAAAGTTTGGTTTTTTTATCTGCGTAAATAAAGAAATGGCGCAGCCGTTCCGGGACTTACCGGACACCCTGTATATATATATATATATATATATATATATATATATATATATATATATATATATATATATATATATATATATATATATATATATATATATATATATATATATATATATATATATATATATATATATATATATATATATATATATATATATACATACATATAAGTGGTCCCGCAAGCCAATAACTGTTTCTGGAGTTTAAACTTGACTGAGGTGGCTACCGCCGCTTATAATACACACACACACACACACACACACACACACTCACTCACACACACACACACACACACATTAACTACTTTCAAAACCCACTCATCAACTTAGGAAATAAGTTTCACTGACATACTAAACAATGTACAGAGAGAACCACCACATTTGTGAAGATGTATCATAATTGTGACCATAATAATTGTCTCCATTTAAACCTACGTAAAATAATCGATCTTCAGGGGATTCACCGAAGTCTTGAGAAATCGATACTTTTGCATAGATTCAAAGGCAAAACCCAGAGTTGCCGAACAGTATGAGCCACCATTGCTGCAGCGTAAAAAACACGCAACAGACCCGCCTGCTTGGACCATATAAATAATTGTATTACTGCATACGAAGTAATATTTATTTTATGGTTTGGATCAGTCTAAGCCCAGCCTCAGATGGGCCAGGCATTTATGGATCCGGCAAATTATTTTGACCAGCGCAGCGGTCGGAAGGAAATTCAAAACTTAAATCTGGTGTAGCAAGAGTGCATTGCCGACGAAGTAAAAATAAACTTGATTAACTACAAAATAAAATCTAAAAATGGTTATAGTACCTCCAGCGATTTAAATCTTATTATAAACGATTATTATGGCAACTAAAGAAGTGACAAAAGAATTTCGAGGCGCGTGCTGAACGTCTTATCGCTTTTGAGAAAAGAGCTAAACAAAGGAAGTATGAAAGTATAAAAGTAAGGAAGATTAGATCTTAAAATGTGGTACGCTTTAAAAAAAAGACGTCATCTTCTCAGGGAAAATGTTTTCAAACCGGTGTTTTTTTTTGTTTTTGTTTTTTTTTTTGCGAATAGAGTTAATTCAGACCGTTCTTGGTATTTGATAGGATTTACACTCAGCTGATTTAACAGGCTCAACAGATGTACATACCTAACTCATTTCAATCACAACAGGGAATTCTTTTTCTTTTTCAGGGGGGTTTTAAAAGTTTTTTTTCCTGAGAGCTTTAGCAGTGAGAAAAGGAAATCTTATAAATACATATTTCTATCATACACTTATTTCAGAAAAATACAAAACTTTGACTATAGTTTCATCCCAAAATCAGTTTTTTCTATTCAACATCGAAACATCGTAGCTCTTGAAATTAATAATAATAATAATAAAAAAAAACCATCTTCGACATTTTAGTCCAGAGAGGAAACAATGTCCAATAGACGGTTTTAGTGCGAAGTCAACGGTTGGCCAACAACCACAACAAATGCACTCATCGGTCCCAATAGGTTGTGATAAAACTCGCGCAGCGCTCCATATTATCTCACTCACTCTCCCGTGACCCCCATGTACATCCATCTCTTTCTAGTTTCGAAATTCGTATGTACAGGGCCTTGTTTTACGACATATTACTATCATAATCGCGTTAAAATGAGGAATTCATTTCAGCCAACCATAAATTTCACGAAAGATGTCTCAATATACGATTTTTGAAATTAGAGTGAGATGGCAGTACATGACGGTTACGTGAGAGCGAGAGAGAAAAACTGTCTTTGTTTGGAACGCTCATCACCGGCTGCCGCCATCACTAAAACCCTCTGTTATCGAAACAGTAAAAAAGATTACAGGTGCGCAGCGTGCAAGTTGGCAACATCGAATTTCTTCCATTCGCACGAGTGAAAAGTTTTTCCTGGCTTTTTCATTTTCTCTTTGAATGCATATGGACTGAAAAAGTATGAACGGAAATATTTTTATCCACTTTATCTATCCTTGTATCAATCTGGCAACATTGGATCTAATACATTTAAAATCCATGAAAAAGGTCGAAAGAATACGGAATCAGAGTGCTTTCCCTTGAAACGATAATGTACGTGGGTTTAAATGGACGAAAAGCAGCGTTGCCATATCGAACGTGAAGCCGCTGTATCCTTGTCTAACATGCGTCTTTAAACGAAGAAGAGAGAGAGAGAGACAGTTTACAGTGAATGTCTAGGTCAGTGGCGCGGCGGCAGCTCGTGAAATTTGACAACCATGCTTCCCCCCCCCCCCAATCAAACTCGTGTAACACATCGATTCTGAAAGGGGAATATTGCCCCCTCCCTTCTCAAAAGAGCGATTATTTTACATAGGTTTAAATGGAGAAAATACGATGGTCTCGGTGCGCCTAAAGATCAAATTAGATTCGAACGAAATATATTAAGAGGCCTTTGTTAGTCGTAGGCGGCTAGTTAAAAACACATTCCGAGAGACTACTAGACTAAATGTGATAAAACTAGAAACTAGAAAGAAGCATCGCATGCAGAAATTTATATAAGAAAGTAATTAGGTAGACGCAGAATAACTAAAATATAAACTAAAAACTAAATAGAAAAAATAAACTAAAAGAAAAGAAGTACATAAATTAAAATAATTATAGGTAAAAGAGCAAAGATGTTCCACACAGAAAAAAAGTGCTGAATTTAACTCTTTTTCAGTTAAAAGTATGAACGCAGCTTAAAAACTGTTAAATTGACTGTTCAAAGTAGTTAAATTACCTCAGTGCCATGTTAATTTAACTAATTTAAACAAACTAACAGTTTTTAACCCTTTAAGGACCATGTTAGTTCAAGAGAACAACGCTCCTCCGTTTCTAGAGGGAAGGTAGTTAAATGTTCGTACTCGGTGGAGTTGGAATTGCCTATCCGACGAATTGAAGGCACCCGACGAGACCTTATCTATTGTGGTGTTTTCATCTATAGTTGCATTTATCCGGAATGAAGACTAAAACAATGTGAAATAGACTAGAAGAGAAAAATGGGTTAACTCGGGCTTGGTCCATAAAGGGTTAAGTGGTGTCCATACTTTTAACTAAAAAAAGTTTAAATTCAGCTCTTTTTTTTCAGTGCATAGAAAAGTCGATTTCACCAAGGAATGCTAATGACGTGAGCTATCGAGTTTCGAATGCTTTGGTTCAAATTGAGATAGCTGCAACACGTGACGTCTTATGGCGGCGAATCGTGTGAACTTGATAGCTCACCTGTCCTATGATCTTTGATCTAGAAACAGTGGCGGGTCGTGCAACGTGGCAACAGCGTAATTTCTACATTTAAAACTATGTAAAACAATCGATCTTCAGGAGGTTCAATTGCACGCCCAAGATATCGATACTTTTGCATTGGTCTAAATGACAAATAAGCATGGTTGTCAGATTGCAGGAGCCGCCACTGTCTAGAAATAATTGATTGAATGTCATATGTCACTTTGTTTCTCCATTCCTCGCTGATGTTTATAAGCTAATAAAAAGTCACTCAAAGAATAGGTCACAGCTTTTGTTTTGACTCGATAAAGTCGAACTTATAAGTCCCCAATAAGACTCTGACTTTACACTGCCATTCAATGCAAAAACGACTTATGTGCTGTGGAGTCCATGTATATAGTTACGTCGGTTTTGCTTCGTAAGGAAGTCCATCTGGAGAGCTGTCTCAATAGGTTGATTTTATTTGACGTCACAATGTAGCAATAAATCGAATTGATTCCGAAAATACGAAATAAGTAAACAGTTGAGCAACGAGAGATTCTCTGACTCTTTTCTTTCCTTAATGGGGCTCTTGCAAACTTTTGCTATAGGCAAATAAGTAGTCAAATCTTATACGTAAAGACCAGCAAAAATCACGAAAATCACTCTAAGAAAGTCTAAGATTCAGTAACAAACTTACATAACTGCTATAACGGCAAGATGGTAATGGCGGCTCAACGCAGGTATCATGGGAGATTCCTGTCTATTAAGTTACTTTCTCTACGGAAACACAGAGATATGTCCCAATTTAGATAGGAATCTCCCATGATACCTGCGTCTTTCCGCCTTTAAGCCCGATTCTGAGAGCGGTTTTCTTGGTTTTTTAGTGTATTCTTCGTAATTTTTACAGGGCTTTTATGCAAGAATCAACTCTTCATTCCCCTGAAACAAAAGTTTGCAAGAGCCCCATACGCGGGTCTTATAGCATACTGTAGGTATTGGTTATCATATTCGATTTTAAAAATTCGCTTTATCTTTTCTGGCTAAAAGGGCTTTTGATTTTTTCACAGAGCTCTTCAAGCCACCACACTGGATACTAGAGTCACATGTTTTGAATACGTATGTAACTGTTCGGGCATTGCGGAATTGTTTTGGCCTAACTCTCGAATTGAAGGCTCTGAAATGGTGTACTTTCATACAGTTTAACCGTAAGCCAAAGATTACTTATACTCCAGATATGGCACTAGCTATCTTGCCAATGTTAAATTTCGTTGAGCGCCTTCATTTCTAAAACCGAGCTAAAACACATACACTGGCCCACGGTTTGTTTACGTTTCGGCAAGCGAGTGACGTGCGGGCGGGGTGGGGGTCGTGGGCCAGCCGACTTGCCCCACCCCGCCCGCACATCTCTCGCTCGCCGAAACGTAAACAAACCGTGGGCCAGTGTATGTGTTTTAGCGATGAAGGCGCTCAACAAGATTTTAGCTAGTGCCATATCTAAAGTATAAGTAATCTTTGCCGTAAGCCCCATCAAAACACGTATAACACGGCGTAATCTTGGGGGGGGGACTTTTTGCCCCTCCAATATTTGAGATGGGGGGGGGGGCAAAGTTTCGTTTCACTCCCCATTTTAATGAACTAAAGGAAAGAAAAACTAGGAGAGAGAAAAGAAGAGGAAAGAAATGCTAAAAGAAGGGAAGAAAAGGCAAAAGTACAGAAAGAAAGGAGTAGTTATAGAAATTCTACCTCACAAGAGATGTGTCCACCATTTTGAAAAGAAATCGAAAGAGACCGAACAAAATTTTGCTATTAATGGGTCTGTTGCAAACTTTTGCCACAGCGATAAAAAGTGTTAACTCCGATGTAAAATCGCCTGAAAAGTCCATTGGTGGCATCATAAAGTCAATAAATACAATATTAAACTCACAAGAGGCGTTTATCGAAATCTAAGATGGCGGCAAAATATCGAGGAATCTGAATGTATGCACCGTGATCATCCAAGGATTGCCAACTTTGACAACCTCACTGCAGGTAGAGGTTATGTGTTTGTTTACGTTGTGATTGGTTGTGATGGATATTGTGAGGTTGGCTATCCTTGAATGTCCGTGGTGCATGCATACAGATTGCTCGATATTTTGCCGCCATCTTGGATTTCATTAAACGCATTTTGTGAGTTTATTGTTGCATTTCATTGCTTTCTGATGCCATCATTGGACTTTTCAGGCGATTTTACAATGGATTGCACACTCTACAGCGCTGTAGCAAAAGTTTGCAACAGACCCATTGGTTCTTATGTGAGTTTCCATTCTGAATTTTGTTATTCTGTGGTGTAATAAGCATCGACCCCCAGCTTTTAAACGGGGAAGATTCCGAGTTATTTTTTTCTCATCGAGCAAAATTGTTGAACTTGACAACAACGAGAGCCGGCTGCAATATACCATCAAATTTTCACGGGTCATTTGCCCCACTCGTGATCGTGCCTTGCCATGCAACGGGAACATTCAGTATTTTCCCGCTAGTTCCTTTCGGTGTTAATTCGCTGTTCCGGTCGAGAAAATACGCCCACTCTCACACGCTCGATCTGCGCGTGGTATAATAGGAGGCAAATTTTCTTCTCTCAATATCCGACGAGGCGTACGGCGTAGCCGTCGACCGAATTTCAACGACCATCCTCCCACGATTAAATTTAATAGAAACAATTTCATCGCACTTTGAACACACACAGAGCCACGCAGAACAATTGTTCCCGCCCTCCTTCCGCAAAATCCCTTTCCAACCCCCTCCCCTTCCCCCCACTCTACCCATTTATGGTTGCCAAGCCTTCGGTCGTCAAACTGCAATTTTAATTTCAGTTCACAGGTCATAAACTCAAGATTGAACATTTAGAAACCGGGGAACGTGGCACTATGGTCTGAGATCAGAAAAAAAGTGGCCAAAACTCGGTGAAAAAAAGGTATCAAAAATAATCTTTTTCTAGTTTTTACGCTTACTCTTAAAACCTGTCTATGTCATTTCTAAGTTTAAATTACGTGTTCAAAGTGTTCTCTGTGCATAAAATTGAAGCTGAAAGTTTATAAGTGACGAATTTATGAGAAATTTACTTTCTGACTTTTGGCCGATTTTTGATGATTTCAAACCTTTGTGCGTGGTCCCAGAGCCATTGCAGTGGCGAAACTAGGATCTCTGCTATCTCACTCAATTTCTTTATGAATGTTTAAGTTGAAAGAACATAGAAAGGGATTTATCCTCTAGTCTATCCTTGTTTTGTTATACATGTTTTAAAGGGGAAAAGAGAGAGAGAAAGGCAATTTTTCGTTCCGCGCTACTGCGAGAGCGTTCGCGTTAATTTTAAAAGGAAAAGTCATCGGTGGAATGAACCTTTTGGCTATTAGTTAAACCGAGGCTAGTCGAGGGAACCAACACTAGCGGTCAACGGCCCGTGAAAATGTTAGTTGAAACGATAATTATTTTGCTCCACTGATTTTGTCCCTTGTCGTCATTACGGGTGAGCCATTATTTAATTAGGTACCTACTTGTATAGTTTCCATATCAAGGGCTTTATATGCGCTCGCAGCAATGGGTTAGCGTGCAATTTGGCAGCGTTGCAAATTGGTTCATTAAAATCCGCGAAAAAACATTGAACAAACAATGCTCGGTGAGAACTCTAAAAATTGCCACTCAGAATGGGCTTAAGTCAGTGGCGTCGCGTGCAATTTGGCAACAATGTATTCTATCCATTTAAACTCATTTAAAAGATCGAATTCAGGGGGTGCACAGTGCACAAGGAAAATTCGATATATTTTATGAGTTTAAATGGAGCAGTTGCATTGTTGCCAGATGGCACGCGACGTCACTGGGCTTAAGTGGAACACATGCCCACTGAGAGAATTCTTTTTTTTTTTTTAATCCAAGGTGTATTTCGTGTGTGTTGAAGAAACTGCTCAGTGAATGGGTCTGTTGCGTACTTTTGCTACATCAGTATGACACATTGTTTCTAACATAAAATTCGGCGAAAATAACGATGCGCTCATTAAAAACTTCCAAAATCCACTCATTAACTCAGAAAATACCTTCCCTTTCAAACAACCCGCGCTACACAAGACACTAATATCACGCGACTTATAACTACATAGATGGAACCATCTCGTTTATGTTAGAGTCCCTATATGTAGAGAGTTAAGACAAGAGGGTAGTCAACTTCTGATTGGTCGATGAATTTTAGGCTCTACGGACGCCGCCATTGGATGCGATTTTGCACTTTTGTTTTGTTTACCAACGGTCTTTTACAGATAAAAGAGTTAATTTGCGACGAATCTGTTAATTTTAATAAAAATGCACCACAAGAATGTCTATAAATCTCAAAAGAATCATTAAAAAGCGTTAATACATGTCGATCAACAAAAGCAGGGAAAGATTACATCGTTTCAAACTTAGCGGAACTGTAATCTTTGCTGTGGAGCAGAACACAACAACGGCCTCAGAATGTAAACAAATGTGCAAAATCGCATCCAATGGCGGCGCCCATGATTTCTCTTGTCTTAACTCTCTACATATAGGGACTCTAGTTTATGTAAATATGAACAGAACTTACAAACATTGGAATGTTTCGTTTAGATGCGTACATTTCTTATATTATTTTGTAATCTTTGATAAACCAAAAAGACCAGACAGTAAATGCAGCTTATATTTCACGTATTAAAAAAGAAATTCCATCATTTTGTAGTTACGATGTTGGTTACTTATGCACGGTGGTTCCGTCTATGTAGTAGTATACCGGTGCAAATAGTGTCTAGTGTAGCGCGGGCTGTTTGAAATTGAAGTGATTTCCTGAGTTAATGAGTGGATTTCGAACGTTTTTAATGTGCGCATCGTTATTTCCGCCGAATTTTATATAAGAATCAAGATTCTATTTTGCTGTAGCAAAAGTATGCAACAGACCCATTATTGACTAAGCGGGAATTCCTTTAACCCTTTCCAGCACGCACTTTGGAATTTGATTCTTTTGAGATTTTTTTAGACCGTTCAAAAGAGGGCAATTTTCTAAGACTTCTGATGGGCAGTGGCGTCGCGTGCCATCTGGCAACAATGAAACTGCTTCATTTAAACTCATTAAATATATCGAATTTTCCTTGTGCACTGTGCACCCCCTGAATTCGATTTTTTATATGAGTTTAAATGGATCGAATACATTGTTGCCAAATTTCACGCGACGCCACTGCTGATGGGCCACACGAAGTTTTTGCAAAATGTCTATTTAAATTCCATTGAAACCAGGGCTGCCGTTTTGCGTATAATCAATGCTATTTTTCAATTCACCGATGATTCCACCGGATGGGAAAAGATTACACAGTTCATATCAGTACATGACTGTAATAAACTAAAATACTCGCATCTGTAGTCTTTTCTCAACCGGTGGAGTCGTCGATGACTTTAAAAAACTTGCGGATATTTTAATTAATCAACGGAGTTTCCACCGATTAAGGGAAGATTATAGATTAGAGTATTTTCGTGCATTACAGTCGTACACTGAACTGAACTGTGTAATCTTTTCTCAACCGGTGGAATCATCGGTGAATAGAAAAATAGCATTGATTATACGCAAAACGGCAGCCCTGATTGAAACCCATGTTTCTTCGCGCCACTGAGGATGACGCGGGAAGCGAGTCGAGCATACCTGTTGAATATAAGTACCTTGGATGCAACCGCAGGAATTTTTCTCCCATCCCCCCCCTCGATTTCCCAATTGAACAATCTGTTGAAAAGAGTGAAAATGAGAGGGGATTCTCTCATCTATCCTTGTCTAGCATACGTGTGTTTCAAAGGGAGGATCTAGAAAGTGAGAGAGATAGAGAATGTCTCGTCGCGCTAATGGGACTCTTCAAGTGCCTAGAAAAGTTGTTGAATAGAGAAGCTTGGAACTTTTTAAAAGGTCGCGGGTAGAAATGTCTGCACCATATTTGTCTAATAAAAAATAGGAAAAATCTTCGTGTTAGGTGCATTTTCAAGCGTTTTCTTTATCCAGTTTCTACATGTTCCATCCACTTAAATTTCGAGTTGTTTTGCTACCAGAGTGAACATGCGCTAAAATCTCTGGATTTGCATTCTCCTAAGTTTTACCCTTGAGGCAGTGACAGTGTTGCCAGATTGGGGTGAAAAATCCGTACGCTTTACATTGATTTAAATGGGGACGATACGGCTTTTTACCCTCGATCTGGCAACACTGGGCAGTGAACAGGAAGCTATCCGGGATTCAGAATCGTAGGGCTCTATGGTTCTTCTTTTAGAAAGAAGCTGTAGTCAACAAGTCGTTGTAAATTTTGCCCCATAGTTGCCACCTTCGGTCAATAAATCACTAGGCGTCCCGTAAAAGTCGATATAAAATATGGTGATATTTTGGCTCTATCTGGCAACAATGTTTCGCACCTTGTTTCCTCGCGGCAACAGGTTTTGCATAGCAAACTCCAATCAACAAGTAACGAACTCGCTTGTTTGCATAATAAACTAGGTCTTGCTGTTCTTCTCTCCTTCAATGCTATGGATTGTCAGATTTCCCGGCAAAATCAGACTTTTTTTTTCAATGAAATGCCAGAGCAAAAAATTGTTGTTGTTGTTGTTTTTGTTTTGTTTGTTTTTTTTTCATGATAGGAAAACGTATACGACAACCAAGTTGTGGAGACGCGACGTAGTAAATTTTTCATCAAGTCAAGTTAAAATCCACTTCCGCATACCTCATGTTGAATTTTTTCATAAGACTTGGATCATCACCGATGCAGTTCCAAATTTGCCAATAGATGGCACTGAAGGTTAAACATCGTCTGACCAATGATGGAAATGAAATGAGCATTTTTCTACATGTAGCTTTATGGTTTAAAACATAAACTCCGAATTATTTATATGTTATACTCTGATCTTTTAGGGGGATTCGATGAGTTCGAAAGTTTTAGGAAGCCACCAGCTGTATAGGGTGAGTGGGGGGGGGGGGTTATTGAGCCTTCAGAAACTCAATGGGTAGAGCGAAGTGTTATGTAGTAATAATAGAACCCAAGAGAAATTACTTCACCAAAATTATAATAATACATAACATTTCACCCAAAATTGGTGAAAAAAAAAAGCAATCTAAAATCATTGTTTTCGATCGCTTATGTTTATAATTTAAAACTTTCCAGTCCGAAATTTTTGACTTTGGGATTTTTCATTCCTTAACCTTTATTAAGTTTTGTTCGTTTGTTTATTTTTAAAATAAAATGAAAAAATATCATAACAAAAATATGAGAATAAATTATTCTTAATGTGTAAGAAGTATTCAAGAGTTGGGGTGTCCGTGCTATTTTTTGAAAGGTTGCAGAGAATTTAATGAAACTTTGCGGGAGTTTTAGCATCACGGTGAGATACTTTGTGATATGGTCAGAATTTGCCTCCTACCCCCCCCCCTCCTAGAATATTGGTACGATGACAGCTGTAACTGTGATAAGATTATTAAAGATTACTTAAAACCGTTTTTGATGCCCATTATTGCTGAAATACGAGATCCATCCACAACCCCTTCAGATAAAATGTCAATCAATGTAGGTAAATTTTACAAAAAAAAATAATTACATGATATTTTTACGCTCAACACCTTACCGATGTATATTGAAACATTGCAAAGAACAAGATGTAATGGATTGTAAGAAAAGACGAGACGAACAGAACTAACTTCATATGTAGTAAGAGCCAATCAGCCAATCTTGTATTAAAAACTTTTCGGTAAGTCATTTTAAAAGTATTTAATACAATATTGGCTCTTATTAGTCTTATTACGAATTCAGTTCCGCGTTTGTCTCGTTTTTACTTTTATCGATATACATTTTTTTGAGTTTCGAATAATATCGTGTTTTGTTAGCCTTGATATACAGACGTTTTAGGAGACAAATTTATTATTTTTTCAATGAAACTGACCAGAAATAGTTGTGATTCAGAGTAAGAGCAAGAGAGAAAGAGAGGGAGGAGAGAGAGAGGGGAAAGAGTGAGAGAGGCAAACAAGAGATCAAAAATCGAGTCTAACTATAGAAATTTTACGGTGCAATACTTACAGCAAAGAAACAAAATATGAATAAAGTTTCAAAAAGAGCATAAAATCACGAGAGAATGGAAGCAGTATCGTAGCGTGCAATTTGCTAATGTTGTATTTTGTGGATTTATAAACCCGTATAAAAAATCGAATACGAAGGTGTTCACCGAACATCCGACCCTTCGATCTTTTTCATGGGTTTCAATGGACAAACTGCAACGTTGCCAAATTTCACGCTACGCCACTGAATGGAAGATAGGAAGAAACAAAAGCATGCACCAAAAAGATAAGAAGAGCACTAACTTTTAGAGTAGTAATTTAAAGAGAAATAAAATAAATAAAAAAATAAGGATGCAGCAACAGAAAGAAAACTAATTGTGAAACAAGAAAATCAACAGAGGAGGAAAAAATAAGGACCTGAAACCCCCGTGGATCTTTATCAGGTTTTTCTTAATATTTTGAATGGCTCTTACGATAGTGTAACGAATTTGGATAGTTAGATTTATGAGCACAGAAAAAAAAAAAAAAAAAAAAAAACTCTACCAGTAATTAATTAATTAATTAATTAATTAATTAATTAATTAAATACTAAGAATTTAGATAGCATTTGGATGTTGTGTAGTTGATATTGAGAAAAAAATGAATGTATTTTCTACCTTATTTATGTATTTGTTGAGTGGAAAATGGAGAGTATGTTTTTTGTGTCATGTTTCAATTGGAGGGACGTCAAACTTTCGTTTCGAGTTTTCTGGAACCGTGAAAAAATGCAACAGCTCACAAGTTCAGCAAAGAAACGTTGAGTAACACTTTCTCTACTTAAATGCCATTAAAAAGATCGAACTATTATTTGTGTAAGGATTCAATCTTGAGATTCAATCTTTCGCGCGAGATTAAACGGCCAAAGTGAAACGTTGCCAAATTGCATGCTACACCACTAAAGGAGCAGCCCTGACAATAATTCAAAATTTTGACATGGGAAGTCATTAAATTTGTGAAATTTCGCAGGGTCAATGAGAGGCGCAATTAATATTAAAAAAAAAAAAAAAAAAAAAAAAAAAAAAAAAAAAAAAAAAAAAAAAAAAAAAAAAAACAACTTCAAGTCAAGAAAAATTAGTATAACTTGAAATTTAGGGAGAGAGTCCAATCAATCAAAAACGAACTCATGTGGCAAACAAAGACCAGAGCTGCCGTTTTGCGTATAATCAATGCTATTTTTCAATTCACCGATGATTCCACCGGTTGAGAAAAGATTACACAGTTCAGTTCAGAGCATGACTGTAATAAACTAAAATACTCGCATCTGTAATCTTTTCTCAACCGGTGGAGTCGTCGATGACTTTAAAAAACTTGCGGATATTTTAATTAATCAACGGAGTTTCCACCGATTAAGGAAATATTACAGATCAGAGTATTTTCGTGCATTACAGTCATACACTGAACTAAACTGTGTAATATTTTCTCAATCGGTGGAATCATCGGTGAATAGAAAAATAGCATTGATTATACGCAAAACGGCAGCCCTGACAAAGACACTTTTACATTCGCTGTTTGTTTACTGGACGGACCACGTACGGTAAATATCGTATGCCCATCATGGTAAACGCAACGTATTTTGTGGTCAGATTAGAAAAGTGATTACTTTGATGATAACTAAAAGTACTATAATAGTACTTAACTCATTAGTGGACTGACCGGCCGTTCATTGACCCTTAATTTGTTGAGTGTTTTAGATCGGTCGGCCTCACTCTGAATTTAAAATTATTTCTCCCAGCTTTACTTGCTTCGAACCCACTCTCTTCCCCCCGTAAAATTTTTCAAAAACTTGACAATTCTCATACCAAAGATTTAACCTTCTTTACTGACTCACATGAATATGCATGTAGATAAAAAAAAAAAAAACACCAACATTAAAATAAACAAGGAAAAATGATGTTCTTAATTTGACTATTTATCAATCTGAAAGTTATCAAGAAAATAAGAGGGATGTTGGATTGGCTGCTCAAAGAGTTTTTTTGGTTCTCAAAAAGATAATCACTTGTTTCCGTGGCTTTTCTTTTTTGTTCTTAATAACCATAAGTACTCATTGTTTATAAAGACAGGATCAACTGCTGACATAAAAAATTACGTAGTTTATTTATCAGTGACAGAATGTTCATAAGATTCACAAAAGACCAGTCCAATTGAATGTAGGTTTAAATTTATATCTCGCATTGTTCTGGCTAGATCGGTAAATTAATCTGGTTTTATCATTGAACTGAAAATCCCCCAATACAATCAGCTAAAATGCCCCATAGTTTATCCGAGATACAGGGATTTGAAGGTATTTTGTTTTTTATCAACATAGAATTAACTTTTGAAAGGAACAAGATAGTTTATGTATGCAACCGCTTTCTCTTTATTCCCCCATAAGAAAGGTATTTTACTAAATCAAATGCTTGGCGTTTATTTTTGATTAAGTGGATCGTTTATTTGTGATAAAAAAGTTCAAGGGATTTAAATCTTTTTGAAATTGGGTGAACCAAAAGAAAGAAAAAGTTAAGGAGGTGTACAGTTTTATTCTTTTTTTTAAACACAGTCAACAAAATTAAATACCTAGGTATTTGTTTTATCTAAATGTTTAGAGAAAACATTTCAGTTTTAACACAATCAGGTAAACGAGTAACGAGACTTTGAAGAAAGAAATATTTATAATAAAAACCACCGAGACTTTGGATACGTCACAACATGTATCGTTAGGTACCCTCAACTGATTTTGATGCAACTTACTGTTCATCGTGGTACGCACATAAATAGCAAATGGAAAAATCACAGATGCGAACTTAAGACTAATTCATGGGACTGAAATGATTGTTTATAATAATTGTCAGGTAACTTCAGACGGGAGCAAAAGTGCGAATTTGGAAACAAATGAATGAAACATTGTCAACGAAGATATTACGGTAAAAGCAATGAACCTAATACAATTTGTTCCATTTTCTTTTTTTTTTTATCTAGACCACTGCAAACTAGACTTTTCAAGCCAAGTGCTTGTCACGATGTACTGAATGTTGCGTCTTTCAGTTGAAAGCGCATTGCACTGTTTTGAAATAAACGAGAAATGTAGTGTGGCATACATTAGGTCTCGATAATCTTTGATTTATAATTACAAAATGATATATAGTTATTCGAACTTAAAAAAGTACCCTGAAAAATTTACAGTAGAAAATATAAAATATTAAGTTTTAAAAATTGGAATATCTAAAAAAATTCGAGTCTTGTTTGATTTGTTTTCTGAGTGACCCCGGACCCGTGATCATTGTGAATTGTGGCGCTATCTTGATTATCTTGAATGAGAGTCTATATTACTTGAGGTATGCTTTTCCATTGGAAACAACATTAGGATAGCATCGAGATTTCTTGCACAGAGAAAACCTTACGTTTTACTAACCATCATTCTAGAATCTAGATCTCACCTCAAATGGTGTGACCTTGTATGATATTTTGTAGGGCTCAGATGTAGAATGAAATTCAGTGCCCATTTTTTTTTCATATTTGTAACTTGTTGGCGCCTATTTTTATCTTTTGGAAAAATTAAGAAAACAAAAATGCCAGTTCATTTGTCTTGGTATGCTATTTTGTAGGGCTCAGATGTAGAATGAAATTCAGTGCCAATTTTTTTTTCCACAATTGTTTGGCGCCTATTTAAATCTTTTGGAAAAATTAAGAAAACAAAAATCTCAGTTTGATATGTATGAAGAGGTTTGTCAATCTATTCTTGCTGTTCATGGAAAGTGTAAAAGATGTAAAAAAAAAAAAATATATATAATCAGACGAAAAAGAAAAATGCATCTGTTGTGAACTCTTCAGCTTACTTCTATTGTTTGTGTCTAGTTGTCGTTTCAATTTGTTGTTTTGTTTTGTTTTTGAAAATATTAAATGTATTAAGCCGGTCTGTAGGACAATGTTTTTTGTGGATTAAAATGCTCCATCCCAGATGGAATCCTCCGAGGAAAAAAATGAGAGAAAATTATCTTGGAAAAAAAAAAAAAAATGAAAGTAAAATAAGAAATGAAAAATGGGGGACAAATAAATTTAAAAATAAAATGAAAAATAAAAATGGAAAAAATAAAATAAAAAATGAAAATAAAATGAATTGAAAAAGTGAAAATAAAAACGAAAATAAAATGAATTGAAAAAGTGAAAATAAAAATAAAAATTAGGATTTTTATTCCCGATTCCCTCCATCCTCCCTCCCATGACTACCCTTATTTGAATTTTCTTAGAAAAATGAACGATGCCATAGAATTTGTCTGTAAAAGTGTATTTTCATCAAGTTTCAAGAAAATCTTTTGAGCCATTTTTCAGAAATTTCAAATTTTACCATGTTTTAGGGATAAACCGCCCTCAAACAACCCTCAAATTCAGTTTAAGGGAAAAATAAACAACCTCCTCTAGAACTATCAGAAAGAACCCCTATCCTACCTTTGAATGAAAATGGACTCAAAGGTTAGAAGTTATGATGTGACTCAGACAGACTGAATAAGACAGTGGGAATATTATTTTTGAGTTCAAGAGGACCTGAAATGCCAGAAAAAGGAAAAACCCCAACTTCCAAATTTTTCATGATGACAATTGAGGAGGTAGCTGGAAAAACGGCCTAAGTAGCAAAATAGCGTTCTGAGAAAACGGCTGTTAAAGTTTTTATTTTAGTGTCAATCTAACATAGATGAAGAATCAGGCTTGGGTTGGATCAAGAAAGTTGATCCATACCCTCAGGTTGAAGTTGGTACAACTGAAATATGCTTTGGCTGTATAGGAAAGAAAAAATTGGATAAATACGAAAGGTCTACTAAGGTCGTGTTTCCATAGAACGACCTGTTGCACAGAGACAAGTCCTCACTAAACGCTGAGTATTAACTCCGTTTTTCCAGAGAACGACTTTCTGTATGGAACATATGTACTACATGATAGATAAAAAAAAAAAAAAAAAACCAAAAATCTGCAAAAAAAGAGGCGAATTTATTAGAAAATAAAGAATATAAAATTATTCGTCCTCGTATTCACTCTCGCTTTCACTGTTGCCCGAGTCCTCTTCACCATCTTCAATTTTCCCCCATTATGGTCATTATAGTCGCCAGCAGAAGTGGGAACCTCTTCTCATATAAACTCCCATATCTCACTCAATTTTTGACGTTTGGTCATGAAATTTTGCGGAGATATTATTGAGCCTATGTTCTCTCAGAAAAGTTGTTCTCCGGAAAAACGGCCTTAGCCGGCTAAGGCCGTTTTTCCAACTAGCTCCTCAATTAATTGTTTCTCTCCTTGGGGGAGAGGGAGAGGAGCGAGAAATTAACAAAAATGAAAACAAAATACACACGAAAAATTAAGAAGAAACAAATAAACAAATTAAAAAATATGAAAAAGGAATAGCTAATGCTTTGGGATATGGCCAAAGTGAAAATAGACGGAGTAAGTCCGTTAGGCACGTTTTAACGTAATTTTGTTGCATTTTCAAACGGCGCTCAAACGAGGATAGATGGCCTATTTGATGACGCTAAATAAGCTAGTTAAAATCACCCGAAACTATCGTTCGAACGCTTTCAGACAGAGGCGATGCGTACAATTCTGCCCGTTTTGTCCGTCGAGACTCATTCAAATGGTCAAATACAGAAACAGCACCAAAGTTTTCGACCTTTAACAAGGCTCTAAACAAGTAGATAAAATAGAAAATTTGCCAGATTGCACACCACACCACTACTTCCAAGACACACTAAATTCTACGCACTGAAACCACTTCCAACAAATAATTATAGCTACACACAAAGTGTAATTCAAGTTTCTGAAGTATAGAGACCCTATATACTATTCGAGAGCTGCGCCAAATAGTCTCTCCAAATGAAGAAGAAGAAGCGGATCAATGGAGTCCTCAAGAGGAAAATTGCAATGGACGGGTGGCCATTTGCCTCTGCGCTGTTGCCACTAATTTCGCTATCACTTATAGGTTAGGTTCCGATTCTCGACAATAACGGTCGTTATTAAAAGAGATAATGTTTTCCATAGGATAACATTCAAGCAGAGGAAAAATTAACAATAGTTACTGCGCAGCCACAGTTACTGCAAATGTGTAATGTAATGAAAGCTAGTTCGCGAAAAGTAAACAAACCATTTGCATTTGCATTTGCCTCTTGGGGCTTTCTCGACAGCCGAAATCAGAGAGCCAATCAGAAATGGATTCAACATTGGCGCAACTCTCATAGTATATAGGGACTCTACTGAAATAAACCTTGAAAACTTTTGAACGATAATTGCAACTGATTTCAACTTTGGCTTTTAGGCCGAAAACGGTCATTTATGCACACTGAGCGTCGATTTCTCGATTGTAAATCAATGGATACTACAGATAAAAATCGTACCACGGATATGCTCCCGAAACAACCTACGTATTAAGATTTTAGCAATACAAGTGGGACTTAAGGACCATAAAACTGCTTCCTAGCAGTGGCGGTGCGTGCAATGAGGCAATGTTGCGTTTAGACTATTTTAATGCGTGTTTGTAAAATATTGATTCGAGACACTGCATTTTGCACCCTCAATATTTTTACCTTTTACATGACTTTAAATGGCCTAAATGCAACGTTGCCAGATTGCTCACGCAGCTCTGCTGCTCCCTTCTCTTCGGAGAGGAGTCTTTTGCAAATTTTTGCCAGGACAACAGGAAACATAAATTCTCAAGAGGGCTTGAGACTATAAAATTGATTGAATGGTCATCAAGTGGCAATTAAAACCAATAAGTAACACTTTGTTCGATGATTTCATTTTAATGGCCTAACACACGGAATTTATGCCATGGTGTAGCGTGCGACAAAACAACGTCCATTCAAAGCCGTGTAAAAAGTCAAATTCGAGGATGTTTGTGGGACACACAATATTTTAATTCTTCCCATGATATGAAATGGACAAAATTCAACGTTGCCAAATCGCACGCGTCGCCACTGACTATAATCAAATGTCCTTGAAAAACAGTATTGAACCAGATCCGGTTTAATGGCGAAACTATTCTCAAGCCCACTAAAAAAGTCTAAACAAATCGTCTAATGAAAGAGATGGATGGCGAGATTTCAACAGGTTACAACCTCAAACGCGCAAATGACTCAAAGACTCAAACATTTTATGGCCGAGAATAACGAGTATCGATCAGTGGCGTAGTAGCGTGCAGTTTGGCAACGTTGGCATGTGTCCATTTAAATCCATTAAAAATATCGAACTATTGGGTGTTCAGTGAACACCTTTGCTTTCGACCTTTTACATGGGTTTAAATGGACACATTACATCGTTGTCAAATTGCACGCGACGCCATTAGTATCGACTGTCTAGTGTGTAATAACAATAATTACAGCAGTACTAAAATGACATTCATCAATAGTAATGAAAAAAGTAAATACAACAAATAATAACATACTTACTCGTAATAACAGTTAGATAAACAAAATACCTACTAAAATGAGAACCATAGGTAAATGGATAAAAATAAATAACAAATCGACATTAAATTACAATAATAAAACTGAGATAAAAACTGCACATGAAAAAAGGTTCTAAAATTCGTGACGAATACAACACAAAACTAACTACTGATTAAAAACCAGTTCAAATAACAAATGCGTCAACAGTGAATACATCGGACATCTTTATAATATAAAAAAGAGAGAGAGAGAGAGATAGGAAAATAGTAACAAAACAAAACAATTGAAGGGTTTTATACCGGAGTTTTTGGTAATTTCCGCCGGGTGGGTGACGCCAAAGTTTTGTCAGTTTCATTCTCTGCGAACAAAACCAGGAGAGCTTTATATCACCAAATGTGCATTCGTAGTGAATCATCTCTATTGCGATACAAAAAGAAAAGAAAAAAAAAAAAAAAAAAAAAAAAAAAAAACAAGCCGCGATTTCAAACAGATTGGTGTTAGAGGACATTGTTAAAAAGCGTGTTAGAGTGCATCAACCCATAGTAAGAAAGAAATCGAGAACAAGAACAATAATTCAATTTTTCCCCCTAGTGAAATTCTCAAATGTTCCTAGTCACATGGGGAAAAAGAGACCAAAAACAGTGCACGCCGTGCAATATCCCAACACCATTAAAACAAAAATCAAAAAGTTCGAGTCCAAACCTGGGTGCGGCGAATGGGAGGGGGTTAGGACCACTATGGACCATCTTAGGACGAACCTTGGAATTTTGCATCATCTCAAAAACGCATTTGTCCTGCAAAAGTTCGGGTCCAAACCTGCGTCCGGCGAGTGGGGGGGGGGGGGAATATGGCCCTCAACGGACGATCTTAGCACCATACACCCAAAGAGGAGGTTGTTTCTCATTATTATTGAGAAATAGTGTGTCCTACAGTCTGTTCATACAGGGTGGGGCGTAGAGATCTGACGATTTTCAAAAGGCTATAAATAAAGAACTATTTGACTTAGAGAAAAAAACTTTTTTTTATTGAATTCAGTACAGAATGCCGTTTTCTTACATTAAGTTTTAAAAATCACATCTCGTAGATGTTGACCGTCAGCGTCGATACACTCTTGAAGTCGATTTCGAAAGGAATTCACCGCTCTTTTGCACATTTGTATGGGTATATTATCGATTTCCTCTCTGATTCGCACTTTTAGCGAAAAGTTTTTATTCGAAAATTTAGCGGAAGAAAATGATTTAGGAGACGTCTGGTTCCAACAGGATGGAGCAACAGCTCATACTGCTCGCATTTCCCTTGCCACTATGCGGGAAATGTTTCCAAATCGGTTGGTCTCTCTCAGAGGAGATTTACAGTGGCCTCCGCGATCTCCCGATTTGAGCATTTGTGACTTTTTTTATGGGGCTACCTTAAGGAAAGGGTTTTTAGGAGTGGCTCCCATACTTAAGAGGAATTAAAAGTGCGAATCAGAGAGAAAATCGATAATATACCCATCCAAATGTGTGAAAGAGCGGTGAATTCCTTTCGAAATCGACTTCAAGAGTGTATTGACGCTGACGGTCAACATCTACGAGATGTAATTTTTAAAACTTAGTGTAAGAAAACGGCATTCTGTACTGAATTCAATAAAAAAAAGTTTTTTTCTCTAAGTCAAATAGTTCTTTATTTATAGCCTTTTGAAAATCGTCAGATCTCTACGCCCCACCCTGTACTATTTGACTGCAGTTGGCCGAAAAAATTAAAATGCGTAAATGGTAACGTTGAAGTCGGCCCTGAGCAGCGGCGGCTCGTGAAATTTGGCAACGGTGTCCTCTTCCATATGAACTGGGTAAAACAATCGATTCTCCCGGAGGCTGTCAGCCTCCTCATGAATCGATTCTTTTACCTAGTTTATATGGAAAAATCGCATGGTTACCTAGTCGCACGAGCCGCCACTGGCCCTGAGTTTACCTTTTATTGTCTCCTTACTCATTGTTTACAGTGGCGTAGCGTGCAATTTGGCAACGTTGCAGCTCGTCCATTTAAACCCATGAAAAAGATCGAACGATAGGGTGTTCGGTGAACACCTTCGCATTCGACCTTTTATACGGGTTTAAATGGACACAATACAACGTTGCCAAGTTGCACGCTACGCCACTGATTGTTTGACACATCGTCGCGTCGGCTCGGGCCGTTTTTTCACTCCTCATCTCGACCACCCACTCAAAAATTACATTTTTGCTGTATTTGAGAACTTTGAATAATTGATTTTAAATTTAAATTCTGCTCAAAGTGCATAGAAAAATGAGACCAAACGGCGGCTCAACATATAAATAATTTTGAAAGATTCTGGCGTTCGAAAATCATTTTAAAAGAACTGCCGAAATCTTTCAAAAAATGCATTTTGAGCCGCCGTTCGGTATCATTTTCCTACGCACATCAAACATAATTTAAATTTAAAGTCGGTTATTCAAACTTCGCGAATGCCGCAAAAATGTGATTTACGAGTGGGCGGTCAAATTGAGGAGTGAAAAAAAAGGGTCCGAGCCGTCAAAGTGTCAAACAATGAGTCAGGAGACGATACGCAGGCAAAGGTGAACTCGGGGCGGACTTCAACGTTGCCATTTACGCATTTTAATCTTTTCGGCCAACTGCAGTCAAATAGTGAACAGACTATATGTATTACTAGCCGTTCCAAGCACCCTACGGGCGCCCTCCACGGCCAGCATTCTAGGGTTACGGGCTTGTTGGTAGTTGGTAAAAAATGATAAAATGAAACGGAGTATTGGTGCTGAGAATTAAAGAGATGAAAATGTAAGAATGTGAGCGCAAAGCGCTTGCACTTTCTTGTATTAAATAAATAAAAAAAAAAAAAGATATTGCCGGGCAATGCGTAAAAAGAACTAATAAGACGCGGAGGATACCAAAATAAAAGCGTTGAAAATCGAAGAGGAATTATAAAAAAGAAGCGAGTGCTTAAAGGTTACATATAACGGTGACAATCCACGGAAAAAATAAATGCACAATGCGCTAAGAATGTTTTCTTTAAAAAAAAAAAAAAAAAAATTAAATCAAGAGCATACTGCAAAATATTGGGAACGTTATTCAACGATCCCGAGTGATATAAGTCGAAATGATAAAAATTTAAAGAATAAAATGAAAAGAGAGGAAAGGCAAACGAATGGTTAATACGAAGAATGGGAGTGCGTTAGTCGAGAGAGATGAGCGCGAGCGTCCGTAAGGAATGAGAGAGAAGGTTGCGGGTGCGGGCGAGCGACAGAAAAATGTTGGAGAAAGAACGAAGTAATCAGTGCGCAAGAAATGAGCGACGAACGAACCTCCCCCCTCCACCGCTCTCGCTGCACTGACTCGTCAACTGATAAGGTGAGACTCTGCCGAGCGTAGAGTGGAGGGGAGGGGCAGATCAGAGAATCCAGCTCAGGCGATGGCGCGGAGCATCGCGTCACCTCGCTGTCCGTGCGTCGTGCGAAAATGAGTTTTCACTCTTATTTTAAAATTCATTTTGCGGCGCTCACAGACGACTTTTTCAAAAACTGTTCGGACAGATTTTTTCTAAATACCCTAAGGAATCATCGTGTCAAATTTGAGGGAAATCGCTTCGGCCAATTTTCGGGAAATAGAAAAAACATTTAGGAGGGACGACAGCTTTATATATATAATGTATACTCTGTTCAGGATGAGATGAGACTTGGCGAGTCAGGTAGAAACGCACAACTTTGCAACGTATACTCTGTTCACGATAAGAAGGCGGGTGAGAATTCAGGTAGTACTGCACTATTTAGCAACAGTGCGGCTATACCGGCTACTCCAACCCTTCGCAGTGGCCGTTGTTCTTACGACTTCTCTCTTGGCACGGAGGATTTCCAAGAACCGACAGACTCAAAAATTTACACACGTCCAGTAAAAATTGCAAACGGTCAAAAATACGAAAAAACGGACAAAATTTTCGCCCTAAAGGACCAAAAATCGGCAAAAATAATCGAGTTTGAATATTGATGACTCTCATAAATTCGTATTAGACGAAGTATCCTGAATTTAATTCGGACTGAAAAATACGAATTTCTGAGAGTCATCAAGATTGAAACTCAACTATTTTCGCCGAGTTTTGGCCCTTTAGGGCGTAAATTTCGTCCGTTTTTTCGTAATTTTGACCGTTCGAAATTTTTACTGGACGTGTGTAAATTTTAGTGTCTGTCGGTTCTTGGAAATCCTCCGTGCCAAGAGAGAGGTCGAGAGAACAAGGGCCACTGCGAAGAGTTGGAGTAGCCAGCATAACCGCACTGTTGCTAAATAGTGCATTACTACCTGAATTCTCACCCGCCCTCTTATCGTGAACAGAGTATAGCTCTTTGATTTGTACAGCCATTGTGCTCACTCGGGCTCTTTTCGACTGGACCCTTCTTCGGGAAGAGGCAATACCTAGAATCGGCTTACTATGAATGTTATCTGTGCAAAAGTCAAATTAGAAACGGTCACAGATACGACAAAATGGATGAAATTTCCGCCCTAAAAGAACCATAACTCGTCAAAATTAGTCGAATGTGACTCCTCATTATCCTTAGACACTTATTTATTTAAAAGAATTCAATTGAGGTACACTCATAAATGGAATTCTCCATAAATAAATCTCCGAAGACGATGAGGTGTCAAATTCGACTAATGTTGACGAGTTATGGCCCTTTAGACATAAATTTCATCCATTTCGTCGTATCTGTGACCATTTCTAATTTGATTTTGGCACAGATAACATTCATAGCCAGCCGATTCACAGTATTGCATTTTCCCGAAGAAGGGTCCGGTCGAAAAGAGCCCGAGTGAGCACAATAGCTATACACCTCAAAGGGCCGCGTAGTAAAGTAGTGCGTTTCTACCTGACTAACCAAGTCTCATCGTATTCTGAACAGAGTTACCTCTTGTCTTAATGGGGCAGTTGCAAGGGTGTGAAATTTTGTGTTTTTCATAAAGAAAATGATAGTACTTGATGAGCTGAGAACAATGGTACCTTTGGTTTTTTTCACAAGTGTCCCGGTTTTGGAGATACGCAAGTGTAAAATTGTAAGAAATCGTGTGCGTAGTGACGTCACTACGCGGAATTCCCATTTAAAACAATGTATTGTGGGCCAACATCTCATCTCTGGAACAATGGGATTTAACTAGAAACTAAATGCATCTTTAATCTCAGCTCATCAAGTACTTTCATTTTCTTTAAAAAAAAAAAAACGCAACATTTCAGACACCCTTGCAACTGCTCCATTCTATTCATGTAGGAACTCTGCATTGCAAGTGGTGGCATGGACCAAGATATAACTAAGGACTGCTGACTCTTGTTAGTCCCGACCGCAGCGCTTACAACAGCAGTTTGCGGAACTGCAGCGGTCTCTCAGCAGTTTGATTTATATAACACAATTACCGCCCGTGCAGGCTAGAGTCCCTTGATGGAAATATTGTATAGGGAGTACCGACACGAGCTCAACGAGTTGTGATTGGTCGTTGGTTTTAGGCTCTCACGGAGTCGAGCAGGAGTCGACGACATCGAAGGCTCCACACGAAAGGAGTCGATTCGTAGAGGAACGTATGGGAACGGACCGGAATGCCGGCAAATCCGCCAGTCCACCACTGGTCCACTGTCGAACTTAACCTTCGAATGCGTTCACGCGGTCGACAAAATCGACTCCTGTCAAAATGCATAAAGCGTCGTGTCGGTACTCCCTATACAATATTTCCATCAAGGGACTCTAGTGCAGGCATGCGGCATGGTGGTCCAGTTACTAGGCCGCTCGAGAGTCGCGGCGGATACCCGGGTTCAAAACCGGGACAGGACGGTGAATTTTTGCGAAAGTTCGCACACAGTTGACCTTAGCTGCTGCTTGGATCGCTGCGGTCGCGCTCGAAAACCGCTAACAGGTTTTAACACGGGCGGAGATAGAGTCCCTATATATGAAAGAGTCAAGACACGTGAACAGAAGTGAAGAAGAAGAAGGTGTCTGAGGAGCCTGGAGGCGCGCCTCTTGTTTACATTTTTATCCAACGATCTTCCCGTCAGAGATTACTTATACATGTATTCGTGTGTAAGTAATCTTTGTTAGGTCAATCTAACCTCCAATACCCGTTGGCTTCACTACCTGTTTTAAAAGTAATGCGTGAATTTTATTCTGTTCTGAACATATTTTCATCAATTTCTAATTCAAATTTCATCAATACCAGCTACAAATGCCGTAAGTTTCCTCATAGCTGGGCAGCAGTGAAGATGGGTCCATGAAGATGTAAACAAGAGGCGCGCCTCCAGGCTTCATAGACCCCTTCTTCTTCTTCACTTTTCAGCAGAAAATCAGAGATGGAACCTCGTATGGCGAGACTCTTTCATATATAGGGACTCTAGGCGGAGATAGGAAGTCGGCAGTCCTTAGTTATATCTTCGTCCATGGTGGTGGCATCCGCCGTTGCTATGGCATTGTAGGATCTAGACGAAAGATTTGATCGCAAGACAAGAAAAGAAAAGAAAGAAAAACATGTCTAAGTATTCTAATTACTGCCTTTGTTTTACTTACCTAAGGTGAGTCCCTGCATGGAATATCCCGAGTTTTTTCTTGCCGTCGGAGGCTGGGGTTGGTCCAGAAGATCACTTTCCCTGAAGTCCCCGCCGTGCTCAACAACTAGATCAACAACATCCCCAGTCCTATCCATAACGGCGCCTACTTCTTCGAAGCTTCGATCCGTAAACGGGACGTTGTTCCATTCAAGAATCTAATCAAAAGCATCACACTAGATTAAGAAGAAATCAAACAAGACACGAAGAGGAATGCAGTGGCGTGTAGCGCGCAATTTGGCATCGTTGCAGTTCGTCCATTTAAACCCATGAAAAAGATCGAAGTATTGGGTGTTCGGTGAACACTTTCGCATTCGACCCTTTACATGGGGTTAAATAGACAAAGTACAACGTTGCCAAATGGCATGCTACGCCACGCTGACCACATGACTGTATGAACTTTGCAACTTTTTCATTTTTTAACATTATCAATTTAAAATTTCTCATCACCTCTTATATGTATTGACCATTTGACTGCATGAACTTAATAACTTTTTCATTTGTCAATATTTTTATTTTAAAATAAAAAAAAAATATTTAGATTAAGAGGAAATCAAACAAGACACGAAGAGGAATGCAGTGGCGTGTAGCGCGCAATTTGGCATCGTTGCAGTTCGTCCATTTAAACCCATGAAAAAGATCGAAGTATTGGGTGTTCGGTGAACACTTTCGCATTCGACCCTTTACATGGGGGTTAAATAGACAAAGTACAACGTTGCCAAATGGCATGCTACGCCACTGGTGGAATGTTTCCGTTGCTCGATGAATCACGATACGGGGGTGGGTGACAAAAGTAAGGAGAGAACGGGACTTTCTTCATAGCTCTTTGATTTTTCAATATTTTTATCTTATAACTTTATCTCTTTCTAAATAATGACCATACACTGAAAAAAAATAGATCTGAGTAATCAGTAAAATGAAGCAAAGGCTAATTTTACCAGCCATTTTTGGTAACATTTACTACACATATAGCTAATTTCATATTTTGGATTGTAACTTTTGCTTAAATTTTATTAATTTTACGATTTGAATCATGAATTTTACCATTCGGATTGTAAATTTAACAATCCGAAGCATTGTAATTTTTGCAAGTCGTATAGCTGTCACGCCAAGACAGCCATGTAATATGCAAAAGTCACAATGATTTGGATTGTAAAATGTACTATTTAGATTGAAATATTTGCAATCCAAATAGAAAAATTATTAAAACCTAAGCAAAATTTACAATTCAAATCGTAAAATTAGCCATAAATTTAGTAGAATTCACCAAAAATAACAAGTAAAATTAGCATGTGCTTCATTTTACAGATTTTACAAAACTTAATTGGTTTTTCAATAATTTCATTTTTTTCAGTGTAGGCGTAGCATGTATAAGGCTTGAGTCCCCGTTTTTTTTTCGAGCCCAAAAGCCCCCCCCCCCCCCCCCCCACTTACTTTTTGGCTTGAAAGACAGCAGTGGCAACAGTGGCTTGAAGTTAAAGAACCCGAACCCGAATACGAAACGCAAGTAAGCAAGCAAAAAGAAGAAGAAAAAAAATCATCACTTTTCAAAATCTCTCACTTTTGAAACCCACGCCACGACTATGTTACTGACCATATGACTGTATGAACTTTGCAACTTTTTCAGTTTTTAACATTATCAATTTAAAATTTCTCATCACATCTTATATGTATTGACCATTTGACTGCATGAACTTAATAACTTTTTCAGTTGTCAATATTTTTATTTTAAAATCTTATCAACTTCTAAGAATTGGCCATTTGATTTGACTGTATCAACTTTTTATATTTTTCATTTTTCAATATTTTTATTTGAAAATTTTATCATTTTCTAATTATTGACCATTTGGCTGTGTGAACTTATCCAATCTTTTTTTCCCACCTTTAAAAACAACTTCTATGCTCACTGATTGGGATGTCTGTTTATACCTCCGGCAATTTTTATTTCACCTCCTCCATCAATAGCCTTTTCACTTTAAAGAAGTTTGACCTTTGAAAGATGATTCTACACAGTGTTGCCAGATTGGGGTGAAAAAGCCGTACGCTTTACACCGATTTAAATGGGGACCATACGGCTTTTTACTCTCGATCTGGCAACACTTATTCCACAGATCCAGTGTTGCCAGATGTACAGCTTTAGCAATGTTGCCATTTTTCGGATAATAATCTAATTTTCCCTATTTAAATTAATGTAAAAGTTAAGTAAATAATCGGAAACTCTGGTAACATAGGGGTTTGGGCTGTATATTTCTCATATAGAATCAATGTAAAATGTACGGATTTTAACCTCAAATCTAGCGACACTGCAAAGATCGGTCCATTGTATGGAGATTTATGAAGTTGTGATTTTTTCATTGCGGCTCATCTCCTCCGTTTTTACAAAGTTCACCCCAAAAATATTTAGAATCCAGCTTTGAATAGGAAAGTCGTGATGTTTTCAAGTTCCTCCTCAATCGTTTTCGTTTCGTATTTTTGTTGCGTTCCACCAAGTACGGTCCGAGGACCATGAGTTGGAAAAAGCTGGTATAGAAAATATAATCTTTGGGGGTGAAAATTGGAAGGAATCATGCAATAATGCTAAGAATCAGGGGCAGATTTACCATTACGCAGAATACGCAACTGCGTAGGGCCTCACACCTAAGGGAGGAAGAAGAGAAGAAAAAGAGAGGAAAAGAGAGGAAAAGAGAGGAAAAAAGAGAAAAAGAGAGAAACTGAGAGAAATAGAAAGAAAAAAAGAAAAACAACAGAGAGAAAAAGAAAGCAAAAGAGATAAAAAAGAAAGAGAGAGAAAGACAGAAGAGAGGGAAAGAGAGGAGAAAAGAGAAAAAGAGAGAAAGAGAGAAACTGAGAGAAATAGAAAGAAAAAGAGAAAAACAACAGAGAGAAAAAGAAAGCAAAAGAGAGAAAAAAGAAAGAGAGGGAAAGATACAGAAGAGAGGAAAAGAGAGGAAAAAAGAGAAAAAGAGAGAAAGAGAGAAACTGAGAGAAATAGAAAGAAAAAGAGAAAAACAACAGAGAGAAAAAGAAAGCAAAAGAGAGAAAAATGAAAGAGAGAGAAAGACGGAAGAGAGGAAAAGAGAGGAAAAGAGAGAACAAGAGAGAAAGAGAGAAACTGAGAGAAATAGAGAGAAAAAGAGAAAAACAACAGAGAGAAAAAGAAAGCAAAAGAGAGAAAAAAGAAAGAGAGAGAAAGACAGAAGAGAGGAAAAGAGAGGAAAAGAGAGAACAAGAAAGGAAAAGAGAGGAAAAAAGAGAAAAAGGAGAATAAAAAAAGGCAAAAAGATAAAATAATAACATTTTTACTGGAAAAAAAAGTTTAAAACTGAATTTTAATTCCTTATATTTAAATAAAAAATTTAGGCGTGAGCCCCCAAACCCCCTTCTTTCTGGTGGATGCCTTCAGACCTCCAGGCGTCCTCCCCGTTTTCTTGGGGGGGGCCTCAAATTCAAAATTGCGTGGGGCCTCTCGAGATGTAAATCCGCCCCGGCTAAGAATAACAAAAGTGTGAGGAAGTATAAAGAAAACAAACAAAAAATAAAATAAAATAATCGGATATTCTATACCTTGTCTCCTTGTTGTAAGCCAGCTTTGTCGGCTGGACCTCCCGGAACTGTGTAAACAATGTATGCAAACAACCTACCGTCGGATCCCACTTTACCGCCTACAACTCGCATTCCAAAACCCCTAGCTGTAAGGGAGGGAATCAAAATGAAGATTAATGTTTGCGCTGGAAAGCGTTATTGCAAGTTTTAATTTGTTCCGTCACCGCGCATGCATATAACTCTAAACGTTAACTACTTGCTCAAACATTCCGACTATTTCTAATGTAATGCGAGAAATTAACCAACTACATGGGAAAAAAGACGGGTAGAATTTACCATACGCTTGGCTGATTTTGGAGTCTGCTATCAAATATGGTAAATTTGGCCATCATATGGTACATGCAACATACCTTGTGGTGGAATGTACCAACAGTCCAACAGGTTATATTAATTTACCACAAGGTACGTTGCATTTACCATATGATGGCAAAATTTACCATACTTGAAAGCAGCCTCTAAAATTAGCTATGCAGATTGTGAATTCTACTAGTCTTTTTTTCCATGTACAAAATGGTTATACTTACGAAACAAATTGTGTTATAATGATCATGTTACCGATCAACTTCCTGACCAGCTTAAGGACTCACAAGAAGTAAGTAATGCTTTATATATTTATGTAAGCTTTAACAAGCGTGTTTCGTTAGTCAAGAAACGATAATTGAAATCATTTTATGTTAGGTGTATAAAAAGCATGCTTCAAATTCCGTTTTATAATCCGGCAACTTTCACCGTTTTTTTGCGCTTAAAGTTACAATCCTGCCAGTTTTTTGTGTAAAATTATTGTACTGTTTACGGTGATAAAAGTGAGCACCTTGGCTCTTTGGCAAAAACCATTCGATGGCTTGATTAGTTCAAGCAAGTGGCGTATCCAGGGGGGGGGGGGGGGGAGACCAGAGGGTCTAGATCCCCCCCCCTCCCCCGACACAAAAAGTTGCCCTGAATAAAGGTAATTTTTTTGCTCTTTCAGAACAATTCTTCCTTAATGTAATAATTGGACGCCCTGAAAATTTTCGGACCCCCTCCTCCCTCTCAAAAAATACTGACTACGCCACTAGTTCAAACCAGATTCAGCGCGGTCGACTTTGCTTTACGAAAATGGTATCGTCGAGAAAGGGGGGTCTTGCAAACTTTTGCTGTGGGCAGAAGTATATTCCAATCTGTTCATTGGCGGATACAGGGAGGTGACGAAACGGGCAATCGCCCCCCCCCTCCCCCCGTTCGGCTCAAATAGTAGGAAAAGAGGCAGGAGGAAGGGGGAAAGCAAGGGCGTAAAAAAGGAAAGGGGGTCACTAAGGGGCAAAAATCCCAGGTTCGCCCCCCTCCCCGCCCAAAGTCTAGGGCTGGATCCGCCGCTGGACTCATAACATAGGCAAAAAGGCGATGTCACCAAATCCCCGCTTGTGACCCCTCAATCCATTCAGTTTGGAAAATGGAGTCAATCGCCCTCAAGGGTTTGCATATCTTTTGCAATGGGGCCGTTTCACTCATAGCACCACATGACTCATCACATGGGCAAAAAGGTGATGTTGCCAAAACCGCGCTTGTGACCCCTCTATTGATTCAGCTTGGACTATGACTCAAGGGTTTTCATATCTTTTGCAAATACGCCATTTCATTTATAGCAACACATGACTCATCACATGGGCAAAAATGAGATGTCTCCAAAACCCCGCTTGTGACCCCTCTATCAATTCAGCTTGGCCAATGGAGTCGATCGCCCTCAAGGGTTTGCATATCTTTTGCAATGGGGCCGTTTCACTCACAGCACCAGATGACTCATCACATAAGCAAAAAGGTGATGTCGAACCCACCTTGTGGGCCCTCTGTTGATTCAGCTTGGAAAATGGGGTCGATCGCCCTCAATGGTTTTGATATCTTTTGCAATAGGGCCGCTTCACTCGTAGCTATACATGACTCCATCGTTGGCGGATACAGGGGGGTAATGAAGGGGGCGATCGCTCCCCCCCGTCAATTTCCTGTTTAAGTCAATTTAGATAGGAATATCCCATAATACCTGCGTCTTTCCGCCATTAAGCCCGATTATAAGAGTGAATTTCGTGATTTTTTAGTGTAGTTATCGTCATTTTTACAGGTCTTCATGCAATAATCAACTCTTCATTCCTCTGAAACAAAAGTTTGCAAGAGCCCCTTACTCGGGTCTTATAGCATACTCAAGGTATTGGTTATCATATTCGATTTCAAAAATTCGCTTCATATTTTCTGGCTAAAAGGGCTTTTGATTTTTACACAGAGCTCTCCAAGCCACCACACTGGATACTAGAGTCACATGTTTCGAATACGTATGTAACTGTTCGGGCATTGCGGAATCGTTTTGGCCTAACTCTCGAATTGAAGGCTCTTAAATGGTATACTTTCATACAGTTTGATGGTGACTCACTTCTTCGCGTCTTGTCGGCCGGGTCTCGCCTTAGGATAAGCCTCCGTTTGGAGCTTTGCGAGGAACCGCGTTGATCACAGTCTACATCGTGTATCACAATTTTGATGTCGTCAGCAACCGAGGCCTGGCGTCGGATCGTTTCCTCTTCCGCCGGTTGAGACGATCGGGTCTGAGCCGGTGATCGGCTCGTCGCTTGAGGGAGACCAGCTTTGATTGCAGCTAAATCAGGGCTAAAAAATAAAAAAATAAAAAAATTAAAAAATTAAAAAATAAAAAAATAAAAAAACAAAAAAACAAAAAAATAAAAAAATAAAAAAATAAAATTAATAAGAAAATAAAAAAATGAAAAAATAAATTTATAAAAAAAACAAGAAAATAAAAAAATAAAAAAAATAAAACAATAAAAAAATAAAAAATAAAAAAATAGAAAAATGAAAAAATAAAAAATAAAAAATTAAAAAATTAAAAAAATAAAAAAATAAAAAAATGAAAAAATAAAATAATAAAAAAATAAAAAATAAAAAAATAAAAAAATAAAATAAAAAAATAAAAATATAACAAAATTAAAATACAAAAAAATGAAAAGACTTTAGCTGAGCCAACCGACTGTTTGGTTCGTCCAGGAATATCTCTGTAGTTATAAGCGTACAAAACCTTAGGTTAGCTCTACTGACATCTTTTTCTGGGTCATTTCTCTACAAAAGGCTTTTGTCAGCGCTATCAAAGCATTTTGTTTTGTTCTTATCTGTGTACCCACCGGTTTAATAGCACTGAGAGAGCACATACTAAGGCATATAGAGTCCCTCAGTAAACTGTATCGTAGCTGTGAGAAGTGAGAACCAATGTAAGCGAAAAATAAAAATTGGTTTCACAGGAATTCCTATTTATCCTATTTTCGGCGTAGATATAGCCCTAGAGACTCAGACAAGAATGGGGCTGTTGCACAAGTTTGCTATAAGCGATTTATCAGTCGATTTTAGTGTAAAAACCTCGAAAAATAACAATGGCAGCACTGAAAACTTCCGGTATCCACTCTTAAACTCAATAAACGCTTTTATTTGCAAGGGCGTAATGGTGGCCGAGGGCAGTTAAAATGGGAGAATCCTATCTTAATTTCGTCACTCTTTCTATGCTGACAAGGATGATTCACCGAGTAGTTAGTCATCAGAGTGATGATCCACATCCGATGAATGGTACCGCAACACCTAGTGACACCGGTGTCAAATGAAAGTCGTCTCTCATTGGTCACTTCTTGATGGAGTTACAGTATTGTTAGATGAGAATCTTCACCATTTACGCCCGCGCAAATAAAAGCGTTTATTGGGTTTAGGAGTGGATTTTGGAAGTTGTTAGTGCTACCATCGTTATGGTTGGAGGTTTTTACATCAGAATCGACTATTAAATCGCTTATAGCAAATGTGTGCAACAACCCCATTGCAGCGCAATACCAGCGCAGCATTCAACAGTTCGAGATGACCAAATGAAAAATATTCAGAGGAGATTTCCCGAATCTTTCTAAATGTACCAAAGTACACGGACGCCGCACAGTGAAGCGATTCAATGGGAAAAGTCGGACATGGAATATATGACTAAATAAAATGAAAATTAGAATGTTTTGACCGTCAAAAAACAAAGTATATAGGGTGCTTCTAGTACACGGAAAAAAAGATTAGTGAAAATAACCATAAGGATACCTGATTTTGGCACCTGCTAGATATTATGGTAAACTTGACCAGAAGTATGGTACATTTACCGATACTTTGAGTAAATTCGACATGCAATTAGGTAACATCACCTAGTATCTAGTCAAAACATAGTATACTCCTGGTTAACATTACCATAACATCTAGCAGGTGCCAAAATCAGGTATCCGTATGGTTATTTTCACCGTAGTTTTTTTCCGTGTAGGAAATTTTACCTTAAAACCAATGAAATCACTTTCAAACTTCCGAGTTGCGAATTACCAAAGCTAGATACACGCATTTTAAAGTTGCCGGTTTGCCACGGCATCAGTGGCGTCGCGTGCCATCTGGCAACAATGCAACTGCTCCATTTAAACCCATTAAATATATCGAATTATCCTTGTGCACTGTGAATCTCCTGAATTCGATCTTTTACATGAGTTTAAATGGATAGAATACATTGTTGCCAAATTGCACGCGACGCCACTGCACGCCATGTCCATTGTCCGGCCTCTATCATTTGGATCGCTCCACTGTGCGCCGTAACGAAGATGAAAGAAAGAGCGGGAAAGACTTTCCCTAGTAAGGGCTGTATTAGCTTCCGCTTCTCTTTTATTTAGATCCCTCTATTCTTTCCTTTTGTTATAATACGAATGAATGAGAAGGACGGAACAAAATTCTCTAGACTCAAGAGCCACCGTGCACTGGTTCGGAACACAGTTTTTTTAGGACATGAAAAGTTATTGCCGCATGGGCGCCCGGAGGGGAGGGGGGCAAGAGGTGGCACTTGCCCCCCCCCCCCCCCCCTGGAATTCAAAAAAGTCAAAATTTTACGATGAAAAATGAAAGGAAAAAAGAAAATGAAATTAAAATGACAATTAATCAAAGGAGTAATAGTTGAGAAACTTCATTTCTAGTTTATATTGTAATTTTAACTAATTTTTTGCAAGGAATAATAAATTATATATTTTTTTTACTATCGTTATCATCTGTCGTCCCTTTATCCATTATATCAAACACGTCAAAATTGTTATTATTATTTGATACACCTAAAATGGATTAATAATTGTACACTATTTGAGTGAAAAAAAAAAAGTTGTCCCTTTCTACACCGAGGGGGGGGGGTGCCCCTAGACCTTCCATTGGGGTTCAAAAATTTTGCCCCCCCTTGGAAATTTTTCTGCGGGCGCCCATGGTTATTGCTTTATGTTTTACAAACCATTTTAGTGTTGATATATTATTGCAAAAATCATGCTCTTTGACTCATTTTAAGCAAAAAAATGCATTTTCAAGTAATGTATTTTGCTATTTATCGATGATAAGCTTTATTTTTATTCGTGAAGATATGTCTAGGATATCCATGTTTCGATCAAGAGTGTACATCGACGCACAGAAGACGGAGACATAGATTTTTCAGTTAGAGAAAAGATTACATTTTTCTTGACTCCGAAAAGTCTTAGCGTTGATATTTTCGGTCAAAAACCTTAGAGCTGCCGCTTTGTGTTTATATCAGTGGCGTCGCGTGCTAGCTGGCAACGTTGCCATTTAAATTCGACCATTTAAAACCATGTAAAATATCGATTCGAGGGAGTGCACTGTGCACCTCCAACAATTCAACCTTTTATACGGATTTAAATGGCCAAATTGCAAAGTTGCCAGATGGCACGCGACGCCACTGGTTTATATTTCATGACATTCCTTAACCAACCGATTATTTTATTCCACCATTTCAATTGATCAAAAGATTACATAATCACCAGGGCTGCCGTTTTGCGTATAATCAATGATATTTTTCTATTCACCGATGATTTCACCGGTTGAGAAAAGATTACACAGTTCAGTTCAGTGTATTACTGTAATGAACTAAAATACTCGCATCTGTAATCTTTTCTCAACCGGTTGAGTCGTCGATGACTTTAAAAAACTTGCGGATATTTTAATTAGGTAGCGGAGTTTCCACCGATTAAGGAAAGATTACAGATCAGCGTATTTTCGTGCATTACAGTCATACATCGAACTGAACTGTGTAATCTTTTCTCAACCGGTGGAATCATCGGTGAATAAAAAAATAGCATTGATTATACGCAAAACGGCAGCTCTGATGTTCACCCATTGACTCGCTCCACTGTGCGTCACGTTGTCCCTCTGCAGTTAAAGCTCGCATTGAGAATGACAGATCGTTTATATGGTCGCGGTCGCACCTGTAAATTATCTGACGAATTAAAGGTAAAAAGGCGACTGAAAAACAGGGGGGAATAATTGGTTAAAATATAATTTGATGAAAAGAACGTCGAGGGTCAAGGTACTAATACAGATATGCTCGACTCGACTCGCTTCCCGCGTCATCTTCAGTGGCGAGCATTTCAAAATCATCATCCAAGATGGCCGACAAAAGAAGAAAACAAACCGACTGTCTCTCGGGCGACTCCGAGTTTCGCCGACCTCACTCAGGTGACACTCTCGGGGTCGCCCGAGTGCAGTGGCGTCGCGTGCCATCTGGAAACAATGCAACTGCTCCATTTAAACTCATTAAATATATCGAATTTTCCTTGTGCACTGTGCACCCCCTGCATTTGATATTTTACATGAGTTTAAATGGATAGAATACATTGTTGCCAAATTGCACGCGACGCCACTGCCCGAGTGAGTCGGTTTGTTTTCTTCTTTTGTCGGCCATCTTGGCGGATGATTTTGAACTGCGCGCCACTGAAGATAACGCGGGAAGAATTGAGTCGAATCGAGCATATCTGTTAAATATAAGTCAATGAGCTATAACTTCAGAGTGGCACATCAAGGAACGTTCCGCTGGTTCATTGTTGTCACCTAGGGCGCCGCCATCTTGCCGTAAAAATCGATTTTGAGGTTAAATTTTGTAGGTTGTTTCCGGTCGTTTCGTAAACAAACTCGGGCATCGCCGGAAGCGATCTGCAAAAGTTAACCTCAAACCTTGGAATCTGCCGTCCAAATTCCCGCCAAATTCCGAACGACCTACAAAATTTAACCTCAAACCTTGGAATCTGCCGTCCAAATTCCGCTTTTTCCCGGGATTCCTTCTACCCTGTGTGGCACAAGGTGGACCAGCCCGCTGCCACTCTAAAGTTATAGCTCATTGATATAAGTACCTTGGTCGAGGGTCTTGAATTTCAGACCAATTTTTAAATCGTTTTAGCGAAAATGAGTTTATTTATATCGACTTTTACACCATCATCTCTCATATAGGAAATTGTTTGAAGAAACATTTTTTAATGGGTGAGTGAATTAATGGCTCACGTACTTAAAATCAACTTATTTAAATGTACATTCATAAATTTCGAGAAAAACACACTTACAGTTGAGAGCCCCTTCGCCTATTCTTTCGCTCTTCGTCTATTCCTAAAGAAGAAGTATCCGATGATTGAATATGAGCAGAGCCTGGAATAGAGGATAATTTTCTTGGATTAAAGAGGAATAATAACAAAATGAAGACAAGTTTAATTGATTATAGTAAATGCATAATGTATATGATGAATTTTTCCATTGGAAAAATAAACTTCGCCTTCATAGGAAACACGATATTTATCAATCGTGATTACTCAATACCATCTTATCAAGCCAGAACCCGGGGGTTTGAGGTTATGTGATTATGGGTTGCCAACTTTTACACAGGCTCTTGAGGGGGAAAGAGGAATTTTTGGGGTTTTTTCTAGTTTTTGTTAATTTTTCGGCTATAAAAACCAGATTTACTTTGTCAGGGCACTTCCTCTGGATGTTCCAGAGCGTTTCCGCGAAAAAACAATTTTTTCACAAAATTACGCGAAACACCAAAGAGTCCCCCCTTTCACATCGACCCAAAGTAAGCAAGGCCCCCCCTTTGGTGTTACATATTTTGGTGTGTAATTTTGCGAAAAAAGGTGTTTTTCACGGAAACGCTCTGGAGCATCCAGCGAAGTGCCTCGACCAAGTAAATCTGGTTTTTATAGCCGAAATATTAATGAAAACTAGAAAAAACCGTAAAAATTCCTCTTCCCCCCATAAAAACCAGTGGAAAAGTTGGCAATAAAAAGTAAACAAGAGTCTCAATTGCATTGAGAGCCAGCGTGGTCAATGCTGATAAGAGTCGGCTTCTGATTGGCTGGAAATGGAGGGAAATCGTGGTGCAAAACTGTCTTAGACTATAGGGAAATTAACACGGGGTTTTCGTTCCGGGACGTTTATCTCGAAACCTGTGCAAAATCGTCTGTAAACAATTAATACGAGTCGATTTAGCAGAATTTTCCGAACAAATTGATAGGTCACCAGTATATTGCAAATTCGAAAAGACTGTCTCAGTTGAAAAGTACACATAATAGTGAGTTACTCAAACACACGCCAAGCATGTAAATACACTATTTTGCGTACTTTTCAACTGAGACAGTCCTTTCGAATTCGCAATAAAGTGGCACTTATGACCTATCAATTTGTTCGGAAAATTCTGCTAAATTGACTCGTATTAATAGTTTAGAGACAATTTTGCACAGGTTTCGAGATAAACGTCCCGAAACGAAAACCCCGCGTTAATTTCCCTGTACCCTAAGACAGTTTTGCACCAGGCTTACAGCCAATCAGAGACCAGCCCGCGTTTCCGATCCCTTATCTGCGTTGACCACGCAGGCCTTCCATTCAATTGCGACTCTTGTCTACTCTTTGGTTGGCAACCTAATCACATAACCTTAAACCCTCGGGTTCTGATATGATAAGATGGTATTGGATTACTGCCCATTCCAAAATGATTAAAACTAACTGCCCCGTTTTCGGAATGAAAAAAAAAAATAAATAAATAAACATACATAAATAAAATTGGAAGTCATAAAAACTTCTCTTTCTGTAGAAACTACATCATTAGGTTTTATACATATACACTACAAGAGATTGTAAGTGAATCATAGATTCACTATTGAATCGATAGTTTTACATAGAATCAAATGGAGGTTAAGCATTTGTTGGAAAACTATACGAGCCACAGTCTATTGACTGCAATCTGACTTGGAGGCACTTTTCATAAGATTTGGTGATCAGGAGCAACAAAAAGTCTCAACTTAAAAACTCATTACACGGATTTAACAAGATTCAAAGCTGACAATCAAATGAGCGGATCAAATTGGGAAAGTCCCATTCCCCCTTTGTGACCAGCTCGTTCGACCACCATGCGCCATCTTAGAGTATGGCTGAACGGATTCAATGAGTTTGTAAGTGGAACTCGATACGTTTTGCTATGCTTTCAATGTGATTTTCACGCGTTTTTACAAATAGAATAACCCTTCACAACACTGTACTAATTAGTTTGCGACTAACACATTGATGTTTGAATTATGATATATTGATTAATAAACAGAGACAATATATAGTATAGAGACCACTGTAAGGTGTATCCGACCTTTTTCTCATTCATATGAAACAAAAGACAAGCAGTCTCCACCGATTCCACTCCCTTGGATTCTGGATTTTCTCTCGTGTTTTTTTTTCCGCCCTCGTTCGTCGACTTCCTTCTCTTGGACTTCCCGACTCCTGGATCTTCAACTCCGCTAAGTTTTTTTTTTACCTTCTAACTTTCTTTACTTTTCTTATTATTATCCTTGATTTTGCTTGTTTTGTTTCCGCTCGTACCCTTCTTTTTTGCTCTCTCTCTATTTATGTCTTCATCCTCGGGTTCTGTAATTTGATCGCTTCGTACTTGATATGTGATTGACTAAATTAATAAATGGGGTTGTTGTAAAGGTCGGAATTTTATGTTTTTGATTACAGATTCTGAAAACGTTCGCCGAGTAGAGCATTTTCGTTTTTTTGTTTTTTTCCTACGACCAATAGAAGCCGAGATAATCGACTTTGAAACATCGCCAATTATTGCATCATATATACTAATTATTGCGCAATCCAGTGCACTACGGTTCTCATATCTCTTAAACTTCCAAAAATAACCCTATCGACCTATACCTCATTTTGAAGCAGAAGTCAAACGGAATCGGTCTGTGCAAATTTTAGGTCACTAACTGCTGTCGTTCCAAAATGGCGCCGATCCAAATATTAAGATGGCGCCAGAATATAAAAATAAAAAAACCCGCCATTTTGGAACGACAGCAGTTAGAGACCTGAGATTTGCACAGAACGATTCCGTTTGACTTCTGCTTCAAAATGAGGTATAGGTCGATAGGGTTATTTTTGGAAGTTTAAGAGATATGAGAACCGTAGTGCACTGGATTGCGCAATAATTAGTATATACAGGGTGTCCGAGAAATGAGTTCACACTTTTGCTGTGAGCGCCTGGTTGATTGTAAAAATCTGAAAAATTCAGGAATAATCTATTACCCCTAAGCGAATTCAGAGAAAATGTCGGGGGGCTCCCACCCCCCTTGAGGGGGGGGCGTAGGCCCCAAAATGTACCCCGTGTTGCCAATATCTCGCATATTTCAAATGGCAGGGGGTATTTTTTATTCCATCATTCAAAAGGGCTCAAAAAACTGAGCAATTTCGTTTTTTCAGATTCTCGGTAGCCCCTCTCAAAACAAAATGGCGGCCAAATAGCTACCCCATACTTTAGAGGCCCATAACTTCGGTTTGAATCAATATTTTTTCAAAAACTAAAGATTTTCTGAATCCTCAGAACGTCTTCTTTCCAATGATGTGCCGCACTTTATCATTTGGTGGAAAAAAAATGGGGCGCGGTGCCCCCCCACAAATTTTTGAGTTTGGGGGGCTGTAGCTCAAAAAAGTCAAATGTAAAGGGGGGTCGTGTTGTACATCAATCGAAAGGTCTTAAAAAAAGAAAGAATTTGGCGCAAACCCGAAGTCGCTACGATGCGTCTATTCAAAATGGCGGTCATTTAACGATTTGGGGGTGGGGGACTGTCCCCCCCAAATAAAATCCCTCCATCGAGTGATAGACCAATCGAAAGGTCTTGGAAAGAGAAAGAGAATGGCGCAAACCGGACGTCAATACGATGCTTGTATCAAAAATGGCGGCCGGTCAAAGTTTTTTGGCCTATGACCCTGCAGGGCTATAGCCAAAAAACTTTGACCGGCCGCCATTTTTGATACAAGCATTGTATTGACGTCCGGTTTGCGCCATTCTCTTTCTCTTTCCAAGACCTTTCGATTGGTCTATCACTCGATGGAGGGATTTTATTTGGGGGGGGGACAGTCCCCCACCCTCAAATCGTTAAATGACCGCCATTTTGAATAGACGCATCGTAGCGACTTCGGGTTTGCGCCAAATTCTTTCTTTTTTTAAGACCTTTCGATTGATGTACAACACGACCCCCCTTTACATTTGACTTTTTTGAGCTACAGCCCCCCAAACTCAAAAATTTGTGGGGGGGCACCGCGCCCCATTTTTTTCCACCAAATGATAAAGTGCGGCACATCATTGGAAAGAAGACGTTCTGAGGATTCAGAAAATCTTTAGTTTTTGAAAAAATATTGATTCAAACCGAAGTTATGGGCCTCTAAAGTATGGGGTAGCTATTTGGCCGCCATTTTGTTTTGAGAGGGGCTACCGAGAATCTGAAAAAACGAAATTGCTCAGTTTTTTGAGCCCTTTTGAATGATGGAATAAAAAATACCCCCTGCCATTTGAAATATGCGAGATATTGGCAACACGGGGTACATTTTGGGGCCTACGCCCCCCCCTCAAGGGGGGTGGGAGCCCCCCGACATTTTCTCTGAATTCGCTTAGGGGTAATAGATTATTCCTGAATTTTTCAGATTTTTACAATCAACCAGGCGCTCACAGCAAAAGTGTGAACTCATTTCTCGGACACCCTGTATGATGCAATAATTGGCGATGCTTCAAAGTCGATTATCTCGGCTTCTATTGGTCGTAGGAAAAAAACAAAAAAACGAAAATGCTCTACTCGGCAAACGTTTTCAGAATCTGTAATCAAAAACATAAAATTCCGACCTCTACAACAACCCCATTATTTTAACACTTGTAATTTGATGTTCAATTTATTTTATTCTTTATCCCCGGCCGGGCAACAGAGAAAAAATATATGCCTTTTATGTTCGAAGGAGAGGCTCAACTGACTCGTGCTTAACTCTTTTTGCAGCTTCTTCGCAAAATTACATAAAGACTTTCTTCGCGGTGCCTTGTGATTGGCTCCACGAATAAGCTGATGCAATTTTGCGAATAAACCTCACATGATAAAAGACCAAGCACGTGACAGTGAACAAAGTTCTCTATCAGTTAATGATTTCAAATGGGGCTATTGCACACTTTTGCTATAAGCGATTTAATAGTCGATTATGGCGTAAAAACCTCAAAAAATAACGATGGCGGCACTAAAAACTTCCAAAATCCACTCCCAAACTCAATAAACGCAGTTATTTGCGCGAGCGTAATGGTGGCCGAAGGCACTAACAATGGGAGATTCCTATCTTCATTTCGTCACTCTTTCTATGCTGACAAGGATGATTCACAGAGTAATTAGTCATCAGAGTGATGATCCACATCCGATGAGTAGTACCGCAACACCAAGTGACACCGGTGTCAAATGAAAGTAATCTCTTATTGGTCACTTCTTGATGGAGTTTCAGAATTGTTAGATGGGAATCTCCCATTGTTAGTGCCTTCGGCCACCATTACGCTCGCGCAAATAACTGCATTTATTGAGTTTAGGAGTGGATTTTGGAAGTTTTTAGTGCCGCCATCGTTATTTTTTGAGGTTTTTACGCCATAATCGACTATTAAATCGCTTATAGCAAAAGTGTGCAATAGCCCCATTCCTTCCAAGATTGACGAACAATAATAGTGAAGGAGTTACATAGAGAGAGTTAAAAGAATAAAAACCAAAATTTTTTTTTGCGAATGAGAAAAAGGTCGGATATACCTTACACCACGCACTATCTATCTTGTCCATGTTGGAGTCCCTATATACTATGAGAGTTGCGCCAAGTCTCTCAAAACGAAGAAGAAGAAGCAGATCAATGGAGCCCCCAAGAGGCAAATTGCAAATGGCGGATGGCCATTTGTCTCTGCGCTGTTGCCGCTATTTCGCTATCTCTTACAGGTTAGGTTCTGATTCTCGACAATAACAGTCGTTATTGAAAGAGAAAATGTTCTCCAGAATAACGTTCAAGCAGAGGAAAAATTAACAATAATTACTGCAGTCACCGTTATACTTCAAATGTGTGATAAAAGCGCGAGTGCGTGAAAACGAGTGCCTCTTGAAGCTTTCTTGACAGCCTAAATCTGACAGCCAATCAGAAATGGATTCAGCAATGGCTCAACTCTCATATTATATAGGGACTCTAGTCATTGTTTGCGCGCGTTGGCAACTACTTTTTTCAGGGTTTCAACAGAACGCCGCAAACATGGACCATACGTTGACTGCTGAGAAAAGTCGTTGAGATTTTTGCCGGGTGAAATCGAAGCAAGGAAATTGCATCAGAAAAGTTATGGTCCATGATGTATGGTGCTCCCTCATGCTACCTGTGTTTATTCATGTTGTGCTCCCTGTGTTTATTCATTTTGTGCTCCCTGTGTTTATTCATGTTGTGCTCCCTGTGTTTATTCATGTTGTGCTCCCTGTGTTTATTCATGTTGTGCTCCCTGTGTTTATTCATGTTGTGCTCCCTGTGTTTATTCATGTTGTGCTCCCTGTGTTTATTCATGTTGTGCTCCCTGTGTTTATTCATGTTGTGCTCCCTGTGTTTATTCATGTTGTGCTCAGAGATTACTAAGCCTAAGAGATATGACACTTCCTATCTCCGCCGTGTTGAGAAACTGTTGGCGGGGCTCCGTAAAAAAACGCCTGCAGAATGGACGTAATGCAACGTGCAGTACGCTGGTGACCGTAAACATTGTTGTTATTCATGTTGTTGGAAATGAGGTTAGATTCTCTGCAGCATCTAAATGTTTGTCATTTAATGGCCGATGGGATGATTAAAGTAACTTAGATTTTCAGATTCACGTTCAAAATATACTCAGAACTCATTAAACTTCCCAAACACTTTATTAATCTTATTAAGTTAGTTAGTGGCATTGCTGTCAAACCTCATTTCAAACAACAGCAGTAGTAACAATGTTTACGGTCACCAGCGTACGCCACATTACATACTTCGTAGGAGTGGAACAACACTTTTGAATCGTTATGCCATATCTCTTAGGCTTCGTAATCTCTGGTTGTGCTCCCTGTGTTTATTCATGTTGTGCTCCCTGTGTTTATTCATGTTGTGCTCCCTGTGTTTATTCATGTTGTGCTCCCTGTGTTTATTCCTGTTGAGTTCCGAAAAATAAGTCAGCCACCACGCGCACAGTGCATGGTCTTATATACTGTCTCTGTTAATAAACCGGAATTTCAGCCGATCTGCACGTTTACACATCAAGGAGGGTAGGGGGAACACAAGGATCAGAAACGGGAAGTGATTGAAGGGCAAACGCGTGCGTGGTTAAGTGCGGTGAGTGACGTCACACTTCACCCCAAAGAGCGGAAGTAGGAGACACGAAGGTGTGGTACGAGGGTGGGTGGGGAGGCTGGAGGGGGGTGGAGGGTAGGTGGAGTGAAGAGGGAATTTAGGATGCTCTTTTGGAATTCTTAAAAAAGAGACATTCGCGCCACTCGCGGCGTGGCGCGGCGGCGGCATCCGCACGAAATGGCGGGAAGCGGGGTCGCGCGTCGTGTTAAAAACCAATTAGGTGGCTTCAGGGGAGAGAGAGAGAAAGAGAGAGAGAGAGAGAGAGAGAGAGAGAGAGAGAGAGAGAGAGAGAGAGAGAGAGAGAGAGTGAGGGAGAGAGAGCTTCAGCTGTAAGGAGAGCTGGAAGAAGTAAGGAGGGCGGAAGATGGGGAGGGGAGAGGGGAGAAGGTAGAGGATCCGAAGGAAAAACGACGAAAATTTGCCCCGATGGCGCAACTAGCTCGACTCGAGCCGCAAAGCATCTTCCGGTGGCACCGTGTTGCCTCTCTGAACAGCATTTAAACTATATCATCTATATACTATCAGAGATAAATGAAGACCCAACGCATATACCATGCTTCCCACGTTGTGAAAGCAAGTCGAGTACAATGGGTTCATTTTAGCTGGGGGGCTCGAAATAACAACAGTTAACAAATACTAACTTAACCTAACTTAAACTAACCTATAACCGTTCCTAACCTAACCTACTGTTCAGTGGTGAGCATTGCTCCAAAAGTAGGCCTCTTTAACGACATAACTGTCCGCGAAAGTACCAAACATCAATGTTTTTTCAAACTAAATTTCAATGTATTTCAATGAATTTTCGTGTTGAATACATTAACAGTGTGCTAATCAATAGTACTTGGGACGCTGATTTCAAAAATGATACCATTTTCTACTTAACTCGTCCCGATTTTACGCATATTCTACTTTTAAAAAATGTTCGTGATAAAGTTTAAATTGTGGAAAATTTAGAATATTTCGATCAAAACTAAGGCCAAATTCGAACTCGGCAGGTCAATTAACATCGGAATAGCCATAGTCTACGCAATTTAAGGTCCAATTAAAAGAAAAAAGCCCACGTTTGTGTCTAGGGACCCTTGTTTTGTATTCATTGGGGGCGGACACCTATGTCGTTAAAGCGTAAAAATCTTGCTCCATTCAAAATTTACACTACATGTACTTTTGCTTTAAAATCAAAGTTTCAATTACTTTTCTAAGTGTCTCTGTAGGCGATTTTCGAATTCGGGCGATTGTGAGGTTAGGTTACAGAGGTTGAGATTTGACATGCAGGCGCTTTTGAAAGGTCACCCGGATTTTGAAGTTTGTAACCCCTTTCCCGACGGAAAATCAACTTTCTTCTTTCTGAGCACCCTTTTGTTCTTTTCGTTAAGCTGACTCATGAAGTAGGTAAAAAAACTGTAATTTCTCAATTTCTAGCGTTTTCTAGGAAACTTTGTAAATGTTGGACCTTAACAACCCTCCTCCCTCCCCCCCCCCCCCCCCCCCCCCAAAAAAAATGTCTAGCTATAAGCCGCTCTTTATCTTACATTTCTGATAACGATAAAAATGCTTACCCTTACACTCAAAAAAGGGCTAAATTTGACAGTTTGCTTTGCCCCCATTTATACTCTGTATTATGACGTAGAAATAATGATTCTGATTCGTCAAATATTGCACTGTGTGATTCTAATAACTGTAAAGTCTGAATTTATAAGCCAAAAAAGCATTAGCGAACCAAAATTGAATTATAACGAATAGGATTTGCTGATAAAAATACCGCGATTACCGAGTCCGTTGGAAAGCCAGGTTGTCACAATACAATTATACAACACAGTGTTGAGTATGTAACTATTCCGGCGTAGGGGAGTTGGTTTTGTATCTTCCCAAATTGAAGGCGTTTTTTCCCCATTTGACTTTTTCGCGAGTCTGTATACTATTCTTCTTGGCAGCCTCCTCTCTGTCACAGTTTTATTTGTGTGATTGCCTCCTTTTCTCTTAACCTTCTCCACTTTTGATCACACACTATGCCGATTCTGACGGTGAATTCTGGCGAATGGCCGGTCTTTAATAGTTTTCTGCGTTTTTTTATGTCATCATCAAACGTTTATGGCAGCGTTGTTCCGGATCGAGTCGAATTTTGACCCGGGATTTGGTTCAAATAAGCAACTATATTTGTTTACTTAATGAACATTCATATCGCTAGGGGGGGGGGAGGGGCTAGCGCGAACCCAAGGCCCACTTTTTTGCTTTAAAAAATCGTATTTCACACTGATGTTCTTATGCTTTAAGGTTTGTATCAATGAGGGTATGGTTTAGACAGTCAGCAATTTTCACTCTTTTTTTTTTTTTTTTTTTTTTTAAGTAGTTTTGGATTTATAAGCCTATAAAATTGCACCCCCCTTAGTGCTTAAAAACATCTAAAAAAAAAGGCACCGAGAAAGCTCATTGCTTGCGTGCTTTTAAAGGCTCTGTACGAAAAATTAATTGAAAGAGAGAGAGAGAAAAAAAAAGAAAAATCATGCAAAAAGAAGAAAAAAATCATAAATGTGGCCTATCCACTAGAAAAAAAAAATGGATTTCGGCTTAAAAAAGGGTAAATAGTTTTTTTAAAAAATACTGCCTGTTCAAATATCATCTCTAGGTTGTATGAAATTCTGTGTTCTTACTTTTTTTTTCTTTTTTTCTTACTTGGCCAGGGGCTACCGCCCCTTATGATAGTTCCATCATGATAGAATAAATTTTAAAAAAAATAGACTGGAGATAACTCAATTTTAAATTTGGGTACGAGCCCCCCCCCCCCCCCCCCCAAGTAATCTATGGATATCAAATTTGAAACACGTATTTGAATATCAAATAAAACTGTGACGGAGAGGAGGCCACCGCAAGAAGAATAGTACAGACTCGCGAAAAACTCAAACGGGAAAAAAACGCCTTCAATTTCGGGAAGATACAAAACCAACTCCCCCACGTTGGAATAGTTACATACTCAACGCCTTGTTGTATTGTGACAACCTGCGGGCCTATCATTTACTTAATCACTAAGCCGATCGTTAAGACTGTATATGAGAGATTCTATTGGTCGAAAATTGTAAAACTTGGCCGTTGCTATATGGTAACCATTGTTAAAGTGCCCGCTACTTAAATGTTACTCACGAGGAGTCTTTATATAACGAGACTCTTAACAATAATGGCTACCATAGCAACAGTCAAGTTTTACAATTTGCAACCAATAGCATCACTCGTAGACAGTTTTAACGATTGGTTTAACAAGAAAGGAAATGATCGGCCCGCTGGCTTCCGTACTAAAAAGACTTGGTATTTTTAGCTTTCTCTTTCTATAGTGTCGAATTTCGTAAATGGGGCCTTGTTTCATGATATTTTCCTCTCATAATATCAATAAAATGACTCGAGAAATTCAATTCTGCATCTAAGTGTCACAAAAAATGCCTCTGTGTGCGTTTTTAGCGATACGAGTGAGATGGCAGTACATATGAGTCACGTGAGAATGAGAGAGATAGTTTAGGACGCTCCACGAACTTTCTCATCGGATGACGTCATCACTTAAACCGCTCATAAAGAGTTTCCACTAAACAGAGCTGCCGATATGCGTCGATTCAATGGCATTTTGAAATTCATCGAAGATTCCACCTGTCGAGAAAAGATTACAGAGTTCAGTTCAGTGTATGAGTGCGTAATGCACGAAAATAATACTTTCTAAATCGGTGGAAACGCCGATAATTAATTAAAATACCCGAAAGTTTTCAAAAGTTATCGATGACTCTATACCGGTTGAGAAAATATAAAAGACGCTAGTATTTTCGAGCATTTACAGTCACATACTGAACTAAACTCTGTAATCTTTTCTCAACCGCGGTGGAATCTTCGATGAATTTCAAAATGCCGTTAAATCTACGCCAATCGGCAGCTCTGCCGCCAAGGGACTCAAGCGACAACGCTGCGTTCCGAGACGGAGGAGCGAAAATCGGGCGATGCGGGTTGCGTGCCTTGCCCCTGCCCTGCTTCCACCCTCCGCCCAGCCGCGTGTCTTGTCTTGATGCGAGAATAATTTCAGTGTTGGATAATACTTGGTTTCATGTGGAACGGAGAAGAGAGCCACGTTGCGTCACCTTAACCTATTGCCCTCCCCTCCCTACTACCACTTCTCCCCTCCCCACCCAACCACCCCACCCCACCCCTCCCCTCCCCACCCAACCACCCTACCCCTCCCCTCCCCCACACCTCCTCTCCTCTCTTCTCCTCTCCTCCCCTCCTTCACCTGCTATCAACTCTATCGCGCCAGCCGTACCTGCTTCCGCCGCGTATCTGACACCTCCCTCTCCCTCTCGCGTTAGTTCCTCTAATTGTGTCTATCTCCCCCCCCGCCCCCCCCCCCCCCCCCCGCCCCCCGCCCCCACCCCGCCCCCATTTCCCAACCTTCCCCTCCTCTTGTCCCTTTCCTGTTTCACCCACCTCAAGATTCAACCCCTCTGAAAAAACCAAGTCTTCACCGAACATCACACCGCGCGCACCTCTCCCGCGACCACAAAGCTTTCGGTTCAAGAATACAGATTCGAGCAATATAGTTCCATAGTCGATAGGTCCCGTGATCAAATCAGTCGTCAACATATTAAGCACTCAGCCAGTGGCGTCGCGTCCCATTTGGCAACAATGCGTATTCCATCCATTTAAACTAATGTAAAATATCGAATTCAGGGGGTGCACAGTGCACACAAGGAAAATTCGATATATTTAATGAATTTACATGGAGCATTTGTATTTGTTGCCAGATGGCACGCTACGCCACTGCACTCAGCTCATCAATGTTATTTTAGATACTCTACAGCCCTGTATAATATCTTATATTTAAGGCCCTAAATTCCAACAAAACTCGTTAATGACCACCAAATTTTAGTTCGAAACGTTTTTCTTCTCTTAAAAAAAGAAAGAAAAAGAAGTCATCACTTTTTCACTTTTGGTCGACCCTTAAGGGGGGGGGGCTGTTGCCCCCCCTGCCCCCTCCCCCCGCAAATGACGCTACTCTTTGCAAGAGACCCATTCTCCAGCCAAAGCCACTATGAGGAGGATCTTTCGTTGAATCTCTGGATCGCAGTGATTGCACTCAGTGAGTGGTGTGATAAACAACTATGCTATTATTACAATGGCAGTGTTGCCAGATCGAGGTTAAAAAGCCGCATCGTCCCCATTTAAATCAATGTAAAACGTACGGCTTTTTCACTCCAATCTGGCAACACTGTACAATGGAGCCTGCTTACTTTTGCTAGCGAGTTCCTCCGCTTCGATTGCAGTCGGGACGCGAAAGGATGATCTCCGACGTTCGGGGTCCATCCTCCCGACCACCATGGCAGACGGCATGGCTCCGCCGGCCTGATAGACGTCGTAGGCCGATGCCCGACGTGGTAATTGAGCAGATAAACCTGTGACAGAAAAAAAACACCGTTATTACATTAAAAGATCGATAGTAAATCATGACGATAGCTAATAATAAAAAAACAAGCATGGAGACTCCAATACAATGGGGCTCTTGCCATGGGCGCACCTAGAATTTCTGTATGGGGGTGGGAGTTTTCATTTCACATGGGGGGTATGAGGGTCCTCCCCCGGAAAATGTTGAAAATTTAGCTCTCCTTACAAGGGGAGGCTCCGATTCCGAAGGGGAGGCTCCGAAGTCGCCGCCTCCGATTTTGAAAACAATTGCACGAAAATGTAGCTAAAGTAAAACTATTAGACCCGTGTTTCTCACTTTTTGCCAATGGGCCTTCCTAAAGCGCCAGGAATTTTTTGAAAGTTGCCGAAATTCACGTAAAAAACCCGAGCGGAGAGCGTTCCGAATATTGACGTGAATTTCGGCAACTTTCAAAACATTCCTGACGCTTTAGGAAGGCACATTGGCAAAAAGTGAGAAACACGGGTCTAATAGTTTTACTTTAGCTACATTTTCGTGCAATTGTTTTCAAAATCGGAGGCGGCGACTTCTGAGCCTCCCCTTGTTAGACGCAAAATTATAGGCTGCTTCTATTCAAAAACTATATTGAATTAAGTTTCGAGAAAAATGAGATTTTCCGAGAATATGCTGATGTTTCGGAAATATCTTCATCATGCTGATAGAAAGACAAAGTCTTCAGGAAATCTAGATTTCAGAAGAAAGTCGAGCGAAATTAACAATTAAGGACATTGCTGTCGAGAAAAATGTGTTCCTGAAACGATGTTTCATGACATTGATACTTTTCTTGAACTCATTTCCTTTTCCACCTTTTCTTTTTCTCTCTTCCTCTCTTCCTCTTCTGTCTTTCTCTTTTCCTAATTTTTTCCTATGGGGGGGGGGGGGGGTCTTGGCCCCATTGTCTCCTCCTGGGTGCGCTCACGGCTCTTGCAATATTTTGCTATAAGGGATTGAAGAGTTGATTCTGGCATAAAAACCTGAAAAATTGACGATGAGTATACACTAAAAAATCACGAAATTCACTCTCACAATCAGAATCGGGCTTAATGGCGCGGCGGAGAGACGCAGGTATCATGGGAGATTCCTATCTAAATTGAAACATATCTCTGTGTTTCCGTATAGAGAAAGTGACATATTAATAAATAGACAGGAACCTCCTATGATACCTGCGTTGAGCCGTCATTACAAACTTACCATTATATAGCAGTTTCGCAAGTTTATTGCCAAACTTGAGACTCTCTCATTGTGATTTTCGTGATTTTCGCTGGTTTTTACATCACATTGGGCTATTCACTTGCTCACAACAAAAGTTTGTAAGAGCCTCATTTATGTGAACTCACAGATGATTAGCTAAACCCGTCGAACCTCAATTTTGAGCAAAAACTTGAGTTTCTTTCGAAATGAAAGAGTTTCACCTCATTTTGAATGCAGCTCAATTTGGAGGCTGATTCGTGTAGACTTTATTGCAAGGAACGCGATGATGATACCAACAGAAAAGTTCTATGATGCAGTGCAAACATCCACGAGAAGTCCCTCTGAACTTTGATCGGAAAGGAGCTTTCGAGGAGTGAGTTTTTAGTTTTTTTAATAGTCTTATCATTATATTATTACAGCATTTTACATACGAAGTGATTGTACTATCGACGAATTAAAGATTGTCGTGAGATTTCCACAAGCTAAGTTACGCCTTCAAAGTTCTGGTTCGGCCTCTTTTCATACTCCTCACACCTTGCAGGTGAGGGGCCAGAGGAGGTGGGACGGCAAAGCCGTTGCAGATCAGTCCCACACTCACACCCATAATTGATTATGTGTGAACATCTCGCGACAATATTTAATTCGTCGATAGTACATTTCCCTACAGCGAAACGTTGCACGAGCTCTATTGAAAGGATATACCTTTAAAAATAGATTTAAATAATGATCTCCAGAGAGATAAGTTTCGTGCTCCCTCCCAACAACCTGGCTCTATCCGCGGTCGCTTCGCAACATAGACAATAGCGACACACGATCGGATAAAATCAAATAAATAAATTATAGAGCTCAAAATAATATTTTCGCGCTAGCTCGAAATAATATGCATAAACGTAAAATAAATCCGGAAATAATTGGAGCAAAATCATAAAGAGGAGAATATACAAGGTCTGTCCCGGTCGGAGCAGGACACGCTAATTTTTAAACCCTGCACCGAACTAACGGGACGGATGACGCGTTAAACGGTCATCGAGCAACGTTGCCAATTCTTGAGATTTTTCGACGGCATTTCCGGTTTTTAAAAGCTGGTCGCTTATAGACGGAGCTCAATAGGATTAGTATTCGAAAAATCTCAAGAGATGCGGCAACGCTGTCACCAAGCCTAAATATTGGCTTTATCATGTCAGAGCAGCCGTTTTACGTTTAATGGGGCTGTTGCACACTTTTGCTAGAAGCGATTTAATAGTCGATTCTGGTGTAAAAACCTCTAAAAATAACGATGACAGCACTAAAAACTTCCGAAATCCACTCCTAAACTAAAAAAAAAACGCTTTTATTTGCGCGAGCGTAATGGTGGCTGAGGGCAGTAATAACGGGAGATTCCTATGTTAATTTTGTCCCTCATCTCTCTATGCTGACAAGGGTGATTCCCAGAGTAATTAGTCATCGTCATCAGAGTAGGGATCCACATCCGATGAATGGTATCGTGACACTTAGTGACACCGGTGTCAAATGAAAGTAGTTTACTACCCTAAGCCAGCATTACGCTCGCGCAAATAAAAAACGTTTATTGGGTTCAGGAGTGGGTTTTGGAAGTTGTTAGTGCTATCATTGTTATGGTTGGAGGTTTTTACACCAGAATCGACTGCATGTTAAATACTTGTAGCTTTACAACCGAAGTAATCTGTCATTTTCTAATCCAAGGTAAAGCCAATGAGACGAAAGAAAACGAAATTACCCAGAAAAATCTATTCGTTAGGTGCGTTCGCGTATCAACATTATTTCAAAGCCAAAACTATGATACTCTTTGATAGAAAATCAGATGAAATTGGCTATAATTTTATAGAAATTGATGATAACTTTTTTCTTACGCATCTTATAGGATAAATTTGAGTATACCGATCGAAAGGTGAGCTTTTTTCCATTAAAAACACTATGTATCAAATGGTTCAAACAATTTTTCAACACAGAAATTTGTGGCCAAGAGTTGTTGAGAAAGTTGTGCAATTAGTGCAGAAAACTGTAAATTTATCAATATTTTTAAATTAGCGTCATTTAAAATCCGGAGCAGATCGAATTTTCCGGTTTACGGCATAGTGTTCAGTGAAAAATGGAGAAAAAAACCCTACCCTCCGTTTTTGGTGACAGTTTAGTCAAACCTAACCATCCTTGAAGCGCACTGTGAAGTGTGCAACAACCCCATTATCACAGTTGGGCAAATGGGGGGTGGTAATCGGTTCCTCGATTTCAGAATCGTCGTTTTTTCGGAGGGTGATTTTATGGTAATCAGGGCTGAATTTTTAAAAGCCACCCACCATATTAGTTGCAGAAGAATTATAGATCTAATCGAAAAGACCCTAAAATTCACTATTTATCAATGAAAAATACATTTAATTGCCATTCAAAGGTTTGATGATTGCCGATTACCCAGTAATCGTGTAATCGATTACACTCCTATTTGCCCAACTCTGCCCGTTATACGCATTTACCCATTTGACGCAATGTCGAGTTTTAAATTCCCCGCCAAATTTGGCAGCCTGTACTAGATCCTGTGTCGCGTCGGTTCATTCAGAGGGAAATTATCGGCACATAAAGTAAAAGATTAATAACGATTTATAGCGATGATAATGGGTGAGGGAGGAAGCGCATATTCTGTCATCCACAACGTGCTGCAGGGTAGAACGCACACTATCTTTGACCGATATCAGCGCCAAAATTTACCTAATTTTTGCAGGGCACGTTTTCAAATAAATCAGTATTCAATGAGCGATTAATGCGGCTATCGTGATATAATACCGAGGATTAAATTGTTTATTTGTACGTTCGCTCATTTTAAAGGGACATTTTCGATACTCGCGGACGTTGTACATGTACCGAACGTTTATCGGCACCGACCTGATCATTGCCGTATTTTTTCTCAAATGTAAATGAAATGACAAAGTTTGAGGAATGCGAGTCGAACGCAACGTAACGGAACGCACCAAGACTCGTGCAATGTGGCAACAACGGACTCTCTCCATTTAGACTTACGTGAAATTATCGATCCTCAGGGGATTCACCTAATCACTGAGAAATCGATACTTTTACATAAGTTCAAATGGCAAAAACATGGTTGTCAAATAGAACGAGCTGCCACTGAGGATACGATATGGAAGGAAAAGCATATTGAGAAGGGATGAAATGACAAAGTTTGAGGAAAGAGAGTCGAACGCAACGTAACGGAACGCACCAAGACTGAGATCGTTGCCTGGGGTTGAGCCAGCTGGCGTTGTACTATTTTTAACTTCATCGTCGTAGCTGTGCTGTTTCTGGACTCGCGATTTCCGTCTCGTTTTTTGCATTGCTCTGTCGCCCCCACCCCCTCCCCCGCCACCACCACTGCGCCGCCACCGGGCCTCGGGGTCATCGTCGTCCATATCTTCGTTATCTGAAACACGCGCAGTTAAATGCAGTTACGCAATCGTATGAATTTACGTTACATAATCATTACATGATAATTTCAAACGTTAATAAGAAAACAGTTTTACTACACCGAAAATGATATTAATTGTTGGAGCAACTACAGAATATATCATGACATAGAGAGCGATCAGACGTTCCTTTTAAAATTACCAGAATTATCACTGATTCGAAAGAATTCATTCTCTTGAAATACAAAAACGTTCAATGGGGCGGTTGCAAGGGTCTGAAATGTTGTGGTTTTTTATAGAGAAAATGAAAGTACTTATTGAGCTGAGAACAAAGATGCCTTTTGTTTCTGATTATGTCCCATTGTTCTGAAAATGAGATTTTTGCCCGAAATATATTGTTTTAAATGGGGATACCGCGTATTTACGTCACTACGCACACGATTTTTTACAACTTAACACATGATGTGTATCTCCAAAACCGGCATATTTCGGAAAAAACCAAAGTCACCATTTGTTCTCAGCTCATCAAGTACTATCGTTTTCTTTTTAAAAAAACACAACATTTCAGACCCTTGCTACTGCCCCATTGGATCAAAAAAAATTCTGGTGCGCACACAAAAGGATTTTTTTTTCATGTATGAGAGTTCACAAAAATGTCGATGATTCTGAACAGGATTTATCTTTAGATCATATACCGATTCAAAATATCTTTTACTTCGATATTTTTCGTCATTGAAACGCGTGCGGCCTGAATGATCTCTCAAGGCTAAATAAAAATCAAATCAAATCAAGTCAAGTCAAGCCAAGCCAAGCCAAGCCAAGCCAAGCCAAGCCAAGCCAAGCCAAGCCAAGCCAAGCCAAGCCAAGCCAAGCCAAGCCAAGCCAAGTCAAGGCAAGTCAAGTCAAGTCAAGTCAAGTCAAGTCGAGTCGAGTCGAGGAGAGAGATTTTAAAACCAACTCTCTGAATTCTACGCTATAAAGTACAGTCAGGAACAAAAATTATGTCAGGCGTCTCCTTGAAGTGGACCACTCGCAATACCTATCTGAATGAATCTAAGCAGTACAGGTGGCCTACCGCACGGAGTCGTCTGACATTCTTTTTTTTCCCTGACTGTACATTCTCTCGATCTATACATATTGAGGAAAGTTAAATATATCTGACGAGAACTTACCTCCTAAGTTGGACATGGGTTTGCCGCCGGACTGCTTGTTTTGTTGTTGCCTAAAATCACGACCAAGATCACCGGGAAACCCTCGCCTTTCGACCGAAGGACTATTGGCAGCTATTTTTCCACTTGGTTTTTGGCCCCATTGCAATTCTCTCTCCCTGTTCACTTTCAAAACAGTCTGCACAAAGAACAAGAGAGTTAAATTTGCGATTATTGTGATTATATTGATAATTTTAAGACGGAACAAAAAGTATCATCTAGTCCTATCCTTCGTCTTGGCGGTCAACGTTACTCAAATTTCAAATGAAGTTCTTTCTATCATTTGCTTTGAGCGATTGGATAGTTAATGCCTCCGTAAAAACCAGTGAAAATGACGATGAGTATACTTAAAAATCACGAATTTTACTCGCTGACTTTATCTCCTTTGAGGCTTTCCGCTGAGTGTTTCTTTACAGAGACTGAAAAATGTGATAGAAATCCCATGCGTAGCTCCGCTATTTAAGAGGTTCGATGACGGAGCTACGCAGGTGTCGCAGGTATCATAAGAAATTCCTATCTAATCGCTCTCTCTCTGTCTCTCTCTCTCTCTCTGTCTCTCTCTCTCTGTCTCTCACTCTCTCTGTCTCTCTCTTCTCTCTCTCTCTCTCTCTCTCTGTCTCTCTCTCTCTCTCTCTCTCTCTCTCTCTCTCTCTCTCTCTCTTCTCTCTCTCTCTGTCTCTCTCTCTCTCTCTCTCTCTCTCTCTCTCTCTCTCTCTCTCTCTCTCTCTCTCTCTCTCTCTCTCTCTCTCTCTCTCTCTCTCTCCTCTCTCAAAGACGCGTAGCTCCGCTATTTAAGAGGAAAGATGGCGGAGCTACGCATGTATCATAAGAGATTCCTATCTAATCTCTCTCTCTCTCTCTCACTCTCTCTCTCTCTCTCTCTCTCTCTCTCTCTCTCTCTCTCTCTCTCTCTCTCTCTCTTTCTCTCTCTCTTTCTCCCTTTCTTTCTCTTTCTCTTTCTCTCTCTCTCTCTTTCTCTCTCCCCCCCCTCTCTCTCTCTCCTCTCTCTCTCTCTCTCTCTCTCTCTCTCTCTCTCTCTCTCTCTTCTTATACCTAGATACTCATGCGGAGGAAAATATTTGTTGCCAAATTGCACAGACCACATCTGACTCTTGGAAGATTTAGCATTGTATTCGCCCCCCCCCCCGAATTCAGCGTGTTTTGTTAATTTAATTTCAGACACTTTGATACGTTTCAAGAAAGAATCCTCGTAAGTATTTCAAGGAATTCGAGAGTGTTTCAATTCCAGCCAAAATGAAATTGGATTTCTTCTTAACTAAACGCCAAAAAACAATACAACTTCTAGAAACAGATTTGCCTTGAGCATAATTCACTGAATTGATTGAAGAGGTAACGAACCTTTTCTAGTTCTTTTAGGGAGGCCGGAGAAACATCTGAGTGTCTTCGTAGCTCTGGCGATCGGGGTGGAGCCAATCCAGAGCCTAAACCGCCAGCTCCGCTAGAACTGGACGAGCCGATTTTGACGTCCGAATGACGCCGCTGAAGGGTATCGATACAAGGTACGCCTAAATTACTATCCGTTGAGTCTTGAGGTAAGATTGGTTTTGTACGGTTCTGTATTTTCATTTTACACACGCTACATCTCCAGGTATTCTGCAAATGAAACGGTCAAACAAATGTAGATTAATACGAGTACATATTATACATTTGTAGGTCGGTATATACGCATTAGACCGAATCGAATGTAGTATAGAGGACGGCCTGCGCCTGCACAAAGCACAAGTTCTCTAATTGGGCCTTGTTAGCATTAGGTATCGCTCACTATAATTGCAACGCTTGTCGGCTCAACAACTTGCCTGTTTCCTCTAAACAATATCCACCGTATTAGAATGCTTCATGCCTCTGAACATATATTTACTTTGCACTCAAGCTAAAGGTTACATTGGCGTACCCGAGCCTCATTAGTAATCAATGAGTTGGTTGAGAACTTTTAACAACAGCTGCCTTAATCAAAATTGAAGATGCGAGCAATCAAAATCGCCTCTTTCAAATGTTCTCTTTCAGGTTTTATTCTTTCAATTATTTTAATCTATTTTATTTTTTCTCTTTTTTATCGTTTTCAGCCAATTTTGAACTAAGTTATAATTTATAATTTCAGTCATCTTTGCTCTCTTATTATTTCTGAAGTATAAACGCCCAAATCCCGGTAAGATTGAGCGTAGATTTGAGCTTCAGTTGATGCAATGGCTGAGCGGTGACCAACAGTCATCGGCTCAACATTAGTCAGCAATTATTCGAAAATGTCCTTCGTTCAATTTTCATGTAATCGTTTCTCCGGAGAAAAATCCTTACTTTCCTTTCCACAGATTTCAAATTTATCCGAACTTACGTTCAACCTTACTGCGGATACAGCACTTTATTTTTCTGCATTTCGAGTGTTCCACTTATTATTTAGTAAGCTTTCAAAAGCTTTTATATTTTTATTCTGATTTTTGTTGCATTTTTCTTAATAATAATTTTTGAGAAAAATTGTCTTTTCTCGTCGCGGTCCAGCTCTATGCCATGCCTTTTGTTGATGCGAAAAATATATATCTACGATTGCAAATGATTGCTGAATGAAAACCGGAAATAAATTTTATATTGTAAAAATTGAAATTTATAAAATACTAATTTCGCCCACAAAATACTGATAATTTACCAGAACATATTGCAAGTTAAGCAATGATATAGCTAATGAAGCAAAAAGTATCGCTGATTCAGCAATTTTTTTTGCTAGATTAGCACTTCATCTAATGCAATTTTTGCAATATAAAGAGTCTTTCCGCGGTTTACAGCGATTTTTTTTGCAATTTTACTACGCATTGTTAAATAAGAAGAAAAAATGATAAAAATAAAAAATAAAATAAAAAAACATCCAGACTCAATCGTCGTGGCTGCGCTTGAAGTTCAGTCGTATAAAAAAGAAAAGTAGGTGGGCGGAGAAGAAAAATCTTAATTATTTTCGATCTAGCTGTTCAATGTTCACGTCATGAAAAGAAAAAAAAAAATATTGTAAAAATTGAAATTTATAAAATACTAATTTCGCCCACAAAATACTGATAATTTACCAGAACATATTGCAAGTTAAGCAATGATATAGCTAATGAAGCAAAAAGTATCGCTGATTCAGCAAGTTAAGTAATGATATAGCTAATGAAGCAAAAAGTATCGCTGATTCAGCAATTTTTTTGCTAGATTAGCACTTCATCTAATGCAATTTTTGCAATATAAAGAGTCTTTCCACGGTTTACAGCGGTTTTTTTGCAATTTTACTACGTATTCTTAAATAAGAAAAAAAATGATAAAAATAAAAACTAAAATAAAATAAAATAAAAAAACACCCAGACTCAATCGTCGTGGCTGCGCTTGAAGTTCAGTCGTATAAAAAAGAAAAGTAGGGGGGCGGAGAAGAAAAATCTTAATTATTTTCGATCTAGTTGTTCAATGTTCACATCATGGAATCATATGAATAAATCCTGCGGTAATGAAGGCGTACTATGGATGATGCGGGGAATTACTTTAGGTTCTTAACTTCCATAATAGGCCAATTCAATTAAAAAATGATAATGGGTGGTGCGGGTAAGATTAACTTACGTTCTCCACGTTCTCCCGCTGTTCCGAGTACGAGGCGCAGTCTTCGCACACTTTGAGATTACACTCGCAACAAATCATTTGAATATCCTCCCTCTTGAAAACTTTCAGGCAGACTCTACAGACTCCCTCCTTGCTTCCCCTCTGTTCCTCCGACTTCGTCCTGGAAAACACACAAACACACGCACAAGAGGATATAACAAACAAATTTATCTTGAAACTTAAATCTCAGTCTCTCACTGACAATTAGTTCCGCCTTTTGACTTAATTGTTTTCTGCCAAAAAGACGCGACGCGACATGAGACGTGACATAGCCGCGTCGTCGTTGTGCCGCGCTTTTCCGCGGATCTACTTTTTAATATATATTATATATATATATATATATATATATATATATAATATATATATATATATATATATATATATATATATATATATATATATATATATATATATATATATATATATAGACAATGCTTTTGAGTTGGGCAAACTCATCAGCTGAGGTAATAAAGCCAAGAAAAAAGAAAAAAATCATATTAAAAATATGAAAGTAATAGTTAAAAAACTAAAGGGGGGAGAGAGTTCAACTCAGGCAGTGCAACAGAAAGCATGAGCGAGGACAGCGTTCGAGAGCATCACGACCGGTTTCGTCCTTGTTAGGACTCATCAGGTGAGCTTACTCGAGCTGCCTCTAACTCAATGCAATCAGCACTCCAGCAAGTCGTCAAAACGACATCGCTGTCGTGACGCGAGAACGCAAAAAAATGCGCGCGCGCCATCTACCGTAAATGTTGAACAACTCTCAGATGAAAAAAAGGAAATCCCAAAAAAAAAAAAAAGATTAACGAAACGGCTGGGGATGCGAACGCAATCCAAACACAGCCGCCCGCTCCCGAACGGGAAAAAAGAGCACGAGAACCTCAACGTGCTTATAATAAGCGAAACAACATACTTGGCCACATGGCCATGTGGCCAAGTATGTGTTCGTTATTATATATATATATATATATATATATATATATATATATATATATATATATATATATATATATATATATATATATATATATATATATATATATATATATATATATATATATATATATATATATATATATATATATATATACACGTATATGCGCTTTATGTGTTTTGTGAATGAGCACTACTTGTTCGCGTCAACAGATTACTCCGCCACCACAGATTACTCATTGCCGAATATTAATACTAGAGTCCCTATATACTATGAGAGTTGCGCCATTGCTGAATCCATTTCTGATTGGCTCTCAGATTTAGGCTGTCAAGAAAGCTCCAAGAGGCAAATGCAAATGGCGGAGGGTTTGTTTACTTTTCGCGAACTCGCTTTCATTACACATTTGAAGTAACAGTGACCGCGGTAATTTTCGTGAATTTTTCCTTTCCTTGAATCTTATCACGGAGAACTTTATCTCTTTCAATAACGACCGTTATTGTCGAGAATCTGAACCTAACCTATAATAGATAGCGAAATAGTGGCAACAGCGCAGAGGCAAACGGCCATCCGCCATTTGCAATTTGCCTCTTGGGGGCTACATTGATCTGCTTCTTCTTCTTCATTTTGAGAGTCTTGTCGCAACTCTCATAGTATATAGGGACTCTAATTAATACGAGGATTGGTTTTCCGTCGCAAACTTCTGCTGCAGCAGAAGTGGTGGAATCTTATGGTGGATTTTACAGGGTGGATTCTTATTGTGTAAAATGGGTCCGTTGCAAACTTTTGCTACAACGATAAAAAGTTATTATTCCAATGTAAAATCGCCTGAAAAGTTCATTGGTGGCATCATTAAGTCATGAAATACAATAATAAACTCACAAGAGGCGTTTATTGAAATCCAAGATGGCGGCAAAATATCGAGGAATCTGAATGTATGCACCGTGATCATCCAAGGATTGCCAACGTTTACAACCTCATTGGAGGTAGAGGTTATGTGTTTGTTTACGTTGTGATTGCTTGTGATCGATGTTGTGAGGTTGGCTATCCTTGAATGTTCGTGGTGCATGCATACAGATTGCTCGATATTTTGCCACCATCTTGGATTTCATTAAACGCTTCTTGTGAGTTTATTATCGCATTTCGTGGCTTTCTGATGCTACCATTCGACTTTTCAGGCGATTTTACATTAGATTAAACACTCTCAATCGTTGTAGCATAAGTTTGCAACAGACCCATTACGTGGAAAACACACTGGATAGAAATTGAAAGTTCTCATCAAAATCCAATAAAAACTCAACAAATGCTCAATAAACGAAATTATTTTTTTTTATAAAATTAATAATTAATGAAAATCAATTTAACATGATTGAGGGTCGCGATGGGGGAGTCAGACTTGATAGCAATATTTTTGATGCTGAGAAAAGCGAATCATCGGAGAGAACGCTGCAATGGGTCTGTTGCAACCTTTTGCTACAGTGCTATAGAGTAATCAATCTCATGTAAAATCGCGTGAGAAGTCCATTGGTGGCAGCAGAAAGTCAGAGAATACAATAACAAACTCACAAGAGGCATTCAACTGAAATCCAAGATACCGGTAAAATATCGAGCAACCTGTATGCAAGCACCATGAGCATCTAAGATGGCCAACCTCACAACATCGATCACAACCAATCACAACGCAAACAAACTCATAACCTCCAATGCTCTGAGGTTGTTAACGTTGGCCATCATGGATGTTTGTTCACGGTGCGTGCACACAGGTTGCTCGATATTTACCGCCATCTTGGGTTTCAGTTAAACGCCTGTTGTGCGTTTAATACTGGATTTTATGACTTTCTGATACCGCCAATGGACTTTTCACGTGATTTTACTTCAGATTTAACACTCTATATCAATATAGCAAAAGTTTGCAACAGACCCATTAGATGGGACTCCCTCATCACCGTGACACAAGGGACCGAAATTTTCGATAAGTGGCCGAAAATCAGAAAGTAAATTTGTCTTCAATTTATCATTTATAAACTTGCGATACCAATTAAAATCACAGAAATCACTTTCAACAAGTCATTCACACCAAGAAAAGTCACTGGAAAGTTTTAAAGTCAGCTTAACCGGTCTGAAACAATGATTTTTGATGACTTTTTTTCTTTGATTTTTGGCCACTTTTTTCCGATCTCAGACCCAGTGGCGGCTCGTGCAATTAGGCAACCATGCTTATTTGTCATTTAAAACTGTGCAAAAGTATCGATATCTGGGGGGTGCAATTGCACCTCCTGAAGATCGATTGTTTTTCATAGGTTTAAATGGAGATAATACGTTGTTGCCACATTGCACGAGCCGCCGCTGCTCAGACCATTAGTGCGTGACACCCTTCTTAATTCAACCGCCATCTTTGAAGTTTGGTAAATGAAGCATTTATTGAGTTTGTTGTTGGATTTTGAGAATTTCCAATTTCTATCAACGTCTTTTTCACGTGAATTTACGTATAGGAATCGACCCTCCATAACGATATAGCAAACGTTTTGCAACAAACTCATTTCAGACAAAGAAAAAAAAAATCGGTTGTGAGTACTGACAACTGAACTTCGGTTCATGAGGAACGCCGAAATATTCGGTTGCCGTAAGTGGAATTTTTGGTTGTGAGTACCGAACTTCAGTTTGGAGTACCAAAGACTTCAATAAAACTAAAGCTTTGGTTCAAATTCCGTCCGTAATGAGGACTCTGACTTCGGTACTCTCAACTGAAGTTCGGTACTCACAACCGAAAATTTCGGTTACGGCAACCGAACACTTCGGCGTTCCGAACCGAAGTGTTTTTCTCCGTGCAGTCTTACCGAAATTGACTTCTGCCAACAAGCGTTGGATAATTCTTAGGTCACTGGTTTTGTAGTCAATCCTCTAACTCTAAGGGCCAGGTTAGTTCAAAACAAAGCCTCTCTCCCGTTTACATAGGGAAGGTAGTTAACTGTTCGTACTCGGAGGAGTTGGAATTGCCTGTATCATAAAATGAAGGCGCCTGAAAAAACCTTATCTTGTAAGTGTTCTCATCGATAGCCGGAATGGAGACTGAAACAATGTGAATTAAACTAGAGGATCAAAACGAGTATACTCGGGCTTGGCCCTTAACCCTTTCAGACCTGAAATTCTATTTCTTCAGAAAGGGATTTTTGATTAATATGGTTGATCTCAGCGCTGTCTCCGCATCTTAATTGATGCGCATATTGTATTTTCATGTTTTCCATAAGATTCAATGTTATTCAAGATGCACATTGAAATGTACACCAGGTCTGAAAGGGTTAAAGGGTAAGACACTTTCTGATCATTAATATTTATTTAATGCGTAAGTTTGCACCACTAATAAAAACAGCGTGGGATTACAAACATACATTACAAAACATACGGGATTATTATAGTACTATTCGCCGAACAGTTTCACTACTGCGTTAAACGAAAATACATCGTCAAGCGGAAACAAGGCCGTATACACGTACGATTACTCTACGTCAAGACTTCCCTTCCGCAGAAGTGGCAACATATTATTCTCACCGTGTGCTCCATCCCTCCTTTCGTAGAAAACATCTTTCGAAAAGTTGTGTTTTTCCGCGCGTCTTCATTCAAATCTAGTGTAGGGGCGGGTCTTTGGCTCGGTGCGGCGGCGGGCGTCCAGCCGTGGGGGTTGGCAGTTTTAAGCGCACGGTCAATTTCATTTGAATGACATTCTCTGTTACATCGCGAGACGAGCGGGGATGAGCTGCGAGTTCAATATTGCCAGTTTTACGGAAGAGAAAACTGACGATTCCAATGACCAATGGGTCCTCTGTAATCTTTGGCAACATCGGTATTGAGAGTTGAACCCTGTTTAAAATCGCGTGGAAATTACGTTGAAAGCATCGAAAAGTCTCCAAATCCACTCATAAGCCCACCAAAAGACTTTCTTTCTAAGAGGAGTCCAAGATGGCGGTCAAATGAGTGCGTTTCAACCCTTTAAAGACCAGGTTAGTTCACATGAACGTCACTTTTCCGTTTGTATAGGGATAGTAGTTAACATGTTCGTACTCGGGGGAGTTGGAATTGCATATACGGTGGATTGAAGGCGCCAGACGAAATCTCATCTTTTTATACTACATCGAGAATCGTGTTTATTCGGAATCCTGATACTGGAACAATGTGAAATAGACTAGGTGAAAAAACCGAGTATACTCGGGCTTGGTCAGTGGCGTCGCGTGCCATCTGGCAACTTTGTAATTTGGCCATTAAAATCTATATAAAAGGTCGAACTGTTGGAGGTGCACAGTGCACTTCCTCAAATCGATATTTTATATTGTTTTAAATGGTAAAATTGCAACGTTGCCAGTTGGCACGCATCGCCACTGGGCTTGGTCCATAAGGGGTTAAGCGAGATAATCGCTGCACAATGCGTAAAAGTCAGAGCGTTTACTATAGCGGGCAGCCCGAAGCAGCGGAGTGTCGAGTTACATTTAGGTATACTTACTGCCGCTCTTATTGGTAAAAGCGCTAACTTTTCCACATTGTGCAGCAATATCTCGCTTAAAACGCGTCTTATTGACAAAAATGAAGTGGACGAAAAATCTAAGATTCTTAAAGTTTTTTCCATCTGATTTCAGTAATTATTTGTTAAATTTTCAATCCGTAACATAAAATTCGTGCGGTTGAAGGCACAAGATTGCTTGAAAAGTACAGTCAGACTTAATGTTTGAATATCTCGAGATCATTAATGGGATTTTACACATAAAATTACACGGAGACACCAATTTTAAAAATATTTGGCTCATAATGGTGGTCGCTATTCCCAAAAAAAAAGAAAAAAAAAACAAACAAAAAAAACATAAATTCTTTAGTGGGTAGCTCAAAAAGGGGACATTCTCGAACACATTTTCGATGGGGGAAAAATTCTTATTTTTACCTCTAAAATACGCGGTTACAAGGGCGACTTATGTTTCTGATACACCCTGCATAGAAAGACTATATGAGTAAAAACTACACTTCTACTTTTTTATGTTCAGTATCAGGATATTTGGCTAGTTACGTGCTATGGAATTTTAGACGTTATGATTGATTTTGTATTTACAGGTAGATTTAAAGGTATATTAGATGTAAGGTAAGTGTATGATGGTAAATCTGAACAATCCCTTTCTTTTTGTGCACTTGCACTGAAAAGAACCAAAGAAACAGGTTGAGACTTGACGCAATACACCCCTGTGGTCAAAAAACTAAAACTTCAAGTGCGAAGTAAGAGGATTGATGGAGAGAGGGAGAAAAGACACACACTCTTATTCATGAGAAGGTGGATGATAAGGCAAAGGAGGGAAGTTGCGAGGGGGCGATGGAGGGAGAGAGGGGGGGGGGCGTAAAACTTGAGTGGATGATGAATCACAGACTAAACATACGGGAGTTAACTTGAGAAAAAGTAAAAATGAAAATTGATTTTGCCCTCACCCCCTCCACCCTTCTTGGTCCCTCAAGCATTTCGCATCCCATCCCATCCCATAAGTTACGAAGAAAAAGGGTAAAATTGAGAGGGATGGCGGTGAGAAGGGGGGGGGTGGAGGGAGGGGGAGGGGGAGGGGGAGATTTATGAGAATGTGAGAGCAGTAGCTAGTGTGACCTGTCTCGCGGAAAACGGATATGGAGTGAAACAGTGAACTCGAAACTGTGCGAACTCTCTCTGTAACAGTGGATAAATGCACGCCGGACAGGAAATAATAAAGAGGAAAGACGTCTGTCTTCTACTTCCCCTTTCCTCCCCCCCCCCCCTCCACTCCCTCCACCCCCTTTAAGCAGTAGAGAAACACAAGAGAACTGCGCGGATTAACCGGGTGCTCGGTTTCCGAGGTTATAAATAAACCCGGTATTTTTCCCCTTCCCTCCTTTTTTTTTTTTTTTTTTTTTTTCACTGAGAGAAAATGATTACCACGTCCGTTGCGGTTCGTACCTCACTATTCGAACATCAACTTTTTACAACATATAGATAGCAGAGTTGAGCAAATGGGTCTTGATTACCAAGGTTTGAACTACCCATTGTTTTTTGTAATGGGGCTCTTTCAAACTTTTGCTACAGGGGATTGAAGAGTTGATTCTTGCATAAAAACCTGTAAAAAATGACGATTAGCGAATTTTCGCGACGAATATAATCGACAAAACCACTGCCAACCTACGCATGACAACAGTGGATGACACGAAACTGGATCGTGTTTTTCGAACTTTTTCCGTGTTTTCAGTCATCGATGGCATCAATTCGATTTTGAATTCAAGTCCGGAAGTGAATTCGAAATCGAATTGATGCCATCGATGCCCCGAAAACACATCCAAAGACACAATTGAGTTTCCTCGAATATGTATAGCTGTTGGTATTGTTTATGATATTCGATCGCTAAAAATCGCCAGATGAGTACACTAAAACAACACAAAATTTACTCTCAGAATCGGGCTTAATTGCGGAGAGACACAAGTATCATGCGTAGGAGACTATCTAAATTGAGACATATTTCTGTGTTTACTTACAATTAGAGAAAAAGACATAATAGACAGGAATCAATACCATGATTTCTGCGTTGAACTGTCATTACGTCTTGCCATTATAGCAGTTATACTGTGAGTTTTATTACTGAATTTTAGACATTCTTAGTGTGATTTTCGTGATTTCAGCTGGTCTTTTCATCAGATTTGACTATTTATTTGCTTATAGCAAAAGTTTTGCAAGATCCCCATTGAGCGAACTCTACAGTATAATATTTTAGTCGAAAATAGTACAGGTTCCAAACTCAACTTCAAGTGAAATCTGAGCATATTTTCAAAAACCAAAAACTATTTTAGGTTAATTTGTAGAAGTGTTAGTAAACTATGTTAACCTCGATTTTTGAAAAATAGTTTCGGTTCACACTTAATAACTCGATTTGTTGATTTATACCTCTCCTGAAATTTATTTTGAGGTTAATTTGTGGTTGTACCGTTTTTTGATTGTCAAATTCAGTCCGTTGAGTGATGGCCGAAAATGTCCAAGTGTTAGGAACTCAATTTTTTTTCTATTTTCTGACGAGTTAAGCTTACAAAGCCCGCAACTGAACGTGGATCGCCAAACTGAAAGGTTTCAAAAACGACCTCTAAAAAATCCGTATTTTCTATCGAGAAACATAGCATTGCACTCAACAGACTCTAGAAACGGTGCCAAACACGTGTGTAGTAAAATTTTTGGAAACGTTTTCACAAGAAATACCGTTTTGTTCCGCTAAAATTGTTGCTCAATAAGACTGAACTTGGTAAATTCGAACAAGAAGTAAACAAAATAAGTGGAAGGAGAGGCTAAAAACATGAAACAAATAAATAACAAGACTCGGTGAGTTGTCGCACCCCGCTGTTCTCAATCGCTGAAGAATAAAAGAAAAAAGGTCAAAAAGAGGAAAAGAAAAACACAATCATCGCATGGCTGGAAGAGCAACAGGCTGTGGTGTATGAAAGCAGGCAGCGGCAGTATACCCTCCAAAACACAGTCTCAACCACCGAAAAGAAAATGTGTAAAAATGGGTCTGTTGCAAACTTTGGCTACAACGATAAAGAGTGTTTCATCGTATGTAAAATCGCCCGAAAAGTCCATTGGTGGCATCAGAAAGACATGAAATGCGATAATAAACTCACAAGAGATGCTTAATGAAATCCAAGATGGCGGTAAAATATCGAGCAATCTGTATGCATGCACCTTTAACATCCAAGGATTGCCAACGTTGACAACCTCACAGCTTCAGAGGTTATGTGTTTATTTTCGTTGTGATTGGGTGTGATCGATATTGTGAGGTTGGCTATCCTTGGATGTTCGTGGTGCATGCATGCAGGTTGCTTGATATTTTACCGCCATCTCGGATTTCATTAAACGTCTCTTGTGAGTTTATTATCGCATTTCATGACTTTCTGATGTCACCAATAGACTTTTCGGGCGATTTTACATGAGATTGAACACTCTATAGCGCTGTAGCAAAAGTTTGCAACAGACCCATTGGAGCGAACGAAAATATATAACGAGAGCATATTATTTAGTTCTCATGTGTAGTAAATACGAGGTGCTCTAAAAAAACACCCTTAAAAAAATTACCGTTTTATTTGTCTCAACGAATGCTTGGAGCGCGACTCAGCTCAATTGAGATACTTCAACGGCGAGATTTTAAAGGACTGAATAAAAACAATAAATGCATCGAATGACTTCAAATAATAAATTCAAGCAAATCTGAGTATCTATAAGAAATATGCACCAATATTTCCCTTAAAATACACAATATGACAAGAGTCTGTATGAAAATCCTGGAATTCAGGTCACCCTAGCTCCCTTCTAACTTAAATTGCCAGCAGAACGCCTCTGCATTGTATAATATATTTATGCATTGTATGCAATGAGACGAGCGGTAGAAGCTTGCCATACTTGTTTGCATTTGGCACGCTTAAAATTGAAGCACATACATCAATTTCGGTGAGAAATTCACCTCTGGATCCTCCATAATGGTCGAAATGGGTCTGTTGCATACTTTTGCTACAACAATATAGAACCTTAATTCTTATGTAAAATTCGGCGAAAATAACGATGCGCACATTAAAAACGTTCTAAATCCACTCATTAATTCAGGGAATCACTTGAATTTCAAACAGCCCGCGCTATACACTAGACACTATTCGCACCGGTATACTACTGCATAGACGGAGCCACCGTGCATAAGTAAACATCGTAACTACAAAATGATGGAATTTCTTTTTTAGTACGTGAAATATTAGCTGCATTTGCTGACAGGTCTTTTCGGTTTATCAAAGATTACAAGATAAAATAAGAAATGTACGCATCTAAACGAAACATTCCAATGTTTGTAAGTTCTGTTCATGTTTACATAAACGAGATGGTTCCATCTATGTAGTTATAAGTCGGTGATTTAGTGTCTAGTGTAGCGCGGGTTGTTTGAAATGGAAGGTATTTTCTGAGTTAATGAGTGGATTTTGAAAGTTTTTAATGTACGCATCGTTATTTTCGCCGAATTTTACGTTAGGAACAATGAGTTATATTCATGTAGCAAAAGTACGCAACAGACCCATTCTATTTTCAACAAAAAGAAAAAAATAAAAGTATTTAGGTTATTGTACAATCAGGCATCTATGTTTGGAACACGTCATGATTAATCGAGAGGACCTGCTTTTTTTGAGGCAAACAATTCTTTGATTAATGCGATCCGCGTTGGAAAAAGAAAATGGGGCGATAGGGATAGGGATAGATCAAGGGGGGGGGGAGACAAAAAAATTAGGGTGTAGTTTAACGTATTCGATATTCAATGCAGCCGGGTTCGAGTCGAGTGTCTCCAATTCTATTTTCTGTGAGTATAAAACTAACCTGAACCCTCCCCAACCCCGTCCCCTTTTCGTCAATTTCTTCTCGTTTCATCCCTCCATCCCTCCACCCTTTTTCTTTCCCCTATCCCAACCTTTAAACGTCTATCGCAACCCTTCTATGCTGCGTATCCTCTCCACAAACTGTCATATACGTTGAACTGCACTGGAGCACAGTAAAACGATTTTTTGCGGACAGGGAACATTTCGGGTTATTATTTCGCTCCAAAAGCGCTTTGCTGTCGATATTTTCTTGCAAGTACCAAGGAATTCGACTAATTATGAATCGAATAATTCACGATTGGTCTAAGTTTTCAGTTTTATTACTGTCTGGCTCATTTCAGAAAAAAGGGGAATCCGATTTTAAGAAAAATGAAACGGGTAAGAAAGTGAAAAATCTTCGTCGGATGGTGGCCGACAGATTTTCATAGAAAGCCTTGATGGTCTTCCAAAGAAGTAGAAAAAGTCCTTGAAATATGCCCGAAACTTTCTCATAATAAGATAGAAATCACTTCAAAATAGGCCTAAACATTATTTAAAAGAAAACCAAGACACTAAAAGACGACTATTAAAAGTCCTTAAAAAGATGCTTGAGAAGTTCTCAAAAAACGAACAAAAACAATTTTCAAGTCTGCATTGAATTTTTAATCGTAGACCGATCAAACTCTAGATCATTTTACTTAATAATTCTTGTAAAATTTAGATCAACGATTGGGAACGAAATCAGCAGCGGCTCGTGCAATGTGGCAACAATGGATTTCCTCCATTTAAAACTGTGTAAAATAATCGATTACTTGGTGAGGCGTAGCGCCTCACCTAGTATCGATCTTTTTGCATACGTTTAAATGGCAAAATTGCACGGTTGCCAGATTGCACGAGCCGCCACTGAACGAAATCGTGACGTTCACAACCCCATAATTTTTTTTTTTTAAAGACAAAGTGCAGCTGTTTTTCCAAAGCGATATATTTTAGTTTATAGTCATAACTGCTTTTCTGCCAATTTTCCAGTCATTGCGTGGGGAATCAAGTGTTTTGTCATTCAATCTTAACCCTTCCGCTCATCGTGTCTCATATAAAAGACAACATTTTACATGGCGCCTTACGGAAATTTGAAAAAAAATTGACTCGCACATGAAATCATATGTGAAAAGTTCGTTCAATTTAATGGTATATAGGTTTCAGATTACGGTGACACTTTTTTCCCTAATTTTTATATGAAAGGGTTAACAGTTGTTGATATTTGTCACTCTGAAACGGCTGACCTATACTTCATAATCCTGATTTCAATGGAGCTATTGCACACTTTTGCTATAAGTGATTTAATAGTCGATTCTGGCGTAAAAACCTCAATAAATAACGATGGCGGCACTAAAAACTTCCAAAATCCACTCCTAAACTCAATAAACGCAGTTATTTGCGCGAGCGTAATGGTGGCCGATGGCACTAACAATGGGAGATTCCCATCTAACAATTCTGAAACTCCATCAAGAAGTGACCAATAAGAGACTACTTTCATTTGACACCAGTGTCACTAGGTGTTTCGGCACCATTCATCGGATATGGATCATCACTCTGATGACTAATTACTCTGTGAATCATCCTTGTCAACATAGAAAGAGTGACGAAATTAAGATAGGAATCTCCTATTGTTAGTGCCTTCGGCCACCATTACGCTCCCGCAAATAACTGCGTTTATTGAGTTTAGGAGTGGATTTTGGAAGTTTTTAGTGCCACCATCGTTATTTTTTGAGGTTTTTACGCCATAATCGACTATTAAATCGCTTGTAGCAAAAGTGCGCAATAGCCCCATTCATGAAAATAAATAATTTCCTGTAAATTCCAAAATTCAACCCATTGTACGGTAAACCTCGCTCTCACGGTTATTCCATTTCCATTATTTGCTTAAACTTTAAAATCTTCACAGTTTGACTTCTAAAATCCCCATGTGGGTCAGCAGCCTGTGCATTGATATAAAGAGGAAGGGATGACGGCGAACTGGAGGGGGAGGGGATTTAATGGATAAGGGTCTTAAGAGGGGAGCCTGGCCTGTCCGCTGCCATTCTAAGTTTTCCTGTAGATAGCGCCTGGCGTTTGCAATGCTTATTCTCTTGAAAAGGGAAATCGTCTTACGGAAGAAAATGATTTTAGAGTTCCAAGCCACGGAAGTCACGTTGAAGAAAAGGTATTTTTGGTTTGTAAACATCAAGTTTAACCCTTTCAGCGCCTGATTATAAAAAAAGGATGTAGTTTCACAAATTTAATAAAGGCCTCCACTATTATTGAACCGGACTGACTTTTTCTCACACCATTTCATGTAAGTACTATCGACAAATTAAAGATTGTCGCGAGATTTTCACGAGCTTAGTTTCGCCTTCAATATTCTAGTTCGGCCACTTTTCATACTCCTCACACCTTACAAGTGAGAGTGCGGGTGGAACGGAAAAGCCGCTGCAGATCAGTCCAGTGGCGGCTCGTGCAATTTGGCAACCATCCTTATTTTCCATTTAAACCCATGCAAAAATATCGATATCTTGGGGGTGCAATTGCACCTCCTTAAGATCGATTGTTTTACATAGGTTTAAATGGAGGGATTACGTTGTTACCATATTGCACGAGCCGCCACTGGATCAGTCCCTCACTCACACTCATAGCTGAAAATGTGTGAACATCTCGCAACAATCTTTAATTCGTTGATAGTACATGCCAACCTTTGAAATTGCATGAAAACCCATGTTCAGGTGATTTCAGGTCAAACTTTTCCAGATTTCAATCAGATGGATAGCGCCACTGGTCACTTTTGACCAGTGACTCAGCAATGTTTTCATCGACAAACTTTGACCGGCCGCCATTCAAGACTGGGACATCGGATCGCGACTTCCAGAAAAGTCATTAGCTTGCTTTTTTAAAGACCTCCCGAATGAGATGTCGTTCAATGTACGGCCTTTATTTCTGGGGGGGTGGGCCCCCTCCCCCAAATATGAAAACGGCCGCCATCTTGAATTGACTCATTGTAGAGACTTTTAATTGGTTTGCTCCAAAATGTTCTTCTTTTTAATACCTTCCGATTGATGTCCAACTCGACTCCGTATTATATTTAACACTTTTGAGTTACATTCCCTGAAACTCCAAAAATGTTGGGGGGGGCACGGCCCCCACACAATTAGTTTTCCACTAATGACTTAGTTTGCTATATAGTTCAAAAGGCACTGTTTTGGAGATTCAGAATCTGTTTGTTTTTAAAAAAAGTATTAGTTACAGCCCGAGTTTTGGGCCTTTAAAGTATGAAAGGTTACGTTGGCCGCCATATTATGTAGTGAGAAACAACCGAAAATTTGAAAAAAAAAACGAAATTGCTCAGTTTTTAAGTCCTTTCGAATGGTGAAATAACCAATATTCATTGCCATTTGAAATATCCGAGTAATCGGAATTGAGGGGGGGGGGGTTTATACGGGTCTGCGCTCCACCCCGAGGGGCGGTTTGAAGTTTTGACATTCTTTCTCAGGTCACCTTAAAGTTTCTTATTATTCCTGAATGTTTCAGATTTTTTACCTTAACCGTAAACCCACCGCAGAAATGTGAACTCATTTCTCGCGCACCCTGCATATACACTTTGAGCTAAAAATGTTATGGAACATTGTCATCTAGTCCAAAATGTACGCTGGACATGAAATTACATCGAACGTAATATGCTATATGGACGTTATTTTACTGTGGACGTTTCTTTACAGTGGACATTTTTTTTCTTATTTATTTTTATTTCCTTGGATATTACTTCCGGTCACCGTTGTGCTTCTGGTAACATCACTAGAATGGGTCTGTTGCACACTTCGGCTACAACGTTTCAAAGTATCAATTCATATGTAAAAAGCCGAGAAAATAACAGTGGCGCAGCATCAGAAAACACTAAAATTCAATATTAAACTCACAAATTGTGAAAAACACCAGACACTATTCACCCCTGTATCTTTCCACCACGTGCACGATATTTCGCGAAAGTAGCGCGGCACATTCAAATAACCACGGCCGACTGTCATCACGCAGCTGACTTCATAATCAAATAAACAGTAAACACTGACGGTGTCTGTTCGAATTTCTTACGTTTCAATACCCTCAATTCCTCATAAAAGGTTGTGCAAGTTACGAAACCCGATATTTGTGTCGAAAACCTATATCAAAATGAAACAATAACTCACAGGAGTTCCAAGGATGATGATTGAAGTTGGAATCATATTTGGAACTCCTGTGTTGCTGTTTCATTTTGACAAGACTTCGACACAAATATAGGTTTTTGTACCTTGCGCAACCTTTTGTGAGGAATTGAGGATATTGAAACGTAAGAAATTCGAACAGACACCGTCAGTGTTTACTGTTTATTTGTTTATGAAGTCAGCTGCGTGATGACAGTTGACCGTGGTTATTTGAATGTGCCGCGCTACTTTCGCGAAATATCGTGCACGTGGTGGAAAGATACAGGGGTGAATACTGAATAGTGTCTGGTGTTTTTCGCAATTTTGTGAGTTTAATACTGAATTTTAGTGTTTTCTGATGCTGCCACTGTTATTTTATCGGCTTTTTACATACGAATCGATACTTAAAGACGCTGTAGCCGAAGTATGCAACAGACCCACTTAAGAGTTATTTTTTAATGTGAAATAGCTCAGAAACTATGGAGCGACTGAAATTCTTTTTTAAATGATCCTAGTAGTTCTTATGTAATCCTACCGGTTTAAAAAAAAAAGGCGCGACAAAAAGAAAAAAAAAGAAAAAGAAAAAAGGGAGGCAAAGAAACACGAAAGAAAACAGCAGATGGAAAGACTCAACGGACCATTGTTCAGCGAAAGAAATAGGGGCTTTTAATTAAAAGTAAAACTGCGAATTCCGCTATTCTTCGCGACTCACAGTGTTGCCAGATGTACGCTTTTGTGCTATAATTTTCATGCCATGCAGCCGTTTTGCGTATTATTAATCGCATTTTTCTTTTCACCGATGATTTCACCGGTTGAGAAAAGATTACACAGTTCCATTCAATGTATGACTGAAATGCACGAAAATATACGCTGATCTGTAATCTCATGTCAATCGGTGAAAACCCTGTTCATTAATTAAAAACATCCGCAAGTTTTTTAAAGTCATCGACGACTCCCACCGGTTAAGAAAAGATTACTCATGCGAGCATTTTCGTGCATTACAGTCACACACTGAATTGAACTGTGTAATCTTTTCTCAACCGGTGGAATCATCGGTGAATTTAAAAATGCGCTTAATTATACGCAAAACTGCAGCTCTGATAATTTTCCATAAAAATCAATGTAAAATACACTGAAAAAAATAGATTTGTGAAATCAGTAAAATGAAGCAAAGGCTAATTTTACCAGCCATTTTCAGTAAAATTGACTACACATATAGCTAATTTTACGTTTTGGATTGTAAATTTTGCTTAATTTTGATTAATTTTAAAATTTGGATCACTAACTTTACCAATCGGATTGTAAATTTAACAATTCAAAGCATTGTAATTTTTGCAAGTAGTATAGCTGTCACGCCAAAACAGCCATGCATGTAATATGCAAAAGTCACAATGATTTGGTTTTTAAAATGTACTATTTAGATTGAAAAATTTGCAATCCAAATGGAGAAATTACTAAAACTTAAGCAAAATTTACAATTCAAATCGTAAAATTAGCCATACGTTTAGTAGGATTTACCGAAAATAACAAGTAAAATTAGCATGTGCTTTATTTTATTGATTTTACAAAACTTAATTGCTTTTTTAGTAATTTCATTTTTTTCAGTGTATAGGACTTTTGATTTGAAATCTGGCAACTCTGCCGACTCAAGAGCTGCAGGTATAGGAGAGGCTAGCAAGAGGATGAGAGGGGGGGGGAGATTTGTGGAGTTTCTTTAGTACGGAGTGAGTGAGTGAGTGAGTTTTGGAGGCACGATTGTTGAGTAAAGGAGGGGATTGGAGAGGAGAAGAGAGGAGGGAGAGGAGAGGAGAGTAGTGGTGAGGGGATGGGAGGAGGGGGAGGGGAGGAGACTGGGTTCCCTTTAGTAGCGTAAGAGGAGAAGGCCGTTATGGGAGCGATTAACGCTAAGTCTTGTTGAGGCCTTAAACAGCAAGTTTGTGGGTGATTTGAGGCTACCAGAAACACAGGGGATACAAGACGTTTATCTCTCTAGAGTGAGGGGGCGTAGCAAGGTGATTCAAGAAGAATAGGAAGATCCCTTCATATGGAGTATAGTAGCAAGGAACCAAGATGGTGTACTAGCAGGTTCCCTTCGCCTTCGTGGATAAGCCTCGATTGCAAGCCTTTTGGTACGGAAGGGACGAATTTCCCTCAAGTTTGGTAGCGAGAAGAATTCAAGTTACCGTAGTAAACTGATACTTTTTATATGTTTTTTCCTCAATGGAAGCTAGAAGAAGCTGTTTATTTTATAGCAGTATCTCACATTCTCACGCTGTAATACGATTTCCTTCGTTTTTAGTCGCCTTCAGCTTTTAATGAGTCTGTCTGCGAAATTTTGCTGCAGTGTTATGAATGGTCGATTCCAATGTGTATTTGCGTGAAAATCACATTGAAAGCATCGAAAATAAGTCTCAAAACCCATTCGCAAACTCAATAAATGCATTTAACAAAATTTAAATGTGGTGGTTGAATGACCGCCGTCGAGCGGATCATATAATACCACAGAATAATACAATCAGAACGGAAACTGCCATAAGAGCCAATGGAAGCAAATTTGGAATTTAACGGCACCAATAGGCAACGCTGTGGTCCTATATCCCAACATGGCGGACGAGTGTGGTTTGTGTTGAAACTCATTTTTTTCTATAAATTCTGGAAAGAAATCTTAAGTTTCCGGCCTAACTTTTATTCTAATGGCATTTCAGAATGAAAATTTCGCGGATCATGTCCTATACTGCTTTTTTCAAGCGCGAATCCAGATGTAAACATCCTATATCCCAACATGGCGGACGCGAAAAATGTATTCGCTTCAAAATCCGACAGAGTTTCCGTTCTGATTGTATTATTCTGTGATAATAGGGCCCAATCTCAACCTTTCTATGTTGACAAATGGGATTCATCACAGAGAAGGTTTCATGAACTAGCTGTGGCGGCTCGTGATATTTGGCAACCATGCAAGTTTTCCATTTAAACGTAGGTAAAATAATCGATTCTTGCGGAGGCTGACAGCCTCCGGGAGAATCGATTGTTTTACATTGGTGAAATAGGAGAAGGTCACGGTTGCCAAATTTCACGAGCCGCCACTGTGAACTAGATGATCACACTGATTGTATGAATTGAAACACGGCCACTTTGGGATTCCCCCCCCCGGCTCAATCTGGCAACACTGATGTGTGCACTTCCATGGACGTGGTCCGATTTTCCGAATAAATAATGGCAAATGGCATTTTAGATTGACGCCCGCGCGCGTTCCAAACGTACCGAGAATGATCCTCCGCACTGGCGCAACCAGGATATCTTCCATCTCTCTCATTTCCCATTTGAATGTATGAGTAGGAAAAGGACAGAAGGAGGGGGTTTTATCCCCTTGTCCATCCTTGTCTAACATACGTTTCTTAATGGAGAAAAGAGAGAGATGAAGAAACTCTCGGTGCGCTACTGATCCTCCGTAAATCCACCAGGGCTTATTCAAGCAATAAACTGTCGATAATAATAGCATATTTGTACGACGAGAAATGCAATCGCGTTGAGGAAGGAAAAAATTTATGATAATTTGAGGAAAAGGAAAAGAGCGCTCTAGCTCCGGTCGTAAAAATCCTTCGGGTCAAGTATTCTCCGCTATAGTGCTTTTGCATTTCCGACTCCGGGGCGAGGAAATTCACAGGGATTTCAGGAGAGCGGAGAAATCGAAACGGAAACAGAGCAGAGATCAAAATATGAACTGGGTGTGCGGCCAAAGTTACGCTAACTCTTTACTAAAATCTTCAGTATGTATACTGTTTTAGAAAAGAGATAGATTACATCGATTGCCGTTCGGGCAGAGCTACCGTTTTGCGTATAATTAATGCTATTTTTCTATTCACCGATGATTCCACCGATTGAGAAAAGATTACACAGTTCAGTTCAATGTATGATTGTAATACACGAAAATACTCGCATATATAATCTTTCCTTAATCGGTGGAAACTCCGTTAGTTAATTAAAATATCCGCAAGTTTTTTTAAAGTCATCGACGACTCCACCGGTTGAGAAAAGATTACAGATGAGAGTATTTTAGTTCATTACAGTAATACACTGAGATGAACTGTGTAATCTTTTCTCAACCGATGAAAGCATCGGTGAATTGAAAAATAGCATTAATTATAAGGAAAACGGCATCGGAAGCCCTGCGTTCGGGGACCTCAGGAATCTCTGGTTCCTAACCAGTAGCGCACCGAGAGTTTCTTCATCTCTCTCTTTTCTCCATTAAAAAACGTGTGTTAGACAAGGACGGACAGCGGGATAAAACCCCCTCTTTCTGTCCTTTTCCTACTTATACATTCAAATGGGAAATGAGGGAGATGGAAGAGATCCTGGTTGCGCCAGTGTTCCTAACTAATTCTGATTTTATATATGTCGCAGGCAAATCGCAATCGGCTTGCGTTGTGACTACAGGCCAGCGGCGGCTCGTGCAATGTGGCAACAATGGATTTCCTCCATTTAAAACTGTGTAAAATAATCGATTACTTGGTGAGGCGTAGCGCCTCACCTAGTATCGATCTTTTTGCATACGTTTAAATGGCAAAAGTGCACGGTTGCCAGATTGCACGAGCCGCCACTGCTACAGGCAAAGAACAATCCGCTTATTTATAATCAGAAAAAATTCAGATCAAGCGTAGTGGTGACTTACAAAATAATTATACCGAGATTTGATTTAGCTCATTCTAAAGCTGATAAGCTAACGATCGTATTGATATCCACAAGTTAAGTTTTTCTCAATTTGTTCTCTTTTGATGAACTTTTAAAGCGATTGCATACAAGTGTTCAAACACACCTCATCTGAAACAACGCAGGTAAGGAACCCTAAAAATAAACCAAATCTGATGAAATCTCCACTTTCATCAGCTTATTAGCTTTAATAATGAGTGAGCTAACGTAAGTCTGGATACAATTATTTTGTAAGTAACCAATACACTTGATCTGAATTTTTCCGATTATAAAAAAGCGGCCTGTTCTTTGCCTGCGACATATACAGTAGGTCATTGTCCCATAAGAGCACCTTTGAACGGACATTTTGGACGTTGAACCAATAAAAAAATAAAGTGACCTTTTTGAAATCATGCATGCAAATTTCACTACTTTAATTCGTACGTTTCTACGCTTAATTAGGTATGTGTCTAGTCCCCTGAATGAAACTGTCGGAATTTACAAGACATTATACAGTTTAAACGATGCATTTGGAGGTTATAAAATCGTCCAAATATCCGCGCGCCCATTCCACAATAACAACGATAATATTTTGGTGATTTCAACCTCCAAATGCATTGTTAAAACTATAATATCCATAATGACGAAGACTACACTTTTTAGGAAAGTTTAATCAGGGTCTTTTTTTAACGGATTACAACGAGGTAGCCACAGAGAGTCAACCGGTGGGTTTTCAAACGCCAGGCTTATGGATTTCCTACCGTGCATCTCGCTTGCGTCAGTATATAACCGCCCCCCCCTCATGTTTACATAAGATCGCGGTCTCAATCAAGACATTATAACCAGTGGCGCGGTGTAGCCTGCATTTGGCAACGCTTTAATGTGTCCATTTAAACTTATGTGAAAGGTCGAATGCAAAGGTGTTCACCGAACACCCAATAGTTCGATCATTCTCGTGGGTTTAAATGGACGCATTACAACATTGCCAAATTGCACGCTACGCCACTGATTATAACATATGGACTGAGTACATAACATAATTCTTGAGGCAAACTTCCGGTACTTCGTGTGCTCACCAAAAATGCTCAACAGGCATCAGTTTACTCGCAACAGGTCCATCATCATAGAGATTTGTAATATTTTTCAAAGTAATCTTTGGTGAAAACTGGTGACAAAGGAACTGACACCATCTTGGGAGTGAATTAAAGTTGTACACTATTCCCAACTTTGGAGGCTACAAGAAGCTTTTCTTGATTTAATAACTTACCAATGTCAAAATAACGGTCAGTAAATAGTGCTTCATAAATTTTTGATCCATCTCAATTTTATTTATTTTATTTATTTTTATTTATTTTATTATTTTATTTATTCATCTCAATTTTTTTTTCTTAAGTATTATGAGTTGAAGGGTTTCGTTCATTTGTTTGTCACCAGTTGAACGTTCCACCCCCAATTCCATAAAATAGACTCATCCGTTTATTTACTGTAGAGTCCGCTATATTTGCCTCGGTCATCCGAATGGTACCGCGGTAGAGAATGCACTCGGTCTTTGAAGAAAGTGCGGTTACCTCTGCGCCTTGGAGATGATGCGTATAGTAACAAGCCTTTAAAGTTACATGTGTCCAATCACTTTTCTACTCAATCCAATTGCGATTCGACATAATTTCCCGCTGGGTGCGCCTATGATTTAACGATACCACTCTTGTTCTTGAGGGTTACAAAATGCAAAACTCTATTTCAGAGCGCGGTGGCCTCCACTCAAAATGGAATAGCAACCTTTTAAGGGCCAAGCCCAAATATACTCGGTTTTCTTCTCGAGTCTACTTCACATTGTTTCAGTCTTCATACCGGATAAACGCGATTATTGATGAAAACTTGTACAAGATAAGATGTCTTCCGGCGCCTTCAATGCGTCTTATAGGCAATTTCAACTCCCCCAAGTACGAACCGTTAACTACCTTCCCTTTATAAACTGAATAGTGGCGTCCTTTTGAAATAACCTGGCCCTTAAAGGGTTAGCTGTCAAATATTTTCTAAATTAGCAAAGGTTACCTCAAGGATACTTTTTCCCGTGCTTACGTTTTTACGGTTACGTACATAAAAGAAATGTATTGGGGGGGAAATGTATATATATATATATATTATATATATATATATATATATATATATATATATATATATGATGAATACCTTTAGAGTTGGTCAGACTCTAAAGTTTGGAGAAACAACAAAGCCAAAAAAGAAAAAAATAACATTAAAAAATAATGTAAGTACGTGCTCAAAACACAGGGGGGAGAGAGTTCGCCTCAGGCAGGTGCAACAGAAATGCATGAGCGAGGACAGCGTTTCGAGAGCGCCACGACCGGTTTCGTCGTTGTTACGACTCATCAGGTGGGCTTACTCGAAGCTGCCTCTACTCAATGCTTTTCGCACACAGCAAGTCGTCGAAACGACACTGCTGACATGACGCGAGAAGCAAATGCTCCCGCGCCATCTACCATAGAAGCTGAACAACTCTCAGATGAAAAAAGCAAGACCAGAGAAAAGGAGGACCAGGGGGGAGGTCTCTCCCCCCTGTGTTTTTTACACGTACTTACATTATTTTTTAATGTTATTTTTTTCTTTTTTGGCTTTGTTGTTTCTCCAAACTTTAGAGTCTGACCAACTCTAAAGGTATTCATCATTTATTTTTTTGGCCATTTTTTTGTGTTTTATTACGTATAGTCACTGCGGAGATGGTGCTTTTTTCCCGTTCGGGAGCCGGCGGCTGTTTGTAGAACGCGTTCGCTTCTCTAGCCGTCCGGTTTTATCTTTTTCTCTGGTCTTGCTTTTTTCATCTGAGAGTTGTTCAGCTTCTATGGTAGATGGCGCGGGAGCATTTGCTTCTCGCGTCATGTCAGCAGTGTCGTTTCGACGACTTGCTGTGTGCGAAAAGCATTGAGTAGAGGCAGCTTCGAGTAAGCCCACCTGATGAGTCGTAACAACGACGAAACCGGTCGTGGCGCTCTCGAAACGCTGTCCTCGCTCATGCATTTCTGTTGCACCTGCCTGAGCTGAACTCTCTCCCCCCTGTGTTTTTTACACGTACTTACATTATTTTTTAATGTTATTTTTTTCTTTTTTGGCTTTGTTGTTTCTCCAAACTTTAGAGTCTGACCAACTCTAAAGGTATTCATCATTTATTTTTTTGGCCATTTTTTTGTGTTTTATTACGTATAGTCACTGCGGAGATGGTGCTTTTTTCCCGTTCGGGAGCCGGCGGCTGTTTGTAGAACGCGTTCGCTTCTCTAGCCGTCCGGTTTTATCTTTTTCTCTGGTCTTGCTTTTTTCATCTGAGAGTTGTTCAGCTTCTATGGTAGATGGCGCGGGAGCATTTGCTTCTCGCGTCATGTCAGCAGTGTCGTTTCGACGACTTGCTGTGTGCGAAAAGCATTGAGTAGAGGCAGCTCCGAGTAAGCCCACCTGATGAGTCGTAACAACGACGAAACCGGTCGTGGCGCTCTCGAAACGCTGTCCTCGCTCATGCATTTCTGTTGCACCTGCCTGAGCTGAACTCTCTCCCCCCTGTGTTTTTTACACGTACTTACATTATTTTTTAATGTTATTTTTTTCTTTTTTGGCTTTGTTGTTTCTCCAAACTTTAGAGTCTGACCAACTCTAAAGGTATTCATCATTTATTTTTTTGGCCATTTTTTGTGTGTTTTATTATTATATATATATATATATATATATATATATATATATATATATATATATATATATTATATATATATATATATATATATATATATATATATATAAAATGAATAATGAATACCTTTAGAGTTGGTCAGACTCTAAAGTTTGGAGAAACAACAAAGCCAAAAAGAAAAAAATAACATTAAAAAATAATGTAAGTACGTGTAAGGTATTCATCATTTATTTTTTGGCCATTTTTTTGTGTTTTATTATATATATATATATATATATATATATATATATATATATATATATATATATATATATATATATATATATATATATATATATATATATATATATATATATAGAAAGAGGAAAAGAGTTTATCGAGGAAAATACATGATGGAACAAGTTTTAATGGATAGATTTTGGTGCAACTCCTCCCGGATCGAGTCAGAAGGGGAAGAGATGGGAGGGGAGGGGTTATGAGCAGGGATAGAAGAGATGGCAATGGAGGTGGGTGCTGGTAGACTGAGGACAAGTGAGGAATGGACGGGGGACAGAAATAGGGGAGGGGGGCATGGATTGGAGGGTGGATGGGGGGCATGGATTGGCGGGTGGAGGGGGGCATGGGTTGGCGGGTGGAGGGGGGATGCAAGGCAGGTGCACGCGGTTTCGTGGAAACGTCCGAAGCTCGCCACTATAACCAACTCGGACGTTTCCACGATGATGAAGCCCCAAAGAGCTTTTGAACCTCTTGCTTTACATTACTTCATTACTCCATTACTTCTACATTACTCCATTACTTCTACATTACTTCACTCCAATATCTGAAAGTGAATGAATGGGGAGGAGCTGTATATAAATATATGTATAAGCACAAAACACGAAACTACCCTTAAACGAAACTTGCTCAAAAGCCGATAGCCCACATTATCTACTTCGATAGTGCTGCTTTAGCCTTGTTTGATAGATTCTGACGGGAAATGAGTCTTTCGCAAACTTTTGCTACGGCAATATGGAGCATGAACTACCATGGATTCTAACCCAGAAATAAAAACCGATAAACTCGCTAAAAGACTTTGAAATTCATTAATGAAATTGTATATTTGCCTCTTTGACATCTTTAAAGGAGTCGGACAGCCTATCTTGGCCAATGCTAATAAACCCGAGTTCAAGGAACATTTTCTTGAGGCGTACTTGTCTAAAATTCAAAATTAGTTTAGCTTAATAGATTCCTCTTTGTGTCCTGCATATTTTAACTCATGGATTTTTGGAAATGCTCACAACTGTCCGCAGAACCAATTTTTGAAATGTTATACAAAAAATATGCCATATTTTTTGGTGGTATTTCTGGCGTAAAATGGCGACAGTAATTAATTCTGTAAAACCCTCGCGTTAAAGTGAAGAGGAAAGTGTAAGGATTCAAATGAGCCAAAGTTTCTTAAAATCGACCCAGAAGATCCTGAGGAAATGTTCAGTTTGAATGAAAAAACACGAATTCAACGAAAACAACTAAAAATTCCGGAAAAAAACACTTTAAATGCTTAATGCACTTATCACTTTTTTTTTTTTTTTTTTTTAATAAAATTACTCTTACCTAGTAGACTTCTCACCAAGCAGTGGTAAAGCGTGCTATTTGGCAACCTTGTATTGTGTCCATTTAAATCCATGTAAAGGGTCGAATGCGAAGAAGTTCGCCGAACACCCAATAATTCGATCTTTTCCTTGGGTTAAATGGACAGATTGCAATGTTGCCAAATTGCACGCTACGCCACTGTCATCAAGAATAAGTGAACTTCACTGAAAAAATAATAATGGTAAGTTAGCATTTAACATGTAGAAAAAGTGTCCGACATGTACTAAATGCTGATTTCACATTATGAAAATGCTGATTCAACATTTGAAAATACTGATGTAACATTTTCTAATGTCGAATCAGCATTTTCGTAATGTAAAATCAGCATTTAGTACACGTCGAACACTTTTTCTACATGTTAAATGCTAAATTACCATTTTTTTCCAGTGTTGCTTAAATTGAAGCTGAGGATATATACAGAGCAAAGTTATCGGGAATTGAAGCTGAGGATATATACAGAGCAAAGTTATCGGGAAAAACGAATTTTGAACCTTTTGACCAAAATCCTTGTCCGACTTTCTTCAATGAGACAAAGGTGGGCTTTCTGAGCAAGGTAATTTTGAAGACACCATGAATTGCCATGATGGAAATCTTTTATGGACCATGGGCGGATCCAGCGATCAGGCAACTGTGTATTCTTCCCATTTGAATGCGTGAGAAACAATCGATTAGTCAAGGGGCCATGGCCCCCTCGAGAATCGATTCTTCCTCATACGTTCAAATGGGAAGAATACATGCATGGTTGCCATATTGCTGGATCCGCTCTTGTTATGGACACTTTATATCCGGCCTCAGTTAGTTAAAAAAAAGAGAGAGAGAGAGAGAGCCAGAGAGAGAGAGAGAGAGCCAGAGAGAGAGAGAGAGAGAGAGAGAGAGGGGAGAGATAGGGAGAGAGGGAGAGAGAGGGAGAGAGAGAGAGAGAATTATATCCACCAGTGGTCATTAGGTTTGGGGATCGTTGCTCATTAATCGATCTTAGTTTCAATTTTAACCTTGAATTAAAAAATGTGACGGATCCATTTAAAATAGATTTGAAATGAAGGTATAAACACATTGAAGGGTGCATGGTTGTCTGGACACAGAACTCGATGTGGTTGTTTTTCTGGAAGGAATCCCACGATGACAAATATGACTTTCAACAGAAACAAGCAACTCTTTCTCACCTGGTTAGTTTCAATGTAACTCTGTGTCTAGATAGTCACTTTAAAACACTTGCACTTTCGTTTAAATGTACAGTTTCCTCTGAATTAATTACAATTTTTGAATTAAGTTAAATTTTAGGGGACAAAGACACGTTCTGTCCAAGGTGACTCTCACTTTGAAACTGAATTTACAGAAAAAGATAGAAATAGCGACACATTAACACAAGTCCCATTGGTCCCTCTTCCTCTCTCCTCTTCTAACACGTTCCTTTCAATTAGTAGAGAGGGAGAGAGAAAGGGAGAGAGAGACAGAGAGAGAGAGAGAGAGAGAGAGAGAGAGAGAGAGAGAGAGAGAGAGAGAGAGAGAGAGAGAATATGAAAGAGACAGGAGACAGAGAAAGGAGGAAAGATGTTAAAAAAGAGAGAGGGAGAGAGAAAGGGAGAGAGAGACAGAAAGAGAGAGAGAGAGAGAGAGAGAGAGAGAGGAGAGAGAGAGAGAGAGAAAGAAAGAGAGAGAGCCAGAGAGAGGGAGCCAGAGAGGGAGAGCCAGAGAGAGAGAAAGAGAGAGAGAGAGAGGGGGAGAGATAGGGAGAGAGAGGGAGAGATAGGGAGATAGAGGGAGAAAGAGAGGGAGAAAGAGAGGGAGAGAGAATTATATGTGGTCTTATTAGGTTTGGGGATCGTTGCTCATTAATCGATCTTAATTTTGCCCACCATATGAGGCGGTGCTGCTTAAGAGCCCGCAAAATGAAGCAGCCGGTAGTCGTGATTTATGTAGTGTATTGGGTTGGGTGCTTAAAGCTTCTCCGTGGCTCAAGAGGCAAGCAAGTGCCCCAACTTACACAATCTTGAACGGGGAACCGTTGACGGGGAGAGAGAGAGAGGGCAAAGGGGGGTAAAGTGAGCAAGGCAGCATCTGGGGGTTGATTAACCATGCTCATAACTCGTGATGTTACCCAGTGGCGGCGCGTGCAATCTGGCAACAACGGATTCTCTCCTTTTAAACCAATGTAAAACAATCGATCTTCAGGAGGTGCAATTGCACCCCCAAGATATCGATACTTTCGTATAAGTTTAAATGGAAAATTAGCATGGTTGCCAAATTGCACGAGCCGCAACTGATGTTACCGCATTGTCAGATCTTGGGAGAGGGAAAACAAAGAGAAGAACAAAAAAAAACTTAATGGCTTTCAAACAATAGCATCATATTGGAAGTGGTTTAGATATTGGAACATTTTTTTGTGGAGAGGGAGTGGGATGGATGGGCAGGGCTGCCGTTTTGCGTATAGAATCAATGCTATTTTTCTATAGTCACCGATGATTCCACCGGTTGAGAAAAGATTACACAGTTCAGTTCAGTGTATGACTGTAATGCACGAAAATACTCTGGGACCAAATAATTTTAGGTCCCGAGCAATGAATTGCGTGCATCTTGCGTGCGGTTTTGACCAATCAGAGAGCTTACGCACGGTCACATGACCGTGCGTAAGTTACTCTCGGGACCGAACATTATTTGGTCCCAGATCTGTAATCTTTCCTCAATCGGTGGAAACTCCGTTTGATTAATTAAAATATCCGCAAATTTTTTAAAGTCATCGACGACTCCACCGGTTGAGAAAATATTACAAACGCGAGTATTTCAGTTTATCATAGTCATGCTCTGAACTGCACTGTGTAATCTTTTCTCAACCGGTGGAATCATCGGTGAATTGAAAAATAGCATTGATTCTACGCAAAACGGCAGCCCTGTGGATGGGAGAGTTGGAAGGGATGAAGATGGCGAATTTCGTGGTCTTCCTCCGAATAATGCCGCTGCAATCCATCGAATTAATAGCATTTTTTCAATTCACCGATAATTCCACCGGTTGAAAAAAGATTACACAGTTAAATTCAATGTATGACTGAACTGCACGAAAATACTTTGATCTGTAATCTCTTCTCAATCGGTGAAAACTCTGTTAATTAATTAAAATATCCGCAAGTTTTTTAAAGTCATCGACGACTCCACCGATTGAGAAAAGATTTCCGATGCGAGCATTTTCGTGCATTTCAGTCATACATTGAATTGAACTGTGTAATCTTTTCTCAACCCGTGGAACTATCGGTGAAATGAAAAATGCGATTAATTATACGCAAAACGGCAGCTCAGGACCGACGAGAGCAGGACGTCCATTCTTATCTTCTTTAATTTAAAAACGAAGCGGTTTTGTGCTTTTATTAGGCTGTCAGGATTATGAAACTTTTACGTCACGGATAAAAATCGGTTCAATGAATGAGTTTTCGAAAAAATTGTGTCTGTTAATTGTTTTCATGGCAAATACCGGGGGTGGGGGGGACTAAAACTCATCTTTCCAATTTGCTGCATTTTTACGTAAATGTCCGTAAATATTCAGGAATCTGATGATATATATGCTGAAAAATGGTCTTTAGAGCTTTTAGTTGTAAATGTACTTATAATTACTTAAAATATTTAAAGTTTAAAAAAAGAAGAATTAAGCCCTCACGGTGTAAAACCGTTTGTGGCTTTTTCAGGACCCATTCATATTCTATATTTTCCATGATTTTCTGCTGTGACGTAAAAAGCCAAATTTATAATTTAACCGTAGCTCTGGCTGAAAATCCCTGGTCGCCATTTCCCTTCAATCCAGTGTCAGGTCATATTTGATCGCAACAGTAGCGCACCGAGAGTTTCTTCATCTCTCTCTTTTCTCCATTAAGAAACGTATGTTAGACAAGGATGGACAAGGGGATAAAACCCCCTCCTTCTTTCCTTTTCCTACAGAAACATTCAAATGGGAAATGAAAGAGATGGAAGAGATCCTGGTTGCGCCAGTGTAACGAGAGTTTCTTCATCTCTCTCTCTCTTCTCTATTGAAAAACGTATGTATTAGACAAGGATGGACAAGGGGATAAAACCCCCTCTTTCTGTCCTTTTCCTACTTATACATTCAAACGGGAAATGAGAGAGATGGAAGAGATCCTGGTTGCGCCAGTGGATCGCAAGGAAACTGTTCAGGCATGTTTCAATGAAGACTTAATTTCGTACACCCAAGTAACAGGCGTGAGTTGGAGGCCGTCAAAAGTTGTTCAAGTGAAGGCGAGTCTTACTAGTTATTCAATTGTTTGATTGTAATTGCAGTGCTAAGTTTGTATCAATATTACGAATCTATACAGTTATATTGTGGTATAGCAAAGCTGTCCCTTGTTCACAAATAAATCATATCTGAATATAATTTTGCCGTAAGTTGCTTTCTTTATGATTTCGTTTTGGCCATTCCTTAATTCACGGAAAAAAAAGAATGGTGTAATTTACCATTCGCATAGCTGATTTTGGCCCCTACCAGAGTTAAGATAAACTTGACCAGAGTTATGGAACATTTGACCAGGAATCAGGTCGATTTCACTTGATTCCTGGTCAAATGTTCCATAACTCTGGTCAAGTTTATCTTAACTCTGGTAGGGGCCAAAATCAGCTATGCGAATGGTAAATTACACCATTCTTTTTTTTCCGTGTTCTTCGTAAATCTAATGAACAGTAGCGCACCGAGAGTTTCTTCATCCGTCTCTCTTTCCTCCATTAAAAAACGTATGTTAGACAAGGATGGACAACGGGATAAAACCCCCTCTGTCTGTCCTTTTCCTACTTATACATTCAAATGGGAAATGAGAGAGATGGAAGAGATCCTGGTTGCGCAAGTGCTTATGAATCATCATTTTTAGAAATTATAAAAAACAAAAACGAAAAAAAACCAGAAACAATGAATATTGGTCCGTTCAATTTGACAACGCTGCGATGCACGTCGGAAGCTCCAAAGCTCCTATACTCAGCCCGAAAGTTGGCCTGGGATCGATGCCACAAATTATGACCAACGCAGAACACAGCGGCAGGAGGAGCAACATATTGAATTGTCACAAGAGACCAACCCAGGGTATTAATTTGTTCTCCAAGCATTACACATAAACACACATGCACACACACACGAATACACAAATACACGTATGTGCACGTTCGTCTATAAAATCATGTTATGCATGTGTATGCGTGCATACGTTTAAGTGTTTACCAAACGCTCTGTATATGGCACGTAAATCATCATTTGATACGTAATTCAATCGTTTCACGGCACATGTGTTCGTCTCGTACGACTGAACGGCAGGTTTTTGTGCTCATCTACATACAGAAACCGGTGACCGGTGGACCTGGACCCTCGCTCGCGTCATCCCGTCGGCCGAACATCTAATTTGTGGCGCTTATAGTATGAAGATCTGTTCTCGGTTAATCCTCCCACGGGATATCACCGATACCTACACACTCTTACACAACTTACATTATTGTATTTGCGAGGGAATTACGAGACTTGGAACTGTCGATCTCGCGGAATCAAAAGTGGATTCAGTAATTTTATGTCCAAGTGAATATAAAACGAACTCATGGGGCTCTTCCTAACTTTTGCTACTTAAGCTACTGAATAGGTAATTCTTGCTTAAAAACCAGTGAAAATTATAATAGGCACATTGATCCCCCCCCAAAACTTCAATTTAACTTTAGCAGTTTCTCGATGCTCACTCACTCATCAGTGGCAAAGCGTATCATTTAGCAATGTCGGATTTTGACCATTTAACCCCCCCCCCCCCCAATTGAAATATTGGGCGCGCGCCAGCCGTGCGGTGAGTATATCTTTGAAATCGACCGTCATGCACCATTCGATTAGTTTTACAAAATACAACGTTGCAAAATTTTGCACTAAGCCACACAATTTCTTACTATAATGACTTTTTAAGTCTAACTATAATTTCAATTGCATGTATCGTAAATTCGTAAAATGTATTTATTTTAACTTTAATTCAGATTAAGAGCTAGGCGCACAAAATGACAAGCACCCCACGGTGGTTCCAAGCGGGAATAAGGTTTATCATATTGCACAATCCCAATCCTTTTCTCTATTGACACAGCTTCGCAAGTCGAGAGTCAGCTGCGCTATTTTTGCTGCACTCAATAACGAAAGTGAATCAGTGATTATTTGTCAGTTTATTTTCCCACGGTTCCACCAGACTCTCGAAGCGGGGCTTGATGAGGGATGAAGTTAGGGGGGTGGCCGGGCAGGGTGGGGAGGGAGCGGAGGGAGGGGAGGGAGGGTCAGCGGCTCTGAGCGATTTCGCGGTTAAATGTTTGCGTGTCAGAGTTCGCGCGACCATAGTTCCCAATGCCAATGCCGCGTTGGATGTATGCAGGGGCAAGGGGTCCGCGGAAGTGGAAGTGGGAGGAGGGTGTTTCAATTACCAAGTTCCTAACCTACAATTCAACAACGAAAGTCAATCTATTATTCATTAGAAAAGTCCTCACTAAACAACACTCAATCCATTGTGATAAGTTAATCAGTCAACTTCGCGTTTCCGTTTTTCTCCCTGCCCCCCCCCCCCCCCCCCCCCTCACTCCACATTTTCCACAATGGGGCTCTTGCAAACTTTGGCTGCGAGCAAAAAAATAGTCCACTCTGATGCAAAGACCAGCGAAAATCACGAAAGTCACTCTAAGGAAGTCTAAAATCCAGTAATAAACTCACGTAACTGCTATAACGGCAAGTGCGTGATGGCGGTTCGACGCAGGTATCATGGGAGATTCCTGTCTATTATGTCACTTTCTGTACGGAAAAACAGAGATATGTCTCTATTTAGATAGGAATCTCCCATGATACCTGCGTCTCTCCGCCATTAAGCCCGATTCTGAGAGTGAATTTCGTGATTTTTTTAGTGTACGCATCGTCATTTTTACAGGTTTATATGCAAGACTCAACTCTTCAATCCCATATAGCAAAAGTTTGCAAGAGCCCCATTTGCGTTGATTTTTTCTCTCTCCCTCCCTCACCCTCCCTCATTCTACCCATTCCTCCCTTCTCTCACTCTTCCCGAGCGAAACGACAACGCGCTTCGGCCAATCAGGATTATTTTTTCCCCTCGAACTATTTTTAAGTGCTGCGTGATTTTGCCCCCCCCTCCAAACAATGAATTCGGAGGGATACTCTTCCACCTGCCAGTTGATCCGTCCTCCCTCTCTCCTCCCCTCCCCTCACAGTAAATGGGTCTGTTGCATACTTTTGCTACAACAATATAGAACCTTGATTCTTATGTAAAATTCGGCGAAAATAACGATGCGCATATTAAAAACGTTCAAAATCCACTCATTAACTCAGGAAATCACTTCAATTTCAAACAGTCCGCGCTACACCAGACACCATTTGCACCGGTATACCACTACATAGACGGAACCACCGTGCATAAGTAAACAACATCGTAACTACAAATATAATGGAATTTCTTTTTTAATACGTGAAATATAAGCTGCATTTGCTGTCTGGTCTTTTCGGTTTATCAAAGATTACAAAATAATATAAGAAATGTACGCATCTAAACGAAACATTCGAATGTTTGTAAGTTCTGTTCATGTTTACTTAAACGAGATGGTTCCATCTACGTAGTTATAAGTCGGTGATATAGTGTCTTGTGTAGCGCGGGTTGTTTGAAATGGAAGGTATTTTCTGAGTTAATGAGTGGATTTTGGAAGTTTTTAATGTGCTCATCGTTATTTTCGCAGAATTTTACGTTAGAAACAATGAGTTATATTGATGTAGCAAAAGTACGCAACAGACCCATTCTCACTCCTGATTGCTGTTTCACAAACGGATATAAACAGGGTGTAACAGATTTATCCCTCCCCCTGCCTCCCTTGAACGAGTTGAGATAAAAAGTTTGCGGTTTGGACCATTCTTCATAATTTTAGGTGAACTTTATTTTTTTGGGGGTCAAAACCCTAATTTTTGAGATTTTGAGATTGGCTCTCTAGGGGGGCTGGGGGGTTCTGAACCCCAAAAAAATAAAGTTCACCTAAAATTATGAAGAACAGTCCAAACCGCAACTTTTTATCTCAACTCGTTCACAAGTTAGCCAGGGGGGAGGGGTACATCTGTTACACACTGTATGCAAGCGTGGCTTTCGCTTTTAAATTGAATGAAGCTCGAACTTCAATTAAATCTTCGGTAGAAAAATGACCCATCAAAAGACTTTAGTTGAGCCGACCAAATCTTTGGGTCACCCAGCAAAATCTCTTCAGTTACGCGTTTACAACTTTTGGTTGGCTCAACTAAAATCTTTTGCTGGGTCATTTTTCTACCAAAGGTTTTGTCAGCGCTACCAAAGCGTTTTTCCTGTTTTTTTTTCTGTGGCAGTCCAACTGGTCCCCGGACGCTTGCCCTAAAACTTTTTATCTAAAAACAGATTACCTATACTTTTTTTTGCTCAATGAAAGTTGCCCTACCAATTTTCACCTAAAACGCATTTTACCTCAAAACCTTTTACCTAAAATCTTTAAGGCAAAATGCCTCAATAAGTAAAAATTGTAAGAAAGTGAACAAAAAACCAAAATAAACCTTAAAAACCGTGAAAACCGTAAAAACAGAAACCGAAACCAAAAAATGAGTTTGTTATAATAACAGAGCAATTAATAATTTTGATATGCGTACAATTCCAAGGGAAGAACTTTCATTTCCTTATAGGTTAGGTATGAGAATTATTTACTGTTTCTTTCCTCTCTATGGCAACAGTTTTTTGAGAAGGAGGCATACATGCCGGCTGACAATTTTAGGCAAATGAACATTTAGATAAAATATACTTTAGATCAAAGTGTGTAGGACAACTATTTTTAGGCGAAACACCTGTAGGTAATCTGCGTTTAGGTCAAATACTTCAGAGCAAATGACCCGGGACCGTCCAACTAAACGATCGATTTAACGTAAAAATAAATAATCGGCCTGAAGGGTACTGTGCATATAAACTTATAGTCTCTGTTGAACAAAATACTGCAATTTTTTTCAGTCGTGGGAAAAGGTGAAATAAAGGGGAACAGAGAGGAGAGAGAAGGCTGAACTGACCCCATTTATGTCGAATAAAAAGAGAAAGCGAGTCGACCCGGACGGACGTCCGACGTACGTTGAATTTCGGCAGCAACGTTGTTGTGCGGTTTGCGTCGGAAACTGACGTCGATAACTACGGCTTGGCGGCACGTGGACGAGCACCAACTGAAAACTTAGCAACAGCTGCGTCAGTCAGAGGCGCGCTTGCAAGGGCGCACAGTGGATCTAAATATGGAATTTTTGAACAAGAAATTTTTTTACATTTTAGACACTATCCGCACTTTGCTCACAGCAAAAGATTGCTAGGACCCCATTTTAACTTTAATTATCAAACCATTTATTGTTCACGATTGTTTTGCGATTTGCTTTAATATTTTTTTTTTTTTTTTTTAATTTTGAAATGGTGTCCAGAAAATTATATAATTTGATCCACTGTGGGGCGTGGCATTGCGTCGGTCAGCGTCACTCTCGGAAAAAAAAACGCGTCCTTTTACTGTTAGAGCCGAAACACGCCTGGAATAAAATGCGAACGCGAATGTGAGTGAGCCGGTATTTGGTATTTTTCGAGTAGTCCGCTTACACTGTTGTCAGAGATGACGGAAAGGTTCTTTACTAACGATAAGTACTCAATGACGGTGTATGAGCTGAAAACAGCGAGAATTTTATTGAGAGGCTTCCTTGGAAATCTCTTATTGCCACTTAAGCCTCAGTTAGTTCGCCTCCTTAATTTTAATCTCAAATGAAAAATTGTGACGGATCCATTCGAAATAGACAGTTTCAGTGCGAAGTCAACAGTTAGCCAACAACCACAACAATGCACTCATCGGTAGTAATCGGTTGTGATAAAACTCGCGTAGAGTTCCAAACTATCTCACTCACTCTCCTGTAACCTTCATGTATGTATACGTATACCCATCTCGCTTTCTAGTTTCGAAATTCGTATACAGGGCCTTGTATTACGACATACATAGGCTGTCCCAAAACAACTGTCAGTTGGTTTGTATTTCGGAAATTATAAAACATATTGAAATGCGGTTTGCGGGAGATTGTAGCTCATACTATTACCTTTTCAACGAGCTCTAGTTTAGCTAATTTGGTTGAAAATTCGCCGAGTTACAGCAAATTTTCGAGGGTGTGTAAAAAATAACCCTACGAGATTTTTGAGCTCAAAATAACTTTATTTCGCTCAACTTAACAATTTCATCTTAGAGATTTGTTGGTACGTTTACAATTGAGGATAGCATACCTTTACAGTAATAGGTGATAATTGAGGACTATAATCACTCCTTATCTGAAGATTCAACATCCCGATCTTTTTTCGCCATTGACGTCGATGCATCGTTGAATGCGCTCGGGTCATTTTTCGACGAAGGTCTTCCGAAATGCTTCGTTAGGCAGTCTCAGGAAAAATCCGCGCACAGTGTTTTGAATTTCTTCGCGGGTGTTGAATCGCTTACCACGTAAAAACTTCTTAAAACAGGGAAAAAACCAAAAGTAGCATGGAGCAAGATCAGGACTGTACGGGGGTTGTGAGATATAGCGGCGTAATGTCCTTGCGCTCGAAGAACTGCATGATGGAAGAACTGGAACGATGCATCGACGTCAATGGTGACTACTTCGAAAAAGATCGGGATGTTGAATCTTCAGATGAGGAGTGATTATAGTCCTCAATTATCACCTATTACTGTAAATGTATGCTATCCTCAATTGTAAACGTACCAACAAATCTCTAAGATGAAATTGTTAAGTTGAGCGAAATAAAGTTATTTTGAGCTCAAAAATCTTGTAGCGTTATTTTTTACACACCCTCGAAAATTTGCTGTAACTCGGCGAATTTTCAACTAAATTAGCTAAACTAGGGCTCGTTGAAAAGCTAATACTATGAGCTACAAATTCCCACAAATCGCATTTCGATATGTTTAATAGTTTCCGAAATACAGACCAACTGACAGTTGTTTTGGGACAGCCTATGTATTATTATCAAAATCGCGTTAAAATGCCTCGAGGAATTCATTTCAGCCACAAAATTTCGCGGAAGATGTCTCTATAAACGATTTTTGAAATTAGTGTGAGATGGCAGTATATGGGGGTTACGTGAGAGCGAGAGAGACAAACTGTCTTTGTTTGGAACGCTCATCACTGGCTGCCACCATAACGAAAACCCTCTATTGGTTTGAAATGAAGGTGAAAGTGTTTAAGAGTGGGCTATCTGGATACATAGTGTCTTTTGTCAGTGCACAGAAAAAACAGGAAAAACGTTTTGTAGCGATTGACCAAAGCTTTGGTAAAAAAATAACCTCGCAAAAGATTTCAGTAGAGCTAACCAAAGAGTCTGTTCGCCAAACTGAAGAGATTTTGTTGGATGACCCAGAACTTTGGTTGGATCCAGTAAAGTCTTTTTTTGGTTCATTTTTCTACCACATAGGTTTTTGTTAGCGCTACCATCAATTTTTTCCCCTCTGTGAAAATTTATTCCACCAGTGAATCTTTCTATCATTGAATTCTCCATCGGTGCATCTTATTCGATCGGTGAATCTTCAGTTAACGAACTGTACACAGGCAAATCTTCCATAGGTTAATCCTCCCATTAGTGGATCTTCCATCATTTTATACAGTAGCGAGGCGTGTGATATATGGCAAAGTTCCTTTTTCCCATTTAAACACATTACACAGCTCGAAATGTCTGGTCATCGCCGATGACTGAAGCATTCGACCTTTTTGATGAATTTAAATTGAGAAAAAACATTGCTGCCAAATTTCATGCCTCACCACTAATTTTATAATCAACCAGCTCTTTTTTTTGTCACTTAATCATCACGAAGGATACTTTGGAATAGATCTCAAGAGCCATTTTCGACTCACCGAGGACTTTAATTTTCAGCATGAAAATATATTAAAATTCAGAGCCTTGCACACACATGCTCAACTAGATCTTCAAACGCTTGATACTTTCACGTCATTTTAAATGGAAAGAAGTGTACTATCGACGAATCAAAGATCGTTGCGAGATTTTTACGAGATAGTATGTTTCGCCTTCAAGGTTTCGGTTCGGCCACTTTTCATACTCCTTACTTACACTTTGCAGGCGAGAGGCCAGTGCGGTTGAGGTGCCAAATCCGTTGCAGATCAGTCCCACATACACACCCATAACTGAAAATGTGTGAATATCTCGCGACAATCTTTAATTCGTCGATAGTACATTACACGGTATCGATCCGACAACGATGCCCTCACATCGAAATGACGTGCATTTCATTTCGTGCTCAGGACTCGAGAGAATAGACTTCTTCTTCTTCTTTTCCGTGTGTCGCATCGTGTCGTCTCAGTTAAGTCAGTCGTAGGGCTACCGATGCGATGCGGCCTGTTCCTCGGGTTGCCCTAAAAAGCAGAAACGTCTCAACTGCATAGGCAGATTCTACAGTGCCGAGGCTTTTCTGCTCCAAACGGTAGTGTCGTGTGACGGTGAAGTATACGAGGCAGCAGGGGAGAGAACCAAACCAAGCAAGAGGAGTAAGATCGGTGGGGAAAGGAGGGGGGCGGAGGGGGGGGAGGCGTAAGCGAAAGGTAAAATGATAAGGGCTTAACTAATCATTAAACACGTATTCGTATCCATTTCCCTCGCTTTCCCTCCTCCTCCCCCCCCCCCCCGACGCCCCTTTACCCAACACTTTATACAGAATCAAAACGGGCACTTTGGGCTCGAGCAACAGTTGGTCTGCTTTTAACCTGTTGAGAATTTCAACTTTCCTCCCCCTCCCGCGTATAGCAAACTCTTGCTCGCCTCTGCACGCCCGCCCCCTAACTGCGTGCGGGTGGGGTGGAGAGAGGGAGGGGATGGTAGAGCCACCTCGCCTGGTTAGAGCACTGAGCGTATCGATCTGGACCCCTCTCCCACACACCCCCACTTTTCCAGTCCCCGGCCCCCCCCCCCCCCCCCCAACCTCGCCCTCGCCCTTACCATCCCTCGTCCCTCTCTACACCCTCCCATCCCCTCCACCGCGTCTTCTCTTGTATTCTCCATCCCCTGTCCAAGAGAGTTACTAATCTCGGCACTCGGTGGCGCGGCGGTGCGGTGGTGGTGGATATTTGTGGATGAATAAAAAATGTCACCCCCCCCATTCCCTTCCCCCACCCCATCTCTTTCTACCCTTCTCTCCTCAGTGCCCCCCCCCCCCCCCCCAGGACTCAACCCCGATTTATTCTCCAGCGTTGCTAATTACGACATACTTTATCTCTCTCCTACCCCTCTATCAAGCTTCGTATCTCTATTCCTTTCTCCATGTCCCTCACCCCCCCCCCCCCCCCCCACTGCCACCTCTCATTTTCGTTAGACACTCACCGGCGTTAATTATGCCGATTTTCATCTTCGTAAAAATATCTCTCTTCAAACTCTTGTTTTCATTCGTTTTTATATCATCGTCCATCAACCAAGGAAGAATAAAAATGTATTCATTTAATGTACGCATAAATCCTTAGTTACCTTTTCATTTTTATTTTTACTTTCTCACTCTAATGAAATTAGAAAAATTGAGAAAGTATTGCAATAGCGCAGAGATTTTTGATGCATTTTGTGTCGATACTTGGCCTGCTGCAACTAAATCAATCACGATAATTATAAAATAATTGGCTCTTACCATGCCTAATACTATCCTAAAGAACATCCATCCATGATATTTCAATATTTCTTAACCATATGTGGTTGGGAGGAGTAAATGCTCAAAATTTCTGTGGCGTCTGTCTGTCCGTCTGTCTGTCTGTCTGTCTGTAGTCATGAACGTGAAACCCAGCATAACTTTTGATCTACTGATCCATATGCATCCAAATTTTGCAGAGATGTTGCTTTTAACATTCCCCAGAGGGACTTTTTTTGTTTTTTTTTAAATTTTAATTTTTAGGTTAGTTATGGATGAAAAATGGTTTCCATTAAAATCAATGGGACAATGGGTCAAAAAAGAGACAAATTTAAATATTCTAAAGGGGGGTCTGGGGGTCTTCCCCAGAATACTAAAGGGAGGTCTGGGGGCTAACCCAGAATACTAAAGTGGGGTCTGGGGGTCTCCCCCAGAATACTTAAGGGGGGTCTGGGGATCCCCCCTAGAATTCTTAAGGGGGGTCTGGGGCCCCCCAGATAAAAATGGAGGGAGAAAGTGTTCGTAGGGTGTTCCCTACAGTTTATTTATATTTATTTATTTACTATTTTTTTTTTAATTTTTAATTTTTTTTTTTTTTTTTTTTTTTATTTCTTAAAGTTTAGTTAGTTTAGTTTAGGGCAGCAAACCCCTGACGGGGTTTGTCCATTAAGCAGAGTTACTACCACCTCTTATTTTCGTTAGACACTCACCGGCGTTAATTATGCCGATTTTCATCTTCGTAAAAATATCTCTCTTCAAATTCTTGTTTTCATTCGTTTTTATATCATCGTCCAACAACCAAGGAAGAAAAAAAGAATGTATTCATTTAATGAACGCATAAATCCTTAGTTACCTTTTCATTTTTATTTATTTTTTATATTTATTTATTTACTATTTTTTTTTAAATTTTTAAATTTTTTTTTCATTTTTTTTTTTTTTTATTTCTTAAAGTTTAGTTAGTTTAGTTTAGGGCAGCAAACCCCTGACGGGGTTTGTCCATTAAGCAGAGTTACTGCTGGGAGGAAACTGAAAAAAATAAAAATAAAATATTCCTTCGCCCGTTGATTACGGATTTTTTTTTCTCTCTTTTTCTTTTTACCTCTATAATTAACTATCTCCACTCTCTTTACGCGGCTCCTCTCAAACTCTCACTCTCTCAATTCTCAAACCCACCCTTTTACACTTTTCTCTTCTAATTCCTTCTCCTCCTCTACCTCTCCGTCTTCTTTTTTATTGTTTACAAGCCGACTCAGTGTTCTTACGACAATTATCTCTTCATTTTTTTTTTTTTTTTTTTTTTATTATTTTTTTTTTATTTATTACAACGCCATTTTTGTTCGCGCGTTCGGTCTCAGCTCAACTCTGAGCAACAACAGCGCCCGACTAAAAATGATCGCACCGTTCATTGGATTGACTCTTGAGGCGAAGCGACTAGCGTGCGATCTGGCAACAATGCAACTACTCCATAACTCATTAAATATATCGAATTTTCCTTCTGCACTGTGCACCCCTTGAATTAGATCTTTTACAAGAGTTTAAATGGATAGAATACATTGTTGCCAAATTGCACGCGACGCCACTGGAAATGAGGCTGTTGCACACTTTTACTATAAGCGATTGAATAGTAGATTCTGGTGTAAAAACCTCCAAAAATAACGATAGCAGCACTAAAATTTTCCGAAATCCACTCCTGAACTCAATAAATGATTTTATTTGCTCGAGCATAACGGTGGCTTAGGGCAGAAAGAAGTGACCAATGAGAGACATTCATTTGATAACGGTGTCACTAGATACCGCAGTATCATTCATCGGATGTGGATCACTCCTCTGATGAATAATCACACTGTGAATCATCCTTGTTAGCATAGAGAGAGTGACGAAATTAAGATAGGAATCTCCCATGATTATTGCCCTATGCCACCATTGCACTCGCGCAAATAAAAGCGTTTATTGAGTTAAGGAGTAGATTTTGGAAGTTTTTAGTGTTACCATATAATTGTTTTTGAAGGTTTTTACACCAGAATCGACTATTAAATTTCTTATAGCAAATATAGGCATCAGCCCCATTTTTAATGGTTCCTTCAAGGAAAGCCAACGCTCCAGAGACAAATAAATACAAAGGGAAGATTTGAGGCACACTAAATTTCGGGGATTCAACAAAATAACATGTAAAACAACAGTCAACCACTTTTGATGTCGCATTATGTTGAACTGTGACATTTGAAAAATACGGGGGATGGGCGGGAAGTAAAAGGAAGGTGCTTACCATTCAACACAATGCGACTTTGACTGTTGTTTTGTTGAATCCGCGAGAATTCAGAGTGCCTCTGCTGCAGCCAGTTGGTGTTCCGTCTCTCTTTGTCTCTGCAACGCTCAAAGTCATTTTCATTTATTTTTGCTATGGAGATAAACAAACCATTGGAAAATTCCAAAGATTATCGGTGTAGGTGCGCCTACGCTTCTGAAACGACCTCTAGTATGATCCATCTCACAGTCTCTCACAATATCTGGAATTATCCGAGTATGATTTCACTGGGCGATGTTTGACCGCGCGACCCAGCGGCATGAGCGTGGCGCTATAATTAATAAACAATAAACATGCCAGATTTTAATTAGGTAGGCACTGGACAAACTCATTTACAGAGTAAACCCGGGGAGTTTTGTTTGCTTACGCCGCAATCCTTGTCCATTGCCACTTAATTCCTTGCTTTTCAACACCAGCCGCTCTCCGTGCCCTCCTTACTATCCTTCCTCTCCGCCTCAACCAACGTAGCATCAGTGGCAGCTCATCGGATGCAATGGGTATGTTGCAAACTTTTACTACAGCGATATGGAGTGTTAAATCTGAAGTAAAATCACGCGAAAAGTCCATTGGTGGTATCAGAAAGTCATAAAATGCAATATTATACTCACAAGGGGCGTTTAACTGAAACCCAAGACATAGGCGAACCGTGACCAAAAAAAGTGGGGGGGGGGGCTAAAAAGTGATGACCTTTTTATTTTTTTATTTTTTATTTTTTGCTTCTGAAGTCTCCAGTGATGACTTTTTCCCATGGTTCCGGAGATGAGATTTTGGCCCAAAATACATTGTTTTAAACGGAAATTCCGCGTAGTGCTGTCACTACGCACACGATTTTCTGAAACTTTACACGTGTGTATCTCCAAAACCTGGACTTTTAGGAAAAAACCAAAGGCATCGTTGTTCTCAGCTCATCAAGTACTATCATTTTCTTTTTAAAAAACACGAAATTTCAGACCCTTGTAACTGCCCCATTACAGTACGAGCCTTCATAATCAGTAATCATACCCCCCCCCCCCCCCCCCCCCCCCCCCCAAGTTCCATTGTTCTCTAAACAACGAAATATAAACGGAATACAAATTGTGACCTTGTAGATCGGTAGAGTTATAAAAAACGGCGAGCAGATTTGAGTGGAAGGCACCTGTAGATAAGTGGAAGAGTAGACAAAACAAGAAAGCGAGTAATTGCAGAAGAATGGAAAGGTTCCGGGCAACGTTGCCGGATTTGAGTCTAAAAAGTCCGTACGCGTGTTACGCTTCTCTAGGGTTTAAAAAGGAACGTTGCGAAGTTTTTTAGTCAAAGCTGGCAACAGTGGCGGCTCGTGCAATTTGGCAACCATGCAATTTTTAAATTTAAACTTAGGTAAAAGAATCGATTCTTGAGGAGGCTGACAGCCTCCGGGAGAATCGATTATTTTGCATTGATTAAATGGGAGGAGTACACTGTTGCCAAATTTAACGAGCCGCCACTGGCTGGCAAGAATGGTTCCGGTCGCCAGTGATCCCATTTCCGGGGACACATGCGAATACGGCTCCACTCCATCGGCGGACTTCTCATTCTTGAAAACACGGTTGACAGATTCAACAGGAAAATCCGCGAAACGCCCGTTTGAATGAACGTATTAAATATTCGACGATTTTTCTCGATAGATGTGGCAACTAAGCTACTCCAGCTGTGACGAAAATTATCCCGGAAGTGAAAGGAAAATCGCGCGTCGAGCAAAATAGAAGGAGATTTCATCGACGTTCACATACAGTGACACTGTGACAGTGTTGCCGCGCCCACGTCAGGGGGTAGAGCTGCCGATTTGCGTAGATTTTATGGCATTTTAGAATTCACCGAAGATTCCACCGGTTGAGAAAAGATTACAGAGTTTAGTTCAGGGTACGACTGTAATGCACGAAAATAGTAGCGTCTTTTATCTTTCCTCAACCGGTATATTTTAATTAACTAACGGCGTTTACACCGATTGAGAAGAGATTACAGATTAGAGTATGTTGAAGCATTACAGTCGTACATTGAATTGGACTATGTAGCAGGGCATCGGACCGCGGAAAAAATCGGTTCGGGTTCGGTTCGCGGTTCACAATTCACGAAAAAAAAGGTTCGCGGTTCGGTTCGGGTTCACGCGAATTTCCGGACCGCTCCGAACCGGTTCAGACATTTGTGAACCGGTTCGGAGCGGTTCGGTTTGGAGAAAATTTGGTCGAGGTCGAACATTTGCGGCGGCAGTTGAGAGGGTCAAACAACTTAAACGTATTTAGTTTCATTGATTTCATACTTCAACAAGCCCTATTTGCTGCTGGGGCAAAGTTTCGCAACAGACACATAGCTCAGAAAGCAGAAACAGAAAAAAAACTGTGGACTAATAGAAGACAACATGGGATAGAATGTATTGGTTTAGACCCTTATAACTTCAAACGAATCAGTAGACCAATAAACGTTCAGTTGCTTCAAACTAGTTTAGATGTGTGACTCTGTGTAATCTTTCTATGCGAAAAGGGTTCGATACGAAAACTGCGATTTTGAGATCCATTGAATACTCACAGAGTAAATGCTCAAACTTTTCGCTCTTTCCCCTTTTTTAGGTTTTTTTTCCATACCTCTTTACTGAGCCGTCGAACCGGTTCGAACCGGGTTCAGCCCAGTTGGTTCGGTTCGGGTTCGGGTTCTCCGCCTCAGTGGAAAAAAGGTTCGCGGTTCGGTTCGCGGTTCGGAAATTTGGAGGTTCGGAGCGGTTCGCGGTTCACGGTTCGGTTCGGTCCGATGCCCTGCTATGTAGGGGAGACCGGGGCACCATGGGTCCCGGGGCACCATGGGTTTTTGCTGGTTCAGTGACTTTCAATATAGTTAGGTTGGCACTACCGCTGTCAAGTGATCATTATAAGAGGTTATGTTCACCCATCCTGTTTGTTATGATTAAACTTCATATCAAAGGTGAAAAAACGGGATTGAAAATTTCAGAAGGAAAAAATCTACTTATTTTGATGCGACAATTTTTTTTTCAAGTGTCGGACTACTCTTCAGGCAACTCCAGTCAAACATTTTTTTCATCCTTACACTCGTAAGGAATTTCCCTCAAAAGAGGGAACAGTTATCTCAATTATTTCTAGGTTAGATTTTGCCTTTATCTTGTGAACCCCTATCGGGGCACCATGAGTCCTTTCAATCGGGGGTACCATGGGTCTTCAAATACTCCAATACTTTAATGATAACAAACTTAGTTATCTATTTTCTCTTTCTGTTTGTTTTAGGTATGGTTCGTAACTATAAAAGAAAGTCCCATAAGGGGCTTTATGACCCTGAATAATTAAAAAAAAAATATTTTTGACTGATTCTTTAACAATTTTTTTTGCGAACCAATTTTAGTGCAATTTTGTTCCAAAATTATTTAGCTATTTTTTTTTATGTTAAATACTTTAAGATTAACTTCTTTTTAGAAAATACAACTTTGGTCGTTTTTTTGGTGAAATTCTTGTTGTTTTTTTAATGGATTTCAGTATTTCTTTTCTGGACCCATGGTGCCCCAAGTCCGAACCCATGGTGCCCCGGCCCGGGGCACCATGGGTTTTTTTTTTTTTTTTTTTAATTTTTTATTTTTGAGCAGACATGTTAAAATTTTTCAAAAACCATCGTAGATTATGAAAGTATACAGGGTAGCCTCTTTGTAAAAAAAAAAATGGTTGATGGCATGCAATGCTTTCTATGCTTTTTTTAGCTTCAAATAAAAAGGGCCCATGGTGCCCCGGTCTCCCCTAATCTTTTTTCAACCGGTGGAATCATCGGTTAATTTAAAAATGTCATTAAATCCACGCAAATCGGCAGCTCTGGTCAGGGGTTAGCTTGATGAGTGACGAAATGAAACATAAATCCGAGGCTTTCTCGACATGAGGGACAGCTGCATGCATCATCAACAGATTTCAGTCAAATCTTTAGTTTGACCGAGTTTCCAAAGTTCTGTGAGAAGAAAAGTTTAATGCAGAGCTGCCGTTTTGCGTATAATCAATGCTACTTTTTTTAATCACCGATAATTCCACCGCGGTTGGAGAAAAGACTACACAGTTCAGTTCAGTGTGTGACTGTAATGCACGAAAATACTCTAGATCTTTAATCTTTCCTTAATCGGTGGAAACTCCGTTAATTAATTCAAATATCCGCAAGAAAAAGTAATCGACGACTCCACCGGTTGAGAAAAGAATACAGATGCGAGTATTTTAGTTCATTACAGTAATACACTGGGCTGAATTGTGTAATCTTTTCTCAACCGGTGAAATCATCGGTGCATTGAAAAATAACATTAATTATACGCAAAACGGCAGCACTGGTTCAATGCTGCAGGGTGATTGCGAGCCATTGCATCGGTTCCGAGGAGATTCCGTCCCATAGAATTTTTGGGGGGGAAAAAACCCGTTCATTGTAAATCTGACGAATTTAAATCGTCCAGTGACGTAGCGTGCAATTAGGCAAAGCTGCATTGTGTCCATTTAAACCTGTGTAAAAGGTCGAATGCGAAGGTGTTAACTGAAAACCCGATGGTTCAACCTTTTTCATGGGTTTAAATGGACGAACTGCAACGTTGTCGAATTGTACGCTACGCGCCACTGAAATCGTCCCGTCCGTTACTTTTTCTCAGTGGCGTTGCGTGCAGTTTGGCAACGTCTTTGTTAGTCCGTATAAACCCATGTCATGGATCGAACTATTGAAACTAGTGAATACCATCGCATTCGATCTTTCACTTACGTTTAAATGGACTTAATACAATGTTTCCAAACTGCACGCTCCGCCACTGCTTTTTTCATCCAATAAGGCAATTTGCGAGGGTTTAAAATTATGTTATTTTTAAAAAAAATTAGAAAATACTCGATGAGCTAAATACATCACTCGGTTCCGAAGATACGTTCGTGTAAAGTTGTAAACAATCGTATGTTGTGATGTCTCAACGAGGAATTATCATTTAAGACAGTGTATTTGGGCATCTCACCTTCGTTGTTACGCAAAATTCCATGAAAAAAACAGTGCGCATGATGAAAATCTTCAAAATACACTCACTAACTCAGGAAATTATTTACATTTGGAACAACCCGTGGTACACTATACACTATTTCAACGGACGTACTAGACAGAGCCATGCACAGGAGCTCCCCTTCCCTGTTTAGGCAGAACCATCGGGTTCATGCTAACATCATTGTCGTCTCAAAATGTTTGATTTACCGTTTCATGCTTGAAATATATTGGTGCATTTACTTTTTTGTGTGTGTGTTTTGTTTTGTTTTTTGTTTTTTTACAGAGGTGTATCAATGAACACACAATTAATTGTACTTGTACTATCAACATGGAACATATACTAATGTTTGGAGGCTATGTTTATATTCACATAAATAGTGGCAGTAGACAATATAACCCCACTAATCCCACTATATGTTTCGTTTTATCCAATTTATCTACCACGGTAGTTTTTGTGTTCATCACGGTAGGTGTTTTACTATCTTGGACCAGCAATTAATACACCGTGGTAGAAAAAAAAAAACACTCGATCACGATTGGTGAGGCAATTATAGCAATTCTGGTTGATAATGTGAAGAATTTCGGGTCATACGTCTACCGGATTTTTCCCCCGTGATAATCATAGTTATCGATTACGACGAAAACTCTGTTCAAAACTACCGAAAACCTAGACATTTTGGAAAGTTTCGGCGAAAAAGCTGAACAAGAAATTTCTAATAAAAAAAGAAGACGCACGCATGTTCGAGGAAAAGAGGACGCATGCGGTTGTCCTATAGTTTTTGATACAGAAAGTACGAGCGCTCTGTTTGAATTTTCAGTTCTTCAGGAGGAATTTATGATGTTATTAGTGCGTTATTAGGGGTTAATCCTCGAGAATCCATAGTCAATTTATTGCTATATCAACAAACTGTTGCCGTTTGAATCAATGTGGAGCCATTTAAGTACATGCGTTAGAAAAGGATGGAGATACGCGGCTTAAAATACTTTAACCCCTGTATCTGTCCTTTTCTATCAAATGTGATCAAATGGGCGAAGAGAGAGAGAGAAGGGAGAGAGAGAGAGAGAGAGAGAGAGAGAGAGAGAGAGAGAGAGAGAGAGAGAGAGAGAGAGAGAGAGAGGAACACGAATTACTGAGGCTATGGCCATAAATCAATGGGAAATATGTGCATACGAATTTTAACCCGAGATCTGTCATCACAGGCCCCAACAGCCGCTCACTGCTCACTCACTCTTCTGCATGACACACGCATTGTCACCAATGTTGTCAGATGATGTACAGGGGCTCCAGACTGTATTTTACAGAGCTGCCGTTTTACATATAATTAATAGCATTTTTTTCCATTCACCGATAATTCCACCAGTTGAGGAAAGACTACACGGCTCAGCCCCGTGTATGACTGAAATGCTTGAAAATACTCAGATTTGTAATCTTTTCTCAATGGGGCAGTTGCGAGGGTCTGAAATGTTATGTTTTTTATATAGAAAATGAAAATATTTGATGAGCTGAGAACAATGATGCCTTTGGTTTCTAATTCAGTCCCAATTTTCTGAAGATGAGATACAGGCCGGGAATACATTTTTTTAAATCGGAATTCCGTGTAGTGACGTCACTACGCACACCATTTTTTGCATCTTTACACGTGTGTATTTCCAAAACCGGGACACTGAAGAAAAACCAAAGGCACCATTGTTCTCAGCTCATCAAGTGCTACCATTTTCTTTATAAGAAAACCAAAATTTCAGACCCTTGCAACTGCCCCATTGGTGGAAACGCCACGCCGCCGTTCACTCATTAAAATAACCGCAAGTTTTTTTAAAATCATCGACGACTCCACCGGTTGAGGGAAGATTACAGATGCGAGAATTTTCGAGCATTCCAGTCATACACTGAACTGAACTCTGTAAACTTTTCTCAACCGGTGGAATCATCGGTGAATTTACAAGTGTCATTAATCATACGCAAAAACGGTAGCTCTTGTATGTATTCCACCCCATAGAATCGATGTAAAAAAATACGACTTCTAACTTCACAACTGGCAACACTGTCCCCCGCTACCCCGCGGATGAGAACAATGACTATATGCGAACGATATACATATAATATAACTCGTGAGTCGAGGATATTTCGCCCTATTCGAATCCCTCCCTCCCCCACCCCTCCCCTCCCTCACCACTCACCCCTTTCACTCATTATTTTCCATCCCTTACAATGTAGCCAATTGTAATCGACATCAATGCCGCTGTTGAATCTACTCCTCCATCATTTGTTGTATGATTGATACAAGCATAGCCGTTGTCTTTCTCTCTCTTAGCCCATTTGATTGCATGTGTTAGAAAAGGATAGATATAGGGGCTGTCACGTTACTTCAGCCCCCTGTTTCTGTCCTTTTCTAACACATGCGTTTAAATGGGCATTAAAGAGAGAAAGACAATCTCATGGCTATAGCTTTGTTTTAGGGTATAGCCGTAGCCAGGATATTGTCTTTCTCTCTCTTAGCCCATTTGAATGCATGTGTTAGAAAAGGATGGATATAGGGGCTGTCACGTGACTTCAGCCCCTCTTTCTGTCCTTTTCTAACACATGCGTTTAAATGGGCTAAGAGAGAGAGAGAGAGAGGAAGACAATATCCTGGCTACGGCTATGGATACAAGAGACGGGTTTTGATTGGAGCGTCCTTCGAGAGAGTATCGTTAAAAAACAGCTGCATGCGTGGGACGATCAAATAATCAAATGAAAGTTGAAAGGTACCGGGTTTGATCGTAAAACTATTGCAATAAATAAATAAAATTATGATTAATCCTATAAACTCATGCTCGGCAAACGATGACAGCATTTTAAAGTTTAAAATCTCATTCCTAATGGGGATTATTTAACTAAGACTTTGCTGTATGATAATGCACTGTCAATAAAATTTTACGTTGAAGAAACAAAGTTTAAGTATAGAACCGCAGCAGCTTTTTAAAATAGCTTCACAGCTAGTAAAAGTCCCAGCTCTATTGGAGCAAGTTGCGGTTGTCTTGAAGCACTACTTCGGTAGAGCCAAATCAAGAAAAGAGGCTGTTAATCTAAAAAAGTAGTGCTTTAGTACACCTGCGACTTTCTTTGGTTCAGCTTGAACTTTTGCTCTGCGAAGCTATTTTAGAAAGCAAGGCTGCGTACGTGAACTTTGTTTTTTAAGTGTATGAAAATAACGATGAAATGATTAAAAAGTCCAAAACTCACTTCTAATGCACGGAGAAAACTTTGCTCGAACCTCAGATGAACCATACCCGTGTAAGTGTTCGTACTACGTACGATTCACACCCCAAAATAAAAGAACATAACCTCTTATTTTTTTATTTTTTTTGCTTGTTTCATGGCTTATACTCCAATTGAGGAGCCTACAGCCAACTATAGGTAGAACTGTAGTGAGTCAACGGGACTGAGTTAAATCCATATCCTTCCGAAGCGACAAGTTTTGAGTCCATCAAATATCTTGACACCTCGGCCGGGATTCGAACCCGGACATCTGGGTTAGTGATCAACTGCGCTGACCACCAGACCACGGAGGCCGACTAACCTCCAAATTGAAACGATTTACATTTGCATTTGGTTTTTAAAGTTGGGGGTTAATTTTTGTAGATTTTGTCACAGAGACCACGGCAATACCAACAAAAAAGTTCAAAATTGTGTGAAAAAGCGGGGAAAAATTGCGTTTAGTTCAATGTGCTATAGGATGACGTCAATCCCACGAGGTTTTTTGAAAATGACGTCACCAGTAAATTGAGTTAAGTGCAGTTTTTCCCGCTTTATCTCACAATTTGGAACTTTTTTGTTGGCATCACCGTGTTCTCCTTACAAAAATATATGAGAATCAGCTTTCTCTTTTTACTACTTCAATACCAAAATTAACAGTCTTACTGTTTTAATTCGAAAACATTCTGTGCTCTTATTTTGGTGTGTTAATGAGGTTCTAAAAGAAGTTAGTGTCAGACTTTCTTTGAACCCTTTAATTACTACATTCAGGTTTCCAGAAGAGATCCAAGCAATAGCTCCTTAAAATTTAATAGGAAGATAACTATTCGTACTCGCTTGTGTTCATTTTGCCTACCCGGATTATTGAAGGCGCTCTAAAAGAAATTAGTTTCAGCCTTTCTTTTAACCGTCATTACTATAGATTCAGGTTTCCAGAAGAAATCCAAGGAATACAGCTCTTTAAAATTTAATATGAAGATATAACTATTCATACGCCCTGGTGTTCATTTTGCATACCGGGGTAATTGAAGGTGCTATACGCATCATTATTACTGTCCTTGCAAGATCGAACCACGAAAGGGAATAGCTCGAGCTGGGTATTGAAAGAGTTGATGGTCTCATCGTTATTTCTGCAGAATTTTACATAAGACTCGATAGTCCATTTACAAACATAAAACCCTCGCATAAATATAGAGCTTCATTTTGACGGTTGTGGAGTCATTCTCGTTGGCTTAAAGCTATGTGCATGCACTATTGTATAGGATATTCTAGATTTACTTACGCAGTGGTACTTCCGGAAGACGTTGAAGTTGTTTCATCTGTTGCATCTGTTGTCGGTGTCAACATTTTCTCGTCGGGTGAGGAAACTGAATGATCGGAAGTTCTACTGGACGTGTTTAATTTTGTAACTGAAAATGCAGAAACAAAAAAAATGAGTATTAGTCGTGACTTGAAATGTCTTTCAAACATCGGGTATTTCGAGAACAGTCCGGTCTCTAAAATTCAAACATGGGACCATGTGATCATATAGGTTTTAATCCTTAAACGTTTTTTTTTTTTAGATTTTATGGTTTTTTGCTTAATGGAGGAAACTGTAAAGTTTGATTGGAGGAAGACCGGCAGGAGGCTTCCCCACTCAGAGGTATGGACTAATTAAACACGCGCTCTTAATAACTCCGCCTTGTCAGCGATTAAAAACCCACCAATCTGACAGATCTGCTCGTAAGTCTGTTTTCCCACTTAAAAATACATTGACGGTGCCCCGGAAGAGCAGAAGGGGGCGTTTTGAGAGCCCTGCGCCTGGTCAGCGATTAAAGGCCCACCAAACTGACAGGTCCGCTCGTAAGTCTGTTTTCTCACTTAAAAATACTTTGGCGGTGCCCCGGAAGAGCAGAGGGGACGTTTTGAGAGCCCTGCGCCTGGTCAGCGATTAAAGGCCCACCAAAATGACAGGTCCGCTCGTAAGTCTGTTTTCCCACTTAAAAATACATTGGCGGTGCCCCGGAAGAGCAGAGGGGACGTTTTGAGAGCCCTGCGCCTGGTAAGCGATTAAAGGCCCACCAATCTGACTGGTCTGCTCGTAAGTCTGTTTTCCCAAGTAAAGATACATTGGCGGTGCCCCGGAAGAGCAGAGGGGGCGTTTTGAGAGCCCTGCGCCCGGTCAGCGATTAAAGGCCCACCAAAATGACAGGTCCGCTCATAAGTCTGTTTTCCCACTTAAAGATACATTGACGGTGCCCCAGAAGAGCAGAGGGGACGTTTTGAGAGCCCTGCGCCTGGTCAGCGATTAAAGGCCCACAAAACTGACAGGTCCGCTCGTAAGTCTGTTTTCCCCACTTAAAATTACATTGGCGGTGCCCCGGAAGAGCAGAGGGGACGTTTTGAGAGCCCTGCGCCTGGTCAGCGATTAAAGGCCCACCAAACTGACGGGTCCGCTCGTAAGTCTGTTTTCCCACTTAAAATTACATTGGCGGTGCCCCAGAAGAGCAGAAGGGGGCGTTTTGAGAGCCCTGCGCCTCGTCAGCGATTAAAGGCCCACCAAAATGACAGGTCCGCTCGTAAGTCTGTTTTCCCACTTAAAATTACATTGGCGGTGCCCCAGAAGAGCAGAAGGGGGCGTTTTGAGAGCCCTGCGCCTCGTCAGCGATTAAAGGCCCACCAAAATGACAGGTCTGCTCGTAAGTCTGTTTTCCCACTTAAAAATACATTGGCGGTGCCCCGGAAGAGCAGAAGGGGGCGTTTTGAGAGCCCTGCGCCTCGTCAGCGATTAAAGGCCCACCAAAATGACAGGTCTGCTCGTAAGTCCATTCCCCCATTTAAAATTACACTGGCGGTGCCGCGGTATAGGAGAGGGGGCGTTTTGAGAGCCCTGCGGCCCCTGCGCTTTGGCAGCGATGAAAAGTCCACCATAATGATAGGTCTGCTCGTAAGTTTTTTCCACCATGTAAAATTACATTTGCTGCGCCCCGGACGATCAGTGGGACGTTTTGAGATCCCTGAGTTGTGTCAGCGATTAAAAGCCCACCAAAAAGACAAGTGTTCTCGTAAGTCTGTTTTCCATTTAAAAAAAAAAAATACATTTGCGGTGTTCAGCAGTGGCGGCTCGTGCAATCTGGCAACCGTGCACTTTTACCATTTAAACGTATGCAAAAAGATCGATTCTAGGTGAGGCGCTACGCCTCACCAAGTAATCGATTATTTTACACAGTTTTAAATGGAGGAAATCCATTGTTGCCACATTGCACGAGCCGCTGCTGGTGTTCAGGGGAGGATTTGCATCTCTTGAGGCCCGATTTGACCTTGAATTTGATTCTCAGGATGGGGTGTTTGGGAGATTTTTACCCAAGAGGGAGGGGAGAAGAGGAGGAGGTTCTCCCCCGAAAATTTTAAAAATATTAGAAATCTCAGATTTCAACTGTTAGTAGTTCAGCTAGAGCGGTACTTGTCTATCCAATATTATCACTAACTAGCCGTTACTATGAATCCAGTGGCGTAAACTTGAGATTTTTAGTAGATATTTATCTATAAGTAGACGCAATATCGGAAGCCTGGGGATCATTCTTTGGAAAAATTTGGAAATTCAGGTTCTTTTAGACGGTATCTCAAGCAAATTCTTGGTATAACACTTGCACCAAACATGCGGAGAAGTCATTATTGGATTTTACTAATATTTTATTCGTTTCTCAGAAATGAAGAATTTTTTTTTGCTTTCAACAAGATAAAGCTGATATTTTGTTTTGCATCGTGAAGGTTGATTAGTTTACTGTATCTCACAGTTGAAAGTCACTTGGAAATGAAAAGGAGAACATCTTCTTTCTGAAGTCAATGTAATAAGTATTCCGCTCCACTCCATGGCGTAAACTTGAGATTCTCTTTCTGGGGGAGGTAAGAGGCAAAACAGCCTCTGTGTAAATGTATCGTATAAGCGGGATCTAAGGGTCAGAACCTAATAAAAAGGAGTCTGGGGGCCTCCCCCGGAAATTTTGAAAATTCAGATTCTTTTAGACGATATTTTAATAAATTTCATTCTTCAAAGATTGCAACATCGATGCCTTTCACGCGTCGTTGTTGATGGAAAGCCTACCACTTTTTCTTTAATACCTTCGGTTCTTTTGAAAGCCTGATATGTTCCTCTCAATACGTCATCATTACGCCAGCATCGAGAAGGTAGGTCAATGACCCATGGTCATTCCCACCCTATTGCGGCAAAAACGCTAAATACCTTCAATTTTTGAAAATTAGTAGACTTTTTGCTTCTTCTTTTTCCCTCAAAAACGGTGTATATTGACCCACCTTTTCGATACTGACTTATCGAGAAGGACACCTTGGACTATCAAAAAAACCCAACGCAACGTATTGAGGAAAAAGGGGTAGGTTTTCAAACAACGACCGGCTTTAGAGGCCGGACTCTTTGCGATATTTTATTTTACCCCTCAAACTATGGAGGCCTCTCCGTGACGGTAGATATTCAGGGGCCTGGACGTCGTCATTGCGGGTTTGGTGAGAAGGGCCTCAAAAAATCTCAAATCGAATCATTTTATTTCTGAAATTTTTCCCCTTCACTTTGCCGTCCCTTTCTTTTTCTCTTCTTCCCTTTCCTTTTTTCTCTTCTTCCTTTTTTTTCCCTTTCCTACCTTTTTCTTCTTTTCCTTTTTTTCTCTTTTCTTTCCTTCGAGAAGTGAGGCCCCCTTTAAGTCTGAGGCCCTACGCAGTTGCGTAGTTTGCGTAATGGTAAATCCGCGCCTGCCTCCCCCCCCCCCCCCAACCAGAGTTTCCGAGTTCTTTAACTAAACGCCACATGCAGTCCGAATTTTGTGATGATAAAAACATTTCTCAAAAGGTGTTGACTTTTTAGCCCCCCCCCCCCCCCCCAAATAATCCTGGGTGCGCCATTGCTTTGATATGTCCGACTTCAATTCTCAGTCCCTAATCTTCTTCTAAAATATATTTGGTGCGTAACCCTGGATTAAATATTTAACTTAAAGATAACATTCCCGCCAACTTGAGATGTGTTACCAGTTCATAACGCCCAAGATATCCCCAGGTCGCAGACCCTAGTCCCACTTCTATAGTCATAGTCATGGACCAAAGCTACGCATGCCGTATGGTCATCAGCTACATATTTGCCCCTATCAAAGGCCTTATAAAATTCATTTTAACTCCATATTCTCAAGTTTTGAACTCTTTCTTTTACATATTCTGGTGCTTTGTCATAGCGAAATCAATAATTGGTTGCAGTTCGATTCTTAAGTCATAATTTTGCAACTGTCTTAGGGATATGAAGTCCAAAAATCACAATTATTGGCCTTGTTTCCACCTCTTATCAGTTAATTGAAGGTCGCGTGTATTTTTTTGGAAGTTAATGACTTCCAGGTCCCTTTTCTTAACTGCAATTAGAAAATTTCGTCAAATTAATTTCAACTATTAGAAAAAAAAAATAAGTTTTTAACTAAAACTTTGATGCGCTCTAGCTCCTCAGGAAAGCGTTTTTGGAAACAAGTTTATAGAGGTTTTTCGTCTTATTTTGACCTCTAAAATGCACTACAATAGTTGAAAAAGCGATATGGGGTGGGGCCAAAAACCGGCCTTATTGACACTCCTCCTTTCCGTTCTAACTGTAGTATTCTCTGATATAAAGGGGTACCCGGTACACCCTGGGTAATGCCCGTGCAGAGAAATCAATTAAAGATAGCTAATGACAGAGCTTACCTTTATCTTGAGCTGTCATTAAACTGGATGATAGAGTTTGCCTGAGTTTACTGAGAGTCGTGTCTCCAGTGCCATCGGCTCCTGTGGTCCCACCCTCATTGGTGACCATCTGCAATTGAAAATGGAAACGATTTAATTATATTATAAATACGTTACGATTATGCGTATAAAAACACACATGCGCTCGGAACAATTATATTTGATACACAGGGTGTTTGTGGTTTAACGTCGGAAAATTCTAAGGCTGATTTTCATGGGCATAGCTGGGGGGGGAGGCCCCCCTAGAAAAGTCGTCGTCCCCCCAGAATAAAAATAGTATTTTTTTTACTTGAAAAATCGGCTCCAGAATTCTTCAACGTTAAATAACCTGAAACACCTTGTAAATCGAGAAAGAGGCGTGCTCATTACGTAAAGTGTGCCTGAAAAATGCCAGGATGATCACATAATAAAGTTTGAACTTGCAAAGAGGAGAACGAGTGAAGAGCGGTTAATGGCGCGCCTTCAATCCGTGCAGTACGCAATTTCACAGCACTCGTGTAAGCGAAGTTGCTTGAATAATACAACAAGAACTCGTGAGAACGCAATCGTTGGTCATGCGACGAAATGCATCCAAAACACTTGAAGTGAAATTTCACTCTCCTCGAAATAAGTCGTGGAAGAGAGGAATAAGCAGAAGAAGAAGAAGAAGAAGAAGAAGAAGAAGAAGAAGGAGAAGAAGAAGAAGATTAAGAAGAAGAAGACAGAAAAACTCTCAGACGCGCGCGTGTTACGGGTAAGTTGACAAAAAGTATATACGTGTGAGCGGAAAAAAAAGTTTTACCATTATGTTTGACAACCAGCTTCCCAATCGGAACTTGTGAAAGTTGCGTAGGGTTGCTCTTCAAGTTTCTATTGTATCAATATTTTTATATAATGATTTAAAACTGAACATCTCTCAGCCGTTTCAACTCCTCCCCCCCGGCCTCTAAAAGGCAAAATAATAAAGCGTCTTCACTGTTTTCGACAAATAGAGCTTTTGCAAACTTTTGCTACAGGGGATTGAAGAGTTGGTTCTTGCACAAAAACCTGTAAAAATGACGATGAATAAGTACTAAACTATCACGAAATTCACTCTCCCAATCTGGCTTAATGGCGGAAAGACGCAGGGATCATGGGAGATCCCCATCTAAATTGAGGCATATCTTTGTGTATCCATAGAGAAAGTAACATAATAGACAGGAATCTCCCATATGATACCTGCGTTGAACCGCCATAACGAACTTGCCGTTGTAGCAGTTATGTGAGTTTATTCCTGAATTTTAGACTTTTTAGAGCGATTTTCGTGATTTTCGTGTTAACATCAGATTGTACTATTCATTTGCCCACAGCAAAAGTTTGCGCAAGAGCCCCATTGATTCCCGTGCGGAGTGACCAGTGGCGTCGCGTGCCATCTGTCAACAATGCAACTGCTCCATTTAAACTCATTAAATATATCGAATTTTCCTTGTGCACTGTGCACCCCTTGAATTCGATCTTTTACATAAGTTTAAATGGATAGAATACATTGTTGCCAAATGGTGCAGTTGCAAGGGTCTAAAATGTTGAGTTTTTTGTAAGGAAAATGAAAGTACTAGATGAGCTGAGAACAAAGATGCCTTTGGTTTCTCCTCAAGTCCCATTGTTCCGGAGATGAGATTTTGGCCCGAAATACATTGTTTTAAATGAGAATTCCGTGTAGTGACGTCACTACACACACGATTTTGTACAACTTTACACGTCTGTATCTCCGAAACAGGGACACTTATGAAAAAACCAAAGGCACCATTGTTCTCAGCTCATCAAGCACTATCATTTTCTTCATAAAAAACACAACATTTCAGACCCTTGCAACTGTCCCATTGCACGCGACGCCGCGCCACTGGGAGTGACTGCAGCGATAAAGCTCAGCTGGTGCGGTTTTAAATCTTGTGTTTTTGCGAAAAAAAAATGACGACTAGACCACTTACACAGTCTAAAGCGCACTTTTGAGTGAGATAACTTAACTCTCAAAGTTTTAAGTGGTCCGGTCGCGTACGTCTAGGGAATGTCGCAGGTAAATCGCAATCAGCTTGTATCCTGCTCTGATAGATAGCGTGCAAGTCGGTCATTTCATGATCACAAAAACTTAAATCTAACTGTTGTTCCTGTTGCGCCGTAAACCTTTCAATACCACGTCCCTGTAGTGTACCGAGAGTTTTCTTCATCTCTCTCTTTTATCCATTAAAAAAACGTATGTCAGACAAGGATGGACAAGGGGATAAAACCCCCTATTTCTGTCCTTTTCCTACTTATAAATTTAAATGGGAAATGAGAGAGATGGAAGATATCCTGGTTGCGCCAGTGCCTCGTCCGATACTATAGGTTTTGTAACAACAATCTCACACTATATATATCAATTTTCTTATTGATTGTGAAAGCGATTCCAAATTACATTGTTAAGATTTGCAAAATCATGTTTTGCATATCCCTGTCTCATTTACAGTCGTGTGCGTTTTTGAATGGACGGTGAGAAAGATAGACAAGTTCCTGGATCCGCTGGAGTGGCAGTGACGGCATTCTAGCTAGGTATCCCAGAGGGGGAAGGGAGGCAAAAATCAGATGCCCCCTTTTCTGCTTCTCATATACGATATTCCTGAAGCTCTTATCTTTTTACTTTCTCGCTCCCCCCCTAAGGAGAGAAAGTATTGTCATCATGAAAAATTTCGAAGTTGGGGTTTTTCCATATCTTGGCATTTCAGGCCCCCCTGAACTCAAAAATCATATCCCCAAAAAATGTCCCGTCCGTCCGTCTGTCCGTCCGACATCATAACTTCTGACCTATGGGTCCATTAGCATCCAAATTTGGCAAGAGGGGTTCTTTCAGATAGTGCTAGAGACGTTTTTTTGTTTTTTTTTTTTTTTTTCACATTCTTTCTGGAGATTACAAACTCTCTTAAGCTTTACTTACTTACTACAAATTTGACAATTTTTTCTTTCTCTTTTTTTTTTTTTGGCTTCTTAAATTTTCTGAGTGAGTCAAAATTTCAGGATATACCAAACCACTGGGGGTGGGGGGCAAACAACAACCACCCCCCCCCCCCACCCGTTGACGCTGCTGGCTAGTGGATTCTAAAGACAGCAAGCTTAATTTCAATCGGCCTGATGTACCGATTTCTTTCTCTCTTTTCATATTTCTGCAAAACGGGTGAAGTGTGGGAGGGGGGGGGTTCCGGAGTAAGAAAAGAAATCATTATTCCATGAGAAATAATGATAATAAAAACAACAATGATTCAGACAAAGTTAATTTATTAATTGGGAGAGCGGAGGAGCAAGTTCCCGCCTTCTTTTTCGCTTGGAAGATGAGAAATAGGGCAAAATATTAACTTTCATTACTTTCAAACGAAAGGAAACAATATGTCATGATTAGAAAAGAACTTGAGCTCCGCGCAAAATTTACAAGTTTTTCCCCCCTCTTCTTCTTCTTTTTTTTTTCTTGTGACGAGAGTTTAAAAACATCGCGAGAAGAGATAGAGAGAAGCTGAGAGACAGAGAGAGGAAATTGAGAAAAAGAAAGGAATGATGGTCTTAAATTAAGCCCAAGTTTCTTCGTCTTTCCTTAGCTTTTTCTTTATTTTCTGAGCCGGTGCTGCCAGATTTCCTATGAAAAGTCCCCAACTAATAATAATCAAAGGGTTGCTGAGCAGATATGGTGGCAGCTATCTTAGATTTCAAAATTCCTTAAAACTCATAGCAGACTTGAATTTTATTATTACATATCAAAACCCCCACTCCCCAATTTTCATCGAATAAATGCGGAGAAATGATTCTTTTAAGCCTCGTCGCTATCGCTGTGAAGGCAAAAATAGCGATTTTTGACACTTTAAACATTCATAACTCAGAAACGAAAAGTTTCTCCGAAATGCGGTTATTTGGACAAAACTGTAGCACCTCGGAAATAAAGATTTAAGCTCTTTCACATCAGTTTTTTTGTTATGAACTTGATCCAACATAGAAGATATTTTTTTTCCAAGATTAACTGCCGCCCAACCAAGATGAGACGAAATGTTTTGGTGTGCTGGGTGCTTTGGTGGATAATCCATGAAAGAAGGCTTAAGCAATCCTTTAGCATTATTATAGAAGCCAGTCCATCAAATTGGTCAGCAATAATAGTGATGTTACTAAACCCCTTTTCAATCAGATCATAAGCATTCCATAACCCCATAACACCAGCTCCGATAATAGATAGAATTTTTTTTTAGAGAATAACATGTCATACTGATCAAAATTGAAGAATGCGTTTTTTCAGAATGGGAAAAATTTTGGGCTCAAAAAGCACAAAATTGTAAATTGCATATTCTTGGTTATGTATTGTTCTGGCAACAGAAAGTAAGTTGACCATTGAGACATACCCAATGTCGATTTTACAGGGCTGCCGTTTGGCGCATAATTAATCGCATTTTTCAATTCGCCGATGATTCCACCGCTTGAGTAAAGATTACACAGTTCGATTCAATGTATGACTGTAATGCACGAAAATGCTCGCATCTGTAATCTTTTCTCAATCGGTGGAGTCGTCGATGACTTTAAAAAACTTGCGGATATTTTAATTTATTAACAGAGTTTTCGCACCGATTGAGAAGAGGTTACAGATCAGCGTATTTTTCGTTCATTTCAGTCATTCATTGAATTGAACTGTGTAATCTTTTCTCAACCGGTGGAATCATCAGTGAATTAAAAAATACAATTAATTATACGCCAAACGGCAGCCCTGAATTTTCATTAGTGGTTACTACAAATACTACACTCTAAATTGTTCGACTTTTTCCATCGATTTAAGAGCCCAAATTGCAACGTTGTCCAATTGCACCATACGACACTGAAGATAAGCGAATTCTGTAAGAGCAGCGAGTGACTTATTTATGTGCTATATATTCGTGGCGTCTGCAGGGAATCAAGCAGTTGCCAGTTGCTTTCTTACGACAGCTTAAAAGTGTCTCAATTATCGTAAACAAACTTTGCTCTCCTTCTAAGCAAACTGCAATCTTTTCAACTTTATATCTATTATTTTTTCCCCCTCCACTTCCAATGCCAACTCATTCAATTCTATTAACGGGGAAGAAAGGAAGGAGAGTAGGTGAGGGTGGGGGTTGAGAAGTGGAGAGACTGAGTGAGGGAGAGAGAGAGAGAGAGAGAGAGAGAGAGAGAGAGAGAGAGGAGAGAGAGGAGAAGGGAGAAGAGACGGATTTATTTACTTAAATTATCCACCAAACGCAGATGGCTCGTCACCCAGTGGTCAATAATGGTCATGTATGTTCGATTCAGCGGCCAAAATCTTCAAGGTAAAATCACTCGAAATTATGGTACAGGTAATCTTCAGTGTTTCGTGCAGATTTTTGCCATCAGAGCCATGTTCGATTGATGTCAAATTACAAGTGTCGAACATAATTTATCTTTAGCCCTTGTGAGCCTAAGGGGGGGGGTACATTTGTACCCCAGGCTAGTTTTTTTGACGCCATTTTGTCAAAACTGCTCAAAATTTTTTGGGACTTCATGACATTTTAAGTTAGGATACTTAGAACACGTCTACCAAATTTCATTAATTTTTATGAATTTTTGTCGATATCATAGAAATTTAAAGTGTTGGGGTACAAATATACCCCCCCTTCGTCCTGCCAGTTTTAAGTTTGGAACCATCTATTACAGTGAATTTTACGGAAATTTTATGTAGATTAAGAATATTAAGTCAGATCATTGAAAAAAAATTGGAAATTTATCAAAAATGGAAAAATAATATGGTACCTCATTTCATTTTTTCAATTTTTTTTATTTTGACATTTTTTTTTTTAAAGTAGGTGTAAATTTGGCAACATAGCAAAAATTTACTCAAATTTCACATAAATTACTCTCTTAGGGTACTAAGTACATAATCCATCCATTAAAGTTTCAAAATTATTGATACTGACTGTGCTGCATGAAAATATCCTTGGGGTACAAAAATACCTCCCCCCCCCCTTAGTCCTTTGTGTTACCGAAATACCTTAGGCTCACAAGGGTTAAGAAAACGTAGAGTTAGAGTGCAATGTGGCAAAAACGTAATTTCTCCATTTAAACCTATGTAAAACAATCGATCTTCAGGAGGTGCAATTGCACTCCCAAGATATCGATACTTTTGTGTAGGTTTAAATGAAAAATAAGAACTGTTGCCAAGTTGCACGAGCCACCACTCCGTACTTACTGTCCCTAGTGCATGTTTCTACTTATGAACCTTAAAAACAAACTTGTCTCTCATGAAATCAGTTGCGAGGCGTGCGGTTTGGCAAAATTCCTCTTTCCCATTTAAACACATTAGAAAGGTCGAAAATCCCTGGTCATCGCCGATGACTAAAGCCTTCGACTTTTTTTTAGTGAATTTAAATGGAGAACATACACTGTTGCCAAATGTCACGCCTCGCCACTGAATGAAATAAAACTGGCATGCCTGTTAAAAAAGTAACATTTGTAAAACATTTTACTCAGGGTTTTTTGAGGCAAATATTTACTTTCCCGATGTCTTGAAAATCGAGCAAACTGTCACAGGCGTGCGCTCAATGCGTAGAGAACGATTTCCTCTCTCCCTTTTAATTATGAGTGCTTTTAACATGTTCTTCTTTCCCTCTTTGAAACAGATATAAAAAACTGCAAGAAAAAAAAAAACTAGAGGGACTATGAGAGGGAGAGATAGCAGGTTCCTTTGACGTCAAATTGAACTTAGTTAGTAGGTTTTTTTGAATCATGTTGACGATTGAAAGTATATAGGGAAGAGCACTGGCGCAACCAGGATCTCTTCCATCTCTCTCATTTCCCATTTGAATGTTTAAGTAGGAAAAGGACAGAAAGAGGGGGTTTTATCCCGTTGTCCATCCTTGTCTATCATACGTTTTTTAATGTAGAAAAGAAAGAGATGAAGAAACTCTCGGTGCGCTACAGGGGAAGAGGGAAAACCGGAGGTAAATAAAATCGATTCAATTTTATCGGTACGTTTCTTTCTAATCCACGCTGGTTTTATTTTACAAAATAGAATTGTTTAATCAATCGAATTCGATCGAGCGCAAATTTAAAATGACTTTGCGATCCTTAATTTTGGTTGTATAGCGTGCAAGAGTGAAAAGGTAGTATAAGTACTATGGCTTTCAAAAGAAAGTACCCTGATCGAAATTTTTACTCCTTCAAATATCGGTAAGCTTTGAGCAATTTTGTGACTTTCAAGTGTCCAAGGGCTTAGCAAAATGCCCATTTAAGAGCAAGTCTTGAAAAATCATAGATTCTATTGAAAACAACGGACAAATATAACAATGAGAATTTTGACTGGGGTACTTTCTTTGTAAAGGCATAGTACAGTCGAGCTGGAGCTGTATTTATCAGGGCTGCCGTTTTGCGTAGAATTAATGCTATTTTTCTAGTCACCGATGATTCCACCGGTTGAGAAAAGATTACACAGTTCAGTTCAGTGCATGACTATGATAAACTGAAATACTCGCATTGTAATCTTTTCTCAACCGGTGGAGCCGTCGATGACTTTCAAAAACTTGCGGTTATTTTAATTAATCAACGGAGTTTCCACCGATTAAGGAAAGATTACAGATCAGAGTATTTTCGTGCATTACAGTCATACACTGAACTGAACTGTGTAATCTTTCCTCAACCGGTGGAATCATCGGTGACTAGAAAAATAGCATTGATTATACGCAAAACGGTAGCCCTGGTATTCATAGCCGTGGCCGAGAATTTGAGTTTTCTTTCTCTCTTTGCCCATTTGAACGCATGTGTAAAACAAGGATAGGAACAGGGGCTGCGTTATACGTGACTTCACCAATGATTCCACTGGTTGACCAAAAGATTACACGGTTCCGTTTAGTGTTTGACTGTAATCCACGAAAATACTTGGATCTGTAATCTTTTCTCAATCAGTGGAATCACCAATTGAATTATGAAAGTATCCGAATAATGTTAAAATTCGCAGTGACGAAGACTCCATATCGGTTGAGAAAATATTACAGATGCGAATATTTTCGTGCAATTCAGTTGGACAATGATGATTTGAACTGTGTGATATGTTGGTGGAATCATCGCTTGAATTGCAAAAAAAAAGTAGTTTGATATACACAACATGTCAGTTTTTGAGGAAACATAAATATGACAGAAAAAACGAACCAGCGATGACTTCAACAATATAAGTAAAACAGGAACGGACAAAATGCTGGAATTCAACCTAAATTGGCGAGGAAGTTTCGGCTCAAATCAAGAGTGGTTCATTTCGGCTCAAGTGTGTAGCTATCGCGCAGATGTAGACGGATTGAGAAGTATCTATTTACCGTTTTTTCATGTTTAAATTATACCGTCAAATCGATGCCATCGTTGGTTTTGCTTACTGCGCATGCGCGCAGTTATCTTTGGTTGCAGGGCTTTTTGCTGTCATGCACGGTTGCAGGCGCATCTTTGTTTTATTAATGTCTCATCATTTTGTCATATCGTCGATTGGAGTTTCGGTCCGTCACACTTGCGCAAAGCGCAGATGCTTTCATTCCCGTGTTCACGGTTTGTGAGTGGTGGCTCTCTCTCTCTGCCTTTTGAAATTCATTTTTTAATTTTCTTATTAATTTTTGAGTTGAAAATTGTTGCGATTCAAGCCAAAACGTCCTCGCCAATTTAATGTTGAATTCCAGAATTTTACCCGTTCCTGTGTTTATTTATTGTACTTGAGGAATTGCCCAGGTAGACACGAATACATAAAGAATCATACACAGGCATGGTGAGGTGTGCGGTTCAATAATCTTTGCTAGAAAACAACGACTCTTCTGCGTGTAAAAGTCTCCTCCAAAGATTACGCCACCCGCCTCCCATACTTCCCCTTGTCTCAACTGTTTGGGGGGAAAAAATCCGTAAAAAATCCTCAATAACTCCGGAGAGTTGGCAATACAGCGAAGCAATCAAATCGTAAGTCACCAAGCATCGTTGTGCTGAGCCGCCGAGAATTATGGTAGTCAACTGTGAAGTTTGGGGAAGCACTGATCGACTCAACAACCATCGAACACGTGAACTATATAAAAGCAATAGCGAGTGAGAGAGAGAGAGAGAGAGGGAGAGAGAGAGGGAGAGAGAGGGAGAGAGGGAGAGAGAGAGAGGGGAGAGAGGGGGGAAAAGGGGGAGAGAGGGAGGGGGAGAGGGGAGAGAGAGAAGAGAGAAGAGGAGAGGAGGGGGGGGAGGGGGGAGGGAGAGAGAAAAAAGAGGAATAGAAAGATGAGTGATGATGAAAAGCATCGGGGATTGAGAGAGCAAATGTCCTCGGAGACGAATGCGAGTCAAATTGGAGGATGGGGAGGGGGGGGGGGAGAGTGGAGAGGAGGAAGTCAGAGAGTATAGGCAAGAAAGGGGTGAAAAAAAGAACTTTGGGCCGA